>OX415253.1:12291598-12916598 GCA_948329865.1 Linaria vulgaris
GGTGGGATAAGAGGCCCAACGTGGTCCAACCCCTCATGCCAGACGAAAGGATCATGACGGTGGGATAAGAGGCCCAACGTGGTCCAACCCCTTATGCCAGACGGAAGAATCATGACGGTGGGATAAGAGGCCCAACATGGTCCAACCCATCATGCCAGACGGAAGAATCGTGACGGTGGGATAAGAGGCCCAACGTGGTCCAACCCCTCATGCCAAACGAAAGAATCATAATGGTGGGATAAGAGGCCCAACGTGGTCCAACCCCTCATTCCAGATGGAGAAATCATGACGGTGGGATAAGAGGCCCAACATGGTCCAACCCCTCATGCCAGATGGAAGAATCATGTCGGTGGCATAAGAGGCCCAACGTGATCCAGACCCTCATCCACGATACCGATAATAAAGGCCAAATAAGAGGCCCAAGGTGATCCGATCTCTCAAGTTTAGCACAAATGCCCTAACGACAATAATAAGTGTCAAAAATGCTATTACTTCTCATATCATACGCAATCATAATAATGGATAAGCTCAATGACATTAAAAAAACGCTATTAAACGTAAATTAACTATGAAATCAACAGCAAACCAAAGAATAAGAAAACATGCCCAAGAATGCATTAGAAAGAAGAAGTGGTGCCAGTAAAACGTAAATTATAGATTATGATATCAAGCGGCAGAATCAGTCTTTATCATAAAACCATTGTGAAAGAGTTATAAAGACTCTTTACAAAACAAAAAGCCTAATATCATCATCAGAGTAAGGTAACCTAAATAGTACTATTCACTAGAAGACTGGGGGGATTCTTGACGAAGGATCACACCAACCGAACGCGCAAAATTGGCATAATTGCCTTGAATTTCATCCTTTGTAAGAATCAAATCATTTGTTTGTGCCCAGTCTTCGGGCAAAATAACTTTGTTTCTTTCAGTTGGATCGTCCAGTTAATATCTGCTCGGAGAAATCAAATTCTGAGCATTAAACGATTGATCAGCCACATTACTTTCCAACATAGAACGCTATCATCTCGAGAAGGATACATTCTACTGGGTAAAATCATTGTAGAACTGGGAATATTAGGTGTGGGTTTCACCTTATTTCTTTAATTCGCAGATGTAGCACCCACGTTTTCAAAACCCGACATCTTTGGAGGACTCGACAGAAAAATTGTACCCCTGGACGTTTGTGGAGGCAATTATGTTTCATCGTCACTTTGACCAAAGGCGTCATAAAAAGCTTTCTTGATACTTTTCGACTCGCTCAAGGTAGCACTAGGAGCGCATTTGTCTATTCTTCTAAGCGTCAGAGGTGAGCTCGATTTCAAAGGACTTGAGCATGTCGTGTTTTTGATTTTACGATCGCGCCACACGGCATAAAATGAGTCACCAGGCCTAGGATTGTGTAAATCATCATTATCATCACCACTGGCCTCTGGGATTTCCATTCTCTAATCACGACTCGCATCTAGCATATCTCTACGAAAACCCTCTCCGAGATACCCAAGGTAATCGGCTTGATCGACGCCAATTTCCATTCCATATTTCATGTCCGCAGCACCGCGGAGTAATTCAAGAAATTTGTAAACATTACTCTACGTAAAATGCTGGGCAATGGAGTATCTATAATCCTCCGACTCGAAATGTTGAATTTGGCGACCCAGATTGGCAATGATATTGTCCGCCTCAGTATTTGATGCTTTAAGAGAACTATTCTCACGCTTCAAGGAATCATTTTCCCTTTTTAACGCAGCTATTTCAGTGCGTAGTGCTTCGGCATTCTCTTCAGTTCTATTAGCCTTAACTTCAGCATCATGTGCGTCGCGTGCGGCCATAGATGCTATTCTTTCTGCTTCTCGGGCGCGTTTCAATGCATTGCGGCTGCTATAATTGCCACTACGGACATTGACACGTAGGTTATCGACGACAACATTGTGTTGGCTCTGAACTTCGGCCAAACCACTATAATCCCTGCACAGTTGATACACTGCTAAAACAACATCAGCAAGAAATAAGCGCCCGAAGCGAGTCAGATCCTGATAACCTAACCGATCTATTATGTCTTGACGATCCAACTGAGGCCATAGACTCCGCATAATCTCTCTGGCCTGCTCCTCTCGTAACCTATATCCGCCCAATGTAGCGCTAAGCGATTCTGAATTTTCGTCATTGAGAAAATCATAATTAACAAGGCTCCCTGGAGGGGCCGGTCTCGGATTTCCCGAAGGTCGATGATGCCTTAATAGGGGCGGAGGGATGTCCTGAGCTTCTCGAGCAGATTCTTCCTCTGCCAGTTTCCTTTTAACGGCAGCGTACCAATCCTCACCCCATGAACGGGAGGAACTCGCTGCATTTATATTTCACACATTCCTGAGCGTGGGATGAGACGCATTGAATCTAACCAAATTGGCAGTAATTCTATCATCTTCTTTATACGGATTTGCCGATTAGTCCCAACTTTTATACGTCCACCAGTGGCGGTTGGTGTCACCACCAATCTCCGTGGGACAACATTTTCGTGATGTTTAAAATCGCTCACAATGGGCACCCAAGTGGCAGCACTAACGCCACCGAGCCTCATGGTAGAACGATCAACCGAAGGTATATCGGAATGATCTGCACCCCAATTATCCGCAAGATTTCCAGTGGCCGCAGTCGCAGAATCTTTTTTTGCGGACTTGCCTGGATTATTTTTCGAAGAAATATTGGTAGAAGACGGGCCCACATCGGCGGGTTCATTTTCCTCGTTCCTTCTCTGAGCATCATAAATATTCTCGGGTGACACCACAGATTTACTCCGATTTATAGACTTTGTCCGTGCCATGCCAAATAAAATACGAATATTATTTGGATTGTTGTAGCCAAAAAATATTAAACGCGCATCGAATCCCATAAATTCGATGTGTAATAAAGGTCGAACAATGGTAATTCGATGCCTACTATCTTGAAAGTGACCGAATCGAACGACATTCATTCGATGCGCCACATAGAAATTTTCAAATTCGATGTCTGCGCCAAAGCGCATCGAACGGCCACTATTCGATGCAGCTACATCGAATCTGACAAAATTTCATGGTTTTTCGCGAACTAGAGCATCGAAAGCATCATTTTTGATGCGCATCTTTATTTTTTTTATGATGATTGCAAATTATAGCAACCCGTTCTGGAAAATAATATGATTAGGAATATCTCAAATCAGTGAAAAAGCTTTACCAAACTGGTACAATGCCGACCGATTACAAATCCAAAGCAAATTATTTAAAGTTTGGAAACCGCTCTCTTATCGAAATCGTCTCCCAAACTGTGGGGACTATGTGATGGGCATATTTTAGGATCGAACCAGAACTGTATATTGGGCCGGCCCATAGCCATATCCAACTGGCCCAATTCGATGTCTGTTGCACATCGAATGAACCATGTTCGATGCGAGCATCGAACTAACTTGGTTCGATGCGCTTTTCACAGTTGTTAAGGGGTCCCACGGGACGAGGTCTATATATACCCAGCCCCTTCACCTTTCCAAGGAGACATCGAACCCGAGTCCACCCACAACCACATCGAACGAGCATATTCGATACGCTCACTCGTTCAATTCCTTATTTCATTCGTCACACTGCATTCGACACCAATATTATTTTTTTATATTGACATCGAATCAATCAAATTCGAGTCACGACAATATCGAATCATTAAAATTCGATATAATCACATCGAACCAGCTATCATTGAATAAACTCGGCATCGAATTAGCTCCGTTCGAGGCGCACATCGAACATCTAGTATTCGATACGCACGTTGATAGGTGTTTCGGACCAAGTTAGTCCGTTTATTATATTGGATTAGCATTATTTTGGTTACTTGTACTCAAATTGTATTATTGTACCGTGTTCTATTACATTGAATAAATAAGACCAAAATAATGATGAAAAAATAAAATATTAATATCACAGAAATGTTACTTTATCATGAAAAGATTGAGATACGAATTGTAGAGAATGAACAGGTTGCAAGAAAATATATACGTGTTGCCAAATTGAACGAACCACACGAAGCAGGAAAAAGAGACGAAAAGAAAAGACTGCGGCTAAGATCCAAAAAGAAACTACCCTTTTGTGCCAACGGGAGAAGAGTGATTCTTAAAAGGCTCGCATTACATGAAAAAAGATTTTTCGCTAGGACCATTGGCTACGGATGTCGTAGGTAATGGTGATTTTGCCATTGGCTACGGAAAATCTGTAGCCCTTGAGCATTTTTTGGATTTAAAAAAACAAATTAAAACTCATTGCCGACAGATATATCCCATCGCTCTTGACCATTGGCGACGGGAAAATACGTAGCCAATGGTCAAAGGCAACGGGCATCCATCGCCCATAGTCCATTAATATTTATAAAAAAGAACTATTGGCTACGACTAGAAGCCGTAGGCCGTCGCCCTTAGTCTTTGGCTACGGAATATTTCGCAGCCAATAGAATAGTCATTGGCTACGGAACAATCCGTAGCCAATAATCTTTGCCTATGGAATATTCCATAGCCAATAGACTTTGCCTACGAAAAATCGTAGGAATGCGTATTCCATATTCTATTTTTTTTTCTTTTTTAGTATTTTGTGTATTTTTATTCAATTTTTGATTAATTATATTTTTACCCCAAAAGTTGTTTATTGTATTTTCAACTTTTATTTTTTATGAAATTCGAGGAAACATATTAATAAATAGTTTAGAAGTGTTTGGTGAAAGAAGAAATGGAGTCGGGTTTGTTTTATGACTTTCGATTAATTATATGTTTTCCCCAAAAGTTCGTTTATCGTCTTTTGTAATTTTATTTTTAATGATTTTCGAGAAAACATACTAATAAATAGTTTAGATCGTCTTTGGGAAAGAAGAAATGGAATCGAGATTAGTTTACGACTTTTGATTAATTCAATTTTTTCTCCGAAAGTTTGTTTATCGTCCCTTTTAATTTTATTTTTTATGAAATTCGAGAAAAGATACTAATAAATATTGTAGAAGTTTTTGGTGAAAGAAGAAATAGAATTGGGTTTGTTTTACGACTTTTGATTAAAACCCCATTCCATTTCTTCTTTCACCAAACACTTCTAAACTATTTATTAGTATGTTTCCTTGAATTTCATAAAAAAATAAATTTCAAAAAACAATAAACAAACTTTTGCGGGAAAAATGTAATTAATCAAAAGTCGTAAACCAAACCTGATTCTATTTCTTCTTTCACCAAAGATGGTCTAAACTATTTATTAGTATGTTTCCTCGAAGTTCATTAAAAATAAAATTACAAAAGACAATAAATGAACTTTTTGGAGAAAAATATAATTAATCGAAAGTTAAAAAACAAACCCGATTCCATTTCTTCTTTGACCAAACACTTCTAAGCTATTTATTAGTATGATTCCTCGAATTTCATAACATATAAAATTTCAAACGACAATAAACAAACTTTTGGGGAATAAATGTGATTAATCAAATATTGAATAAAAATACAGACAAAATACTAAACAAATAAAAAAATGGAATACGCATTACCTACGAATTTTCTGTAGGCAATGACTATTGGCTACGAAATATTCCGTAGGTAAAGATTATTGGCTACGGATTGTTCCGTAGCAAATAACTATTCTATTGGCTACAGAATATTCCGTAGCCAAAGATTATTGGCTACAGATTGTTCCGTAGCCAATAACTATTCTATTGGCTACGGAATATTCCGTAGCCAAAGACTATTGGCTACGGATTGTTCCGTAGCCAATGACTATTGCCAAATGATTATTCTGCAGTCAATAGTCTTGGTTTATTCTATAAATACCCCAACTCAACAATCCGTAGCCAATAATCTTTGGCTACGGAATATTCCATAGCCAATAGAGTAGTTATTTGCTACGGAACAATCCGTAGCCAATAATCTTTGCCTACGTAATATTCCGTAGCCAATGACTATTGCCTAATGATTATTCTGCAGTCAATAGTCTTGGTTTATTCTATAAATACCCCAACTCTTCCATTCATAAACATATTCCTACCTCTCTCTTATAATTCATACCTTCCACCATAAGCTCTTCCTATAATTCCTACCATTCAATATTTAAAATAAGTCTCCATTTCATATATTTCCAAGATATTTATCCATCTTTAAAAAATATTATATTTACTACATTAACCACTTAATAATTCCAATATTATTTCACTATACAAATATTTATGCAATAAATATATTACACAATTAATCTTGTAATCATTAGCTAATTAGTTTATACAATTGCATTATATATAAATCAAAAATATTAAAAGTTAATTTTAATTTTTTTTATATATTTACGAATATTATTGGCGGCGAATGTATCCGTCGCAAATAATATTTTTTTTTTAAAAAGAGAGTATTGGCGACATAATATTTCATCGCCAATAATAATTTGGAAAAACGTTAAATAATAATAATAATTGGCTACGTAAATATTCCGTAGCCAATGGCTATTGGCTACGGAATTTTCCATAGCCAATAGTCATTGGCTACGGAACTTTATGTAGCCAATAGCTATTGGCTACGGAAAGTTTCGTAGCTAATAAGGGCATTTTGGTCTTCCGTTATTTGCTATGGAAGATCCGTAGCCAATGACTATTGCCTACGAAGGCTTCCACCACGGGCATTGGCTACGGATAAAAGGGGTTCTTCGCTACGGATTTAATCCTAGCCAAAAAACCCTTTTTCTTGTTGTGGCGTTTGGATGCCTAAGGAATTAATTGATAACATGGCATATGGGGGTGTTAATAACCAATTTGTTAAGAGGATGTTTGCTTTCCCCAAAATGCCCCAACAAATACCAAATCAGGGGTTAAACCCACATTTGGATTACACCACTCCCACTGCGAACACCCGCGAAAAACATTACTTCATCCCCTTGTCCCCCAACATTCAATCTGGAACTCCCCCCTCTGATTTACAGTCGTGGTTTTTATAAAATTTTGAATTCCCCGTATTACCCTTACTTTATTCCAAAAGTTCCCGCTAAATCACAAAGTGAAGAGGGGTAAATTAGTGAGGATATATTGCATTTCATCAGAGTTCAGCTCGAGCTAGGGTTTTAAGCGTACAACGCCTTGGAAGCGATTCACAAGGGTTTTAGTTCCATTTCACCTATTGTTTCAATTACTATTGTTAATTGTACATGTCTCCATGCTCCATCCTACTAATTTGGGTCTATTCTGAATTTCAGGTACTGACCGTGTTGTTTGGAGGTGAATTTCAGCTGGTCTGGGCTCGAACTCAACATCACTAAAAAATAACAGTGGATTAATTAGTGTTACTGTTATTATGTATCTGTTATTGTATTACGACATGGTTATTTGCGTTCTTCAATTTTATATATACGATGGTACAGGTGATAGAATAGTTTGAAATTCGGTTTATGCAGTGTTTTGTTAATGGGGTTCTTATTGTGTTTTATGTGAGATTGTTGTGTTTTAGCTAGTGTTCATTGTATTCAAGTACGAAGATAAACACGTACAAGTATATGATGCATAGGTTCTGTGATTATGTCGTATGGGTTATTTGACATTGCACTACAATATTTCCCTGGAATTTATTATGCACTGCTGCAATTTGTTAAAAATATGTTAGTGTTGTCCATGCTAAACTCCAGTTGTTTTAAATGCACAATCTTGTGAAACTAACAACTGTGGAATGAACTAATAAAATAACTCAATGGTGATCACATTACTGTGACCAATAATATCCGTCCTGATTGCTCCTTTTCATACCTCTTACGTAGCAGGTTAACTAATATGGGGCAGAGGGATAAGATTTGGATCCGTTTTGCAATGCACCAAGTAGTGCTTAGGGTGTCGATGTTTGCTTTAATCGTGGTATTACTATATCTCCACCTATGTGGGAGATTTGGACGTAAACCACGTCGTTCTGGTATACGTTATAGCATAGTTCGTCGAATTCCATATCAAATAAAATACCTAGACACCCTCTTAAACACAGGTGATGTGCCGGTCAAAAATGCTCTTCTGATGAACTGAAATTGTTTTGAAATACTTTATTACTTGTTACATAGCTACGGGGGTTTGGAAGAAACCAAGTATGTTGATATTTCCTATCAAGTTTCTATGTTCCTAGATGCTCTGTCCCATCACACCAAGAATCGTATTATCGGGAGGCATTTTATTCGATCAGGGGAAACAATCAGTCGTCATTTTAGTAAAGTTTTGATTGTTTGTTAAAATTTCACAACGTTCTTCTATCTACCCCGGAACCAATAGGACTTGACGACATAGATCCTACATGGAAACCTTTTCAGGTAAGTACGAAATAAATCTCGTTGTATTAAAATCACAAAGAATTAATATGCTGGGATTTAAACAAATCCCTCCCTACATTATATACATTGTGATTTTTTTATATTTGGTATAAGATGTAAGGATGTCTAGGGGCACTTGATGGTACCTTGCTTCAAGTTTGTGTTCCACTTATGGATCAAGGTAGATACATAAATCGTAAAGGCATTTTGGCATCAAACCTACTAGCTGCTTGCGATGGAAATGGATTGTTCGTTTATGTTCTCGATGCCGACGTAGAATTGGAACAAAATTTTTCCACCCTCCGCATTGGAACGGATAATTTGTTTTCATTTCTTCAATTGGAATGAAATTTTGATTCACAACGTGGCAAATCAAAATGGCATTCCAATTTGGCAATTAAAGGTAACAGCGGAACCCTTCCTCCCTGAACACACATACACGAGCTCCACCGCTACTTGTTTGAAGAACCGTCCTGAACCACCGCTATTTTTAACAAAAACAAATACCACTGTATGTGATCTACTTCTCTCAAGGATCGTTGTGATGTAATTGTTTTCGAGTTTCATCCGTTAAACTTATTCATTTAATTTCAAGGTTTATTACGTTTGCTCAATTTTGATTGTAATGCGATTAATTTTGCAACTATTGATGTTATTTGGATATGATTAGTGTTTTTAAATTTGGTTCATTTGTCGAAAAAAGTTAAGGGTAGATTCAAAATATTTGTGTTTTTAGGGGTAACTTTGCAATTTAAGAAAAGATGTTGGGTAAATGTAGGTAGTTGAGTTTTAAAATGTAGTTAGTTGATATTGAAAAAGATTTAAGACCCGATTGAGAAGATTGAACTTTTGTGGGGTTACTTGTAATTTATAGAAACTTTGTTGTAGGAATGTGATATTTAGAAGGTTTGGACTGAGATAGCAAAAATTTAGCTACTTAAAAAAAATAGTAGGATAGAAAATATAATTAGTTGCCTTAGGATTGTAATTTACAGGATTGAACTTTTTGTGGGGTTGAAAAATAATTTATTGAAACTTTGATGTATAATGTGATATTTAGAAGGTTTGGGCTAAGATTGCAAATATTTAGCAACTTAAGAAAAATATGAGATTGAAAATGTAATTATTTGCTTTAGGATTCTAAGTTACAAGATTGAAATTTTTGTGGCTTTGAAACGTAGTTTATTGAAACTTTGAGGCAAATGAGATATTTAGAAAATTTGGGCTAAGATTGAAAATATATTGCACCTTAAAAAATATAGGATAGAAAGTTTAATTAGTTGCCTTATGAACCCTATTGTCATGATTGAACTTTACGTGGGGTTGATATATAATCTAATGAACTTTTTTTGTGAATGTGATATTTAGAATGTTTGGGCTAAGATTGTAAATATTTACAACTTAAGAAATCTATAAGGTAGAAAATATAATTAGTTTGTTTAGGATTCAGATTGATAAGATTGAGAAATAGAGCATATTATGTTAATTGTTGGAATTAAAACATAATTTTTAATTTGGCCCTTTTTTTAGATGGCAAATAGAGATGGAACATCAAACAGGGGAAGAGGAAGGAAAGGGGAAGGCACCAGTTGGGGGAAGAAGGCGAGGTAGACCAGGCACGACACTTCCATAAAGTATGCCTCATGACAATAAAGCACTGATCCAGTCGAGTCACCCCGAGGCTTGACGTCTCATAATGCAACTGTTGGTTTGGAGATTGGGCCCCATGGATCACCAAACATCTCTACAAGTTCACATTGTACTTTGGCCTCTCATCCACAAGCAGCGGGACCTTTTGGATCAGGAGCATAATCGTGATTTTTTGCATGACTGTCATCGTCTCTTAGGTCAGTCCTAGCCCCCAGTGGACGGCGATATGGACGGATTATATGATTCTGACGATGACGTTGTAAGATTAAGGCGTGGTCAGAACAACGTATTTCACAAAATCTCGTTTGTCGTGCTTGAATAAGAGTTAATCCTCATACATGATCGTGGATTAATGGGAGCGGCATTTTGACATATTTTTTGGCTTTTTGAAGAAATTTATGCGGGGCGCGCATACTTTTTACAAGCAATGGAAGTCCGAAGAAACTTGGCAGACTGGAATTCTTTAAGGTAATTCACCATTTAAATTGAGTATAAAAGTATTATTCGTTTAAGGGAAAAAGGCAGATCACCCCATAACCTTTCGACCGTTTTGCATTCTGCCCCCCTAACTTTGATTTTTAGTACTTTGCTCCCCCAGCTTTGTTTTCCGTTAAACGTTACCCCCCCCCCCCCCCCCCCCCCCACGGGAATATTTCGTCAAAAAAAAACGAATATTCCGTTAAATTTTGACACTTTGCCCCCCCCCCCCCCCCCCCCAACTTTCGGCATTATAACAGAAT
Source organism: Linaria vulgaris (assembly GCA_948329865.1). Lineage (NCBI taxonomy): Eukaryota > Viridiplantae > Streptophyta > Magnoliopsida > Lamiales > Plantaginaceae > Linaria > Linaria vulgaris. Next base: position 12,302,295 of record OX415253.1, read on the forward strand.
ATTGGTTTTTTTTACGGAATATTCGCTTTTTTAACAGTTATGCTACGTCGGGGGATAACGTTTGACGGAATACAAAGCTGGGGGACAAAATGCTAAAATTCAAAGATGGGAGGGCAAAGTGCAAAACGGCCGAAAGCTAAGGGGGTTGTTAATTTTTTTCCCTTCATTTAATTAATAAGAAGTTTTCTTATTAATTTGAGTTTGATCGTTTCATTTATTTTAAATATGGAAAAACAATATGAGTGGTATGTCGACGACTTGGACCGTGTAAAAGATTTATACTTACGGACAACCAATTAACGATTCTGCAATTCTGTGAGCAACCTGAAGCCTATTTTCGAGAAGATAGCGGCGAACCTAAATTGGCTAGTAGGCATAAGATTTGGATTCCATTAAAGTGGCCTGACGAATACATAGCCTATTGAAAACTCATAAACACTTAAAGAGATGAGCACATGTGAAGATCAACAGGGCAAGGGAAAGCTCGTTAATTGGTTCGGGGCAGTAGCTGGCAGAGGTCGCTGTAAGTTTTAAGATATTAGTTTAATTATTATTCTTACAACCATGTTGATTGCATCAGCGGTGCAATCAACCATAACTCCTTGGATCCAAAATTGTTGATTATCAATGTTCTGCCGATAGTGGGGGTTGATTGAATTAACGGTGAAATCAACCATAACACCTCAGACCAAACTTGCACTCAACACATAATGCTTTTATTGTATTGATTGAAATGTCCTCTATCAGCTGATAAGCATCTTCTTGTGGGAGGTTCCAAAATCATCTTCCAACAAGTTTGTCCAATATGAAGCAGCTTTTTGATCTTGATCCTGCGAAGAAATTCCTAAAGTTAAGGACGACATTAACCAATATGGCGAGAAAATATTTGATATTCTTTGGTATGGGTCCCATGCTTCTATAAGTGAAGTTTGTTTTTTGCTGGAAATTGAGGAGTCGTTCGCATTGTGATGGCACTCGTGCTACCTATAAGAAAGCCTTCCAAAACTGATGCGCCAATGATTCCAAGTGGTGCATTGGACAAAGGTAATTGTTAAAGTTATGACCTCACTTTTATTTGTCAGAAAGAATGAAAGCACCATGACTAGTTTGGTTGCTTGATTGAAGTCGAGTGCTCTACAAATTTCTAGGCAATGATGAATGTGGATGCCATGTACAACACCCCCAAACTGGTAATTACCCAACATTGAAAATATTGTTGATTAAAGGGGTGCCTTGTTGTTTTCATACACGAACATATGTAGTAATTGTAAAAAATGTACAAGTTACTTTTTGGCTCTAGCATAGATTTCTTGGGGGTGGGGTATTGTTCCTCGTTCATCCTTGTGGTTATTGTGGTAGTGCTGATGCATCGTGAGTCGTGATAAACCTTATTTTGTTTTTTTTTTCTTTTTTTTCAAGCTATTTCAAAAACATTTTGGGTGAAGAGCTAATTGTCATCTTGAGTCAAGTACAAGATGAATTCAAAAAAAAACAAAAAGAAAAAAACTTATAGGTATTGAAGGTCACAAACTTGATGGATCCTAATAATCACACTATTTAATATGTTTATTGTGGTACATGTTGAATCATTTTGTAAGCATGCTTTATGTTCCATTCCTATACACTGTTATGATTCTCGTATGTTCATTAGATGTTGAGGATTATCTGGAACTAGTTCATTTGGAAAGAAAGAAATTTACATGATCGATAAATCCTGAAGTACCTATCTGATCATAATTTTATACAATGTGTGAAATTTCATTGTCGAGGATATGATTTAGGCATACTATTCTATACATTACATTCGAGCCTTTGAAGCCTAAACCCTCTTCAAATATAATAATCCCCATATCCCACTCAAACCTTTTGTCCACATCTACCTACCGCAGAGACAAAATATGTTATATCGTATTCTTTTTGAAGATGGTTTGAACAAGCAAATGCAATGCAACAAGGAATTGAAATGCGTTTAATGGAAAAATATGAAATGCAACAAGGAATTGAAATGAGAGAGAGACGTAATTCCACACAAACACAAACTTCCCTTATAGGTTTTCATTGTGCCTCTTATAACTCCTCTAACTCTTGGCTCTTTGATAGTGGTTGTGCCAGGCACATGACAGGAGATAAGAGAATATTGAGTAATTTTATTGATGAAAGAGAGGAAACATAATTTTTGGTGATGGGAATAGAGGAAAAATCATCGGGAGAGGAACTCTAAGTGTGAAGTGATTTCCCAAACTCAATGATGTCTTATATATTCATGGACTTCATGCTAACCTATTTAGCTTCATTCGGTTATGTGATGATGACATGTTTGTAAGATTTACTAAAGATGAGTGTGAAGTAATTGATAAAGAATCGAACAATGTTCTCCAAGGACTAATAAGTACTTAGAATTGCTATACCCTGTCAAAATGTAACTCAATTTCTGATACTCTCACTTGAAACTTCAGTATTGACAGCTCGACAGATCTTTGGCATTAGCAAATGGATCATATCAATGTCAAAACCCTCGCAAACTTTCTGACATCAAGGTTGTGAGAGGTCTACCTAAGGTAGGACCTAAACCAGTAGGTAAGTGTGGATCATGTCTTGAAGGAAAGCAAAGGAAGTCCAGCCATGCAATGTTGCAACGTACTCCTTAAGAAAGGATTATGGAACTTCTTCATATGGATCTGGTTGGTTCAATTCAAAGAGAAACCATTTCTAGAAAATGGTAAATTTTTGTATGTGTTGATGATTTCTCTCGTTTCACTTGGGTAGATTCCCTGAGAGAAAAAAGTGAGTCTTTTGTTGTTTTCAAAAATCTTTGTAACACTGTTACAACGTTATAATAGAGAAAGATTTAAAGGTCAAAATGATCCGAAGTGATCATGGGAAGGAATTAGCAAATTCATTTTTACTAACGTTTGCAATGAAAAGGGTATCTTTCATGAGTTCTCAACCCCCATTAAACCACAACAAAATGGTGTTGCTGAAAGAAAAAATAGGAACTTGATTCAAATGCCTCACGTTATGCTAAATTCCAAAAGAATGGCCCTAAAATTATAGGCTGGAGAAGTGAACACATCATGTTACATTTTATCAACAGAGCATACTTGCGACCAGGTACCAATAAGGCTGACTATGAAGTCTGGAAAGGTAAGCGACCCAATGTTCATCATTTTCGCATCTTCGGATGTACATATTATGTTCTCAATGATTGTGAATAGCAAGACTGGAATATGTGTTGGGTACTCTCGCAACAGTCACTCTTTTCGAGTCTACAACATGCAGACTCAAACTATTTAATCTAGTAATGTTGAATTTGATGATTTCATGGACTTTGTATTTGCATCCTCTGAGGCTAAAATCACTAAGCTAGTCGAATCTCATCACCATGAGAAAGAATATGATGATAAAGATCACAGGAAGAGTCATGAGAATACTAGTGTTGATATTGGGTCAATTCAGAATCTTAATTGAAATAATGTACAAGGTGATGCTGAAACAATCCAACGGGAAGCACCTCCTCACATTAGAAAGAATAACCTCCTAAATTAGTGATTTGTAACATTAATGAAGGTATTCGAACTCGTGATCTACCTAGGAAACGGTATAACCAAGTGGAAACATTTGTCAGTTACACTTCCGAAATTGAACCAAAAAATACAAGGAAGCAATGTTGAAAGAAGCATGGGTTGAATCCATGCAAGAGAAACTAAATCAGTTTGAAAGGAAAAATTCTTGTGAACTAGTTATACGACCCTCAAATCTAATATCATTTGCACAAAGTTGATCTTTAAAAACAAGATAGATGAACTTGGTAACATTTTGAGAAACAAGGCTAGACTTGTTGCTCATGGTTACACTCAAGTTGAAGGAGTGGACTTTGATGAAACATTTGCCCTAGTTGCAAGACTGGAATCTATTCACCTTCTACTTATTATTGCATGTGTCTTACGTTTTAAACTGTTCCAAATGGACGTAAAAAATGCATTTTTAACACTATCTTAATGAAGAAGTGTTTGTTGAATAACATGATTTGTTGATCCTCATTTTCCTTTACATGTTCTTAAATTGAAAAAGGCTCTTTATGGGGTAAAACGAGCACCATGAACTAGGTACAAAATACTAACTCTTCTTGTCCTTGAAAGGAATATTCTAGAGGTAGTGTTGATCGTATTCTCTTTCTAAAGCACTATGGAATAAACATAGTAATTGCTCAAATCTACATTGATATAGTGTTTGGTTATACATCTAAGAAAGAGTTGCAACAGTTTGTTGCAGTTATGAAGAATGAATTTGAAATGAGTATGGTTGGTGAACTAACTTATTGTCTTGGATTACAAGTCAAACAGGGAAACAATGAAGTCTTCATCTCTCAGGCTAAATAAGCAAAGAATCTTGTAAAAATATTTGGTCTTGACCATGCAAAACCAATGAAGACTCCCAAGGAAAAACTCATCGTCTCATTAAGGATGAAAGTTGCAACTCTGTTGGTCCTCATCTCTATAGAATCATGATTGGAAGTCTTCTCTATCTCACTGCCAGCGGACATGACATATGCTTCAATGTCGAGTGTGTACAGGCTATCAAGCATGTCCAAAAGAATCACACCTCAAAACTGTTAAAAGAATTATTAGATATATTTCTGGAACAATAGATTTTGGTCTCACTTACAACTTCAATGATAATGCTTATCTTGTAGGATACACTGATGTTGATTGGGCAGGTTATGTTGATAATAGGAAAAATGCCACATGAGGGTGCTTTTATCTTGGAACCAATTTGGTTTCATGGTTTCGTAAGAATCAACATTCCATCAACCTTTCTACAGTTGTTGGAGGTTGTTGCACTCAACTGGTCTGAATGAAACAAATGCTTAAAGACTATGGTATAGAATAAAATGAACTACTTGTATTTTGTGATAATACCAATATTTCCAAAAAACTTGTTCAACATTCTAACCCTAATCACATTGATATACGCTATCACTATATTAGAGAGCTAGTTGAAGACAAGATTTTTGAGTTAAGACATGTTGATATTGATCTTCAACTTGCAGACATTTGTAAAAAGGCACTTGACGCTGCAAGATTTGAACACTTGAGAAAGTCTTTGAGCATCTACCTTATGCAACTGTAGCGTTCTTGCAACTGGGAGGATTTTTTGCATTCAAATACTTTCTAATCATCCACTTTTGTTGTTTTACATCAGATTATGTACGGGCTCAGTTGCGAGCCTTGTTCTGTTTTCAGAAACCTTTGTTTAAAAGTTGTTTTTTCACCATTTCTTTAATGATTAAACTTCTTATGGTACTAAGTTGCAACTAGAAAAAGCTGTATGACCTAAAAGTGATGAGAATGAAAGAATTCAATTCTTATCCCATGCGTCAGTCTCATTGAAAAGAGCTACCTCATCTCAAAAAGTGTCAGCGTGAAAGCTACCAAAAATTCTTTTTGGTGAATATTTCGTAGTTCACGGTAATTTGATTTCAAAAGATGCTCCTCGTGTTGTGCTATCGAACTTGATTACACTCAATCTTGAGATGGATTACGAATTTCTTTGTTTTGCTGTAATAATTTTTTAAAATGGGTAATGTTGTTATGATTACGTGCCGTGTGCATTTGCCTATTTACTTTCCTATGGTCTAAGATCATACGCGTTGTTGCAAGTGTAATTTTGGAATGTTGTTGGAGTTCTTGCCACATATGTTGTCTCAAAAGATTTTGTTAAATCTATGGTCTCTCTGTTTAAATTTGATTTTAGGAGAAAATTTCGTATAAAAGGGAAACTTTCCCCCTTAACCCAATTTTGAAATCCCATTATCCCTTATTTTTGGAGGAACCCTGCCTATTTTATGATCAGTTGCAAGGGAGTTCCATCAAACCAATTCAATTTAGCCCTAAAATTCTCTCTCGAACACTCTGCATCCACCCCTGATAAGGAACCCATACTCGATCTCGAGTGGTCGATCACCATCCCTACTCATGAGGTGCATGTTTCCTCTAATGAAGAAACAAAATCTGAAAACTCCAATGTTGATGAAGAACAAGCGGACGTCGATCCTGGTGACGTCACTAACCAACCCCATGTTCCCACTTTTGAAGTCCCTACCTCTCTCACATGCCCAAAAAGCGTCCATCTTCCTCTGACGAAGGCAAGGGCAATGTAGGAGACTCATTTGGCACATAGTCCAATGTTGCAACTTTTGAATCCTTGCTGCGAAGACAACACATGATGCTCAAAGAACTCCTGCAACTTCTAGAGTCACAACTAGGTCTTGGCAACCTCGACTCAAAAAGATTGTAGAGAAACCACCTAAGGCAAGAATGCTCCACACAATTGTTAAAAATCCTTCATCTGACGATGAAGAAGAGAAACCCATTAGTATTGAATCCTCACCACCTACCCCTCATGTGAAGAAGAGCATGACCTTTGCCGGTATTGCAACTCCGCCTCCTCTACCTGAGAACAAGCCATGTTGCCTATGATGAGTTTGTTAAGATTTTTGAGGTTACTCCTTCTACTAACCCCTTTAGTTTGTGAAAGGAGTTTAGCCCTCGAGTCCTTTAAGAACAATGATGTTATTTCCATTCTCAAGAATCTAGTACGCAATCACATTTTCACCATCACCCTTGAGGTTCTCACTGCTGCTACGGAGTTCCTTAAGTCAACTCTGGCCGAGTATCTGAGTTGCAACTTGAAAAGAGCATGACAAAGTTTGCAATTGAACTCACTAGTGGCATAGTTACCAAATGGCCCTGAGGGAGCTCTCTGACCACGAGTGCACTCACACAAGGTACAATCTTATGTTTCACTTCCTAGTTAATCATTGGTTACCATACACTCAAACCTCTGCGATCAATGTGACGATAGCATATGTACTTCATAGAATTGGTTATGGTGTTGCAATTGAACTGGATAAGCTAGTTTTTGAACATATAATCTTGAAGCTTTCTGCCCCCATATTCGCTTGTCCCTTGGATTCCCAATACTAATTTACAGGGTTCTTCTTGAGCAACGTCCTAACCTTAAGAAGTCTCATGAAGTGGTAGTTGACTTCAAGCAAATACATACCAACATCAAAGTCATCAACAAACCTAGGGGTGTGCATAATGGATTGGATCAATCGATTCTTTTAAGAATCGATCAAATGATTCAATTTTTGGATCAAATCGAATATTTGATCTCATTATTTTTTTTGTCATGGGATCAACCCCCTCTCCCCCCCCCCCCCCCCCCCCCCCCCTCCATTTGATCCTCAACTTTTGGGGTTAATAATCAGATACAATTAAAAAAATCATCTTAATGCATTAAATTTAAATAAATATGTAATAATATATGAAGATTAAGTTAATAAATAATAAATAACTAAATATGAGACTAATGAAATACTAATTATTTGTTTGATCCAGGTTAGTTTAAATATAACACTAATAAAAAAATCATGTTTTATTCAAGTTTTCTCTACTTTCAAATGCAAAATAAAGATGTTATATAACTTTTGTTTCTTAAAACTAAAATAATAATTAAAAGAAAAGGGATTGGAATCGAATCGCATTGAATCGAAATCAAATGATTTTGGATCAACCAAATTGATTTGTTGTTGATTCTTGCTATCCGGTTCAATCCAAATGCACAACCTTAAATAAATTGTTGCCTCTGAAGGACCATCTGGATCGCAACACTCCAGTAGTGGTGGTTCATCAAAGAAGAAGAAGGGTTTGGGATCCACTTGTCCTACCACTTGAAGTACAGAAGGGCTTCACTTAGAGTTGAGCCACATATCCAGTACTTATGAGAGCATATGAATTATGGTTAAAGAGTTGTGCTCCACAGTTGTAATGATGGACTCCAAATTGGAGAAGGCTTTGAAACATGTTCCTAAACCTTGATTTGTTTTGCTAAAAATGGGAGATAATGATGATGATGTGATGCAGTAAAGGGAGACTTTTACTTAGGGGGAGCTCCCTTAAGCGTTTGAACTTTTAACTGCAATTTGAACAATTTTATTTTGGTTTACGAATAGTTGCACCTATGTTGCAACTTTAACATCTTTCTGCACTTTGTTCATTTTAGACACTCGTTCTTATGTTATGATATCTTTAGTTTAACCATGTTCGTGCATATTAGAATTTTGATTTTGACAAAACAAATCAAAGAGGGGGTTGTTATGACCGATTTTCTCCGATCCTACACTATTAAAATTGATCTTGTTTGAAATGAAAATTCATTAGTCAATGTTCTTAAAAATAGAAATTAAATAGTATAATCTCCTTTTATTGATTGATTGACTATCATATATGTTTCATTAAGTATGCGATTGTATTGATCTTGGTATATATCGCATATCTACTCTGTTAAGGTAACAAGATATATAAGTTTGCTTGAAGATTGGATAGGTTACTTTGTGTAAATTCTCAATCTGTTGCAACGATCATGGGATCTGCCAGAGTTGCAACGCGGGTAGAAGGATTCTCCAAGCCTATAAAAGGAGAAGACTCAAGGACTGTGAAGATTAAGCTTTGAAAGATCATTTGTAGCCATTTGTTTTGTATTGAGTCAAAGTTATTTAAATATAAAAAACTTCTAAGTCAAAGTAATTTTGAGTTGTCTTAACGTTTTTAGACTCAAAAGGAGTATAATGAATAAAGTAAATGCTTAGGTGTTACAACAATAAATAGAGTGAGTCCAGTTTACTTTGCATATAAAACCTAAGATTGTAAATCTTATGTAAGTATAAGATTTTGAGTTGAATTTGGGTGAAAGCCTCGTGAATTAGGCTAGTTAGCGTGAACCAAATAAAAAAAATTGTGTTCTTTATTGCTTTCTTTTACTTTTTCAATTGTTCATATTTATAACATTAAAAGAGATTTCAAGTAAGATAGACCTAATATCTTTGAAATTTTAATTTTAGTTGGATCTATGTCTCATCTAACATATTAGACCCATATTAAAGTTTAATGCACATGAGCGAAATTCATTCGAGTTGGACCTAAATTCAATTTGGTAGAACCATCTGTCATAAATATATGTCATGTAGTGTTTTTGCCACTTACACAACACACTAGTTGAATTTTTAGTTGTTTTGCTTCAAAACTATCTTTCATCATAATAAAATGTGATTTGTTTTATGTCAAAAACAACAAATTAATTTCATGAGACTTGTTTGTTTTACATCAACAAGTGACCGTTCTACCCCCAAAATGAAAATTGAAAGGTGATGGTTGCCAAAAAGCCAACTTATGTGAACTTTTGCACCCCTTACATTATTAATGAAGGTAAAGGGGAAGTAATTAAATGATTCAATTTTCCCTTCAAAGATACACATGCGTTAGTGAGATTTTGGTTGGTACACACGCCACCAAGGAACATCAATCATTGTCCACTATGGTAGTTACCATGATTATTCTTATTATGTCGATGTTATAATTCGGAAGAAAAATGTAATAATTTTTATTTTGAACTATGCGTGGATGATTTGGTAATAACGTTTCGAAAATGATAAAGAACGCTCATTAAATTTATGTTAGTTTTAGTTAATACTCAATCATTTGTACACGAATACTTCGTGGCTAGGTATATTGTCCGTGTGACTAATAATGCTTCTATTTCTATAGCAATGTTTTTAGGATAATAATATAGACAAGTATAAAAGTTCAATTTTAACCTTTTTAAAATCAAAACTAATACCCCATGAGTGGTTATGATACATCCCATGATTTTAGGATAATCAAATACCCAATTTTATATCCCTACAATTATGTAAATTCTATATTGCTAAATTAAGAAACCAGGGTAGTATTTTTCGAGATTAGTTTTTTCAGCTTTTCGAGCCTCTCTTAGTGAGGGCTATGGTGTCTCTTTTAGTAAGGCCTACTATCAACTTATCGACAACATACACAGACAACATACACAATCAGGTTTGTGCGAATTTGTGGTTCTAACGGTATCATTTAGAGTTAAAAAACAAAAAAAAAAAACAATTGTAATTTAAAATAAATATAGTTTTTATTATTGAAATCCCAAAAAAAAATTACAAAACACAAAAAAATTGTAATTTAAAATATATAGTTTTTATAATTGAACTCCCAAAAACAATTTAAAAACAAAATAAAATTTGTAATTTAAATTATATAGTTTTTATTATTGAAATCCCAAAAAAAAATTAAAAAAACACAAAAAAAAATTGTACTTTATAATATAAAGTTTTTATTATTGAAATCCAAAAAAACAATGAAAAAACACCAAATTTATAATTTAAAATATATAGTTTTTATTATTGAAATTATAAAAAAACTGTAAAAACACAAAACAATTGTAATTTAAAATATATATTTTTTATAATTTAAATCCCAAAAAAATTAAAAAACAAAATAAAATTTGTAATTTAAAATATATAGTTTTTATTATTGAAATCCCAAAAAAAATGTAAAAAACACAAAAAAATGTAATTTAAAATATATAGTTTGTATTATTAAAATCACAAAAAAAAATTAAAAAACATAAAAAAAAACTGTAATTTAAAATATATAGTTTTAATTATTGAAATCCAAAAAAACAATGAAAAACCACCAAATTTGTGATTTAAAATATATAATTTTTATTATTGAAATTATATAAAAAACAAATTATTGACGCTGGTGGTGGTGGCTTTTCGGGTCCATTCCTATGGGTTGGGGGGGTCGGGTGAGAAGACGAGCCAATAATTGTTTTTAAATTTCATTAGTAAAAACTATATGTTATAAATTACAATTTTTTGTGGTTTTTTATTTATTTCTTTTTGGGATTTCAATAGTAAAAATTATATATTTAAAATTACAATTTTTTATATTTTTTAAATTTTTTTTGGGGTTTCAATAATAAAAACTATATATTTGAAATTACAATTTTTTTTTTGGGTTTCAATTATAAAAACTATATATTTTAAATTACAATTTTTTTGTATTTTTTTATTTCGTTTTTGGGATTTCATAAATAAAAACTATATATTTTAAGTTACAATTTTTTTGGTCAAAATTGATCAAATTTAATCAAAATCGCCTAAAATTTGTCAAAATAAGTCAAAATCCCCAAATCTCATCGGCACGTAACCTCACGTGCGGAATTCGGTGAAACATTTGGCCGGATGACCAAAATTGGACAAAAAATCACGATAAAGGACTAAATGTGGACAATGGCGCGATAACGCTCTATTTTCGTAATGAGGCCATGATAAATGACCATTTTTGAAAAAAAAAAACCAATGCCTAAACTTACAACTATTATGAAGCCTAATGCCACAGGAAACGTAAATGTGCAGAGAAATCAGGAAGAAACATCAAACGGTAAGAAAGCAACAGTCATGGGTCGTTTTTTGGAAAATAAATTAGATTTTGGGGGATAACGTGAAACTGGATAATAAAAAAAAAAATTCTTGAGTTACTAGCAAAGATTTCTTCGCAGCCCCGCAGGCAACAATGAAAATTATAAGTTGGAACTGTTAGGAAGTGGGATCCCCTTAAATAGTTTGGAAGTTGTGAAACACCATTGTCGCGCATCACATCACTCTTGTCTTTTAATGGAAACAAAATGTAAGGGCGAGAAAATTGAGAAGTACAAGAGTAAAAATGATTTTTTTTGGTGTTTCTTTGGACGTACAAGGAAACTCTAGTAGTTTGGCACTACTTTGGAGGAAATATCTAGATGTTAGGCCTGATAGTTATTCTCAGAATCACATTGATATGATTGTTGATAATGGTGAGGGAACGAAATGAAGGTTCACGAGGTTTTACAGGGAGCTTGAAGCATCTAAACATCAGATAACATGGGATTTACTTCACCAGTTGTAACGGGTTTTGGCCAAACTATGGCTTTGTAGCTGGAACTTTAATGAGATTTTGGCGCCTGATGAGAATTGGGCGGGTGCTCAAGATCAAAATCAAAAAATAAGAAACTTTTGACAAGCACTTGTAGATACAGAGCTCATGATTTGAGATTTGAAGGTATCACTTTATACTTGGTTCAATAAACATGAATACTGTGGGTCAGGCCCAAACCAGGCCCATTTTGGAGCGTATCGGGGATAACTTTCGATGTCATATCGGTAATCATCACCGATATGTTACTGTGGTCCCCGGATCCCGAGGTCTATAAATACGCGGTGCCTGGATCCCAAAACAAGCAATTATTATCCCTCAGCCACCACTCGTCATATCGAAATACATCACCGATGTTACTTTCGATGTCTCATTCGATATCGTGACTACAACACACGCCTGTGACACGTCATACCACCACATCACCGATCTCACATTGGGGGTCATCCCCGACATCACATCGAAGGCGATCACCGACGTCCGTTCGATCTATTTACCGATATTCCTCTCCCATCCAAGCATCGAAGCGTTGGGTCTGAGGTGTTCCGGACCAAGCCTACACGAGACACGTAGTGTAGGTCTGATTTGAGACACTCACATATATATATAAAACGATCTATCACCAAATCAGTGGCGCCGTCTGTGGGAACACCAGTTCCCAGACAAGGACGCCGAGATGCAAGGAAGCAGGACCAAATCCGAACTTAGCGGAGTGGTGACTAGGAGCGCCAGGATGGAGAACACGCAAACCCCACAACACCCAATTGACCGAGAACAGACCGTGGCTCGAGCCAAGATGGAGCTCCCTCCACCACAAGTGCAACGAAGGTGCGGGCCCGGAAGGCCGCCGCGAGCCGCAAATGCAGGTCCGACCCTTGTTGCACCAAGTGCGGCAGAACCCGAGACTGAGGGCCCGCCCATCAAGAACCACGCAGCTGACATTCCAGTGACCGAAGCGCCAAATACGGGTTATCCCGGCCAGGAGGAGACAATGCCCGCGGGACAAAGCACCGTCCATCCCGCCGCTATAACCCCGGAGATGCAAGCTCAGATCAACGCCACTGTGAGAGCAGCGCTGAATTCCACATTGGAGACCTTGCTCCCACGTCTGGTGGAGCAAATGGCAAAGGACATCCGGGCGAGGCCCACTGAATTCGGAGCGGATGAGAGAAGGGCAAGGCAAGGATGCGACGAACATGAGGATACGGGGGACTCTTTCAGGGAGATATCGCCTGCTGCTTACGATAGGGTGAAAACACGAGACCCCGGGGCCCTTGATCGGGAAATAGCAAGAAAGATGGAGCGGCTTGACCGCGAGAGGGCAGAAGTAGTCCGGAGAATGGAACGCGGTCGTGACCGTGCCGAGGTCACCAATTCAAAGAATGAGGATGCAGAAATGCTACGGGTAATCTCGAGAAGGATGGAACAGCTAGACCGCGAGAGAGCGGAATTGTCGAGGAAGTTGACTCAGAGTAAGGGAAAAGGTCGCGGTAGGACCCCGTTCTTAGATGAGATAGAGGTCGAGGTATTGCAAAGAGGGGACAAGATCCCGGTAATCAAGCCATACGACGAAAGAGGTGATCCTATGGATCATCTCCATCAGGTCGATAGCATCCTGAACCTGCACAACTACTCGAGAAACATAAAGGCAAAGATCTTGTCCACCACTTTAACGGCCGCTGCATTGGATTGGTTTGCTAGGCTAGAGGTCAGATCCATAACGGATTACGAGCAGCTGAGGGAGAAATTTGAGAACCAATTCTCTAGCCAAAAGAGAATGAAGACCAACCTGCTACACCTCGGCGTTGTGCAGCAAAGAGAAATGGAGAACCTCCGAGACTATATGAAGAGGTTCAACGATGAATTATTGAAAGTGGATGAGCCGCATGGCGGGCAGGTCAGGATGATGTTGTTTAAGGGTACGACCCACCATAGGTTTGTCGGGGAGCTAATCAAATTAACGGAGCCCACCATAGCACAAATCAACATGCTTGCCAACCAAATGGTCTACGGGGATGAAATTATGGCAACACGTCAGGGTTTGTTTTCCAGCAGGAACGCAGACAGAGAGCGCAATAGGGAAAGGCCCCCACGGACGTACACCCCGTTAAACAGAGGCATTCTGGAGGTGATGGCCGTGGCCAAGAGAAACAGATGGTTGACGGAACCCAGGCCGTTGAATAAGACTCCCGGGATGAAGTCATCCGGCAAATACTGCGCGTACCACCGTCAACCTGGACATAGGACGGAAGACTGCACACACCTGAGGAACGAAATCGAAAGATTGATCAAAGAAGGGAAACTGGTCGAGTTTGTCAGGGGCGCCAGGGAGGATGCTAGTGGAGCAGAGCATTCCTCACCCCCTAGAAGGGACTACTCACCCAGGAGAGGAAAGCAGAAAGTGATTGAGGCACCCGAGGAACGAGGTAGGGCCATTGTGAATGCCCCGAGCGGAGGCGTTATAAATGTGATCAACGGAGGAGGCTTGAGAGCTGACACGGCTCACGACCGAGAAACCATAACAAGAAGACTCCACGGTGGAGCCTATGTTGGGTACACCAACGCAATCATGCCGGAAGCATACTTGGAGCAGGAGATCTCTTTCACTAGGAAAGACTTGGAGCAGCTTAGCCCATTGGCCTTGACTGCAGGGAAATTAGATTACCCACTGGTTATCACGATCAACGTGGACGGATATCAAGTGCATAAAGTGTTGGTGGATAGCGGTAGTTCTGCAAACCTGATATTCTCAAAAGCCTACGAGCAGACGGGGATAGCCCCGGACCGACTGAAGTCGATATCCACCCCGTTGACCGGGTTTGGTGGAGCAGAGGTAGTGCCGCTTGGACAAGTCACATTACCCACCATGTTTGGCAGGAGCCCACGCACTCGGGTCACACCGATAAAATACACAATTGTCAATACCCCATTTCCCTACCACGCCATCATTGGCCGACCGGCGCTCAACCAGATCAGGGTTGTGGTCTCTACTTATTATCAGAAGGTTAAATTCCCGACGCCTCAAGGAGTTGGTGAGATAATAGGTGACCAGGTACAGGGATAGATGTGCTATGTGGACTCGCTCAGGCATCCAAGAATCAGAATAAGGTAGGAAATACAAGTCCCACACCAAGAATACCTTCCCCGCACGGAGTGATCGCCATGAGGAGCAAACAGAACAATATTTTAAATTTCCGCACTTTTTTAAATTGTGTTCCAACATTTGAAACATTGCCCCATCGGGGTTGGTCTGTAAACTTAAAACAGGGGGAACTACGCCGGTCTGATTCCCCGCTCAACGGGATACGTAGGCGGGTTAGGTTTACATAGCCCTCGACCGCTATCTCTTATTTTGCCCTTCGTGGGTCGGCATGTAACTTAAAACAGGGGGAACTACGCTGGTCTGATTCCCCACTCCACGGGATACGTAGGCGGGTTAGGTTTACCTAGCCTTCGATCGTTATCCTTTATTACCTTTTTATTTGTTGCTTGGCGCAATCTCATATTTCATGCAGGGATATGTCCTAAGCGGACATTATAGAAGTGTCGAAAATGGCACAAGGAATTGGGGAATGTTCCCCTAGATATATGTTTAGCACATCTCCCTCTTACGGGTACATGGCTCAAAGGATCGCCCATTACCATGTCTGAAAAGGACATAGAGTAAATAAAAGGGTGATTCAGGGGGCATTGCCCCAAATTATTCTATATTTTCTATTCAAACAGGTACAACAGGTACAAACGGGTACAACAGGTGCGATGGAGCACAATGAAAACACTGTCTTTCGTATGAACTGATATTTCCACGTTGTGGGAACATCCCGCAGATAACACAGGCACGTCATTTTGTGCTTCCGTATTAGCGTTTACATCGAAATTTTTTCTTGTCTATGCTGTTTTACAGGGCTCAATGACCTACATATTCAATGACGACAGAGTCACCAAGAGACATAATCAAAAAGACAACGAAAAGCCTCGCCCACAACACAAAAATATCCCCTGTGATAACGGGGTCAATCAAAAACAATTCAACGGTAGTGGGATCCCTGTGATAACGGGACGCATCCCTACCCACAAAAATATCCTCTGTGATAACGGGGTCGATCAAAAACAATTCAAGGGTAGTGGGATCCCTGTGATAACGGGACGCATCCCTACCCATAAAAATATCCCCTGTGATAACGGGGTCAATTAAAGAAAAAATTCACTGTGATAACGGGGCCAATCCAAGAAAAAATCCCCTATGATAACGGGGTCGATTAAAGAAGAAATTCCCTGTGATAACGGGGTCAATCCACGAAAAAATCCCATGTGATAACGGGGTCGATTAAACAAAAAATATCCCCTGTGATAACGGGGCCAATTCAAGAAAAAATTCCCTGTGATAACGGGGTTGATTCAAGAAAACATTCCCTGTGATAACGGGGTCGGTTCAAGAAAAATTCCTGTGATAACGGGGTCGATTCTACGTTAGGTGAAGAGCCTATTGGGTGAAAATCCCATAAATCAAGCTAGGTGAAGAGCCTATTTGGTGGAAATCTCATAAATCAAGCTAGGTGAAAGAGCCTATTGGGTGGAAATCCCATAAAATTACGTTAGGTGAAGAGCCTATTGAGTGAAAATTCCATAAAGCAAACTAGGTGAAGAGGCAGGTTCTATGGGCCCCTAACCACAAGAAGAATATCCCCTGTAACAATGCGGTCAATCCTAAACACAGGAACAATGGCAGCTTACACACGTTTCTACCAACACCAAGGAAATTCTAATCAGTCCTTGATTGACAAATGACAAACTGAACAGATCTCATCAAATACGAGAACGAAATGGCTGCGCTTCAGACATCGGGATACTGCATATCCCTCCATCATGACAATAAAAGAAAATCGACAAATTATCAGACAACAAGGCCACGAAGAGTCGCATACTATGAAATCAACAGAAAAATAGATATTCAGTTACAGAAACACGAATCAAAGATAGTCCGGAAAGGGATAAAGTCAAATTACAGTGAAGGCAGTAAACAGCTACTCCCACGAGGACCCTTTAGTCTTTCGCTCCACGACCTCGGAAAACACGTCAGGGTCGGCTGGATTTTCTTCCATCTCATCTAGGCCGCCAATCGGCAGATCATTATGATCATGCCTTGGGTTCAGCCCACTCAACTCGAGGGAGTCCTTGAAACCGTCGTTTCTCAACACTTGCCCCACGCAAGCATGAAAGGCTGTGTCCCGATCCGATAGAAATAGTAAATATATATATAAATAGTAAGATTTTTATTTAACGAAACCTTAATTAAAAACCTTATTTAATTGTAGAGCATATACTACATTCATCCAGATGACATGCTTCGTGCACATTCCGCATACGAGGCGAAGGCTAAGCACTGTTACAAGGATATCGCGTACAATGCCAAGAAGAACTATTACGACAGGCTCGATGATACGAAGTGGGCGTCGCGTCCGAAGAACAGTTGGATGAGCGACAAGTTAGAGAGGATGTTCGTGACGCATTGGGAGTCGTAGGACCATGCGAAGAAATTCGCGGCAGGCCAGAAGAACAGGCGATCGGGAGAGGCACCAGACCCTGATCATCCTGCACGAGCTACTCATGCTAGTGGGTCCCGGAGCTACACGGAGATTCGACGTAGGATGGTATGTCTTATTAAATTGAGTTTCTATACGAATAATATTATTGACTTAAATTTAAATAGCTAAAATAACAAATGTATATCAATATGGAGGCTGCTTCTAGACCTCTAGGGGCCCCTCCACCTCGGCACGATGAGGCATATCGTTATCAGCACACACATGTGCCCAGTGGTCTGCCAGAGGGAGCTCCACGTCATCGCATTTGGGTTCACCCCAAGTATAGGGCTATCTACGTAAGTATTTAACTTGTATAGCATTCTTTGATTACTGTATTAATATATGTCTTCCTTAATTACATACTAACAATTATGACAAAATGAACAGGAGGAGTACATGCGCCTTATGACCGAGAGGTACGAGGCGGATTGTTCTACGTGGCCACCACTAGATCATAAGCTGTGGAGTCAGGCGATAGGAGGATTGAAGAAGTGGAAGGCTGCGGGTCTCCCTACGGATGTACGTCACGATCGGTTTGGTTTCTCGACGAAGAAGAACCCAGACACGACACATGATTATGCGAGAGCGTTGAAGAGGGAGAACCGTCGTCTTAGGACTGTTACTGATGCGAGGGTTGACGAGCTTAGGACTCCTGCATAGTACTTGACCCAGCACATCACCCAGACTACAGGTACTCCTCCATCTCGACCCATGCCTACAGGGGGACTCATGCGGGATGCTCGTCGAGCCGGCCAGCATTCCTTGCCACCCCCTCCTGATCTTTTTGCGCATGGTGCTCCAGATTGCACGCTGTATGATGATGAGTACGAGGATGACCCCGATGAGGACCCCGAGGATGACACTCTTGGTGGTGATGCAGCTGATCTTGCCGGTGATGGTGATGATGGTGCTGGACCCTCCACAGCTCCTGATACATTTGGATTTCATGACGAGGACTATGAGTAGTAGTAGTTTTATTTATTTTAGGGATATTTTAGTATTGAAACTTGTGGTAGTTGTTTGGATTTATGTAATTTGTTTGATGCTTGGACCAATTATGTAATGTTAAACTAGTTTCGTATTTATTCTGTAATTATGTTGTTAATTATTTGTTCGTTTAATCTAAGTATTGAAAATTGTGTTAGTTGTTTGTTTATTGGTAATTATGCCTATAATATGAAATTAAACAATGTGAATCAAATTTTTTTATAAAATAAAATTCAACCTACTAAACAATAATCGATGCTAGTCATACATACTATCCTCAGAATCTGAGTCACTCATTATCTCTTCCTCTTCCTCTTCCTCTTCCTCATTGCCCTCGTCGTCCTCGTAGCCCCCCTCTTCCTCGTTGCCCTCTGTTGCTGCCTCCTCGACAACCACATCAAATCCCTCGTTGGCCAATTGGATATTCATATCGAATGAGGAAAGGTCCACGCATAAGTTAAACCCTTCAGATGCATTCTCTTGTAGCACTTGGTTCGGCATCCCTGCGTCGACATCTTTTGATCCTGCAACTGATGACATATCGATTATGTGTCTGGCAGGAATAGTGGATACGGCTAACCATCCTCTCTGTCACGGTGATTCATGTACATATGATGTAGATGCCTCGCTCGCCATCTCTCCATGCAACACCCATATCCAATATTGATACACAAACCCCCACTTATGAAGATGATCCCGTACTACGATTCGATCAAAAAACTTTAAATTGATGCATCTCTGGCACGGGCACCTAATACGATTTCTTAGATCTACGTACTCTGTCTGTTGTGATGCATATTGTATGAATTCACGAACCCCAACCACGTAATGTTGATTCAAATAACCAGTGTTACTATCTATCCTATCGTACATCCAAATCTATCGTGACGATAATCCATTTCTAATTTAAAAAAATTAAAAAGAAATTGTTGCAATTAATTTCACCAATCAATATATTTATCATTTATATACAAATTTTAAAACTCAAGTACGACGAAGCCAAGGCAATTAATACTTACTTGTTGTAGCGTAGAAAATACTTAGATCAAGTATTCTTTGCAAACACACGCCCCTCGTTGCATTTACCGCAATATCTAAAACAAAGAAACATTAAAAAAAGTTAATAAAAACGATCTTAATTGAGAAAAACTAACAAATGATAAATCAAAATCATTGTTACCGTTGTTATTCCCGACCGAAATGCGGTGGGGAATAATCTTGCCCGTTGTTATTCCCGACCGAATGTCGGTGGGGAATAATTGTTACCGTTGTTATTCCCGACCGAAATGCGGTCGGGAATATTAGGGTATAGGATTTAGGGTTTAGGGTTTAGGAGTATTGGCGACCGACTTTCGGTAGGGAATAATATTCATATTCTTAATTTCACAATTTTGCTCTCAAATTTAGATAAATCGTTGATTTAATGATCAAATAAATCAATATTAGTTATATATTACTAAAAATCTCAAAAAAAATTAAATTTAGTTGCACGTTGTTGAATAGTTTGAAGCGTCGATTCATATTGTCACTTATAAATAGATTAGTATATGTAGTTGCTAATAATGTAACTACTTACGATTATGTTAAACATATGTTAATATATATATCATAATTAGCCTCTCTATACTAACGTTCGTAACAAACGTTAATCGCCAATTGTGAATACTCCTCTATACTACGTATGATTATTATATGTAAAACTCCAAACTAACTTAACTTATACTCCGGTAAATTATAATAATTTAATAATTAAAAGTACATTAAACTAATTAACTAATAGTGCAATTCATGAATTTAGTGAGATTCTATAGTTATACTTAACAAACACATCAAGATTTTCCAAAAGATTGAAAAAAAGCCAAATTTACTATTTTTTTTCGACCGCATATCGGTCAGGAATAATATTTAAACTTATTCCCGACCGAGAATCGGTCGGCATTGACAATTATTGTCGACCGCATATCGGTCGGGAATAATATTCAACGTTATTCCCGACCGATTTGTGGTCGGGAATAATGTTTAAACTTTTCCCGACCGGAGCACGGTCGGCATTTCCCGCGTTTCTGGGCAGCATAGTATTGCCGACCGAAATTCGGTCGGCATTTTTTGAAAATTTGGCGGTTTTTGAAATTTTTTGAAAATTTTCAACATTCCCGACCGGAAATTGGTCGGGAATAATCGAAAAAGTTGGCGAGACTCGGTGGGAAATTCAAATTTGACGAAAATTCAAATTTTTTAAACTTTTTCTATAAATACACTTCATTATTCTTCTCATTTTTTTATCTCCAAACATTTTTTTCATCTCCAAAAACTTTTTCAAACACTCTTTTCATCTTCAAACACTTTTTCAAACACTTTTTTCTTTCAATTTCAAAATTAAAATTTTCACTTCTTTATTCATCATTTCAAGAATCAAACATTTATTTAATTTTTTTGTGTTTTAGATTGAGGAATGAATCAAAAATTTAATTCCTCATCTAAAACACAAAAAAGTTAAATAATGTTTTAAAATATTTTAAAATAGTAAAAAAAAAAAAAAATTCCGGTAATTATTACCGGAATTTTTTTTTATTCTGATGAGTTTTATTCCCGACCGAATATCGGTCGAGAATAATATAAATATTATCCCCGACCGGAAAGCGGTCAGGAATAATATAAATATTATCCCCGACCGGAAAGCGGTCGGTAATAGTATGAATATTATTCCCGACCGATTGCCGGTCGGGAATAATATATACATAATTCTCGACCGGATTACGGATTACGGTCGGGAAAAAAATTGAAGCATTCCCGACCGATTTTCGGTCAGGATGTTTGAAAAAAACTTTCCGACCGAAAAGCGGTCGGGACATACTGTTCCGACCATTTACCGATCGGGACTTTTCCCGACCAATCTTCGGTCGGGATATGCGGTCGAGAATTTCCCAACCGGGATTCGGTCGGGGTTGCCGGTCGTGAAACTTTTTCCCGACCGGCTTTCGGTCGGAAAACTTTTACCGATCGAAGCAATGTCGACCGGCGTTTCCCGACCCAAATTTCAGTCGGGAAAAGAGAATTCCCGACCGCAAATTGTCATTCTTGACCGACATTGCGGTCGGGAATGACCCGAAAATTTTGTAGTGAATAGGAAATGCCAACGACTTTATAATAATGTCTTCACTCATTCAACAAATGAATTACTTCAGTTTCATTTTTTGTTAGAATTATGTTAATTTAAAAGAAACACTATTGTAAAAGACAATTAATAAGTGAAAAAAACGAGAGTAACTGAACTCCATTAGTGATGTGCACGCTTCAATATTCCAGTAGAATTCCATGATGTCATGGACCGACCAACAAGAAAAAGACTTGGTCCCACGCAGATGTGGGCCCATCGCACGTTGTTTTCCTACTTTATACGCTTCCGTTTGGAATTACTTATTGATTTTTGTTTTGGTAAAGATTTTACTCATTGATTATATATATATATACATATATATATATATATTTCCACCAGCCGTGTGTACATTAGCCTAAAATCATGGCCGCTCTCTCCTGATGTGGGATCCACGCTTTTGACTCTATTTGCCAATCAAATCATTACCATTATTAATCTTTTTATTTTTTTTCGAAACTAATTAATTTGTTTAGTATGTGTTTTGATCTATACATTTCTGCTTTATACAATACACATTGACACGATGTATAGACTTTGACGGAATGTAAAAGAAATTATCGGAAAAGGGTGTTTTATTGAAGGGGGTATAAGCAATACTCCCAGAGCCCAGTCAAAATAACAAGAGAGGGGCAGTGGACCACTAAAAAGATAAAAAGAAAAGCCTTAGTAAATAACTATCAGTTAATTTTTAAGAAAATTAAAACTTGATGAGAGAACAGCCGAAAGTCCATTAATTTTTTTTTTTCAAACTGTCTCATTCTGGTCAAACGGGTGCCCTCTGACGAGCAAGTTAAAGATATATTAATGAATTCAATACTAAAAATTAATAGTGGTAGAACCTTTATGATCAAGTCTGCTTACGAGAGTGTCTTGTGGCACACAAGAGTGTCTTATGGCACACAAGGGTCCTCTCCCGTGTTAACTCGGCTGGGCATGATGTCCTTGGCCACTCGAGACTTCCTCCACCGACGCCACATGTCAATCTCCAACCTCTGCCCATTTTGCCACTCAACTCCATAATTTACAAACCAAATATTTGGCAAATGCCCCCTCTTCTTGAAAGTTTGGTCCACCTTTTATAACCTTTCACCACTGGTGATGCAATATCGTTCGGGCTCCGATAGTCGGGATATTTGGGAATATTGGTACTCAAGTGTTCTTGTTCGGAACGTCAATCTCGAGTTTGAGGAAAGGAGACACAATATTTTTATTAAAGACTTTGAGTAAAGTACAAGGGTGTCGTGTGAAAGACACAAGCGAGGACTAGAAGAATGCAAGAAATTCTAAGTACAATAAAGTGCTAGAATTGTGGAGAGTGTTCTTATGTTGATATTTGTGACATATTTTTGTGTGGAGTAAATTTGTGTTGGTATTTTTGCCTAGATTTTAGCTCTCTTCTTCTTGTTGAAAATGGGGGACTATTTATAGCGTAAGTCCCAGGGGTCTTAGGTCAATGGGGGGCAGTCTTGCCGTTTTTGCTGGTGTCCAATAGTGGGAAGGCCTTCTGCACCAATGAGGTCGTCTTTCGGGCGGTGGCCAATGGCGGATGATCCGTCAGATCGAGCAATGATGATTCCTGCTCCAATGGTTTTTTGTGGTAGTATTGGCCAACGCATGTGATTCGATCTGCGCTAATAGGTGGTCTGCACCAGTGGTGTTTGTTGCGTTCTACCGCAATGAATGAGTCGGACCAATGGGGTGTGGTCTTTCCTCATTATTATGGTGGTTGGGACATTGGAAGAGTCAATGATGAGTAGTGCGTCTTCCGGGTTGAGTCAGAGGTCGTGGTTGGATCGTTCTGTAGATCGTTCATCTTTGAATGAAACGTGAGCGGGTCATTCTTCTAAATGTGAGGTGCTTCGTTGGGATCACGATGGGTCTTTGATTTTTCCTTGACTTCACCCGTGTTCTTAATGTTTATTATGTGCTCTTGTTTCCTCGATCTTGCTTTAAGTGTTGGTGATGGCTCCTCGGACGTTTTGTGAGGTATTGGATTCCCCGAAGAGTGATATTCTCTATAATTGGGGGGGTCTCTTGTCGTCCGTCAGGAGGACCTGAATTTTAGATAGGCGTTGGGTCATTGCGGGAAATGTGTTCGAGCCTTCGAGGTCTCACCGCATCCCTTTAAAAGAGTTGGTCGGGTCTGGGTATACCTTTCTTCGAGTGTTTAGACAGAGTACCCTTGGTGGGTGTTTTCTGATCGTGACTCGGGGGTAGCTTCTCCAGAATTTGCACCGTTGGCTTCAATCCGGGTGGAGGTGGTCGTGGCTTTTACGTATTTTCCAACAAGATAGTGGATACATTTTGTAGGGTACCCTTTTTTCCACACCACTCCGAGGATGGGGCAGATTATGCATCATCATGTGTCCCTCCAACTCCGAGTGTATTTTGTAGAAATCACTTGGAACTCATTAAATGAGTCAATGTGATGTCGAGCTTATTCGAAATTTGTGGTTCTGCATGTTCCACGTGGCGCTGAATTGGCCATACGTCAAGGGCGTCGTTTAGGTTGCTCCGCCTATAAATGGAGGGGAATCGTAGTGATTTGTCTTCATTCACCCGAGTCTTCGTGTTTTCCCTCTCTTTTCTCTCTCTTCTTCACTTTGAAATCTTTTCTTGGCGAACTAATGGCTTCTGCGAGTCGTTCTGGCGAAGAGACGTCCGGTATGGTGAGACGACAGACGGCGTCTGACGTGGCGACGGGAGGTGCGGCGGTGTCGCCTTCTGCTGAGGAGGTGTCACGACGCTGTCGCTTTGTTTTTAGTTCAGCATAAACTCCACCAAAAAGGCTAAAAGGCGGTAGCAACAGCAGCGCCACCTAGGGTTTTGGCTGAAGGTGTACGAAGTTACGTGAAATCTCTGGATGAGATTAGAGCCTAATTCTCCAAATACAGAGCCAATACTGACGGTCTGGCGATCGTGGTGCCTCGGGGTCACGAGAGGGCTACTACTCCTTGCTATGGCTACTATACCGCCTATTTGCTGCAGATCAAGGCAGGCTGAGATCATTTCTCCCTGCTTTCTATCGGGAGGTCTTCAAGGCCTACATGCTCTGTCCGAGTCAACCTTTTTCTAACAGATGGTCGGCTCTGGTGGCATTTGCTTTTATCTGTGCGGCCTACTCCAATGCTTGCACGGTGCACAGGTTCTTCGAGGCCTTTGATTTGGCGAGCTCGCATTGGACAAGCTCTTTTACACTTTCACCATGCAGAAGTCGACAAAGAGGATTCTTCACGACCTCTCGGGTTCCCACAGCAACTGGAAGAAGAAATTTTTCTTCGTCCGGCCTACCACCGAGGGTCTATGGGATGACGTTCCGATGGAGTGGAACCTAGACCCCCGAATTCCAGCAAGTCTAGACCATGTAAAGGCCAAAGAGGAATTGACGGATGAGGGGTTTTTTGATCAAGGCTTGACCTGGAACAAAATATCCCAGGTCAGCGTGTTTTTTGCCCTTTTCGAGAAGTGCGGTTTAAATAACCTAGTGGCTACGGAGTCCTTGGCAGGGGACGATCATTCTGAAATTAGTAAGTATTTTCGGGCTTTTGTTGGTAGTTATTTCCTTGTCAGGTTTTTCTTCCTTACTGAGTTGGAGTTTTGATTTCACAGGGACTATCATAGAGACACTGAAATGCACCGCTCCCCCTCATCGTCCCTCTAAGAAGGAGAAAAAGAAGGACATTGCTTCAAAGCCTCGGAAGGCAGGGGGTCAACCACTTCAACTACGTCGACGAATGTGCCGTCTGAGGAGAAGAGCGCTTCGGCTGAGGCCCCATCCTATTCGAGTCAATCGAGTGACAAAGAGGGAGGCTTGGTTGGAAGAAAGCGGCACCGGGAGCAAGCCGATGTTTCCTCCAAAAACTAAAAGGATCTTACTTCAGGATTCTGAGGACGAGGGTCCTGTTTTGGCACAGGTGGGAGGGAGTCCCACTGCTTTTTGTGTTTCCCCCGCCGCACAAATGGGGTCGAACGTGGGTGGGCACTGGTTCGCATCGCACTACCAAGCGGCAATGTTGGTTAACATTGGTGGCACTCCGCTGGGTGAGACTTTTACTCCTCAGTCCCCGATCGTGGGAACGGAGCTGGTGGCCAAGAGGTTTTCTTTACCCATTTACAAACATCAATGAGGTGGGCCTTCAGTCTTCCAAGTCGCCCCTGCTCGAGAAGTTGGCACTTGGGGTCAGGTCACCGTTTCTCCGGTGCAGTTTCTTTTGAAGAGCGTCGCGAGCCTAGAAGCTCAAACTATGGGTCTTTTTGACGAGTTAGCCCTTTTTGGCTCTTCTCCAATTCCTTCTTTGCTGAACATTCGGGAGCTAGGTTTGGTGACGCAGTTGTGCGCGACCTTGGTAAGTGATGTTATTGCGAGTTTGTTTATTTTTTCCTTTACAATTCTTTTGCCTGACACTTATTTCTTTTGATAGAGCCCCATCAGAATGAGAGGTTTATCTTGGTTTTACGAGGAGGCAGCCTTGAGAGGGACGCCCAAAATGGATCGGAGCCGTAGTTGAGAGATCGTCTGGCTGCCTCTGAGAAGGCAAGGGAAGTTCTGGTCGGGAGGGAAGCTTAGCTGGCAGGGAAGCTCGAGACCTTGGAGAAGATGGTGAAGTCGCTTCAGGAGGTTATGGAGAAGACCATAATGAAGTAGAACGAGCAGTTGGCTACTCGCGAGAGGGAGGTAAGGGACTTGCCCCTTGCCTCGAAGGTCACCTTTTGTGTGGTTTTCGGGCCTGTCGATAACTTGGTTCCACGAAGGGTTTCTTTTGTCCTGATGTCACCATGCAGAAGCTATCCACGACCCTGATGATTCACATCGAGAAGCCGGAGGATACTCTAAACTTTCTCCCTGATCGTGGCCCAAGGTTCCAAAGCTCTCATGCCCATTCTACGATAGCGAGCCCTAGTCATGTCCCTTAGGCTTAGATAGTTGTAGGGACCCTTGTGGCCGTGTTGGCCTTAGTTTATTTAGTTCCTTTCATGTTTATCTTGTTTTGGGGTTGTACCGGGTCGTCCCACCCCGGAATTGTTTGACTATGAATGGGATTTTCGAAGTTGCCAAATCTTTTGCGAATATTCTACCATCATGCTTTTTGTTGCTAGCTTTCTGAGTATATTTTTCTTTTCTTTTTACAGGAGGGATCCTTCCCCTTCTTGCTCAACTTTTGTGATCACCACGACCATGGAGTTCTTGAAATTTATTCTAGTAATCACAAATTGTCGTGGTCCGTGGTTGCCATGTCCCCGTTTGCACGAATTATCCAAGCCTAACCCGTTTTTAGGGGAGGTCGATTGAGATCTTCCCTAATGGGTCTCGGGGTATCGCGAGAGGTGCCAGGCGTTAGTTCCGATGGTTGATCCATACTTAGAAAAAATTTCAAGTTTCCGTCTGTGGTCATTGTTGGAGTCTACTTTTGGGAGTGGTTGAGTGAACGATTGACGGGGTAGTCGTGAATTTGGTTCAGCCCGCCTTTTCGTTTCCCCAACCATCAGTCTTGGGAAGAGGTGCCCATTTAATGCGAAGAGACGTGGGGAGTTGGTGCACTTGTGTAGCTCCCCTATAGTGACGTCTAACAGACCAGAGCTGCAGTGATTCGGGGAAGGTGGCGGTTCATCTGGGTCGTGAGTGGGGAACTGAAATAAAATAATTCGGGATTCGAACCATCTATTCCCGCCTATAAAAACGTGGCCATTTTTTGATTCCTCTTCATCACTTCCAAGCAAAACGCCTCTTGTGCAAAAAACACTTGTCCATTTTCCTCTTTTTTGGCGACAATGGTTTCTCAGGCCACTATTGTTTTTTTCCAGCGATGAGGATTCACGTGATTCTCATATTTCTCATCTTCCTCCACAATTGGGTAGCACTTCCACTTCTCACCAGAGTCAGCGGAGAAGCGCTGCGCGTTCCACCCCTGTTCGTTCTGATTCACGATGGTGAGCGAGGGGTGGTGACACTGCCGTCCCGCAAATGATGGTGGCAGATTGTGTCTTTGTTGCCTTCAATTGTCGGGCACCTTACCGAAATGAGACTAAGGGAGCCATATTTCAGAGTGAGCATTTGGACCCAAAGCGCATGACCGGTAGGCTTCGGGGTTGGATCCACAACATTGGTGATGAACATGGTGGAGACTAGTTCCGTGCTGGCGGATTTTAACTGTCCTTTCGACCAGTTCGATATCATCATCCCCTCAGAGACGTAGAGGGCTTTGACCTTCCCAAGGTTTCTGTGACGGTGTATGCGGAGCAAGTGCATTGCGGACTCCACTACTTCTTTCATCCAGTGGTGAGCGAGCTTTTTTGTGTTCTGGCAACTGTGCCCGAGCCAACTGACTTTGGCCTCTTACCGCAAGTAGGTGGGGTTTAAACTTTGCTGCCACCTGCTGAACCTCCCATGCACTCCCGCTACCATGGCAGGGGCGTTCATACTGCGGGCTACCGCAAATGGTTCACACCTCTTTTCTCTATCGGTGTGGGATAGCAAACGGGTGTTTTGGACGTCGGTGACCGATGGTCCTGCCAGCAATGGCGACTGGCGTCAGAGATATTTCTTCATGTCTCCCCTAGGAGAGTCGTCGACTCTTTAGGAAGGTGTGCCCCGAGGTTGGGGGTTGGGTTATGTATACCCATCCCCGTCGATTACTACAGAGGCTGCTTCATATTTGGAGGAGAGAGGACTCTTCGACGGCCTCTACAACGTGTTGTCGATGCTGAACAGTCCCTTGGTCTTGCTTCTGGCTGGTTTGCAAGACAGGCTAATGGACGAGTGTCCCAACCCGCTGTCACTTCGACAACACTCTAAGTATCGTAAGTGCCTTTAAGTTTTGTTTTAATAAAAAAAAAACAAATGTTCCTCGAAAGCTTTTTTCCGAGTATATATAGTATACTCACTTCTCTCTTCTTCTTTTTTTTACTGACCATTCATGGTGTTGGTCAGTAGGTGCAGAGATGGCCTCCCATGCTCGTCATCCCTTCAGACATGATGTGTTAGCTCCGACTTGTCTGTTTCAGAGGAATGTGAGTCGTCAGATACCTCGGAGTCTGCTGGGCCCTCGAGTTCCTTAGACAGCAAGTATTGTCCCGAGGCCTCTGGGAGTCCATCTGATGTTGATGCGGATGTCGTGATGGTGAAGGTTAAAGAGGGGGCTAGCTCCAAAGCTATGCCCCAACCTATGGACCCCATGATGGCTATACACTTTTTATCATTTTATGCCCCAGTTTGGCACCAAGCTTGATTTTGGGCCTTTGTCGGTATCTTTATTTAATCGAACAGATAAGGCACATGCCGTTGGGAGCCTCTCGAAGAAGCGGAACGGCGGTTGAGATGTGGGAATGTCATCCTTAAAGAAGGATAAGGGAAAGGGGGTGATTGATCCTTTCCCGTTCGTGAAAGACTGCCGCCCCGAGTCTCACCCAAAGAGGGGCAAGTTTAAGCTAACCCCGAAGGAGGAAGAGTTTCTTCGTACTCCCGCGGTGCCTTTGATTTTCATTGGGGGATATAAGGATCCTGCCCACTACACATCCTTTGTTAGTGGGATCGTGAACCCTAGGGATCGTGAGATCCTTGGGGGCTATTATAATACGGCATTATGGGAGCACTTCTACCAGAGTGTCTGTGAGGTAACGCCCCTCTTGTTGACTTATATTTTGATTTATTTTTATCGTAGGTCTTGTGACCATTATTTTTATTTTACAGCTTACTGTGCTTGGAGACGCGCTGGGCACGTACATGGCCAGCCTGACTGTCCTAAAGGCTGCGACGGAGGAGTGTGATGCTCTCCGTGCCTTGCTTAGGCATGCTTGTGAGGAGACTGCCCGGCTGGAGGTGGCCTTAAAGGAGGCTCGTGGGCGTCTAGTAGATTTGAGAGCGCCCTCGGATCGGGACTTGGGGGACTTGAATAGTTGCTTAAAGAAGGTTGTAGCTAAATCCGATGCTAAGGCCAAAAGGTGCAAGTAGAGGGCGAGAGAGACCATCCGGACCGTGGAGGACGTCAACCCGCTCCGAGAGGAACGAGATCGGTTTGCCCACCAACTTGAGGATGCAAGGAGAGGAGAGAGATTCAGGTGGGTATTGCCAGTCCCCACCTTGACTTGGCCGGGCTACCCCCAAACTATATACTGGCATCCGAGATAAGGGACCATGTCAGAGTCGAATACGGGATGGCAGTTTCCTCGTTTGTTTCTCTCCCTGGAGTCCCCCGAGGGCTGGTACTTTCGAGGCTGGAGTTTTTCTCTGTCTCCTCTAGTGCTACTTAGTCGAACCCTCGTAGGGCCCCTTACGGGATTTTGATGATGCCTGACCCAACTAAGCTATCTTCGGAGGAGCGTCGAGTCTAGATCAAAGCCGAAAAGTGCCCTACAAAGGAGTAGTTTTTAGCCGGGCTTTGCCCTTGTCTCTTTTTTTTTTGTGTCGCACTGTTTAGGCGTGATTTTGTCGCTTTGTGTGGGCATTTTTTGTTGTTTGCCGCTTTGGGTAGGCGAAGTCTCCTCAATCTCATTTTTTATTGTTGGTCGTGTTAGACCTATTGATGGAAGATTACCTTTTGACTCTTATTGTAATGAGTCGTGAGACTGTAACTTTTACCAAATGTAGTTATTTTATTGCCGAGGGTATGTTTGTTCTTGCATGCGTATAACCGTTAATCCCAAAATACAAACATACTAACTACGCGAACAAAATTGAGTCGCCATAAGGGGTCGACTATAGAGCGCTTTTAAAGGTAATACTTTCGGAGGTTAAAGCTGTTCCAAGCGCGTGTGAGCTCTTGGCCGTTCACATCCTTAAGTAGATAGGTGGCAGGCTCGAGGATTTTCGAGATCTGATAGGGACCTTCGCCTTTTGGGTCCAACTTTCCGACGTTTTCGAGGCCTCTTCTCTTTTGAGGACGAGATCTCTGACTTAGAACGGCGAGGTCGAACTTTGGTGTTGTAATACTTGGCCATGCTAGGTTTGTAAAATTCTACAGGGGTGGCCGTTGTAATTTGCCTTTCTTCCAGGAGGTCCAGGGCTAGGGTGAGGTCAACATTGTTCTGAGCCTCTTCGTATTCCTGGAACCGCATACTTTCCTTCACTACCTCGGAGGGGACTATCGACTTGGTACCATAAACGAGACTGTAAAGGGTCTCACTTGTTGCAGTCGGGAGGTAGTACGATAGGCGCATAGCACTCCGGGGACTTCTTTGACCCACTTCGACTGGTATTGATCTAGAGAGGCCTTCAACATTTTTTAGGAGGGTTTTATTGGTTACCTCTACTTGGCTGTTTCCCTGGGGGTATCCAACTCCTGAAAAGCGATGCCTGATCCCCCATTGGTTGCACCATTTTTCGACGAGATCGTTACAGAATTGCAAGCCATTGTCGCTCACCAGTTATTGTGGGACTTCGAACCGAGTCAAGATATTTCTCTAGAGGAAGTTTATCACGACATAGCTGGTGATCTTAGAGAGGGGTTCCGCTTCGACGCACTTGGTGAAGTAGTCGACTTCTACTAACCATAACTTCTTTTGTTCCCTGTCGCGGATCATGGCTCCCACGATGTCTATTCCCCATCGGGAAAATGGACATGGGACGTTATCCATCTCCCAATGGGCGACTGGCTGATGCCTCGTGGGGGTGTGTAGTTGACATTTTCGACACTTGCGGGCATAGTCTTCACACATAGTCGACCAGTAATATCCTTGACGGATGATCTTGGTAGCCATGCTTCTTCTGCCAGAGTGGTTACCACAACATCCGTCGTGAATTTCTTTCAGGATCAGTTGCGCATCCTGCTTGTTAACACATCGAGAGGTCGGGTAAGACCATGACCTTCAGAATAGAACCGCATTTTGTATGTAGTATTGGGCGGTGCGCTAGTACATGGTGCATTGCTTGGCTCGGTTATGAGAAAATCTTCTGGGATTCTTAATGAAGTCGATGATCTCTACCATCCAATCTTCCTCGATGAGTTCTACCACCTAGAATTATTCCTCCTGGCCCTGCCTTTCGGGTCTTGGGGCCGAGAAGAAAGTTATCCTCCGACTACTAATGGTTTGGGCCTGGCTGGCGAGCTTGGATAAGGCATCAACATCTTGATTTTCTGATCTTGGGACCTGCTTGATTGAGAATTCTTGGAACGAGGTCGTTCCCGCTATGACCGCTTCTCAACACTTCTTCATTTTTTTTCGCGAGCCTCGTAGGTCCCATGGATCTGTTGGACCATGAGCTGGGAGTCGATATGGAAGAATATTCTTCGTATTTTTGCCTCGCTAACTAGGCACATTTCTAGTATGAGGGCTTCGTATTCAGCCTTGTTGTTGGAAACGGGGTACTCCAGACGTACGACGAATTCTAGGACAGTTTTTGGCTCGTCTGGAGCTTTTTTTCGAAAGATTATGCCTACTCCCTCATGGGTATTGGTGGATAACCCATCAATGTAGAGATGCCACAGGGGTTTCGGCTCGTCCTCCTCACGTTCTTCATGCATTTATGTGATGAAATCGGCTAGCACCTGGGCCTTGATAGTTGGTCGGGGGGAGGAGGTAATGTCAAACTCCCCTAGTTCGATGGCCCACTTGATCACTTGTCCAGAAACCTCGGGGTTGTTGAGGATAGTCTGGAAAGGGTGTTATGTAAGGACAATGATTGATGGGCTAGGAAGTAGCCCTAGAGCTTTCGAGTTGCGGAAACGAGGGTTAGTCCGACCTTTTCTATGCAGGAATATTGGGTCTCGGAATCCATGAGGGTTTTACTAACATAGTACACGAGCATATGCTCCCTTCCTTCGGCTCGAACCAGGACTAATTCTCTGCCCACGGCTAGGTATAGGAAAAGCATCTCTTTGGGGACGGGTTTCACTAGTAGGGGCAGACAAACCAAGTAGTCTTTCAGTGCTTTGAAGGCTTCTTCACATTGGTCGGTCCACCTAAACTTCTTTATATTCTTGAGTATCTTAAAGAAGGGTAGGATTTTTCAGAGGAGCGAGAGATGAACCTGCTTAGGTGAGGCCATCCTACCCGTCAGTGTTTGAACGTCTCGTACGGTCTTTGATGACTCCATGTTGAGTATGGCCTTCCCTTTTTTGGATTGACCTCAATCCCTTCTGGGTAACCATATACCTTATAAATTTCCCCCTCGGATGTCGAAAGACTTTCAGTGCTTTGAAGGCTTCTTCACATTGGTCGGTCCACCTAAACTTCTTTATATTCTTGAGTATCTTAAAGAAGGGTAGGATTTTTCAGAGGAGCGAGAGATGAACCTGCTTAGGTGAGGCCATCCTACCCGTCAGTGTTTGAACGTCTCGTACGGTCTTTGATGACTCCATGTTGAGTATGGCCTTCCCTTTTTTGGATTGACCTCAATCCCTTCTGGGTAACCATATACCTTATAAATTTCCCCCTCGGATGTCGAAAGAGCACTTTCGAGGCTTAATCTTCATTCCAATTTTTTTCATGATCTCAAAGGCTCAAGCGAGGTTACGAGCATGATCTTCCTCCCTCTGGTTTTTTACGATCATGTCATCGACATAGACCTCCATTATTTTGCAGATCAGCCCTTCGAACTTGAGGTTGACTAACCTTTGATATGTGGTGCCGACGTTTTTGAGGTCGAAGGGCATGACTAGGTAGTAAAATGTGTCGATATCGGTGATGAAGCTGGTCTTTTCCTAGTCATGGCTCACTATTGGGATCTAATTGTAACCTTGACCCCCGTCCATGGTGCACAATCGGCTATGGAGTCGACATGCTAGTCCATGCTAGTCACTGTTGAGCTCATGTTGAGGTCGATGAGGTCGTTGAGGTACCCATTGAGCTCATGTTGGACTGGCTTAGCCGTGAGGTACCCATTGAGCTCATGTACACATATTTCTTTGTTGATTTGCCCAGGAGGGCCGTCCTTCCAAACAAAGAGGTGATGGAATTACCTTAGGGTGGTGGTAATAGCTTTTTCTATGTCTTCCCCAATTTGGGTAGTGATTTTTACTGTTTTGTCCTCAGCGCCTTCCACCAATTCTATCATCTTGAGTTCTTCGGTGGGTTGGACTCGGATCTCCTTCGAGCGAGCCCTCATATTTGGGGGCTGTGACGGTCAGGCTCAATTGGCAGAACGTTCATGTGGCACTTTCATCCTATGGTCTAATCCCCCTTGAGCACTCATATTCCGGATGGGGTTAGAAATTTGACCTTCAGATGGATGGAGGACGGAACCTCTTCGAAGGTCCGAAGGGTGGGTCATCTACATATAGCATGGTACATTCGTGAGCGAGCATCCACTACCCAAAACTTTGTGGACTCGGTACGGCGCGTGGCACCCTCACCCCATAACATGGGCATAATTATGATTCTCACTGTTTGGCATTGTTCTCTAGAGAACTCCAAGAGGGGTACCTCGATTATTTCCAGTCGATCATGTGAAATGCCCAAACCCAGGAATGTAGATAGGAAAAAGACATTAACTAAACTTTATGTGTCTACGAGTACTCTTCTGACTTCGGTTCCCAGTATGGTAGCTGTGACCCCGAGGGGATCTTCGTGGGAGTACACAATACCCAGAAGATCCTCTGGTCGGAAGAAGATGACCGATTGGTTAACTACCTTTGCGGCAAAGATATCTAACTGGTTATCCGCGTTCCAAGATTTTTGAATGTAGTTTTGCTTTTGTTCGAGGCTCACGGACAGTACTCCTCTCTCGATCATGTTCACGGTACGACCCGTAAGGGCATTACCACGATACACACACGGAAGCAGAAGCAGCTGCTCCTGCTCTGCAGATTCTGATTCATTGTCTTCCTCGGGTATCTCCGACCTCTGTTTCTTCTTTTTGGGTACCTCCTCGCGCCCTCTTTTTTTTATGGGGTAGCGTTCTTTGGGCACCATGTATTTCTCCAAGTACCCTAGTTTCAGGAGTTTGTAAATCTCCCGTTGGAGGTGGATGCAGTCGTTTATCAGATGCCCGTACGGTCGATGGTACGTGCAAAATTTTCATGTGTGCTTAAGCCTCTGGGCGTCTCTCGCAGCCCGAGGCCATTTGACGTAGCGCTTTTCCCCCACGATGGTCATGATTTCCATGGGGGATATCGTCATGCTTGGTAAGGGTACCGGGTCTAGCTCTTTTTTAGCCCCTTTCCCTCTTACTTCCTTCTTTATCGCTTCTTTTTTCTTTCCTCTTGAAAGGGTCCGGGGTCCTCGAGGCCTCGGCGACATCCAACGTCTTGCGCATTTCCTCCATCTATATGAAGGATCTGACTTTTGCAGCAGGTCCTGCATATTGATGGCTCAATTCCTCATAAGGTAGTTGGCAAAATCCCCCGGAAGTAACCATCAGACGATGATGTCGGAGAGCATTCCTAGGTCGCATCGGGCTACTTCCCCTACACCTTGAGAGAATCAGCGCATGTATTCCCAAAGGGGCTTGTCCGTGTTTTGGAGGACATTGAACAGATGACCGCAAGTCTTCGGAAAGACCCTGTTGGAGGCGAACTATCTTACAAGCACTTGGGTTAGCTGTGCAAAGCTGTGGATGGTCCCCGAGGGCAGGTGAAACTCTTCCGGTAAGGTTCGTGTGGAAGATTCGGCACTTGGCATAGTCAGGGACTGACGACAGGTCCATGCATGCTAAGTGCTGGTTGATGTGGTCGTGGGGATTATGTTTAGTAGTTTCTCCAGCATAACTCCGAAGCCCAATGGGCGTCATGGTTAGGGGGATCTATGATTCAGTGATGTGAGGTGCGAACGGCAATCCCTAGTAGGCTACTTCTTCGTCAGGGTTGAGATTGTGACGAAGTTCTCGTAGCTCTCTATGCATTTGTTCCATCATGCCACGTAGCGAGGCATCCGAGGTTGGTGAGCGCTGGCCTCTCCTAACAGGTTCTGGATAATAAGGCTCATAAAGGTCGGGCGCATCCCATGCTGCCTCTTGAGGACGAGGTGGCCTGAGAGACTCTCCTCCTCTTGGTGCACCTACCAAACTTGCAATATCCGACGAGGGTGGTCTCCTTTTGTGCCGAGACGGGGATGCACGGACATTGCCTTGTGATTCTGATCGTGCCCTTCAAGGTGGGGCCGATCGGCAACGCGAAGGGCTTCTCAGCTCCTCAGAGCGCTCTTGGTTCGGAGACCGTGGCACTGTTTCGGTTGAACTGAGCGAACATGTTATGATACATGTCCACGGGTACCTGTACATAGCCCATGGGGGGTCCTGCTGCTGGGGGTACTTATTGGTGAGCCGTCGGTATGGGAGCTTCAGCAGGAGGTGGTGTTGGGGCTTCAGGGGGAGGCACATGACCATCTGGTTGTACCTCAGGAGAGGGCAGAAGACTCAGCTTCCTTTCCATTTTGTTGTCGTGGTTCTCCATAGATTCGACTTCCGTATTGGATCGTGAGGATGCTCGCACTGGTACTCTTCTAGCTTTTTTTCTCGCCATGCAACTTTCTTCAAACTTTTCTCAGAGAACTTAAGGCGTTCCCACAGACAGCGCCATTTGGTAAGGCAATATCGTCCGGGCCCGGATAGTCGGAATATTTGGGGATATTTTTACTCAAGTGCTTTTGTTCGGAACGCCAATCTCGAGTTTGAGGAAATGAGGCACAATATTTTATTATGGAGCTTGAGTAAAGTACAAGGGGGGTCATGTGAAAGACCAGAGCGAGAACTAGAAGAATGCGAGAAATTCTAAGTACAATAAAGTGCTTAAATTGTGGAGAGTGTTCTTATGTTGCTATTAGTGACATATTTTTGTGTGGAGTGAATTTGTGTTGGAACTTTTGCCTAGTTTTTAAATAAATTACTTGTTGTT
Source organism: Linaria vulgaris (assembly GCA_948329865.1). Taxonomy (NCBI): domain Eukaryota; kingdom Viridiplantae; phylum Streptophyta; class Magnoliopsida; order Lamiales; family Plantaginaceae; genus Linaria; species Linaria vulgaris. Next base: position 12,338,635 of record OX415253.1, read on the forward strand.
CAATATATATATATATATATATATATATATATATATTACTTTTTATTGACAGATAAATAGGAAGCTACCATCTAGGAATTGAAAACTTTCACACAAGTAACCACTCTTATGAGTGTATCTTTTATGTTTAATTGACTACCATACCATTGAGATATGCTTAGTTTTATGTAATTTAGAGTTTCTTTAGGATTTATTTTGTGATTTAATAAGTATAACTATAAAAACATGATAAGAGCATATCTATATTTCAAGTCTTACTTAATTTTATGTTCTATTTATACTTTATATTTTCTGGTCACTTTAAAGAAGTTAAACAAATAATATATATATATATATATATATATATATATATATATATCTTTCCGAAGAAAAAAGAAAAATAAGGTACAATGTCCTTTTCGTGCAACCCCCCCCCCCCCCCCCCCCTTCCCGTCTTAAGAGAATTTTATGAGTGGCTTACCACTTCATTTATGGGCTAGTGTGCTACGTTTTGAGATCATATAAGGTATCAGTGTTTTGAAAGGCAAAGATGTAGGACGAGACATAAGCCTCGCGACTTATGATATAATATTTAAAAATATATTATATGTGTGAAAAAAGTATATAACTATGTAACTATATCACTGCAAAAAGTATTATTTATCTTAAAAAGATTAATGTAAGTCTTTATTTTGCCTCAAGAAGTGTAATAGTTTGCTTTTCTTTCAAAACTTTGCAAAGCATAGGCTTTTGGTTGAAGGCGCAAAAAACACGCATGAGCTTACGCCTCAACATTAAGGCGTACGCTTAGTAACAGTAACGCCTCAAAACACTTTCCTTGAAGTATTTTGTGGTTTTGTTTTTGAGTAAAACTGCTTCAAAAAACACTACTAAATATTATTCACAAGACGTGATTTGCCTATTTAACTTAGCATATAATGCAATTTGCTAAAGAACAAATAATTTGTGTTGCCCTATAACTTTTCCTAGAATTCTTAAATGTCCTTATTGATTTAGGGCTGATAAATATGACATGTAACTTCGTTTTTTCAACTAAAAATGCTCAATTGCTCTTATTGAGACTTTTTTGCTAATGTGGTTGCCACGTCGTCACCTTGTGCAAATAATAAAGATTTTCCCTTTCCTTTTTCAATACACAGTCGTTGCATAGTTATAGGAAAATTATTTTAGAAACTATCCTTATAATTTTGAAATTGCACTTTGCTCCCCCAAAAATATAAAATTAGGAAGGAAAAAAGTAAATTTATTATTTTCGTAAAATTTTATATTTATATCTTAAAAACTAAACTATTAATATTTTATTTTTATGCTCAGTTCTTCAAAACAATATTTTGTATTCTTAAACCCATCTAATTTTGTTATTGTAAAATTTAAAATTAACGTATCTACTGCTTAAATAAAATTAATATTTTCTTAATATTTATTAAAATATATAAAATACTTTAATCAAATAAAAAATAACAAAGAAAATACATTCATAAAAAATTAGAAAAAAACTAACTTTAAGATTAATTTTTTCAATTAATCAAACCCAAAAAAAAAGTAAAATAACAATAATAAAAAAATGTCATCACCCCCCCTTTTCTTTCACCACCAACAACAATGGCGGACAACAAGAATACAAAGGTATCATGAGAAGTTATTATCGCGGTTCGAGTTGCAGTTGGGTAAGGGAGAAGATTCCATTAGATTGCTCGCCATTGACATGGAGCGCAATCGCCTCCTCAATTCCTTGATTCCGGGGTTATGTGGGTATAGGATTTATGTCAAGGTCGGGCACAGTGAACTTTCTCACTAGTCAGATTCGGCGGTGGCACTTCTTCTTGTTGTCTGCCATTGTTGGTGGTGTTGTGAAAGCGCGCGCGGGATTAGAAATAATCATCACCAGTTAATGTCCAATCTAATTTCGATTACTGACGAAGTGCGAGATTACAATAATATAAGGATCAATTTATTACAAACTATGTCACCTATCACTAATACTAGTTCTAGGTAGACTTTAGTCCGGAACACCTCAGAATAATATTAGGATGCTTTGCAGGATATCGAGGGTGAAGATATGTCGAACAACCTGCTCCTAGTCTCTCGGCTTAGGTGGGTGAGGGGAGTTCTCGTGGTGTCCCTTCGGCGCCGTCTGGAGACAAGAGGGCCGGTGGTAGCCGGACACAAAAGGTGGCTACACCCCTTGGTGAGACGTTTGGGCTGATTGGACGTAAGAGAGCGCGAGGTGAAGGTTCTGCGATTCCCCAAGCGCCTCATGCGCAAAGGCGTGCCATTCGCGATCCCAGTATCAATGTCAAGAACTGAGAATTCAGTGACAGCAAAACGGTTTGTTCAATGGGGCGGGTGTTCCCTACCGCAGCCAAGGCGCCCGTGCCAGGAGAGCAGGATTGTGCTCGGAACGTTACACGCAGTATTCATGTTATTCAATCCGTAAGTGGTTAAAATAACTTTTCATGTTCCATAGATTGTCTGTATTGATTGTCATCGTAACGAGTTAGATTGGAATATGTCCAGTTTGCCAAGTTCTTGACCACGAGCATGATAACGGTCAACAAAGTCGAAGTGGATAAGGACGCAACGATAACGTAAAAAGAGGTTGAGACCGAGAAGATGGGTGATTTTAACCCGATGGTTGTTGAGAAGATCGTTGCCGAAAAGGATGAGGTTGTGCGCCGATGGCGGGTTGCCAGGGAAGAGTATGACTCGAGCTTTGTTGAAAATGAGAGGCTTTCGAACAAGCTTCTTAGCTTGAAAGAGCGGGCTGCCAAGGAGCAGAATGAGAAGGACGCTGCAAATCGAGAGCTTAAGCAGCTGAAGCTGAAAAATGAGCGTCTCCGGGCAAATCTTGCAAAGGCTGAACATGACTTGGAGGTCGCGGTAAGTGTTTCGTCCTCCAACTACGCCATTGTGTTCTTTCGTAATATAATATTATGTGAATTTGTGTAAACTAAGGACACGTCTCCCAACCTTATGGTGAACGTGGACAATAAATTCTTCTCGAGCGATACTTATAAGGATATCACTGCGGAGCGTGCCTTTTTGGAAAGGGAGGATACCAAGAAGGCCATCATTGGGCAAATTGCCATGAAGCACGGATTCAAAGATGCGTGTCAATTGGAAGATCGGCTGGGGGGGGGGGGGGGTAGGGGACTCTTCTGTAATTTTCCTCGTGGGTATCCGAGGTTGTGACCGTCTTTGGGTCGTCATGTGAGGTATGTCCAATTTTTAGATCCAGACCGTATTCGCTTCTTTGGGCGTAGGTCGGTCACATTCTAGGGGTACCTTCTCCGGGCGCTTGGACCGTGCACCCATATTGGGGTGTTAGCTAGTCATGGCCCAGGGGTACCTTCTCCGAATATTTAGACCGTGTGCCTTTATTGGGGTATCAGCCGGTCGTGACCCGGGAGTACCTTTCCCCTTGCCTTGGTCGTTTTTGTGGAGTACCCATTTGGCCTGTTTCCGACGGCGAGGCAGATTATGCATCATTAATGTTTATTCAAATTTTCTTTAATTTTAGATGCAAAGTAAAAAGTTATATAATGTTTGTAATATAATATTAAAAAAAAGGAAAAAAAGATAAAAATTAAATGATTTAGATCGTATCGAACGTTTTAAATTAATTTGATTCCGTTCTTCATTTTACTAGAATCGAAATCGAATACCAATGCAATTCGATCTGAATTGATCGAGATGCACAACCCTAGTTGTGAGACTTACCACCAAAATTGCACGATCAATATTGTTTTACAACTAGGACTTATTCTCTTACTAGCTTATTTTTTTTTATTTGTTTTATCGTCCTTTTTTCTCTTTTTGATTTTCTTTTATTAGGGACTGTATTATATAATAGAGGAAGTATTTGAGTTCTCTCACCTCATGTCTGTTGTAGGTATCATAAATATTAGTAATTTATTATATATATACGTATTCTTGCTGTATTGGTATCGACTATTTTAAAAAAATATCGTATTGACGTATCCATACCGTATCGTATCTGTAATATTGTATTCGAACCCGTGCAACATAGCTAATAAATCATGAAAACAAAATTATGACATGGCACCCATAATTAATAGCGATGGAGTTTAAGTATCAAGAGTTGAGTGGCGCAAAGCGAAATTCTCAAATAATATCCCAATGGAAAAAGGAGGAGTAAAGACAAAGACAAGTGGAGAACCAAACAGCAGCACTCACACTAAAAAAACCAGCGAATTTATAGACACCATTAGCATTAGCAGCATAGAATAGAGATAGTGCATAAAAGAACCTTTTCCCATTGACCAAAGTCCAAAGACCAACACAAGAATAAAAATCAAAAAAAAAAAAGAAAAAGGCAAAGCAAATTCCCCTAACTGACATCATCTCCTTTGACTCCTTCTTCCTTCACCACAAAAGCAAAGCAAAGTAGAGTAGAGTATAGTATATTACAAACATTACTTACTTTCTCTCTCTAATCTAAAAAATAAAATGGTGAGGGAGACGGACGATCTCTACGTAAAGGCTCCTCCGAGCTATTTCCGGTGCCCGATCTCGTTAGAAGTGATGAAATCTCCTGTGAGTTTGTGTACGGGAGTAACTTACGACCGCAGCAGCATCCAACGATGGCTCGATAGCGGCAATAACACTTGTCCGGCCACGATGCAAGTCCTTGAGAATAAAGATCTGGTACCCAATCACACCCTCCACCGCCTTATACAAATCTGGTTGGCCTCTCAGAGTCAGAGTCAGAGTCACACAACACCACCACCACAACAAGCTGCTGTTAACAAACTCATCTACCAACTTGAAGCCCAACTAATTAGAAAAACACCTCCAAACTCGTTGATTTTGATTTTATTTTTATCCAAACTCGTTTGTTTCGCATCCGAATCGGAGGACAACAGTAAGAGCGTGGCCATTATGGGGCGACGGTTGTTGCCTTTGCTCGCACCTTTACTAGTTGATCAAAAGGACTTCACTTTGTTCGAAAATATTATTCTATTCTGCAATGTAGTATTATTAAAGGGAGAATCAAAATTCCAATTCGGGAATTTGAAAGAGTCTCTTATACCCTGTCTGAAGAAAGGGAGGCTGGAATTGAGAATCGCGGTCGTTAAGTTCCTCGACCTCCTGGGCGGAATCGGATCATCATCATCATCTTCATCATCATCATCATCATCAGTTATGGAGGAAGGGGAGATTTATTTCAGCGAGGTTCTGAGATTAATAGTCGGCAGCTCCAACTCCTGGAATGTGGAAGCATTGGATGCTTCATTGTGTTTGTTGCTCCGTTTTGTGGCTCCCAAAAAGAACAGAAGTAAAATTGTGAAAATGGGAGGAGTGAGGGTGTTGACCGCGGCGCTTTCAAGACCGGAATTGATGACTAGTGCATGTGCTGCAGCGTTAACGGAGAAAGCCCTGAAACTGTTGGAGATGATGTCCGGTTGTAAAGAAGGTAGGACCGAGATTTGTCGGGACAAGCTTTGTTTGCACATGATAGTGAACAAGTTACTCAAAGTGTCGAATGTGGCCACCGAGCACGCGGTTACGCTGTTGTGGAGCTTGTGTTGTCTGTTTGGGGATAATAAAAAGGCTTTGGCGGCCGTCGAGGAAAGCCAAGGGATGCCAAAGATTTTGCTTCTCTTGCAAAGTAATTGCTCGCCGCCGGTTAGGCAAATGTGCCGGGATTTGCTTAAATGCAATCCTCCTAACATTTCGTGTCTTTCTTGTTATGATACCAAAACTACTCATATTATGCCATTTTGAGTGAGGATCACATTTATTATTATTATTATTATTATTATTGTTTTTATGATTAGATTACAAATTAAATTTACTTGCTGCTACTATCAACTTAATTCGTGCTTACTCCTGTCTCTTGTGATGTGATGGGAATTTTGTTGAAGACAAAATTGACGTCGAGATTTCCGAAAATCTCGATTTTCTTTGTATGTGATTGTGAAGGATGACCGATTGGGGATGGCTTTAGACTTGTAGTTGTACCTCGGTATTTGATTTGATTTGATTGGGGACGTTTCATGTTCAAATACACAAATGCTTTGCTTGTTTATAAAGTTTGGGAATAGTAGTCGTGTTTTCGATTCAATGTGTAATAATAATAACTCAAGATAAATTGTTTTCGATTCAATGCTTTGCTTTTTTCTTTTCTTTTTAATGAATTAGCTTCCTTACCGTCTATGATAATTGATAATATAAGATTTATCTCCTCAAAACCTTCTTCTCGTATGTAGCAATAACTCGTGGATAAGAAAAGGAGACGATGCTAACAAAATGTTCAAAATATGACTGCTCCTATAAAAATTTGACACACACCTCTTAAGTATTTGCCACCCGTTAAGACCTCATGTAACCAAGAAGGACCAAACATGCATAACAGAAATAGAAGGGCCCATTCCGAGATTACATGGCAAGCCCCGTGATGATACCTTCTCTCATTTGTGCTAGGTTTAAAGGAATGGAATTGTATTTTAATAAGGGTAGGAAACACCATTCACCAATCGATTTAGACACAATAGTTTTGAGGGATAATAAAGGAAGATTAGTATGCATCTTCGAAATCAAAGTTACAGATCAAGAGAGTTCTGAAACTTCTAGAGAGAGCCAAGGGAGAGGACTTTGCTTACAAAGTGGGAGGCTTATCTTTTTTTAGGAGAAATCCGTCACTTTCTTTGTCATCGGAGGGGCCTTTTATAGACAGGAAAGTGGGGCTTGTGTCTCTTCTTCCCTGAATGAGTACTTGCCAAGTGTTTGGAGAAGGAGGTCCATTGGCTGTTTGGGATGCATGCTGTTTCTTCGTGGCAGTAGGAGATGGTGCGCTTGGTGGATATCGTAGGAGGTGTCGTTTTTCTTAGAGATTTCTTATGCCCCAAGCTGATTTATTATTTGAAGGATGACTCCTTGTCAACATTGTTCGTTCTTATCTAAAAAATGGGTGGGGTGATACGAAGGGGTGGTGATGGTTGATTCGGGAGGGTAATAATACGAAGAGTTGATAATAACCGCTTCGAGGGGCTCTAGATGGCATGTTCGTGTGAACAGAGCTGAGCATTTACCTACTTAATTACTAGGTATATTAAATGTATTATAACAACAATATATTATGATATATATTACCAATATGTTTACTACATATATTACAAATATATGTTACCAGGGGTCCCCTGTTATCATTGTATTATATGAATATGAGGGGAATTCGAGAAGTCGGGTGTTTTCTTCTTCACGAGGATACGAATGGGATTCTGGGAAGTCGTGTCCCTTCGTTTGGATGAGACACATTAATTAGAGGGGTTACGTCTCTTGGAAACTAGAAGAATTTGGGGTTTCGATCTACGTGTCTTTTCGTGAACTAGTGGTTTTGGGCTGGAATTAAATGCCCTAATTTTTCCTTTCTATATTAAAAGGGGGCGAATTCAGTATTATTCTATCAATATTCACAATTTCTTAGAATCGCTTTAGCTTTGTTCATCCTCGAGCTTTCTTGTTTAATTTTTCGCAACTTTTTCCTCTCTATTGGGTGGAAAGTTTTCTATAATCCCTGTTATGGATGCTCTGATGGTTGACGAGGGAAATTTTACTATGGTGGGGTGGAGGCTGCGTTGAAACGTTTTGCCGGAGGTGGCAGAAGGATCCTCTAAATGCCAGAAACGCCGTGGGTCTTCTCCGAGGGATTGGAGGCAGAGCACAAGTCTACTCCTGTGGGGGATATCATGTCAGTAGTTTATGATAGTTTTATCCTAGGATAAATTGAAGGAGTTCATCGTGGATGCTTCAGTGGTGGAGTGATGCACACCACATCTGCCCGAGTGGGCCAACAACCTGCCTACGGGTTTCGTCACTATATAAGCGGCTCAGGTCGAAGCAAGGTTACAAGGCTTGATTCCCCCATTTTTCTGTGAGGTTTTTATGGCCTGTGGGTTATCGTCGAGCTAGGTGACACACAACGGGTATATTTGTTTGCCGTGTTTTGTTTTTGTCTGTTTGATGAAGGAGTTGGAGTGCTCTATTAAGCGCTTTTTGGCGGCATATACCATATCCTTCACCCTTGGGTCCTCCATTCTTCTCTATTACTCCTTGTGATGTTGGTCTCTGGTTCTTTTGCAATGCTTCCTCGTCTTTTGGGAATTGAAAGTCGTACCTATTTTTTGTTCGACCGCTGAAGGCGGTGTGGACTATCCCATACTTGTGGCATCGAAGCCTCTAGCCATGAACGTGGATCATTTGAAAAAGTGGAAGGAGATGGATGAAGAAGGCTTATTTCATGTTCTTTACGATGCAAAAAAGTTTCTAGTGGGGAAGACACCTGGTTCTTTCTATGAGAATAGTGAGCTGTCGGTGGTGAGCACGGGTCTCCGGAAGTTGCCTCTAGTCGAATCTTCCGTGATTTGTAAATATCTTCGGACGCTCTTCATTGGCTTTAATTTGCATTATTTTGTACATACATGTTTTTTTTAGTCGTGAATTTAGAGATTTACCTTGTAAGATGTAGGTTACGTGCTCGTATGAATGTGGAGTTGTTGAAGTCGGGCAATGGTGGGAAGCCGACGTGTAAGGAAGGGGAGGGTGAGGAGGCTCGTCAAGTTGAAACATAAGAGGCAGTATAAGGGGGTCAGGCGGTCGAATGAGATCAAACACAGGGTTCTGTCGGTGCGGGGGGAAAGATAAAGAGAAAGGAGAAGAAGAAAAGGAAGAATAAGAAGAGGAAGAAAGGAGCTTGCAAAGAGGGTTTCTTGCTGAAGGATGGGGCTGAGGCAATTGAGTCAGGGTCTCTAGCGGGGGTCGAAGCAGACGGGGGTCCGCAGGTGGTGGTGACGAATCTTAGTAGCAGGAAGTCTGGCGACTGAGGCGCTCCAGAGGCCTGATGCCATTTTTGGTGCGGTGTCGGGGGTTGAAAGTGCTAAGGAAGGTTCGCGGGAACGATTAGCTCTTACTCATCACCAGGGGAATTTGGCTGATGCCGGGGAGTTGCGTCTTCGTTCAAGACGGTCTATAGATGAGGTTAGAGTCCTTGGCCATTCTTTTCCTTTTGTTTCATTATATATATATATATATATATATATATATTCATATGATCTTTCGTAAGGGTTCTTCCTTGATGTCTTAGGTGTACGCCTCGATGGGGGAGATACGGAGCCAATACGACTAAGCCAAAAGTCAAATCAAGGAATTAACGGCGCATGTGCAAGCTATCCAAGTGGGTAGGGGGCACTAGGAGCCTTTTTCTAGTGCTAATGATCGGTTAGAGAAGCAGCGTCTTGAGCCGCTTTGGGCGCTCCAAGAGTGTAGTTAGCGGATCGTAGAGTTAGAGGGCCAACTGGAGAAGGTGGAAGAGGAGCAGAAAAGAGCTGTAGTGGAAGGGCAACACTTGCGTGGGGCAATAATGAGCTTACTCGGGCGGTCGAGGAGAGGTCTTTGGAGGTGACTGGACTGAGGGAGTCCATGTTGAGGATGGAAATGAAATCCAAGACCACCGTCGAGTAGGTAGCCCATGACGTGGCAGCCCTGCATCAAGAGTTTGCGGACAAGGAGGCCGCGCTTATCAAGGAGCGCGATGTGCGAAAGTATGTGGCGGTGCGAGATGGTCTTTATAATGCGCTGGACACTTATAATGGGTCTCTCCATCACTACAGGTATTTTTGCAGTCACTTCATGAGGAACGTTCTGTACGGGTATTGGGGTTGCTGAGGAAAGAGTTGGGTTTGTATAAGGAGGATGTGGATTTATCCTTGCTACGATCGGGGAAATTTAAGAAGCCTGGTCCTACGAATGATGTGTTTTAGGTGGTGGGAGCCCCATGAGAGTTCTTTGAGTCTGGCTTCGACGACTATGAAGATGCGTCCCCCTATACCATCGGCTCCTAATGTGCTTGCAGTCGTGGCGGAGGAGGAAGAGGAAGAAGAGGGAGATGGGGGGGTTTGGTGACAATGGAAGAGCTTGTTAGGCAAGCCAGAGCGGGCAAAAGAGAACGGTAGGAAAGTAGTGTAGTTTTTTTAGTTGTTTCTCCTTTCTCTTTTTTCGTTTAAAGGTCGTAGCACTATCTGTTGTAATAGAACTTGGTTGAAAGGGACCATGCGATGCTAATAAATTTTAGTTTTGATTTTTCAATAGAGGCGTTCTTACTTCCTTGGTGTGTTTCCATGTTATATTTTTGACGCATTTTGAGGGATGTTTGCAAAAGCTCTTATGTTGAGTTTATGAATGAGGGTTTTTGTCCCTTGGTAAGTAATATTAGGCGTAGCAACGTCGTAAAGACATGAAAAAAAGGTTAAATTGTTAAGTTCATCAAAAAAGTAGAGAGAGAATTTGTGACACCTCCATATAAATTGATGTTACCTAGTCCGTATATGAGGAATAGTTGGGGTCGTAACCCAAGCCCCTTTGTTCATTTATGTTCACTTTTTCAAATGCCATTGTCGTGTTGGCCAGATGGGGAAGAGATATGGGTTTGGACCTCGAAATTAGGTGCTGATATGGGGATTTTAACTTACTTTGATGGAAGCTACCATGTGCGCCTATGATTCATGAATTTGTTATATAAGAAAAGGTAAGTGGTAGCAGTGTTTTAAAAGCTTAAATGAGGCTCGCTTAAAGCTCGACTTGAAGCGAAATTCCATTAATACGCCTCAATGCTCATGCCCTAAGCTTAAGTGTTCTAAGGCTTACGCCTTATTGTAAAGGCATACACTTTAGGTGCGCCTTTAATGCTTTACGCCTTGAGACGAAACCAACGCCTAATTATATATTCATAAAAAAAAGAACTACTTACTAAATCAATGCCAAAAATTGAAAATAATCAATATTTTCGAATGTAAAAGTCATAACTACGTTTATTGACAAAAAGGTAAGCAGTTTTTAAACATAAATTAAACGAAAAAAGTCACAACACCTCTTTTCGCAATAATTTTATTTCGAATATGCATAATATTGTGACCAAAAGTGCATTTGTATTATATTTAGAAAACTTTATATGAAATTAATATTACAGATTCATATTTTTAGAAACAAATATTTTTTATAATATTTAATATCAAAATTCACAAAGCTAACGCTTTTTGCATTAAGGCTTACGCCTCTCTTTTGGGAACACAAAACGCCTCACCTTATACTTTCTCTTTTGAAAACATTGAGTGGTAGATACCTTGGTTGCTAGGGGATGCACGTATCCTAGAGTATCGCATACTTTCGATAATTTGTTATAACACTCTCGTGTCGGTCTCTCTAGGGGAAGTAAGCAGTCTCCCACATAGGTAGTTCCTGGTTTGGTCAGTGTCCCGACGTTGGGCTGATAGTAATTTTTATGCATGTCGGTGGTTTTTTTGGGCGTAATGAGGTGCTTTTAAACAGCCTTCGGGGCCGCGAGACCCCTTTGTTTAAGTGCCATTCGCGGCGATCACGATTTTCTTTGAACCGGGACAATGTAGTCTCTTCGGTTGTTCCAGCTCTATCATAGTCGTGAGTCTCTTTTATGGGCGTTTCTATTTTCGAGGGTGGGGTACCCTTCGTATCAATAATTCTTAGGGGATAGGAGGAGATTCTGACGCCCTATTATAAGATGTGGTAGGGGGTCCTAACCTTGGGAGGTATTCGTATCGTATCATTTGTGGTCGGTGGTGATGCCTTTGGTGACGGGAGGAGATTCTGTCATCAAGGGAGAGCGTGGGGCCTTTACGATGGGGGTGGCGATCGAAGCAGTTTCTTCGCGGATTTGGGTGACTCTTTATAGGAAGGTCTTTCTTTTCGAGGTCCGGACTGAGTTTTAGATGTGGAGGGTGGACGCGTGGCTTTTGACTGCTACGTCCGGTTGGCCTTTCTTACCATGAGTTGTCCTGTCTACTAGGATACCACGTCTGATAAATAAGCATGTCATAAACTCATTCATTAAGAACATTTATGACCTTTAACTACCATTTATCTACTTGGCCATGTGGAACATATTGGTTTCTCCACGATCTGTGCATGTTGAGCAGGTGCAGGGCTCGTATTAAATGGAGTAACGCCTTTTAGGTGGGAATCTTGCTCCTTTCTTCTTCCGAGTTCTCTATAAATAGGAGTTACTCTTGTACTTCTCCTCAAGACTCCTCTTTTTCTTTTCTTCAGTTTGTACATGTTCTAAAAGGGTCTCAAATACCCGTATTTTTTAGCTTCACCCTCTTTATTTTATGAAGTTTGTTTGTCGTTTCTCGGATCTTTGAATTTAAATTTAGAATACACCATGGACGATACCAATTCAGAAGTTCTTAATCCTCTGTCAGTAGAGTCAGTTCTACTGGAACATCGAGTCTCTTTAATACCCCATCTTTTTCTGTATCAGATGCGAGGCGAGGGGGAACTACTATATTGTTGCTTGGGGAGCATCCAGAGCTTGTTGTTAGTAGGCTGCATGAACATAAGTTTTTTCTCGAGGGCGTCCCTATCGCGATAGCCTTGTAATGGCGTGGGATAGAGTCGTAGATATGGACATGTGTATTGCCTCTACTTCTGCTCTAAGTCGGGTCATGGAGGATGCGAGGGCGACCTTTCAATAGAGGGAGCCCTACGATCTTCCCTCCTTTGGGGTTTAGCTTGTACAAGATTACTTTGAGTCGGGATCAATAGTGGGTCCTGGGAGGATAGGGGGGATTCCAGCCGGGCCACGGGGGAATCGGTGCGATGTTTGTTCAAGGAGTGTTGCTGGAGCAAGTTTGCTGTGGATTGTGATGGTTCTTCCATCCTTGGGTGCGAGATTTGTTCAAGTGTCTGCAAGTCTGTCCCAGCCAATTGTTACCCTACTAATTCAAGTACGTGGTGAGACTTATATTTTGTTGTGGTGTGTTGAACATTAAGTGCTCTCCCCTGGATTTGTTGGCCTTCTTTCCAGTACATATGGTGCCCTCAGACCCTCTATTTTTTACTTCAAGCTAATGGGCCCTTCAGTTGTTTTTAAGGGAGGGGCTTCCTCGGAGACAGATGATGCGTGAAGGGGGAGTATTTCTATATCGCTCCTAATGGCCTGCCAATCACTGAATATAGAGTGCAGACTTGGTGGGGCATGGGCTCGGTACGAGCATATCTGCTAATGGTGGACCAAGTAAGGCAAGAGTTGGAGATGAGAGGCTTATTCTCCGGTTGCTAAGACGTGGTGTCCATGCTGAGTATTCCCGTGGCTATGATTATGGTAGGGCTTCAATGGGCCGCTGAAGTGCTAAAATTTTTAAAAGGGCCTTTTCACCTGAATCCGTTATTTAGTAAGTTTCTTTATTTTATTTTTAGCGTGTTGTTCTTTCTTTTTTAGGAATTGTGGTCCAGAAGTTGGCATTCGTGCTTGATCCTAACTTTTTCTCTTACGAGGGTGGGGGTTGTTAATGTAGGAGCGGAGATAGACGTGTATATGCGAACGCTGTTCCTAAGGGACCGGGTGACTCTCGTCGTTGGAGGGGGAGATGAGGAAATGGCTATTGAGCTCTTTTTTAGGGAAGTCAACCCTCTAACTTTTATGTTTTCTTCTCCGAAGCCTTTGCTCGAGGATACCTTAACTCCCCTCTTGTCTCCGGCCAGGGTTGGCTTGGCTCTTAAGGGCATCCTTTGAGGCGGTCAGTCGAGGGTTCTAGACATGCATTTTGACCATCGAACTCGTGGCCTGCAGGGCGCCCCCTTCAACTGGTGCGTCGGACGGGCTCTCCCTTTTTAGGGGGATGGAGGAGAGCCTGGAATACTGCCATTCGTACCTGTGTGGTTTATGAAAGTAGACCGATAAGGAGTTTTTTGCAAGAGGTTTTTAACAAAAATGCATGCGAGGTACGTCGACTTTCTTTTTGGATGATTTGACCCATTCATCGTTTTCTTCTGTATTTACATGTTGCTTACTTTGGATGTGTGTTTGGTTGTTATCACTGTTGGTGGGGGCCATGGGGAACGGTTCATATCGGCTCCATTTGATATTCCCGCTCTTTAGAGGCATTATCGAGAGCTAGAGATGGCTTTGGAAAAGGCTAAAGGCCGATTGAGGCAAAGGGAGGCAGAGATGGAGTACACGCTGCCCAGTCGCAAGACTCAGATTGTAGTTGGGAATTACTAGAGGAGAGGTAAAGTGGTTGTGTGATAGATCGGCGCGAGGGGACAAATGGCTAGAGAACTTGCTTTTTTACCTAGGGCTAACGGGGAGCTTTTTCGTACGGTGAGGGTGCAGCGAGATGCCCATTGATGTTAACTGATGGACATGGGGCACCTATTTGGGGAGAAGTTGGCAAAGGCTCGAGCTCAGGCATTTTTGGGGGTAAAGATGCCGACCGACTCGCTCAGATATTTCAGCGAGGGGGCTCGTTAGTTCTTGTTGATGGCTTATAGGATTTGTCAAGAGGTGGTGCAAGCGTTACTCGGTTTTTCTGCTAACTAGGTGATCCCATGTTTTGTGATTAATCCCCCCCTCCGTGGAAGGCTGTCGTGGTGCGGCCGTGCCATGTGCTGAGATAAATCCATCACACGAGCCACTAGGTGTTGGGGTGTCAAGTGCTGACTTTACGGTAGTTTATCCGCCCAACTTGGTTCTGAATGAGCACAGGGCAAGGGTGCAAGAAGGGAAGCAACATGTTTTCTATGCATAGTATAGACCTCGCTGAATAGGCTTCTCGTTTTTTTTTCTGTATAGAGAGTATGTATGATAGGTTTTAGGGTTCGCGCAATAGACCTTTGGAGCGAGTCTAAGGTCAATTTTTGCTTTTGTGACAACTTCAGGGTTGTGTTCTGTGTGAATGTGTGTTTCGTAAAAATTTAAGAACAACTTTATGGACATATCGTGTGTTTATACTTTGCTCTTGTTTACTATCGATCAAACCTTTACGCATGTCGTTCTTACCATCGTACAGTTTAGGCCAAGTAGGGTTTTCCAAGTCTCGATATCATGAGTTTCATCTTCATCTAGAGGGGGCGGGGCTTTCGAAGGGGTTACCTTGACTTGTTTTCGGTGTAGGTTCAACGATCGGTGCACCTTAGCTTGGTGGCCTTCTACTAGATCCCATTTGTCTTTCCTTTGGTGGAGAGATCGGCTAAATTCCTAGTGCGGGGGAAATGGCCCCCTTACTGACTTATAATTTAAAGATCCTACCTGGGACTTCACCCTTTGATTTATTTTAGGGAATTATTTCAAGTTTATGGGCGTTGGTCGGCGTGATACGGGGACACATGCGCAGCAGGCTTCCGTCAAGAGTCTTCGAGGGAGGTGGGTGCTCTTCTTGCGGTGACCCAAGATCTCTTGCATGGTCGGGTGGTTTAAGGGAGATGTACCTGTTTAAGATACCCCTCGACTTCCTGCCTTCCACGATCTTTCCTTAGGGAGTGTTTAAAGGTGTTCCTATAGACGATGCCATTTGATGATACCATCTCTCCTGTGTGCTATTTGATGATACCATATCTCTCGTGTGCTAAGTCTTAAGAGATGGAATTGAATTTTAATAAGAGTAGGAAATACCATTCTCGAATCGATTTAGACAAAATAGCTTTGAGGGACAAGAAAGGAAAATTTGTATATATCCTTGAATTCAAAGTTATAGATCGAGAGAATTCTGAAACTTCTAGGGTGGTGCCAAGGGAGAGGACTTGGCTTACAAAGTGGGGGGTCGTATCTTTCTTAGGAAAAATCATCCATTTTTTTGGTTGTGGCATGGGGCTTTTTTATAGAGAAGAAAGTGGGGCTCGTATCTCTTCTTCCTTGAATAAGTACTTGCTAAGTGTTTGGAGAATGAGGTCTCTTGGCTATTTGGGGTGCATGTTGGATCTTCGTGGCAGTAGCAGATGACAACATATGGTGGATATCGTAGGAGGTGCGTGTCGTTTTTCTAGGGGATTTCTTACGCCCCAAGCCAATTTATTCTTTGAAGGATAAGCTCTTTGAAGAATCCTTTGTCAATATCGTTCGTTATCTAAAAAAGGGCAAGGGAGTGATATAAAGTGGTAGTGATGGTTGATACGTGGGAAACAATACGAAGAGGTGGTAATAACCATTTCGAGGGGCTCTAGAGGGCGTGTTTGTGTGAATAGACATGAGCATTTACCTACTTAATTACTAGTTATATTAAATGTATTATAGCAAGAGTATATGTGTTACTAGATATACTAGAAATATATGTTACCCCCCTCCATTTGAGGAAATAAGTGGACGAGCTGCCAATCTTCACCTATAAAAGACTACCCATAATCCAACAAGGGGGAGAGCCTCCTCAAAGACCTTAAAGAGAGAGGACCCCCGTAACTCCTAATAAGGCATTACCCTTTTTTTTGTCCATTCTTTATTTCTATTTTCTACCTACTTGTTTCGGGAGCGATGTTTCTACCCTATACAAAGTTACCTCTCTTAATATGACCAAGCACACAGGAGAAATACTATCATCAATAATTTTGCTACAATTTAAATTTTTTGAGAATATGACCTTTTAAATTTATTTTTGTACCATGTATTAATAAAAAAATCGATAATAGAAATTGTTATACCAAATTAAGTTGAACAGACGACTAAAGTTTAAGGGACAAAGTGCTTATTAAATTAGTTAAAGGGGCAAGTCGCAAAAGTGACCATAGTTCATGTGGTTTGATGTTTTTATCCCAAATTTTAATCACTTTAGGTTATGTCATAAGTTTAATTAGATTTTAACCGTGCTTTACTTGCAAAAATTGCATGGATGATTTACTCAACAACTGATAAGTCTTGGATTAAGATCCTCTCATCCAAATACTTCAGAGAACAAAATCTGCTTGGTATCAAAAGAAGGCCTAGAGGTTCATAGATGTGAAGGAACATATCTTAAGATATTGCGATATCGTCTGCCAAAGAACTTGTCTTAAAGTTTTTACCTCCCCGGTTATTGTTATTAGAGATGAACCTTGGATTCCTTCTCCCCTGAATTTCACATTTTTGCCTGGAGTCTCCAGCCCATACTCTATAATCTATGCGAAATGACCTTTTCTCTACACAACACACCATGTTGGAATTAATCCTTGATGCTAAGTATCCTTCCCACTGTTGTTGCAGAGGAAATTTTGAAGATTAGTATTCCCGTCTAAAGGAAATCCTCTCGTGTGATCTGGACTCCAAATGCAAATGGAAAAATTACTTCTCACAGTGCATACCTGGTGGATCAAAAATGATGTTTCACCGTCTCACGCTCTTCTGACTTAGAAATCAAGAAATGGTTATGGAACTTCCTCTCCACGTTCGCATTAAGTTCTTTGCTTGGATGGTCATTTAAAACACCCTTTCACCAGAGAGATGCTCCGTTATGTGATGAATATCTGATGGGTGTATTTTAAGATTGACCCAATACATTGCTATTGGGCCGGCCCATTATCGCTTCGAATCGGGCCAATTCGATATGCGCATCGAATCAGTAGTATAAGGCTTCTCTATTGGGCCGTCCCATTACCGCATCGAATATCATCGATTCGATGTACGCATCGAACAAGCATGATCCGATGCGCTTTTCTATATTGCTTGGCGGGCTCCACGGAACATCTGCGATAAATAGCACGTCCTCTTGGGTTCAGTGCACGTTTTTGAGAACTTAACCAGCTCAGTACAGTCAGCATCGAATATACCCTCATTCGACACACATCATATCGAACCAGCCTTGATTCGACACGCATCATATCAAATAACCACATTCGACACGCAAGGTACACATCGAATTCGATATAATTCGTACGCATCGAATTCGATACCTTCCATAACTACTCTGACCCAGTGTTAACTGTCGCGCATCGAACGGAGAGATTCGACACGTCAGCATCGAATATCCACCATTCGATACGTTGCATTAATATTGTAATTTAGTTATTTTACCAACTTAGCTTGTAATAAGTGTTCCGGACCAAGCTAGTCCATTAATAAAGTGGGATAGCATTGTTTTGATCTCATTTTGTAATCTTTTACCGTGTTCTATTACCGTGACGAGATAAGACCAAAACATTGGCGCCGTCTGTGGGAACACTAATTTTATTAGCTTGTTTGGCAATATGACTAGAATAACCAGATCTCAGAGTAAAGTCCTAGAAGGAAATACAGAAGAAGAACGACAGGATACACCAGAACGAACCATGCAAGATATTGCGGGACCATCGACAATACCCGCAGAAGTACCAACTCCAGCTAGGAAAGAGAACCAAGGAACTCAAGCTGAGGAGATACCCCATAATGAAGCCAATGCAAATGGAGCTTCAACGACAAGTGCCGCAATTCCTGATAAATTGAAGAATGAATTATTGGCAATGATAAAAGCCGCTGTGGTTGAAGTACTCACTCCAGCACCTCCCGTTATGATACCATCTCCTGTTGGATATCCTGAGACCTTGAGGGAACAAGGTTTTGTAGTCAGAAAGCTAAATGGAAAGGAAAAGGAAAAATTTCAGCAAGACGACCGATGAAGTAGACATACTTCGGAGGGAACAAAGAGTAAAGGGAGATCAGTTCATGAAGAACATGGAAAGAAGCTAGTATCTGTTGAGATACAATCGAAAAGGCATCATGAGAGGAGACAAAAGGAAAAAGAGGCTGAGTGTGTAGCTGAGCGAAGAAGAAGAGAAGACGGAAGACATTTAGAAAGTCGTGATTCCAGAAAGGAACGTGATAAGGAAGAGAAACGAAGGGAGGAATCGCGAAGAAGGAAATATAAATATGACAGAAGACAGTTAGAAGGTCATGATTCACAGGGTGAGCATGATAGAATGGCAAGGGATAAAGAAAGGCTAGGGAAAGGAAAAGCTACAGTTGAGGTACAAGCGATGCAAGCAAGCAATGCTTATAGTTGCAGTCCATTCTGTCAAGAGATAGAGTCAGAAATCTTGGGACAGGGTGATAAGCTCTCGGAATTAAAAACGTATGATGGGAAGACTGATCCCCGAGATCATCTTTTTCAGTTGGATAGGAAGTTGTCTCTTTTCGGTTTTAAAGACAATATCCAGGCCAGGATATTTGCAACAACTCTTTCGGGAGTAGCTGTGGATTGGTTTAATCGCATTCCACCAGGAACGATCAGAAGCTACAACCAACTCAGGAAAATGTTTGAAGACCAATTCTCTAGTCAGTCTAGACAAGTTTTGGATCATTCCCATCTCTACACAATGAAGCAAGAAACTAAAGAAAGTCTAAAAGACTTTATGAAACGCTTCAATACAGAGTTATTAAGGATTGATAGCCCGTCAGGAGAAATGATTACGAGCATACTTTTTCGGGCAACCACCAACACAATATTCGGGGGAGATCTACTTAAACGAAAGCCCACCACTATTGAAGAGATTAATAAAATAGCACGAGAGGTGGTCCATTTCGAGGAAATGATGGCTACTAAGGTACATGTTATTACAGTTGCGAAAGAGAAGGAGAGAGGCAGAGAAGAGCACAATCGCAACAATTACAATAATAGGAATAAAAATTACAAAAGGGACAGTTCGCCTAGAAGGTACACCCCACTAAATGCTCACATTATGGTAGTATTTGGGGCAGCAAAGAAAAAAGGATGGTTGAAGGATCCCAGACTGATGAGAGAGTCTAGGGATACAATGTACTCAAATCAATTCTGCTAATACCACAATCAGAAGGGGCATAATACAGAAGACTATATAAATCTGAAGGATGAAATTGAACGGCTAATAAAGGACGATAAACTGGTGGAGTTTGTCAAGAAAGTGCAAGAATAAGAAAACAATTTCAACCGAAAGAGAACTCCATCCCCTAGAAAAGATAAGCAGAGGGAAATTGATGAACCACAACTTTTCCAATACCCCCAGATTGAGGATGGAAACGCCAGAAGAGGCATCATCAATATGATATCAGGAGGACCAGGAGGAGCAGATTCTACCAATGGTCGAAGAAAAATCACAAGGCTTGTTGAAGCAGATAACTTTGTTTATATGGCCGATATGCTGAGAATTGAGAGATGCCGCATGAAGAGATCATTTTCTCCACGGCAGACCTACGAAAACTAAGTGCACAGGTTATACAGATGTCCAATCTAAATTGCCCTTTGGTGATAACTGTTGATATAGCTAATTTTGGAGTCACCAAAATGCTTGTGGACCATGGGAGTTCCGTAAATGCGTTGTTCAACTCTACATTGGTTAAAATGGGATTGAACAATCAGGCACTAGAACCAGTGAGAACGTCACTTCATGGTTTTGGAGGTCCAACAATAGTGCCGCTAGGAATGATCAAACTCCCAACCTCATTGGGGACAGCTCCAAAGGGAACGATAATTCTGGAGAACTATGTAATCGTTGATATGCACTTTGCTTATAACGGAATCATAGGAAGACCGACGTTGAATGCATTTCGAGCGCTACCATCAACCTACCATCAAATGATAAAATTTTCGGCCACTGGCGGCACGGGAGAAGTCATTGCAGATCATATCGAGGGTTGGAAGTGTTATGTAAATTCGCTCCGGACGCGGCCGCAACAAGAAGATAACGCAGCAGTAGCATTGGCTCCAAGGCATATGGAGCATATCGATTAAAATTTCTGTTTCAATTTACGAGCATGTTGAACATTTTGAATATTTTGAACAAGTTTTTATTCGTTCTCTCTGCAATAACACGCATGAGGGACAAATATGTATGAATTTAAAACAGGCATCCCAAAACATGATTCTGGAGGACAGCGCAGGAAGTCAGGCAAATGAGCAATGACTCAAGCTCAGATATATTAACATAATCTGATTGGAATTATTCAAGAAGATTATGTCTACTTGATTTACAAAAAAATTCTATATACTCTGTATAATAAAATTTATGCAGGACCAGAAATTCCCTAAGCTAGGAAAGGAACGGAAACTCTGCCCCAAAGTGGCACGAGATACCGGAAGAAGCCAGAAGTGACAAAAGGAACGGAAACTCTGACCCAAAGTGGCACGAGATACCGAAAATTCCTAATAGCAGACAAAGGGACGGAAACTCTGCCCCAAAGTGGCACGAGATACCGAAAATCCCTGAAGAAATTAGAAGAACGGAAACTCTGCCCCAAAGTGGCACGAGATACCGAAAATTCCTGAAGAAATTAGAAGAACGGAAACTCTGCCCCAAAGTGGCACGAGATACCGAAAATCCCTGAAGAAATTAGAAGAACGGAAACTCTACCCCAAAGTGGCACGAGATACCGAAAATCCCTGAAGAAAATAGAAGTACGGAGACTCTGCCCCAAAGTGGCACGAGATACCGATAAAAGCTCAAGAGAAGAAGGACGAAAACTCTGCCCCAAAGTGGCATGAGATACCAAAAATCCCTAAAACAAAAGGAAGGGACGAACACTCAATACTACAAGACACTCAGAAGGTCATGAACAATGAATTGAAACAAACAATTCTGTCGAGAATGGCTAAGATCATCGAGACAGGAGATAGACACTATGAATAACATTGGTAAACAATTTTCACTGAACAACAATGAACCAGCAGGTTGCCAAAATAAAGTAAAGAATATAAATGAGAAATTGAAATAAAAGGCAACATATAAGCATGATAAATAATTAAACAACTTAAGACAAACAGTCGAAAATGTGATTGCACTAGGCATAAAGTGTTTGAGCTGATAAAGCGATGCAGCGTCAACACAAATTGAATTAAGAATAAAAACTATTCATAAACAGGAAAATATAGAACAGCCTTAATAACATTCAGTCATCTTCTTCATCCTCAGATGAGGGATATGGTTCAGGCATATCCAGCGGTGGTGATAATCCGCCGAGAATGAGATCCTCCTCTAGCAGTGAGGCAAACTCATCAGGGTCTGCAGGCTCAGAAGTTTGACGAGGTGGCAGTTTTTCTAGATTTGGCCCTAGGGACAGATCTAACCATTCTGGTTTGAAATTGCCACGAACATACTTACTGGCGTAGAACTGATGCACAGTTAGAACCTGAGCATTCTGAGCCTCGAGCCGACCTCGACGAGTGCAGATTTCTCGAAAGGTGTTGCTTTAGAGAAACTCTTCAGCTATCCCCACCTTCTGCTGGGAAGAAACCTATAAGAAAATTATATATTTAAATGATAATAGGAAAATGGAATGTGAAACGCCATGAATAGATATATAATCTACCTCCTTGAGGCCACGCAAATAACCGTTGGCATCGGCATTATAAGCCTCTTCCCTGGCTACGCCCACCTCCAGCTTGAGATCATTGTTTTCTTTGTTTAGCTCTTCAGTGAGCTTTTGGTCTTTGTTTAGTTCTACTTTGAGCTTTTCAGCCTCCACATGTGCCTCTTTAACTGCCTCCCGATCAGCATGCGCCTTCGCAGCATGGTCTTTGGCCAGTTGCAAGGCCTTTTCCTTTCTTTCAAGGGCAGCTTGAAGTGCAACGTCATTACCACCGCTTGCGGTCTCCCGAAATTCCATTAAGGCTGAAAACATGGTGTCCACAAAACCTCCCGCCTGACAATTAATGAACAGTTAGATCCTAAGATACTGAATCATTTTAAATGAAAGAAGACTCAAGCAAGGAGATCGTTACCGCTGTTAATAGATGCAGCGTGTTTCGTTCTACCCTTTTCCTTTCTTCAACTGATACTGGAAGAGGAACTGTGAGTCCAGGCATGAGTGCCCTCAAATGGTCGATGGCTTCAGCCTCCGTGATCTCATACCCAGCGGCCCGAGCCCGAGGGCCTTGGCTAGGTCCAGCCCTAGTATTTGGCCCATCTGCACTGGCAGGAGGATTAGAGGCACTCGCCCTGCTTGTCTGGCCAATCGAAGGAGCAACCCCTTCGGTTTGCGACCGAATTTGAGGCATCCTTCGTCTCTTGCGTTGGACAAGATTTTCAACATCCTCGCCGGTTTCGGCTGCCCTGTCTTCAGACACTTCAGCATCGCCTTGAACTCCCTCAGATTTATCCCCCAGCAGTTCCTCGAAAGGATCAGCTAGTGGATTAACAGCAGCGGCAGTCGAAGGACCAGCAAGGTTCTTTTTGCCCTTGTTTTTTCTCTTTCTAGGGGGAGGAATATCGGGCACGGTGTCAGTTTGGGAGCTCGCCAAATCAGCAGCAACTACCCGATTCATTCTGGCGTGACGACTCATGAAGTATTTGTGTGCAGAAAGATAAACTGTTAGAATGCACAATGAGCATAAATCAAAAATACCAAAGAAGTTGAGTTATTATACCAAGGGTCATCCTCCCATTATATTTCACTGGAGACAACCCAGCTAAAGAAAGGACCCGGTTTTCCACAAGTTTTTTAACATCAAATTGATGTTCACAAACTAAGTTCGGGATAAACTCGCAATCCCATGAAGTTATACTAACTTCTCCGGGAATCATTACTCTAGCCCCGCTATACCATTCACGGCGATATCATCCAAACTCGCCTTCATAACTCTCTTTGATATAGAAATACCTTCTTTTCCAATCTTTTCCATACCTGGTCGCCCCTCCATTCAAGAATTTGCGATTTGTTTGAGCTTTAATATGATAAAACCCCTCTTCACGCCTCGCAATCTCGCATAATGCATAAAATTCATTAGGACTTTGTGGTTGTTGCAACGCTTTCATAACTATGATAAAGCCAATTAAACTCCCATAAGAGTTTGGCGTAAGTTGCGCAGGCACGAGACTTATTGTCCTCAAGAGCCATCTTAGCTCGAACGGAATTGGGAAGCGTAGACCGTTGAGGAGTTGACCAACAAATACAGTCATATGCTCGGGGGGTGGGGTATGCATCCGATCATTTGGGCCCGGGAGGACGATCTTGTACTTATCAGGTATATCAAACTTCTTACGAAGTCCCTTACGACTATGTTGAAGACGAGAGATATATTGATCATAGGTCATTCCTAGGACCTCAACATGATCGTCGAATTCCCTATTGATATAATCTACGTCCTCTTCACCTTCGCTCGGAGCACGGTTATCCTTATAGGATGACGTATACGAGTCATCACTGTCCTCTTCGGGTGCTGTTTGTTCAATGTTTGTCACGGGGGCGTCACCCGCGGGTGAATCAACTGTTGTTATATCTAATAAATCGAATAAATCTACGTTGCCTGTATTCGGGCCTGTGGGTACAACTGAAGGGTTCCCTTTATTAATGGAACTAGCGCTAGAGCATGTACTCGACTCACTTCCAGTAGTGGATTCACCGCTCTCCATCTTTGACAAGAATGAACTGAAATAAATTAAAAACGGAGGCTGATTAAAAACGGATACGTCACTCTACACTCTCGCACATCACTCAAGCAGACATAACGATGAATAAGTTAAAAAACTCAGCAAAATTTAAAAAGGAAAAGCAAAATTTTACCTGGAATGAATTTCCGGTGGAAAAAACTTTTGTTCGGTTGTATATATCCTAAACAAAATAGCAACAGTTTAGAAACACACATGCAAACGCTTAAAACGAGGTCAAACAACAAAGTTAACGCATCGAATCATCCCGATTCGATGCTGATCGCATCGAATCGATGAATATTCGATGCTTAACGCATCGAATAACCCAAATTTGATGCGTCTCACCTGAGCTTCAAAAATGTGCTGGCAGAAGAATGACCGATCCACAGCAGTGCCCCCCTTATATAAGGGGCGCAAGGCCCATCAGGCCCATTTCAGAAAGGGCATCGAATAACCGCATCGAACAAGAACCATTCGATGCGTTCTATTTCACGCATCGAATTGACATAATTCGATGCGTTAAATTTAGGATCCCAAAACTACTGGAACTGCTCCGAACTCACGAATTATTAGGAATATCCCAAATCAGTGCATGTATTTCATAAGGAACGGCAAAGACTAACCAAGAACAACTCCAGATATATTATTTAAGTTCGGAAGACGAGCTCGAAGTCGATATCGTCTCCCAAACTGGGGAGACTATATGATTGGTGTATTTTAAGATTGGCCTAATACATTGCTATTGGGCCGGCCCATTATCGCTTCGAATCGGGCCAATTCGATATGCGCATCGAATCAGCAGTATAAGGCTTCTCTATTGGGCCGGCCCATTACCGCATCGAATATCATCGATTCAATGTACGCATCGAACAAGCATGATTCGATGCACTTTTCTATATTAGTTGGCGGGCTCCACGGAACATCTGCTATAAATAGCACGTCCTCTTGGGTTCAGTGCACGTTTTTGAGAACTTAACCAGCTCAGTACAGTCAGCATCGAATATACCCTCATTCGACACACATCATATCGAACCAGCCTTGATTCGACATGCATCATATCGAATAACCACATTCGACACGCAAGGTACACATCGAATTCGATATAATTCGTACGCATCGAATTCGATACATTCCAGAACTACTCTGACCCAGTGTTAACTGTCGCGCATCGAACGGAGAGATTCGACACGTCAGCATCGAATATCCCCCATTCGATACGTTGCATTAATATTGTGATTTAGTTATTTTACCAACTTAGCTTGTAATAAGTGTTCCGGACCAAGCTAGTCCATTAATAAAGTGGGATAGCATTGTTTTGATCTCATTTTGTAATCTTTTACCGTGTTTTATTACCGTGACGAGATAAAACCAAAACAATATCCAAGGCTCATGTCGTTTTCTTTGCAATGGTGCATCAGTACCCAGGGACCATCTCTTCTTTGGAAGTTCTTGTGCTCTTAGAATTTGGAAATCATCTGAACGGAACTTCAATCTGTTAAGCTTCTCAAATTTTCGTTTCCTCGATTGGATTTTTCTGCTTGTGCGTGGAATATTTTGTGGAAAGACATAAACAACATCCTTCATGGAAGTCCTCCTTCTGCGGTCTTCCATATCCTGGATATTATTCATGACCAAGCGACAAATTTCTTGAAATTTGCACTCATGATAGTCTCCTTTCCCAAGCTCTACCCGTCTCATATTTTTGGTCCTCTCATTCTTTAGGTTGATCAAGATTAAGCCGGGATGCAATCTTCTCCCATGTTGTTTTACATGTTGCTTTAATTGCTCGTAAGCATTGTGGAGGTTCTTAGGTGCGGCCTCTTTCACTTGGAGTTGTCTTAATCCCACTATTGTGGAGATCACCACTATTAAGGAAGTTGTCCTCTTTCGGACTTCTCCGGAACTATCTTCGAATTTGACTCCCTGGAGGCTATTAAAGTGATTTCAGAAGAACTACTTTCTTTAGACAACAGAAGATGACATATGATACAATTCATCATTAGCACCTGTGGTTATTCTTCCCTCACAGAAAATTCATCAAAATTGCGAGGCTGGCAACAAAATCGCACACAATCTCACCCAACGTACTCAACCCCACCACTGAAATGATTCTTTCAATCTCATTTCCTTAAATGTAACAATTGACGAGGAATTTGCTGACTCTTCTTATTTTTTGTCTTGACTATAAAGTTCTTATTGTTTCCTAACCGATTTTATCATCTATACTATTATATAAGACAACTTGTAACATCAATTTTTTGATATCCGATTTTAGCCTTATAATTTTAGTGTTGATACATTATTTTATTATTAAGTTCCTAATCGAGCCTTATAATTTAAGTAGAATCATTAACTACAATAATTATTGTGATTGTGATTTAGTTTCACAAATTTTGAAGCTTTCTATATAAATTCTCTATCCTTATTTATTTGATCTTTATTTATTCAAATCATTCTCTTACCATATAAACTAAAATAAATTTTTAATCACGCGGGGACCGCGTGCCAGCGTTTCTAGTTTATCAAAAAAAAATGTGCCAAGTGTCTATTCTCCTTTGTTTCGTTTATTTCTTTATTTTGGTAAACGTAAATATATGATGTTTCATCATAATAAGTATCCTGTGGCGTATTCATGAATCGAATCATGGGGGGCTGTTTTACTCGGTTTTTTAAAGAACATAGAAAAGACATAAGAGGAGAAAGAATCAAACTATGAATCCGTGGAAGAATTCTAAAGTAAAACAAATTCATACAATAATTTTTGGCTTAAACAAGATGAAAGCGTGCAAGATTTTGTGTATGCATTGCATTTTGTTCATCAATTACTAATCCATGTTGTATTTTTGTTTTAACATACTTTTAAACTAATCATTTCTTCACAAAAATGATAACATGGTGCGTGCATCTTTAATTTGAGCAACATTAATTATTTATGTGTCATATAAATACGGTAAAGATTTGATGCACGTGCATATTAATTAAGAGTAGTACGAAAACTGAGATTTTTTGCTAAAACTATAATAATGAAAAGAGTTATTTTTTCTATTTGATGTAAAAAGAAGAGAAAGTTTTTGGCAATTTACTATACTTTAAAGCTTTCAAATTCAAATACTACAAGATATGCATGTGAAGCTTTGTAAATTATACGTATCTTAGGGAAAAAAAATTATAAGTTAAAGCTTGCTAATTCAAATATTCATTACAAGAAAACAAGGCAACAACTACGATGATTTTCGTTGGTGAAGCTCTGATTTCCATTGGTAATTAGATTTACCAACGAAATTTTCCGTTGGTTAACCGGTTGGTGAAAGCCCCGTCGCTAATGCCAATAACGGAAAGTTATTATGTTGGTATAATTTGCAACAGTTTTTTTTTTTCTGTTGGTACAAATGTTACTATTTTGTTGCACGCCCGAGAAAATATTTTGTTGGGAATTTCGTCATTGTATTCTGTTGGAATATTGCAACAAATATTAGCGACTAAATGTTTTGTTTGAAACTCTACCTGCACAATTGTGAAAATAATTTTGTTGGTATTGATATAAATTTTGGTTGGATATCTTGTCTTTGCAACTCACATTTTTGATGGAGATTCGTTGGTGTATTCTAACATAACATAACAACAAATTTTTGGTTAGAATATTACCTACGAATCGCATACTCATAATCGTTGGAATGGCTGTTGCAATTTGTAACAACCTTTTGGTTAGTAATTCATGGTTTTCTATTGTTTCAGCAATAATAGATTTTTAATTCTATTTTGCCGAAAATATGAATAGTAGGTAAATGTTACAAATGCTCGTTTCTTGCAATGCTTTATAATTTAATTAATATGAAGATAAACCATACATATAAATTCAGTTAAATGATAAAATTAATAACTGAAATGAATCAACAAATTCCCATTATTTGATCAATATTTACAAATTTAATGAAATGCCGAAATTTTAAGATCCAAAAATACAATTATGCTTCTTGTTGCCTCCTCTTCGACTGGGGTTGTTGTAATCTCGTCTACCTCTATCATGTCTGCAACTTTGTTTGTCATCCTTTTACTTCGCATTCCAATGCCGATCAAATATGGATCTAGCCTTTCAATTTTTTTTATGAACGCCTTTCGACTTTGACTCTCACACTATTTGTATTTGTTCGTCGTTGATGGTTTTCATTGCTATTTTCTGCTAAGAAAAATAAAATTAAAATAACTTAGTAAATATGTTATGATAAAATTAACACATATTAAGATGCACTGTGAAGATGCAACTGTCACAAAATCATTTAAGATCTAGTGGAATTTAAACTTGACATGGTAGTACTTAACGAATACTATTAAATTCTATAATATGATTACATTCAATTGAGGAAAATAAAAGTAAAGCAACTATCATCTTTGAAATAATAATAATAATAATAATAATAATAATAATAATAATAATAATAATAATAATAATAATAATAATAATATCCTTCGCATAGAGAACCTGGGTTTTGCTACGCGAAGCAAGTTCCATGGTAGAAATGGAACTTTAATGATGATGTACCTATAATATAAATCGATCATAGAGAATTCAGCAACGGCAATTGATGGAATGGTAAAGGAGGCTTGCCGAGTTGATTAATATTAGGTTGAGGAAGAAAAAAAAAAGATAGAGAACAAACTATTGAATTTGAGATGGAAAATTGAAGATAGGGTAGAACAGTATATAGATAGAGATAAAGCCACAGTTTAGAAGATTTGCAGCAATAAAAACTAAGGCGGGAAAACGAGAAAAGGAAATTTTGCGGGTTGATTCGTTCTAATCCGCGGAAAAGAAGATTTTATAAGATCCTGAAATCCTTTCTTTCTTTTTCTTTACCTTTCTTTTAGCTCGTGATTGATCTGAAAATATCCAAAACCATGCATCATGCACAGGCATATACATATATAATAACAAACATACCAATTTGAGATTATTAAATTAACTTACATGGAGTTGCAACGAATGTTAACTTAGAGTTTTAGGGAATTTAAACTCATTATGTTTTGTGGGTTATGTAAAATATATTTTATGATATTTGAATTATTTGACTATTTTAAATTTTATTTTAATCAACTTCTAACTAACAAAATTTTGGATTTGCTTGTATATCATTAATTTTTAATTTTGAGTTTAATTATGGGTGTAAATAGTAAAATTCTGAGTTTAGGGGTGTAAATCGTGTAGTTTGAGAGTTTAGGGGTGAAACTGCATAGTTTTAAAGTTTAGGGGTGTGAACTGTAGAATTTATAAGTTTAAAGGTGTAACCGTGGTATTTAATAGTTTAGGAGTAAAAAATGTATAGTTTCTAATTCGATACAGATTCGTCTAAGGTTACATGTAAGCTAAAACAAGTAGAACTTATACACGAACTATGATAAACGAGCATGCTAGATCTTCAATGTAGAGGAAACTGGGATGTAGAGGATATTGAACATGTCAGGATTCTGACTACATCGAGGATTCTTGCTACGTCGAGGATTCTAACTACTTCGAGGATTCTAACTACGTCGAGTATTAAACATATATCGAGGAAAGTACGTCGAGTGCTCATGTATATCGAAGGTCCCTGGCACGTCGAGGGTGATATGTCGAGGGCACGTAGAGTATTATATGTCATGTAATAATGCTCGACATAATGGCATGAATAGTGTTGCACAATTAATAAACATACCTTGATTTGCGGGACATGGGTATTTATAAGCCTCGGGGCACGAGGAATATCTCCGCGTTTCTCGAAAATTTTCAGATATGTCGAGTGCATGCTTCGAGTGAAGCGACAATACGTTGGGTCGACCCATGTTTATTGGGCTATTATGTTGGGCCGTAAGTTTAGCCCATATCTGTTTCAAAGTTTTGGGGTGTGAACCGCATAATATTAAAGTTTAAAGGTGTAAACTATATTGATAACAAGAAATTAACCAGGTTGGGTAATTATTTAATTATCCGAAAGATATCGTTCTGAACACAATTCTCGTGATTATTAGAGAGACAGTGTATGAATATGAGAGTTTAACGAAGGAGGGTTTCCGAATTACGAAAAACCTTTATGAGTAGAAAAAGAGATCAATTGGGTAAATAAATAGAAAATATATTACTTTTAGATGCATATAGAGTACATGTGTGTTATCTCAATCTAAGTTGATTTACAATATTGATCTAGCTTTCTATTTATAAGATCTCGACATTCAAGTGGGATTTGTCGCCAGTTCTCCATAAATGACGAGGATGGGCGTCCATAAATATGGCTTCATGGTCGACGGGTCTACTAACAGTCATCATATGCTCTTTTATGATACGCGTGATATGTGCTCCAAGTGGACAGCGTTGCTCATCCATCGATCGATACGAGTAACCTTCCTCATGGCTTTGAGGTTGCAGCTCGTAACACTTACGAGGGCTTTTGAGGTGGGACCCTTTTTTCAGGGCTTTTACGAGTTTTGTGTGATTCGCGTGATGGCTTCCTCGACTAGGTCCATTCATAGTACACGTCGCGGTCCTTATGTTGTCTCCTTTTTTTTACCATTCAAGTGCCTCGACAATTTCATCGTATGGTAACATCCGCCGTTTCATGTCATCGGCGTTCTTTATAATGCTTTTGTTGTGAGTGGTCCATTGTGATGTTTGGTCCCAAATGGTTCCCCACATGTTAGTAGGTTGATGGTGTCTTTTCGGTGCCCCAAACTCCATTTCGGCATTCATTTTGGCGCCCCGAGCTCCATCCTCTGTTATAAGAGATGATTTTGCCTTTGCATTGTATCACGGACCAGACTGGTTTTTTGGAATCATCCGTCACGTACCAGAGGGCTTTGACATGCCCATTCCTTGCTCTTTGATCATGTGGACACGTCGTAATGATGCAGATCTTTGTGGGCTCTCGTGCCTTGACTGCTCTATGGAAGGAGGATAAATTGGAGAAAAACTATTTCTTCGTTGGGCAGAGCTCATGCAAGGTCGCCCGATTGCTGGTGATACTATCACGTTGTGATGCCTATGTGCACCCTTCGTGCTTCAAGTGCCATGGATGTATCGCATCGATGTTGATTTCTTGACATTCTGATGCTTGGGAGTTTTCTTCTAGGGGAAGGAGCATGTTTCAATTCTTCGCTTGATTAAGTGTTGTAGTGCTGGATCTTTTGATCCTTTATGTATTTGTTTGTCGTCAAGTATCTTGGCCGTTTTTTACCTTGGGAGTCCTTTGTAATGTTGCCTTCGTATATGGCTATGTAACTAGGGTCTTGATTTTTCCATGTAATTTTGTAATCTTGAAATAAAACTTGTTATTTATGTTGTTTTATTCCTTGTTGGATTTACTTACGTCAATATCTACTTAACTATCTTTCACGATAATATGCTTTCGACCGGTCTTTTACGCTAGTACGCTCTCAACTCGTCTTTGTTCGCCAACTCGCGTTCGGTTGGTCTCTTTTTGCCAATATGTTTCTATTGGACTTCTTTTCCAACACGCGTTCGATTGATCTTCTTTTTCCAATATGTTTCAATTGGACTAGTTCGCCAACACGCGTTCGATTGATATCTCTTTGGCAAAATGTTTCAATTGGGCCTATTCGCCAACATGCGTGCTTGCACGGTCTTTTGCCGATATTTCTTATTCGGACTTACGCCAACGCGCTTTCGATTGGTCTTTTCCCTTTCCTGATGTTAACAGGTTTGATATTATTTCCTATTTAACGGATTTATTTTTGGGTTGGAACGCCCTTCCCGTGATTCAAAAGCGCTGGTTTTATAAAGGAGAACAAAAGATACGAGAATATTCCTTCCTTTATTCACTGAACTTCACTCCTCAATTTTGTTTGTATGTGATTGTCTGTGTGTGTCTGAAGTTATCTTTCTTCAATCGATCACCTCCCTTTATATAGAGTTTGTTAGGGACAGGTGTCGTTATGCATGTGTTTTAGTAGGGTACAGGTCTCGCAATATGCGTAAAAGTGTAAAAAATAAGATAAGGTATATCTTTAGTCTACTAGATGCTGACTAAGCTGATCTTTGCTTCTTCCGATGGCTCCGGGGATTTCCGAGGGGTTGTTCTTCGGGATGCTATTTTTCGATGGGGCCTACATTTGGTAGTGACTTGATGGACCAGTTAGGACCTTCTTCGGGTGGTAGTGACTTGGCCTTCGTGAAGTGGTACTTTCTTGCCTAAGTCCTCGTAGAGGGCCTTCCAGTGGCTCTTGTACTTAGATCTGGCTTTGTTCTTAGATTTGGTCTTCAGAGTGATGTTCCGAGGGCAGTTCATGTTGAGGAGTGTTCAGCAAGGAAGTGTTCTCGCAAGATTATGGGACTCGGGGTCCGTTGTGGTCCCTCTTGGCGCATTGATGGATATCGGAGTCGCGCGGATCCATCGGGGTTTACTCTTTTTTCGATGCAACGTTGATATCTCTTTTTTATTCATCATTGACTTTCCAAGGGACGCTTAGGTGTCTCCTCGGATGTTCCTTCGCACCGCTTTGGGTCAGTGACCGAGGGGTGTGGTAACATCCGATGGGCCTCCTCATTGAGAGTGGGTACATCTCATCGGAAGTACTCGTGACAATAGTATTGTCCATATATTAGTTCTTATATTTAGGACTAATGTTCCTCTTAATCTCATATTTATTTTTCCCGGTTAACAATAGCCCCCCCAAAATTCGATCGCCTTCGTAGAGGCAAGGGAAATTTTATTTTGTGTCCTCGGTGAGGTGAGGGGTTAGTCCGAGTTTTTTCCTTCGATGTACTTATTTTTGGTATTTTTCCGAGGGAGTATGCATATATTTATAATTATTTAAAAATGGATCATAGGAAATTTACCTGATTGCCCTTGGGGGTACTGTCCTAACGCACGCAGAGGTTTCAGAGCGTATGTTACAGGTAGCCGTTGACCGATTTCAAAGTTCAAAATATCTGACCGTTGGCAACGGTCAAATTTGTAACGGCGTGGCGCGTGAGTGGGGGAGATACGTGGAGCTTTAAACATGCTCCACGTTTTAAAGACTTGTGACCGTTGTCACATTTCCTTCTATAAATAGGAGAACTATTCACCCCTCTCTTCACTTTCACAACTTTCTCGTACGGTAAATTCTCTTCAGAGCAAAAAAAGCTTTTTCTTTTCTTCTTCTTCTCCTCTCGTATTTCAATCTTTCAGTAAATTTGCGCGTACTTCTTCTCTTTTCCTTCTCGGAGAAACACTT
Source organism: Linaria vulgaris (assembly GCA_948329865.1). NCBI lineage: Eukaryota > Viridiplantae > Streptophyta > Magnoliopsida > Lamiales > Plantaginaceae > Linaria > Linaria vulgaris. The sequence continues at coordinate 12,371,950 of OX415253.1, forward strand.
CTTCTTTGTTATCGCACAAATGGCTTCTTCCATCAACATTGATCCCATCGCTGCTTCCACCACCTCTGGAGTTACTACTCCTATTGATTCTCGGGCGGGTATGGGGGTGCTCCGACGGGGGTAATCACCCGTAAACGAAAGGGTGAGACTTTCGTTGTTGTCGAGGGCGGCGCTGCCTCTTCTAAAAAAGCTAGGGTTCCCAAATTGAAGAAATCTTCTACTCGCGACTTCATAAAAATCGAGAAGATCCAGAGTATTGCTACTCGTGAGCAGGTATTGGAGCTGTTCACCTCAACTGGGGCTTTCCAGAAGAACATGGTGTTCCAGATTCCGACGAAGGATGAGAGGGCATGCCACCCGCCTCAGGGAGTGGTCACTGTCTATTTTGCTCAAGTGAAGTACGGGTGGCCTTCCTTCATGCTGCCCTTCTTTTGTGAAGTATTCAAGGAGTGCAATAGTAGTCCGAGTCAAATGGTTCCAAATGGGTTTGCCGCTCTCTACATTTACGTCTTCTGATGTCAGGTGAATGGATTGGAGTGTGGGGTGGACCACTTCTTCTCCATATTTGACGTGGTAATTTCACCCGGGGGGTTTCCTTTCTACCACGTACGCCACCGGGACAACACCAAAATTCCACGAAGAGGATACTGGATGGGTCAATCAGCTCGCACAGTGTCTGGAAGAACAAGTACTTCTTCGTGCAGCCTGCACAAGGCAAATGGGACATGCCTTTTGATTGGAGAGAAGGTGCGGCTCCCGTGCACACCATGGATCAGGAGATAGTTTTGTCCCCGCTGATTTCTCAGCAGCTTTTGATGGAGTCAGAGGACTTTTTGATGTTGTTCGAGACATCCGGACTTCATCACATGGTTTTTACCGATGATGTTGTCGAGAAGCCATTGTCCATTTCTTCTGAGGCCCTGACTCTTTTGAGTAAGTACCTTGTCTTTGTTCTCGTCTTTTCTCTTTATTTAGGAATAGGTTATAATTATGCTTGTTGGTTCTCGGGTGGTGCAGGGGATGTTTTAGCGAATTACTATTCGCAGTCGGGTCCCGTGGAACCCGTTCCGAGCGGTATTTCCGACGTTCCGGAGGTGGGTGATCATGAGGAGGAGGAGGTTAATGCTCCCGAGGGCGCGCACATGGGTCCGGAGGCAGGGGGAACTTACGAGGACCATGCACCCTTGTACATAGATGCTGCGGAGGTGATCCAGAATGCGGTTCCGCTACGCCAAGTGGGTCCCTACTCAGCCTTAGCTCTGGTTCCGGTTCCTGGATCCGATACGGAAAGTTCTCCGAGGGCTTCAGAAGAAGAGATCTCTCTGAGGACTGGTGGAGAAGATTCTACCCGGGAGACCGCAGAGTTAGTGGTCTTATCTTCTAGGGATCCGTCTCCCGCCTCTCCTCGTGAAGTCGAGGTTCCTTTGCCCATGTCTCCGATAGTTCCTGAGTTCTCGGATAGGGCAGTGTCCGACCCTGCTCCCCTCGGTGAGTTTTTGTTGGTCTTTAATAAGATTTTCTAAACTGTTTATGGAATTTTTTCATATACTAAGGTCTTCGTTTTCGGTGCAGATATCGTGGATAAGGGAAAGGCTCCGATGGTAGAAGAGCCTTCTCTTCTAGGTAAGCATTCTATACTTACCTCTTTATTTTCCGCCTAATTCTTGTTCCATGATTTTTCTAGGTTCATTCTCTCTTATTTACTTACACATATTGTCTTTGCAGAGGAGGAGTTTTTGGCGCAGTTTCTCAATCCCGCTCTAGAGGCTTTGTTGGGTAACTCCGAGGACATTCACGAGGAGTTTAACCCATCGTCTGACGACAGGGATGTAAAGGTGGAGATACTGAGTTTGTTGGTTGGGGAGGCGGGCCCGTCTACAGTTGCTGGAGGTCTTCGGGTGGTATTTACGGACTCGGATGGGGTGACGCCAACTCCGGGGACCCTTCCTCCGAGGAGTCACGTATCCGTCACACTTTCTCCTAGGAGACTCACCTTTCAGAATCCACTGGCTCCTCCTAATCTGGGAGATTTGCCCTCGATGCAGGTTCTGGAGATAGCTTTCCAGGAGATTTTGCGGTTCTTTGCTTCTTTGAATGCAACCCCTGCTGATGGGTTTCATTTTATGCATACGAGCCTTAACTGGATGGCTCTTATGGTAAGTTTGGCCTCTTCTCTTCTTTATTTCTGTCCATCATTCTTTTAGGTAATCGGTTTTAGACTCTTATGCATTTTCTTTCCTTTTCATAGGTTGGGAAAATTCAGGACGCAGCGGGGGCGGTAGAGTAGGGGTATCATAAGGAGGGCGAAGAAATGAAACTTCTGTGAGCGCAAGCGGCATCCTTTCTCTCCAAGGAGAAAGAGAGTCAGACGAGGGAGGACGTACTCAACACAAGGATTTCGGACCTCGACTTTTTCTTGCAAGAGGCTCAGAAGGAGAGCGAGAGTTTGCGCTTCCAGTTGGAGGCGGGCGGAGTCTGTATTCGAGCGGTTGGAAGCGTCCGAGAAGGCCGCCAAAGAACGGGTTACCCTTCTGGAGAAAGAGAAGAAAGAGTCCGAGGAGACTCTTAGGGTCCAGATGGCTGCTCTTGATAGGGAGAAAACCGAGGGGTTAGCCAGGGAAAGGGAGCTCCAAGGGTTGTTGGGCCAGCTCACCGATCGAGCTGAGTCGGCCAATGAGAAGTTGGCGAGATTCCTTTCTCCCGAGGAGGTGCAGGCTAAGGTTGACGTGGCGGTCCAGTTTACTAAACAAGAGATCTCCAGACAGCACTCGGAAGCTTCTGATAGGCCGCCCCAAGAACTTTTAACAGGCCATATGTTGTGGGGTTATCTGGAGTCTGCTAGACTGGCGAAGTCACTATTGCGGCCGGACGTAGACTTCTCCAAGTCCTTTGACCTTCGTAAACTGAAGAGGACCTATTCCGAGGATTGCCGCGTCCTCGTGGGGAGATTTAGTGGCTTATTGTCTCCTCGGGATTCTCCTGCTCCCTCTCCAATGCATTTAGCAAGTAGCCCGAGTACGAGGCGACGGCCCCTTCGTACCCTGCCCCGCATCCATCAACCACGGGGGCATAGTCTAGGGCTTTTATTTTCTTAATTGTAATTTTTTGTTTTCGCACTCTATCTCTTTCTTTTGCAAATGTATTTCGTTTTCCGAGAACTTCGCGGCTTCCGAGTGAATAAACATTTATCATATTTTGCTCAATTTTGTCTTTCTCTCATTGCCTCATTTAATCTTATCATTTACAAATACTCTAATTATTTCTATAACTTAAATTGAATTAAGAGAGATGAGGATAAAACTTTAGTTTTGCCGACCAAGCTTGTCCCTAAGTAGGAGGTGTCAGTCTGCATGGCAATATTAAGTATGTGTCCTCCTTAAGTAGGAGCATTTTATTGACACGTGCCCCTCACTTTAGATAATGGAGGATTAAGTCTAGTTGTTTAATCAAAGGGTGAGGAATATATAGGTGCTAAGTGTTTAGCAAATATATTTGCATTTACGCTAAAAAGAAGCTCACTTTAGCTAGTTTTTATCTTTCGAATCGTCTTCCTTTTCAATTTTCAAATAATCGAGAGAAAGGAGAAAATACTTACTTGAGGAGATGATGCCCCCACATTTCAGGCGAGGAGGATCCGTCTCATCTCATAGTTATATCCGGAACTCGGTTCGGACTCCTTTACTGTCGCTAGGGGTACGCCATGCCTCTTCGGATAGCTTTTCCTCCCGGAGAGACAGTCTAGAGGATGACATAGCTGCCATTTTAGGTAGTTCTTCGAGGGGAGCAACTTCACGGTCTTCTCATACATATTCTCTTAGGATGAATCACATCTGAGAGGTATTCATGGGCAGGGGATCTTACACCCTTGCAGATCAATCTTCCGTCCTTGAGATGCTTCCCTTAAGTCCCTCAAAGTTAATGGGACGAGACCGTGTCAGGACTGCCACGAGCAACGAACACGAGGGGTCCATTATGACCCTCTTTGCTGAGTATAATTTGGATTATACTAAGTACGATGTACTTGTACCGTTCTGTGATCAGAGGACTTACGATCCCCCATCGGGTTATTTAACAGTATACTACGATCAGGTAAGCTACGGGCTACGGGTGTGTTTCCACCCTTTTCTTCAAACCCTCTTTTGCGGGAAAAAATCACTTTTGGTCCTTTATTGTGGCAGAGTTACCGTTTTGGTCCCTTATTGTGGTTTTGTCCACATTTGGTCCCATATTGTGGCTATCTGTTCCACATTTAGTCCTCCAGCAACTATTTCCAGCCAAAACAAAATTTTCGGTCAAAATTTGGGGATTTTGACCCCGCACGTGTGGTTCCACACGTGTGATGCTTTGACTTTTTTTTTTTTTATTTTAAAATAAATCTGATATTAAACTTAAACCCAAAAAAAAAAAAAAAATTAAAACTGTGTCAAAGCATTTTTTTACACAATTTTTTTGTAAAAAAAAACTTTAACAAACGTTTTTTTTTTAAATTCGACACTATTTTTTTGTAAAAAAAAATCTTTTAAATTTTATTTTTTTACACAGTTTTTTTGTAAAACAAAAACTTTTTAAAACGTTTTTTTTTTATTTCGACACTTTTTTTTTGTAAAAAATAATTATTTTAATTTTTTTTTACACAGTTTTTTTAAAAAAATGTTCGAAACTTTTTTTTGTAAAAAAAAAAACTTTTAAATTTTTTTTTTTTATTTTTGACACAGTTTTTTGGAAAAACAAATCTTGAATTTTTTTTTTTTACAAATTTCGACACTGTTTTATTTGTAAAAAAAACATTATTTTTTTTTTTACACAGTTTTTAAAAAAGTTTTTTTTTACAAAAAAACAGTGTCAGAATTTTTTAAAAAAAAGTTTTTTAAAGAATTTGTTTACGAAAAAACTGTGTCAAAAATAAAAAAAACAAATTTTAAAAGTTTTGTTTTTACAAAAAAAAGTGTCGATTTTTTTTTAAAAAAACGTTATTAAAATAATTGTTTTTACAAAAAAAACTGTGTAAAAAAAATTTAAAATAACTTTTTTTACAAACAAAAGTGTCGAAATTTAAAAAAAAACTTTTTTTAAAGTTTATTTTTTTACAAAAAAATAGTGTAAAAAAATAAAATTTAAAAGATTTTTTTTTACAAAAAAACAATATCGAATTTTAAAAAAAAAACGTTTTTAAAAGATTTTTTTTTACAAAAAAACTGTGTAAAAAAAATGCTTTGACACAGTTTTTAATTTTTTTTTTTTTTGGGTTTAAGTGTAATATCAGATTTATTTTTTTAAAAAAAAAAAGTCAAAGCATCACACGTGTGGGACCACACGTGCGGGGTCAAAATCCCCAAATTCTGACCGGAATTTTTTTTTTGGCCGGAAATAGTTGCCGGGGGACTAAATGTGGAACAGAAAGCCACAATATGGGACCAAATGTGGACAAAACCACAATAAGGGACCAAAACGGTAACTCTGCCACAATAGAGGACCAAAAGTGATTTTTTCCCCCTCTTTTGCTATTGGCAGATATGTCCCAGCCAGCTAACGCCGAACTCCTACCGTCACTTGGAGGGGTATATTCTTTGTTGCGAGCTCTTGAATCTCCCTATGACTCCTCATCGGGTGGGGGCTATTTTTTCCTTACGCCCCTGCTCGGCTGGTCCTTCTTTCTTTAGCCTAGTCTATCGGTAAAACATTAAAGCCTTCACTCATGTATCCAATTCTTGCTCTCGTAGAGGGGATTGGAGGCGGAGGTTCTTTTTTGTTCGTCCGAAAGGCCAATCGGCTAATTTGTGGGGAGTACCTCTCCGATGGGGTTTAGGGTATGTTACCCCCAACTCCGATACTGTGGTGCGTGAGGGGGAGATGTTGTCCCGTTCCGGGTTGTTCTCGGGGACTTATGACGTGAGTGGTTTGTTGGAATTCCCTGAGTCTATGATATTGGCACGGCTTCAAGAAGGGGTTGATACGTTCAGTCTCCCTGTTCAGCCGCTTTGTCTTAATTTCTTTTTTTGTAAGTCCTTCTTCGGGTCTTCGTAAGTTTCTTTTTTCCTCTTCGGGCCCCTAATATGCTCTTCTTTGTGACAAGTTCGAAGATGGCCGCATTTGCGATTGAACCTTTTGACAAGGCTTTTTTGACACAAACATCATACGATGATTATATTCTGTCGGATGAGAGTGATTCTGATCAGGATAGTTTTGTAGAGGTGACAATTCCTTCCTCGGGGAGGAGGAGTCAGAGGGCTTTGCCTATCGCAGCCCCCCCTCCCCCCCCCCCCCCGGTTAACATTCGAGCTTCTGCTGTTGTGGAAGATCCGATCTCCACTCTTCTCCGAATGGATCTTCCGATTCCTAGGCGGGTATTACGCCCTTCTCTTTCAGTAGAGGTTGGTGTTATTAACATGTTAGAGGAGGACCTATTTCCTTCTGTTCCGGGCGGATCTCAACCCTTAGAGGAGGGACCGGATCGTGTTGCTCGGCCACCTCTCTAGGGAAACCCTCTTCTTGCGGGGGTGCCACCCTTAGGAGAAGGTGGTTATGTGCCTACGTCCTCTTCTGCTACAGATTTTTGCCGAAACTTTTTGAGTGGACTTTTGAATGCAACGGATTGTGAGCTAATGAAGATCCTCCCTCTATCAAGCCTTCAGTATTTAGCCTGCAAAGATTTGTGCGAGGTATAGTAGTTTTTATTCGTTCTATTTAATACTAACCTTTTTACCATCTTTGTGGTAATGATTTGTCTTCGTATAGATTTACATGGTTCTGAATGCCATTGGATCCCGAGGAGATTCCTCTTCTGATCCCGATTTGGTCTATCGCCGTCGGGATGAGCTGGAGAAGTGTTTATTTGAGGCTCACGAGGAGATAGCTCAACTGATTGCTGAAAGGGAGACCGCTAGAGATGTTCCCGCAGAAATATTGCAATCTGAAATGAACAAATATTGGGAGCTAAAGCGCCAGCTGGTGCTTGAAAAGGCCCGGGTCCTGGGTTTAGATAAGAGGATGGACGCCTTGAAGGACTAGATACGATTTTATGATGAGCGATTGATGTGTGTCACGAGGGAGAGAGATGTGGCTAATCAACAGTTGTTGGAGACTACTCGTACCCACGAGGTGGCGCTAGTGATGGCTCAGGTCCAAGCAGTGTTGGAAGTGGTGGGTCCATTTAGCCCTCGTGAGTCCCTTCAGGGTGAGATGCGTCATTTGGTCTGTATAGGCTACCGATTGTGTCGAGATGCGGTTCAGGCTTTGCCAGGGTTTCCTTCGAGTTTGGTCATTCTTGAACTTAACATCCGTAGTGTCTTTGCAGAGGATTCTTCTTTGGTACTCGAGGATTTGGTAATTCCAATAGATGATCCGGTTTCTTTATCCGAATAACAACATCGTCGTCTCATCAGGGAAGGGAAGCGTCCAATCAAGGATGCTTAGTTTAGGCGGGGACAATGTTGAACTCTTTGTATCGGATATGATCTAATATCCCTTTGGGGTGAGGATTTGCTGTTAGTACTAAATATTTTGCATAAGTTGTTTGTATTAGATGGCTCCTCGGAGTCAGGTTGCTGTGATGACATTCTCATAGAGTCATCGTTTTGTTTTGCAACTTTTTCCTTCTCTTTTTCCTTTGACTTTTGTATCGGAGCCTTCTATATATAGAAACAACTTTTTATTTGTGTACAACTGTTGCATTACATTAAGCATAGTACTTCCTAAGATTGATTGAGTTCTATGTGCGGTGCACTGCGCCTTCGGAATTGGCGAGGAGATAGGTTGCGGGTCCCACAATTCCCGCTATCTTATAGGGTCCTTCCCATCATGGATCGAGCTTGCCTACGTTCTTGGAAGCTCCGACCCGTTTCATCACTAAATCTCCAACTTGAAAAGTTCTAGGTTTTACCTTAGCATTGTAGTATCGTGACATCCGAGTTTTGTATTCTTCCATCCGGATGGCTACTCGGGTCCTCTTCTATTCAAGTAGATCAAGGGCCAAGGCTAAGTTGGAGCTATTGGTTACTTCCTCATATTCTCGGACTCGCCAGCTCTCTATGGAGACCTCCGAGGGCAGGACTGCTTCGCATCCGTAGGATAGGCTGAAAGGAGTTTCGCCCGTAGTGATGCCTTGCGTAGTTCGATAGGCCCACAGTATGCCAGGTATTTCTTCAACCCACTTGGACTTATGCCAATCGAATCGGGCCTTCATGTTCTTCAGAAGAGTTCGGTTGGTTCTTTCTACTTGCCCGTTTGCTTGGGGATATCCCACCGAGGCAAAGCGGTGTTTGATTTCCCAGTGGTCACACCACTTTTCTAATTCTTGGTTCGTGAATTTTAGGCCATTATCACTTACCAGGTACCGAGGGATGCCAAAGTGGCACATAATATTCCTCCATTGGAAGTTGATGACGGCGCCCGTGGTGATTCGGGCTAGGGGTTCCGCCTCTACCCATTTGGTGAAGTAGTCAACTGCTACGAGCAGGAATTTCTTTTGGCCGGCATTGTGGATAAGGGGGCCCACTATGTCTATGCCTCACTTGGAGAAAGGATAAAGGGTCAGATGGGGTTCCCACGGGGCGGCGGGCTGATGGATCCGAGGGGCGTAAGCTTGGCACGGTTTACACCTTTCGGCATGGGTTTTGTTGTCTTTTGCCATCGTGGGCCAATAATAGCCTTGCCGAATCAGGCGTCCGACCATGCTTTCGCCGCTGGTATGGCTTCCGCATGTCGCCTCGTGAGTTTCCGCTAGAGCTAGTTGAGCTTCTTCTTCATTTAGGCATCGGGCGTGGGGGCAAGAGTATGTCCTTCAAAATAGTATCCCATCTTTGAGGAAGTATCGAATGGTTTTCTTAGACATTATTCGTTGTATGGCCTTGTCCGTAGAGTATCCCTCAGGATCTTGTAAGTAGGCTTTGATTGGGATCACCCAACTGGAGGAGGTATCCATAGTGGCATTCTCGTCTTTACCTTCGGTCTTTTCGGACTCGTTGATCTGGAGTAGAGTGATCCTTCGGGTATGGACGACAGCCATTTGCTGGCCATTTTAGATAAGGCGTCTGCCTCTTGGTTTTCTCCTCGTGGAATCTGGATGACTCTACATGTAACGCCCTAGAGGAACTAAGGTTCATATTACTCGTAATAACCCAAAAACCACTCAAATAGCAAGACATTCTCATAATAGCAATCGTTTACGTCATCACCACAATATTCACAATATGGACACACTAGTCTCGGAATCACGCAACCTGAAACAACGTTTAAGAGAACAAACGGTAAAATACACAAGGTTCCTAGAACCCTCAAAAGGTTACCGCTCATTCGACTATACATAACATAGACATGGTGGCCAACTCCCTAATCTCCCTCGATTGTCTCTTCAGCTGGTTCGCATGGCTCATGACCTGTAGCTGGAAGGAAGGAAAATAATAATTTATGAGACAAAAATCTCAGTGAATGTTCATGTGTGTGTGCGAGTGTTGCATTTTCTTTCATTAACTATCTTTTGAAAACAGTTTGACGACATAACTTAAACGCACACAAATGTCATGCAATAAAATCGTGAAATCGAAAGCATTTGTGATTTAACAAAATCCTTTAACAAAGAACATAATCACGTTGATGATCGGTGTCCACGTTATTCTGCTGCTGATGCAGCCCCACCTTATCACCTCATAACAGTTCTCTATCTCTCCGTCCAAGGAGCGACCTTGGAATCAAATAACGTATGCCATGGTACATACGGAAATCCTACGACCCAACAAAGACACAACCTTCTCCTGTTATGTCTAAGAGGGAATAGGCACATGGGGACAAAAGGTCCTACCGGCAAGCCTCCCCAGCGCCCGCCGGTACCCCCTGCACTCCCACGCCAAACACTGGATCCAGTCTAATCAATTCCGAATACAAACCAACGGGACACCATTCATCATATCGATTCCAATCATTTACGCCAATTAACCAATGTGCGGTTAACTTGCTTTGATAAAACTGAACAGTTCAAATACCCAATTTACAGAAACTTTCTTTCAAGAAATAAACATTTTCGAAACCACTTTCTTTGAAAAGTGACAGTTCAATGTGCAGAGTTCAATATGCAGAGTTCAATATGCAGAGTTCAATATGCAGAGATTCATGAATACATATATATAGATATAGATGCACGCATTCCTTCCAGTTTTGAAAATAATAGAGTTTAGGAACACTCACCTTAGGCACGACTATAAAGAGCGAAAGAGCACCTACGCGATGATGACTAGTTGTAATCACCTAAGAAGTCAAAAAGATTACAAATGAACACAACTCATATTAAGTTCTTAATTATAGTTGTTTCTAAAATCACGCCGAACGCAAACTTAATTAACTATAAGTTCAAGTTACTAATAAACTCAAATTTGTAAGTTCTATAAAGCCCACATGTTTATATCTCAAATTAGAATATAATATCCAATATTATTTCTAATTATGCCGTAGCTTGTAACATTTAGAATATTGTGCCGCAGCTTGTAATATTCCGAATTGCACTAATATGATTCAACTCATATTTCTAATACTTAATTGTTCATCAGTATGCACCCTTCCAAGTTGTACATGTTATTATTCAACTTAACTCAACCAAAATTAATTAAGAAATAGCATAGTACTACTCTTACTAATTAATTTGTTAACTGGCCGTAGGTATATACTAACTTTCAATCTTGATAACAATCAAACTCATATCTATAAACTATTTTATTCAGTAAGGATGATAATTGCTTTTATCAGTGCACTATTACCGCTCAACCACCTATAATACTTCACTGATTTATGTAACTCACTACTAAGGTGTTTATATAATACTAAACAACAAGTAATTAAGGAAACTGAGGTTAAACTTTTGATACCTGATGTTGGCGGTTACGGAACGGAAGAACAAAGTGGAAGGAACGAGAAAGAGTTTGCTCTACCCTAACTTGATATCCGTAAGACATATATATATCCATATAAATTGTATTTAATTTATATATGGGCTTGTTGTGGCATGGGCTACCACATGGCTATTGGGCATATCTAACAATAATAAGTTTTCTAAAGGCCCAAACTTTTTATTCTATGTAATTTAAGTTACAAGAACTTTAATTAAACTTTTATTACCTAATTACCAAACTAAATTTTTGTTATGTTAGCTAAACTATGAGAATCCAAATAAACTTTAGTAAGGAGAAATGAGTATGGTAGTAATAATCATTTGTGGTATTACACTACACTCATCGAACCATCCTTGTCTTTGAGGGATTACTCGGAGGTAATCCTGCATCCTTTTTTCTTTGGCCTCGTACGAGCCATTGACTTGCTAAACAATCAGCTGCGAGTCACTGTGGAGGAGTATCCTTCTTATTCCACCTTCTTTTGCTAGCCTCATCCCAATGAGAAGGGCTTCGTATTTGGCTTCGTTGTTGGAAATGGGGTAATTAATTCTGACCGCGAAGTGGAGTCTCTCCTCTTCTATGTCTTGGTTTACAAATACTATTCCCCGTCCCCCATGTGTGCTTACCGAGGATCCATCTACATAGGCGTGCCATATGGGCTCTTTTGCCTCGGACCCGATGCATGTGAGTTCCATTACAGAGTCCGCCAAGACTTGCGCTTTGATGGAGGGTCTCGGGGCATAGGAAATATCATACTCAGTGAGCTCTATCGCCCATTTTATCAATCTTCCCGATGATTCAGGTTTATTAAGAATCGCCATTAGGGGATGTTTTGTTAACACAGTAATCGGGTGGGAGAGAAAATAGGGGCGTAGTTTACGTGTCGTAGTAACCAAAGTTAAGACAAGCTTTTCAGTCAGGGTGTACCAGGTTTCTGCTCCGAGGAGAGTTTTGCTGACGTAGTATACCAGATGATGCTCTCTGTCCTGCTCTTTGACTAATACAACACTGATGGCCTCTTCTCCGACAGACAGATAGAGGAAGAGTTCTTCTTAGGGTAAAGGCTTTACCAGCAATGGCGATTTCAACATATATTTTTTCAACTCTCCGAGGGCCTCTTTGCACTGAGGGGGTCCATTGGAATTCCTTAACATTTCGGAGTATCTTGAAAAAGGGGAGTCCTTTCTCTGCCGATTTAGAAACGAATCGGCTCAAGGTGGCCATTCTGCCTGTTAACTTTTGAACGTCTTTTACTGTCTTTGGGGTGGGTAGTCCCACAATGGCCTCTGCCTTCTTGGGATTTACTTCTATTCCCTTCTCCGTTACCATAAACCCTAAGAACTTCCCTCCTCGTATGCCAAATGAGCATTTTCTAGGGTTAACCTTCATTCCAAAATTATCCATAATGACTAATGCCTTCCGCAGGTCTTCGGGATGCTCTTCAGCAGTATTATTCTTAACCACCGTATCGTCCACATAGACTTCTACCGACTTTCCGATAAGTCCAGCGAACATAAGACTTACCAGCCTTTGGTAAGTTGCACCGGCATTTTTGAGTCCGAAGGGCATTACCAAGTAACAGAATGTGCCTGCGTCAGTAATGAAGCTAGTTTTGTCCTGGTCAGCTACCGCCATCAGGATTTGGTTCTACCCCTGGTCTCCGTCTAGGGTTGATAGCAGAGCGCATCCAGCAGTGGAGTCGACTAGTTGATCTATACTGGGCAAGGGATAACAATCTTTCGGGCAGGCTTCGTTGAGATTGGTGAAGTCAACACACATCCGCCATCTCCCCCCATGTTTGGGAACTAACACAACATTAGCTAGCCATTCGGGGTATATGACCTCCCGAATTTGCTTTAGACTGAGAAGGTGTTGTATTTCCGAACTAATCATTTTGTTACGCTCGGGTCCCATTTTTCTCTTTTTTTGTTGAATCGATATGACCCCTGGTTTCACATTAAGAAAATGTTGACATACCTTATCACTGATTCGCCCAGGCGGTCCTCCTTCCCACGCGGAGAGGTGATGGAATTGTTGAAGAACAGAGGTCAGTTGGGCTTCTATTGCGAGTTCCATACCAGTGCCCATCTTAATCACCTTCTCGGGATGCCCTTCTACTAATTCCACTATCTTTAATTCTTCTACGGGTTGAACCCGTGTATCTTCTATTTTGCACTTTTTATTATTTTCGAGGGCGAATTCGTCCTCTTCCGAAGGAATGGCGTTCATGCGACATTCTCTAGCCTTAGATTGGCTTCCTCGGACTTCTCCGATACCTGAGGGGGTGGGGAATTTTACCTTGAGATGCAGGGTAGAAGGGATTACTTCGAAGGCTCGGATGGATGGCCTTCCGCATATAGCGTTGTACGTTTGTGACGAGGCCTCCTGATGTGGATCAAGGACAGAGAGGATAGAGACATTGGACCCGTTAGATATAAAGATCTAAGAACCCAACGTATAAATAAGCAACGGTCTCCCCAGATCGAGAATCCGGTTTGATCTTACTTAGAGCTTGATAAACCTTGACCCGTTGGCTATAGAATCAGCCAAGAACCGCGGTATAGTTGAACGCCACAAGATCGTGCTCAAGATCTTGATAAGTTCTTGAATATTTTAATTCCTCACAAAGAAAGAGTCAAAATATTAAAAAGAAATATTAATTTTCGGATTTATATCAAAGGTGATTTTTACAACTCTTGTGAGACTTATTTATAGGCTAGAAAGTGACTCTAAAGTGTCCCACATTTATATCTAAGACATGGGAGCACTAAAAAGCCTTTGACCACTCTTAATGACTCTTGAAACTCTAAATAAGACTCTTGAAACACTAAACAATAAATCTTGACTTCTTGAACATACAAAAGGTTAATTTGACTAAAAACTTATCCTCTTGAAATAAGCCACGAAATTGATGGATCATGGGCTTGAAAAAGTGTCTTCCAATATAATTTTGCTTCAGCCCATCATTTGAAATGAGTCTAAACCCAATAACATTCACTTTGGGCCTTCTCAGTACTTCTCTTGCATATTTCCTTGTATTTCAGCAACAATGTATGACATGGCCTCTTCAATTTGTTTGGCTTGTCTACAGCTCTATTTCAGCGTATGCTCATTTCCATCATTCTCTCCATCTTCGAAAAGATTCGTCCTCAAATCTGAATCTATGACAGAACCTCGACCCGTTGCTTTAGTAAAAGTAGAAACCTTGGTATGATGACCGCGACCCACTACTTTATACAAAACAAGAACCTTGGTATAGTGAAGAAAGAATGGAACCTCAATTTGGCGTATGCTCGTTTTCATCACCTCCACCACCCAAAATTTGGTGGGTTCCATTCTTCGAAGGGCTCATTCTCCCCATGACATCAGAAGGATCACCGTTCCGAGGGTACGACAAGCTTCTCCTGAGAAACCTACTAAGGGGACCTTCGCTACCTCCAGCTGTTCTTTCTTTAATCCCATGGCTAAGTAGGTAGGAAGGAATATGACATCCACAGAGCTACCCATGTCGATGAGGATCCGCTGGATTTCAAATTCGTGGATAACAGCCATAATTACTAAGGGGTCTTCGTGGGGGTAAATTATACCTTTCAAATCCTCCGACCCAAAAGTAATGTTAGGTAGCATGGTTTTTTGAATGGAGCACACATGGGGTCCTTGTTCTGTCCGCTTGGCTTCTTTTAGATATTTCTTTTTCTTATCTTGGGGCGCTATTGAGATATCTCCTCCCTCGATCATGTTGATTGTTCGTCTTGATGGGGCGTTATCTTCGTACAAGTCTGGGGGAGCGGGTAAATTCTGATGTCCTACCGTCCTTTCTCGTGAGTTCCATCGACGTTCCTCGGTCCATTCTCGAGGTCGTCGGCGTTCCGCGGTCCTGTCTCGTGACCGGCGGTGTTCCTTGTTTCTCTCTCATGACCGGCGGTTGGGGGTCGCTTCTTCTTCTTCTCGTTCCCTTCGTGACCTCTTCCATACATTTGCCTTGGGTTCCTCGGGGTTATTCTCCTTAAGGTAATTCTTCAAATATCCTGCTTCTAGAAGGCGAAGCACTTCCCTACGTAGGGTGGTGCATTCCTCGGTGGTGTGAACATAAGTTTTATGATATTTACAATACTTACCCGTGTTCCTTTCTCTGTTAGGAAATTTGGCCGGCAGGGGCGAGTGCAACTCATTGTTACCTCTCATTACGTTGAGTACTTCCGGGGGAGCAATGGTCATCAGAGGTAACGATACGGGTCGAAGGAATTTTTTGACCACACCACCCTCGTCTTTGCGCTGGGTGGGTTTTCCTTCCTTGCCCTTCTCCTTAGCTTTTGCCTCTCTTTCGGCATACTCCGGGCGCTCGTTGTCGTCATGTTCCATGCGCTTCTTCATACCTTTTGCTTCCTCCATCAATATGTAGACTTCTGCCTTTTGCATAAGTTCATTCATGTCCGTGACACGATTTCCCATGAGATATCAGAAAAAATCCCCCGTTCGAAGCCCCTGCGTCAATATGTCCGCTAGGATGGTTGGGCTGACGTTAGGGACATCTAATGCCTCGTCCGTGAAGCGCTTTATATACCCTCGTAAGGGTTCATCTTTCTGTTGTTTGATCGTAAAGAGATGAGTGGCGGATTTGGGATACCGCCGGTTGCAAGCAAATTGTCGTACAAACAGGTGAGCTAGTCGATCAAAGCTCGTGACAAAGCTAGGGGAAGGTGAGTAAATCATGCATGAGCTCGTCCTCCGAGGGTGACAGGAAACACGCGACATAAGACATGGTCTGGGGCGGAGGATAGATCCATTCCGACCAAATATTGATGGATATGGTCATGCGGATCCCTTCCATCAGCTAACCCGGTGGATAAGGGGACATTAACGGGCCGCATCCCCGAAGGGACAGAGCCTAAGGCAATTTCAAGAGTAAATGGGGAAATTTTGAACGTGGGATCTTCCTCGGGGGCCATGGTTTTCTTAATATCACTCAATTATTTACGTAGGCCATCCATCATTCCCCATAAGGTATGATCACTATCCCCACGATATTCCGAGGGGCGGGGAATTTCTTCCCCTTGGCCCCTCCTCGGGGTTCTTTCATAATTAACATACCTTTGTGATTCTTGCAGAGGTTTGCGGTGCAAGGAGACGGGAGTAGGGCTCCATCTAGCACGGGGTGAGCCTTCTTCCAAAGGGAAATTTCTCTGTCTGGGAGATGTAGAGGGCCAGTTCCTGAAATTTCCCCTTCTTCGTTGCGCTCGTAGGGCTGTAGCGTCTACAAGTCTTTCGAAGACAGAGCGGGGAATGTTAATAAAATCTCTTATACCAGATTGGCAGTTCGAAAAAGTTTCTTCCGAGTCACTGCGGTGAGTTTGAAGACTCTCGCTTTCGAACAGATCATCATTCACAACCAACACTTGTTGAAGTTTCTCGAAGGCAAATTTTATGGCGTTCCACAGACGACGCCATTTTGTTAACAGGTTTGATATTATTTCCTATTTAACGGATTTATTTTTGGGTTAGAACGCCCTGCCCGTGATTCAAAAGCGATGGTTTTATAAAGGAGAACAAAAGATACGAGAATATCCTTCCTTTATTCACTGAACTTCACTAATTGGACATTACGGAAGTGCAGAGAATTGCACGAAGAATTGGAGAGTATTCCCATAGATATATGTTTAACACATCGCCCTCTTACAGGTACATAGCCCGAAGGATCACACATTACTATGTCCGAAAATGACATAGGGAATATTAAACCCTCACTTTTTAAAAGAAGGGATTCAGGGGGCATTGCCCCAGATTATTCAGTATTATCCATCTAAATTGGTGCAACATGTACAAACAGGTACAACAGGCACGTTAGAACACAATGGAAACACCTTTTCTTGCATGAAACTTGAAATTCCCAGATTGAGGGAACATTCCGCAGATAACACATGCGCATCATTTCGTGTTTTCGTATAAGCTTTTACATCGAATGATCTTTCTTGTTTGTGATGTTTTACAGGGCGTAACGACCCATAGACTCCACGACGACAGAGTCACTAAGGGACATAGACAAAAAGACAAAGAAAAGGCTCCTACACATGAGCTATAACGGGTTCCCCTGTGATAACGGGCAGGCTCCTACCCATGAGTGGTAACGGGTCATCTACAAAGAAAAAACCCCTACCCATGAGCGGTAACGGGTTCCCCTGTGATAACAGGCGGGCTCCTACCCATGATTGGTAACGGGTCATCGACAAAGAAAAGGCTCCTACCCATGAGGGGTAACGGGTTCCCCTTTGATAACGGGTGGGCTCCTACCCATGAGCGGTAACGGGTCATCTACAAAGAAAAGGCTCCTACCTATGAGCGGTAACGGGTTCCCCTGTGGTAACGGGCGGGCTCCTACCCATGAGTGGTAACGGGTCATCTACAAAGGAAAGGCTCCTACCCATGAGCGGTAACGGGTTCCCCTGTGATAACGGGCGGGCTCCTACCCATGAGCGGTAACGGGTCATCTACAAAGAAAAGGCTCCTACCCATGAACGGTAACGGGTTTCCCTGTGATAACTGGCGGGCTCCTACCCATGAGTGGTAACGGGTCACCTACAAAGAGAAGAAGATCCCATGTGATAACGGGGTCGATCCTAAACATTTAAACGGTATCGGGTTTCCTGTGATAACGGGATGGGCCCCTACCCACAAGAAAAAGATACCATGTGATAATGGGGTCGATCCTAAACACATGAGCGGTGGCAGATTACCCATCGTTCTACCAACACCGAGGAAATTCTAATCATTCCTGGTTGACAACAAGCAGATTAAAGAAATCTCATCAAATACGAGAACGAAATGAATGCAGGGTCAGATATCGAAATACTGCATACTCTATCATCATGACAATAAAAAAATCAACAAGTTATCAGACAACAAGGCCACGAAGAGTCACAGATTATGAAGATAACAAATAAATAAATATTCAGTTACAGAACCACGAATTGGAGATAGTCCGGAAAGGGATAAATTCAAGTTACAGTAAAGGCGACAAACAGCTACTCCCACAGGGACCCTTCAGTCTTCTTCTCAACGACCTCGGAAAGCACGCCAGGGTCGGCCGCACCCTCCTCCACGTCGTCTAGTCCACCAATCGGCAGGTCGTTATGATCGTGCCTTGGGTTCAACCCACTCAATTCGAGGGAGTCCTTGAAACCGTCATTTTTCAATACCTGCCCT
The DNA here is from genome assembly GCA_948329865.1 of Linaria vulgaris. Classification (NCBI taxonomy): domain Eukaryota; kingdom Viridiplantae; phylum Streptophyta; class Magnoliopsida; order Lamiales; family Plantaginaceae; genus Linaria; species Linaria vulgaris. Next base: position 12,390,027 of record OX415253.1, read on the forward strand.
ACGCAAGCATGAAATGCTGCCTCCTGAACCTTCAAAACTAAGTCTCGGAAGCTCGAGCTTTCCATAAACTTCTCTGCTCCAACCCGAAGGAGATCAGGACGGCGTTCCTACAAATTGAACTCTATTAAATACAGGAAAAAAAACAGAAGCAGAAGCAGATATCATAAACAAGATATATACCAAGTCCAAGGGAGCTAATTTGGCAGTGGAGAGCTCCAACGAGAGACGTTCGTTAGCAGCCTTCACCGCCACCACCTCAGCCTTCAGTTTCTCCAACTCCTTGTTGGCCGCAAGTTCACGCGCCTTTCCTTGGTTAATCTCAGTCACTAATGTTTTGAAGTTGCCCTTCAACAAATCATACTCCTCCCGGAGCTTACGACATGTCTTCAGGGCATCCTCTTTCTCGGCCTCCAACTTCTCTAGCACCATGGGGTTAAATTCCCCCATCCTCAAGATATCAGCCTCGAACTCGGCAGCAACAGCGTCAGGGTCACCCTTGGACTCGCGCATTGTCTTCAGACACGAAACCGCCAGCTTTGCCATCTGCGCAATACAATCAATAACGTTATGTTAAACAGTCAAATGAAATCAATCGAAGTCATGCTAAGATACGTACACTCTGAAACATATGAGTGATGCGGCGTATATTCTGGGCCCGCTCAAATTCTGTAAGCACCCGCACATTTGCTGGAGGAGGAAAAGCCCGCATCATTTCCCGCACAGCATCTGCTTGAGGGAATTCTACTCGCTTGGAGGATTTGACTGCACCCACCTTCTTGGGGCCCGAACTCGAAGACGAGTGGACATTGTGGACAGTCCCGTCGCGAGACCTTTTATTACCCAATACCCTAGCCGGGTTAACGACAGGCTTTCTAATCAGAATTCCATGAAAGATAGGGGCAAAGCCCCCCAATATCGAGGGCTCATGCAGCGGCCCTTTACCCTTGTCGGTCGTACCTGAAACAGGCGCTTTTCCCTTGCCGTTAACAGGGTTCGGGCTTGAAGAGCCCGACCCCACGCTAAAGGGCGCATCCACTAAATCACCTAAGTTGACATGGGTTGAAATTGTTGGATCAGGACTTGATACTTGTCGCACGGTGTTAACCCTTCGATGTTAGTCTAACACTGATCAGCTATTCCAATGTTAAGCTGATGTTGGACTCTCGATGTTACCTTAACATCCGTTTAACAGCTGACAGCAGTTAACGTTAGCACAAATCTACTTGACAGAGAATATTACGCAGCGGATAAATAAAGAACACAAGTAGATGTAATTTTAAGAAGATAATATATTAATATGATCTTCCGAGCCGTAGGCGAAATACCACAAGGGTTTAACAAAAGTCGTTCTCTCAATTTTCAAGCTCCTCACTCTCAAATTAATCGAACTAAGCAAAGCACACAAGAATTGCTTCGACTATCTCTAAAAGCTCCTCACTCTTAGATCTATTCTAACAACTCACAAACTTTGCTAAAGCAAGACAAAGACACTCGACTATAAAGATTTCCTCACGGGAGATTTTCGCTCTTGTCTTCGTGTCTTTTTCTTGATGCCCAACATGCCTATTTATAGTGTAGTCTTCCTTGATGGCCAAGACATGTTGTGCACGTTTTTGGTTGCTATTAGATCTCCTTGTTTGACTCTAATTTCGTTCATGGCAAGTCTCCTTCAATAGGGAAAGGTTTCCTTGTCCAACTCGAAGTCTTCAATGGAAGGTTTCCTTCTTTGACTAGAAGTCTTCAATGGAAAGGTTTCCTTCTTTAACTTGAAGTCTTCTTAAGGAAAGTATCCTTCTCCATCTTGTAGTCTTCTATGGAAAGAATCCTACTGCAAGTAATCTTCTTTCCTTCTTGCAATTCACACGCCTTGATCTTTCCATTGCACCGCACATATCTTTCCTTATTTAATTATGGAAAGTTCTTCTTTGGAAACTTCTCTTTGAATGGCAACTTCTCTTTAAGGAAATAGATCCTTCCTTGAAGTCTCTTGACCTGGAGCACATACAAATACCAACTACAACTCGTGGAACTAAGTTAGTAAGTGAATAAAGGCAAAACACAATTATAGTAATAAATCCCGAATGTGCAGTTTTCTGTTTTCTGTGTTCAATGTTATCCTAACATTGTAAATACACTGTTGATCTAACATTGACAAAATACTTGCACTTTCAATCTCCCCCTTTTTGCCTTTCTTCACAAAACCAAACATGTTCACAATTCATATTATGCACAGTGCTCCAGCAACACAACATCATTAATATCTTAAGCTACTCCCCCTTAGTATGACACTATTAATCAAGTAGCTTTAAGATACTAATAAGAATACAACGAGTTAAACATCACAATTATAAGCATAACTAAGACGGCATTAGCTATATAAGAATTGCAGAACCAGTAGAATAAACATGAAGATCAAATGGCTTACTTCTCCCCCTTTTTGTGAGGAAAGCAAAATCTTGACGAATCACTTCATAAGATAAAGTTCTATAGCTCTTTCTTTAGCAGCTATTTCCATTTCTCTCTATGAGAACTTTATCATTCACTGTTTCTTAAAATCCTCCATAGCCACAGTCTTATCTCCCAACAGGAAATTAAAGTTAGCTTCAATTGTAGATATTACCTCAAGTGTTACCTCTGATGTTGAGTCAACATTGTTCTCCAACGATGTTGTTGTAACAACTAGCTCAGACTCAGCATCATCGGACTTCTCAGAACCTTCTTCCTTATCCTCTTGATCTCAACGATTTCATCGTCACCATTCTCAGTTTCCAAATCCTTTTCCTCAGAACCATCTTTTTCTTCTTCACCACTTCATCTTCATTCTCTACCTCTCTATCCTCCTTCTCTTTCTCATTCTCCTTATCACCTTGCAATCACCTAGCAGCATCAACATCTCTTTTTCTTTACAAGTACCAGCGGTATAACACTACTCCCCCTTAATGCAAGCTATCAAACTCATTGTTGGCATAACATTGACATCTATCAATGTTGTCATAACATCAGACTGTATCAATGTTAACTTAACATTGAATCCAGAATGTTGTTCTAACATTGACGTTTATCGCTGTTGTCTTAACATTGAACCTGAATGTACCTGCACAAGAGTTTACAAAAACCAGCAATAAAACCACCATTATCACCCACATTAGTTTCTCAGCAACTAACATGTTCTCCCCCTCAATCAAATCAGTTTTCTCTGCAAAATGTTCCTCAATCACTGTCTCCTCAACTGTGTTTGAAGTACCAATAAAAACAACACCTTGTTCCTCAGTTTTAACTTGTTTTGTCTCAGCAACAATGTCCGGAACGAGTGTTGTACCTACGAAAAAGAACTACATGAGTAGGGGTGGGGTTATATCCTTGATTCACCATACCACGGGCCACAATCAAGATCAAAGATGCATGCCAAGGATTTCAAAAACAATTGCAAGTGAAAATTCATAGTATTTCAGAGAATTATGCACAAAGAGATTAGAGATTCAGAATCACAAGTGAAAAGAAGTAATGAGCGGTTTCTTAAAATAAATCATGCATAATTACCGCCTGATGAGACAACAAGTGACACTGAGTTACTTCACACATGACCAGAGCAGTTCATAAAAAACTTATAAGTCATAATGTTTAAACCTGGATGTTGAGACAACATGCTTACAGACTGATGTTGGCACAACATTGACACCTGTTCTGAATCAACATTGGTTCTTGTGAATGTGGAGGTATTGAGCTTACCCTCAAGATATTTTCAATTAAAAGCATGAGCTAGATCTGAAAACACATATCTGAAACTTAAGACATATTAGCAAATTAGTACCACAGATATCTCTCAGACCTGTACATGGAAAGGAGAGTTAGTTAACAGAAAATCCAACATTTTGGGTATGAAGTAAATTAAAGGAGTTAATCTACTTCCAAGTCATAACAAGAGACAACGTAGTGTGTCACCGCAGCTGAATCACCCAAAATATATGCCTTCACATGATAACATAACTATTTCTCCCCCTTAAGCTCAAACCGACACAGACACATCAAGGAAAGAATGAATGAATGCAAGCCTAAGTGAAATGTAGAATACATAATGCAGAATACAGAATGTTAAGTTAACATTAGTAGATGGTAACCATGGAGTATCAGCTTTATAGACTAGGAACATATCATATCAATTCAAATCTTTATCAATTATCATGAACTCTTTTGAACAAAAACTAGTGAATGTTAAAGGATAGTTTCATCACTGAATGTGGGCAGCACAAGACTCCACACACCCCAGCAACTTAACCATCAGCTACAGATTAGGCAAGTACAAAGGAACTGAATGAAGACAATACATTTATCATATACTTCTTCACCCCAACTCCTCATGCATACTTGTTTACCAACCTGTTTACAAGAGAAATACCAAGTGAACAATTATACCGAATGCAAGCAGTCGAAACTTCCAAGCACCCCAGTAGTAAGGCTCACCATCATGCATAACCTTGGCCATAGACAAAACACAAAAATAAGCACAACTGAATGACAATGAAGCTCTCAACATCATGTACCCCAGCTTCTCTTCATGCTTTGTCTAACCTAACATGGATAAGTCACAACTAAATAACACCAAAGTAGTGAACTTTGTGCATCCCAGCTTCTCCTGATGTTAGGTTAACATTCTCAGACTAACAACAGAGTTTTTACTTTACAAAACTTTTGATATGAACATGTCCACCAGAATACTTAGCTAACAATCCCGGTCAACCACACAAACCAATAATAACAAACATTCATGAAGACAAACAAGAACAAAAATATAAATCAAATAGAAAAATCTAATGCAATCCTACACACCACAAACAGACTACGGTGTTAGCCAGTGGTGTTATGGCACCACCGGAATGCAACACTGAATCACAGAACATTCAAGCCAAGAGACTTCCTCAAATTGAAGAACCTCTCGCTATCTAATGACATTTTAAACAAATCAACTAAATGATTGTTGGTCTCTAAGTGATCAATGTTTATAACCTTGTCATCTACGATTTTTCTCAAGAAATAATGCATAGGAAATGTATGCTTTGTTCTAGAATGATGCACCATATTTCTTGATATGTTAATGGCACTAAGGTTATCACTAAACAACAACAATGTGTCACTTTTTATCCCATAATCATGCAACACGTGTTTAAGCCATATAAAACGGGTAACACAGCTGCGAGCTGCAAATTCAACAGTTGATAATGACACACAATTATGTTTCTTGCTATAACATGAAAAAGGATTATTTACAAAATAAAAAAAACCCCCACATGTAGATTTTCTATCAGCTAAATCTTCAGCCCAGTCAGAATCAAAACCGACAAGGTTTGTATTTGCATCATGTGTATACCATATGCCTAAGTCTACAGTACCAGATATATATTTCAGTGTTCGCTTCACAACAGTTAAGTGAAAAGCTTTAGGTTCAGCGTAATACCTGGCACCAACGCAGACACAAACCGAGTTCATAATATATGGGCTAGTGATGGATAGATATAGCAAGCTTGTGTCTCCTTTTCCAATCACCAACGTAGAAGACATTTGAGTCTTGCTCGATTTTGACTCCTCCAACCCAATCATGCTCATTCCATCCTCCCTTTGCTTAACTTTCAAACCCAAGAAGAAATCCAGTTCACCAATCACGCTCATTACTAATGTACCTGTCAAAGCCTCAACAAACTTGTCTAGAGTAGACTTGTTAGTATAAACAAAGACAATGTCATCAGCAAATCTTTGATCTAAGCAATTATCAGAATATGTGGCAGACATACAAACACTCAACATTATCATATCTCTACAATTTACCCTTTTCTTGCTGTGTGTTTTGATGTCATTAATGATTTGAACCATAACCTGAGATGAAGGATGATATCTCTGAATCCTATCAGTTGTATCCCTCCAAACATCTTGACCTTGGACCTTTTCATGTAAGTTTGACTGCTCGAATGTTGTGTCAACATCAGGACTGGTCGATGTTGGCATAACATCAGCTTCTGGTTCATGTTCCAGTTCAGGTTCTGGATCTGCAGGTGATGTTGGAATAACATTGTCTGGAGTCAATGTTAGAGTAACATCAGAATCCAGTAGAGTTGGCACACCAGCCTCTAACTCACCTGCAACACTCAGCAAATCATCAATAACCACACTAACCGATTCTTGAACAATAATTAATCTTGGATCAAACATTCTAGTATTGTTCAAAGAATAGCCATCAAAGATATGTTCTTCACTTTTTGGATCATATTTGCTCACAAAATCTTTGTCATTTAAAGTATAGCAAACATATCCAAATTCATGAAAATGAGCAAGATCGTGTTTCTTCTTTTTCATCAACTTATAAGGAGTCATGGGAATAGAGAATTTATGAATATTTTCATTAAACACACATAAGTCAGAGAATGACCTATCTTCAGATTCTCTATCATGATTTGACCAAATATTACCAAAAGAAGCATCATTTAAATTATCAATACTAGCATGCAATGTTCTAAAGGTATTAAGAGCTTTTGATTTTTCTTTGAAAGATTTAATCAAAGTATATCCAGAAAAATCATTCATAACCACACAATCATACTGTTTACCCCCAACTATATTTACTTCAATAAGACCTAAGAGATCCATATGAAGTAGATGAAAACAATTAGAGGTACTAGTAACCTGTTCATCCACTTGGATTGGATTATGAGAAGCTTTGGTCACCTTACCTTTCGAGCAATCATAACAGACCATCTTACCAGAACTCATGAGATTGGGAATGCCTCTCACGTTTTCAAGTTTCAGCACTTTGCCCAGATTCTTGTTGTGCATGTGTCCAAGTTTCTTGTTCTTGGCAACTGAATAGTCCACCTTTGTTTGAAAGCAAATCACTTGATCCCTCACCAAGTGGTTGTCTTCAAACCTCTTACCTGTCAAAGCACACACATTTGCACAATCAGATACATCACAAGAATCTTTATCATACCTTACCAATAAGTCATCATCACACAATTGACGCATGCTTATATGGTTTTCACAGAATCCATCCAACAACATCTCATCCTTCAAGGGTGGGGATCCATCAGCGTTCAATACTTCTTTGCCAATGATTCTTTCTTTACTTCCATCTTCGTAGGTGAAGGTTCCAGTGGTTAGTGGTGCACACTTCTTCAAATTGGATTTGCTTTCTTTCCAATCATGTGTCTTAACCAGTGTTAAGGCAATACAATCTGTTCTCAATGTTAAGGTAACATTGGTTATCCAGTGTTGTCTTAACATCGTGTATAACCGTATCAAACCAGATTTGTATCCAGTCATATGCCTCAAACATCCACTATCAGAGTACCACTTACCTGCAACGTTAGTATGCATAGTAGGAAAGATAATATTGAAAACAATATAAGTTTCAGGCACCCAAAGTCTAGTCTTTCTCATCCTGCTATTCTGTTCAGCAATGTTGGAACTGAATGTTAAGGTAACACTGGAATAACTAGTATCAACATTGGAATGTTCAAATTCTAGTGTTGGCTTAACACCAGCATCAACATTGCATGAATCCCTATTCCATTCAACTATTTTCTTTTCAAGAGACTTTCTGTATTTATAACAATATGGTTTAAAGTGTCCAAATTGAAAACAATATTGACAAATATAAGCCATTTTCTTAGATTCTCTAGAAAGTACCTTTACCTTTTCAAAACCAAGAATAGTGGATTCAATAGAATTAGTGGAGTGAGTAACTTGACTTTGATATCCTAAACCAGAACTACCATCATTGCCTAAACATAAAACTTCATCAAGTTTGTAAGTACCTGTTTTCCTCTTGGCAATGGTATGTTCAGCAATTTCTAGCTTAGAAGTTACCTTTTCAATTTCATCATCTTTTCTGTCCAAACTAACCTCAAGTTGAGCGATTGTAGCCTTCAAGCTTTCATTATCTTCCATAGCCTTCTCAATTCTACTCAACTTGTCCTTCTCCTTGAGCAGGTCTTGGTAGATGATCTTCAGTTCATCAAGAAACTCTTCTTGAATCAATTTACCTTCAAGGACACTATCATCTTCCAAACTTAGCTCAGTTTGAGTCCACTCTGATTTTGGCTTAGGAACAGCGTCATGATCTCCATCTGGATCTACAGTGCCCTGAAAGTAATCAAAGTTAGATTCATCAATAATAGACAGGGAATCAGAATTAATATAAGAATTATATTTGTTCCAAATTCTAAAGAAGAACTCCTTTTCTGGTGTTGGATCCTGGATGTTAGAGTAACATTGAGATCCGTGGCAGTTCTGGCAGTCTTCTTTTGTCCAGTAAGTATGAGCGAGTAGCGCAATTGTATGAATCTCATCTGATTGTCCTTCAGCCAGAGTACGTGATCCATAATTGAAATCCTCACCATCGTTATTTTGAGAATTTGAGGCTAACAATGAAGGATCTTCATCTGGAGCACACATAGGGACTGCATACCCTTCGATCACCGTCTTCCAAGCTCGCCAACCGAATGATTTAATGAGTGCACGAATTCTAACCTTCCAATAAGAATAGTTGGATCCATCCAAGACAAGCAATTTGTTGTTGTTCGGATTCCGGTGGTCCATCCTTTAATATCAAATCCAAACACCAGTGAAGTCGGTGCTTGGCTCTGATACCAATTGAAATTGTTGGATCGGGACTTGATACTTGTCGCACAGTGTTAACCCTTCGATGTTAGTCTAACACTGATCAGCTATTCCAATGTTAAGCTGATGTTGGACTCTCGATGTTACCTTAACATCCGTTTAACAGCTGACAGCAGTTAACGTTAGCACAAATCTACTTGACAGAGAATATTACGCAGCGGATAAATAAAGAACACAAGTAGATGTAATTTTAAGAAGATAATATATTAATATGATCTTCCGAGCCGTAGGCGAAATACCACAAGGGTTTAACAAAAGTCGTTCTCTCAATTTTCAAGCTCCTCACTCTCAAATTAATCGAACTAAGCAAAGCACACAAGAATTGCTTCGACTATCTCTAAAAGCTCCTCACTCTTAGATCTATTCTAACAACTCACAAACTTTGCTAAAGCAAGACAAAGACACTCGACTATAAAGATTTCCTCACGGGAGATTTTCGCTCTTGTCTTCGTGTCTTTTTCTTGATGCCCAACATGCCTATTTATAGTGTAGTCTTCCTTGATGGCCAAGACATGTTGTGCACGTTTTTGGTTGCTATTAGATCTCCTTGTATGACTCTAATTTCGTTCATGACAAGTCTCCTTCAATAGGGAAAGGTTTCCTTGTCCAACTCGAAGTCTTCAATGGAAGGTTTCCTTCTTTGACTAGAAGTCTTCAATGGAAAGGTTTCCTTCTTTAACTTGAAGTCTTCTTAAGGAAAGTATCCTTCTCCATCTTGTAGTCTTCTATGGAAAGAATCCCACTGCAAGTAATCTTCTTTCCTTCTTGCAATTCACACGCCTTGATCTTTCCATTGCACCGCACATATCTTTCCTTATTTAATTATGGAAAGTTCTTCTTTGGAAACTTCTCTTTGAATGGCAACTTCTCTTTAAGGAAATAGATCATTCCTTGAAGTCTCTTGACCTGGAGCACATACAAATACCAACTACAACTCGTGGAACTAAGTTAGTAAGTGAATAAAGGCAAAACACAATTATAGTAATAAATCCCGAATGTGCAGTTTTCTGTTTTCTGTGTTCAATGTTATCCTAACATTGTAAATACACTGTTGATCTAACATTGACAAAATACTTGCACTTTCATGGGTATTTGATCCCGAACCACCAACATTCTCGGTCAAAGGAATGTTGGCCTCCGACTCAGAACGTGGGGCTACGTACTCACCAGAAGGAGACCTAGCATCTGGTCTCTCAGTCAACACAGTCCCTTCAGGCGGATGAACCACACCCTCCTGTTTCGAGGTCAACACCTCCAAGAGATTGGCTGCACCGTCCAGGCCTCCCACCACACCAAGGATGTCTTGTCTAAAGGACCCAACCGTTGCAGGAACACTTTCAAAGCATTCTTCATTAAAATGTTCACGTACTACAATGCTAGGGGGAGGTTGTTCAACTCCCGATACCTCTGCCAGAACCTCAGTGGTTGCATTATTCAGATCAAAGTTAGAAACAGGCCCCGTTTCAGGCGCCACTGCAACTGCTGCCGTATCAGCCAATGCAGCTTTCTGAGCATCACGGTTGGCTTGAAGTTTACACATCAATTGTCTGAAATCCATTCTCACGGAATATCTCAAAAACTAAAATATACCTGCAGAATAATTGGAATATCAACATGAGAAAATAATAATAATAAATCAAGTACAACAGCGAGATCGAAATACACGTCGAGGAATATATCGAATATGATTACCGATATAAATACCGATGTCGTTACACTAACGACAGAGAAGACACAGAAAACTATGACCTTCAAAGTCTCTTACAAGCCCTACTTATAGACGGGAGCTTTAACTACATCGAAAGATACTTTCGACATCATATCGAATATGCGTTTCGACGTGATATCGGCGATGAAACTCGATATCCTATCCTATTACACAAAAAAGCCTCGAAAATATAACAATTGCACCGGCGGGCCCATCGCAATTTTCTAAGTGAAACTTCCATATTTATAAGAAATTCGAATCCAAAGAAACACAGAATTCAAACGAGGACCTCAAACTATGCGTCCACTGCATTAGGGGCCCCATCGAAGTTCATCACGAAGTGCATTCCCCGCATATTTGATCTTCGTCATTTGAACTGGCGGGACGAAGGGTACATGTAGCCCATAAATTTAAAATTAAATTTGCGAATTCTTACCTCTAAGATAAGAATCCCCAAATTGGGGGACTACATGATATGGGCATTTCCCGCATATGGGGCCTGGCCCAAACCAGGCCCATATTTAATCATATCGGGGATCACTTTCGATATAATATCGGTAATTACCACCGATATGGTACTGTGGTCCCCGGATCCCGAGGTCTATAAATACGCGATGCCCGGATCCCAAAACAAGCAATTATTATCCCTCAGCTACCACGCTTCATATCGAAAGAAATCACCGATCTCACTCTCGATATCGTACTCGATATCGAGATAACCCTCGTGCTCCACTGATACGTCATACCACCACACTACCGATACCATATCGAGGGTGGTCATCGACATCACATCGAAGCTGATCACCGATATACGCCCGATCTAATTACCGACATACCCCTACCATCCAAGCATCGAGGCGTTAGTCCGAGGTGTTCCGGACCAAGCCTAATCGAGACACCTATATTAGGCCTAGTTTGTTAAGATAGACTCGTTGTATTTCCTTTGCACTCCACTGTAACTGACCCATACTTATATAAATAATCTATTGTCAAACTAATCATGATTAACACATGTGGGAAGATCCACGACAAAAGGAGGTACCCCCTCCTCAACAACATCATGCATGGGACTACTACAGTGAGATCCTGTCTCTCTACATTATAAGGCTCTCATCTCAAAAGGAGCATCACGAAAAGAAGGTGCATCTCTCATCTCCATCCAGTACTACCATACTACCATCAGCTCAGCTACTTCTACCACTTCCACGTGAACAACCAGCACCACAAGCTAACCTTGCTTGTGCAACAGCCCATCTTAAATCTTGAGATTTATCCTTGACCATGTCCACTACAACTGAGAAAAGAATGGTCAACTGTCTACAAGAATTACCACAAAGCAAGATATTAATGATAATTGCACCAAGTAAAAAACATATAAGCATGCAAATGTTGTAAGAGTTATACCCAAAGGATTAACCCCATAATGCTCAAACTCGCTCTTATTATGTCATTATGGCGTAAAACTGGGAAATAGAAAAACTCGCTCTTAATGGTGGCTAAACTTGCCAACCTAACATCAGTGTCATATGTATTCATTGCAAATCATTTACCTCACCAACCTAATCTTGATTGTAACAGTCAAACTCAACAGAGATTCCTTCTTTGATAAAAGGATCTCATGCTTCCAATTCCTACCAAAGTTTTCTTGTGCCCCCATCAACAAATGTAATAGAAATGTAATAGAAGACGGAGTTTAATCCGCGTTTTGGATTATCATTCGTACGGTACAGTACCCAAATCCCTCCACATCACAAGGAAAATTAAGAGCCTTCATGCTCACATTAAAGCTAATAATGGCAGTATAACCATTAGGAGTGAATTGTGCTAAGTTCAATCATATATTAAGTGATATCGTTCGTATCTCCGGCATAATAGGAGATTTAAGCCCGTTGGTTAGGTATAAGTTAAAAATGGTAATACAACTGGTCGGAGGTCGATGCGTCCTATTATCAGGACCCAACATAATAATATCATAACCAAGCGGTATATTAAATCGCTCTTTAAAGGAGGAAACCGACTTATAATCCAGATGACTACACCAAATCTCATCAAACTTTATCAAGGTTTGATATATGCAGGCAGGACTACCAGGCTCTTTCCCATCATCATCACAATTTGATACCACTACAGGACGAGTACGCCTACAAGCGCCCTCTCTATCGGCATCATCGCCCTCATAGTCATTGTCACCATCCCCTCTACCAGAGAAAGACATAGAGGACCCCAAATCCGCGACACAATCATCCAATGACTTTCCGTCATCCTTCGCATAACTACAATCCCCATCACAAGATGATTGTACTAAAAACATCCTCACTATATGATCCTGACCCCACGTCGGATTCAAACTCAACACTCGAATGACTATCAACATATGATAATGGAAGGTGTCTTTCCAATACCTATAATTCTCAAGTAAGGAATGGGTAAGAGCAATCAAATTACCGCTATAATGTGCATGCTCAAAATGTACTCAAGGATCGGGATACCACGACCACCTCACAAGTTAAAGCATCGGTCTACAATATCTATTTGTCCTTTAGGGAGAATAATAACGCCTCTCCTCGTGATACCTCGGTCTTGGGGAGTAATACGACCCACGAATGCGTGGATAGCCAACTTTGATTGTAACTTGCATGGAAATTTGCACAACATAATCAAAAAACGAGGAAAACATCCACAATAATAATACGAGAAACAAATAACTCAGCAAAAAGTGGAATTTTGGAAAAACAAAATTCCTCCAACTTCACAAATTGCCATGTCGATCAAACCGACTTGGAACACCGTACAAGCCACGTTGGCCAAACCAACATGACAAAATGTTCAAGGTCACGTCGGATCGAACTAACGTGGCTCCAAGGGAATCGGACGATGCGTCAACCACGTCGCCCCAGGACCACGTTAGTTTGCCAAATCGATGTGATGCATCGATTTTTAACTGATATGATGAAGTGGCACATTGATCAAAACTACGTGTCACGTGGTACTGAATGATGCTCAAAAACAAGGGTAGCCAAAAGGGTTTTATTACTTCTTGAATTGGAGTAATAATTGGCCCTCAAACTCAGTTTCTCTTCAACTTGAGCTCTCACCTCTCTAGTTTCTCTCTCTAAAAGTGGGCAAAAGTGTGGCAAGTGTAAGAGTTTATCCTTAAATAGTGGAGCTCTAATGGGATTAAGTGACCTTTATATCCCATTAGGCAAACAAATACCTTCTAGCTCGAATCCTAAAGGTCAAATACATCACCCAACCTTTGGGTTGATCAAAGTAGCTACCCAAAAAGTATTAAAAAAATAAAAGGCAGCCCGGTGCACGAAAGCATCCCCACAATGCGGGAATCTGGGAAAGGATCCCACCACAAGGGTGTATAAGGGGCAGGCCTTTCTCTGTCAAATTTGACAAGAGGCCGCTCCCAGGACTTGAACCCGTGACCTCTTAGTCACACACCAACACCTTTATTGGTGCGCCAAGGCTCCCCTTCGCAAAAAGTATACCGTAAAAAGTGTATTCGCAAAATATTTGCACGTCTTTCTAAAAATTGCAAAAATCTTAAAAATAAACCAAAGAGACTTGTCGATTACCAAGTACGGGCAAAAAGACTTGCATACGAGAATACTAATTAAGCTTTTCCTATACAAAGTTAGAAATACGATCATTAAGTCGAGCCCATATCAAACTAGGAGACTTGTGGTGTGCCAAGATTACGACAACTTATAAATGCAATGTCAATTTCACGAAAACTCAAAACCAAGGGGACAATAATGCAATTCTCACCCGATTGAATATCCCAAAAAATGTTGATACGATGTTCAAGTGATGCAACCCTCAAATCGGCAACGAGACCATGCTGGAGTAGACCACACATAGTTATATTTTGGGGCATATTGGTTTTGCCAACATGAACTCTGACCAATTGTCCACATCGTGCAACCAACAACGTGACGCGTTAAAACGCATGTGCCCCGTTTGGGCCACATCGATGTATGATGTAGCAATTCTATATGAATCAGCATGCCCCCAGAGGAGGGCACATCGATTTGGCCTTTGAGGTTCCATGTCAGAACATACAACGTGGCACATCAAAGGGTTGACCACGTCGGTCAACCAATCGACGTGGTGGGGGGTACCATCAATCAGTTGACGTCCTCCCTTGTCACTTGCTCCATTTGGGTGGTTCCCACACCTCAAGGCCTACCTCCTACCTCTATAAATACCTATTCATTTCTTCATTTAAAGGTTTGGACTTTTTGGAGCTCTAAGGTAGTGGATGTTTTTTCTCTCTAGAAAATCACATCAACTAATTAGCACATCAACTTGTGCCATGTCCATCAAGCACATCAATAAGAGCACGTCAATCAAAGTACACCAAGTATACCAAGTCAACTTTTCCATAGAGATTTTTATGTCAACAATTGGACTATGCGTTAGATGAATAATTCAACTACATCAACTACAATGAATAATGACTCGTGATTTAACTACACTGCAGTACAAATCATTCGACGTCTCGATCCTAAGCCTTTAAGGAGCTCGATGAATAACAGTGTCGTTAGGCTGATATAATTCAGTGTCGTTGAGTTCAGTCGCAAGCATGAAAGACATATGTCCTCCCTCAGATTAGATTTTACTTTCTTATTAAAACCATCTGAATAGACAGTCGTCAGTATCTCGTACGTAGGTGAAGCGAATTAAGTGTTTACGTCTAACCTCATTCCTCTCACTATAAGTTTCCATCAAACCCAAAGCTCTTCTTGTATTGCCCATAAGGCGCGAGAAAGTCTGGTGATGGAGTAATCTCGAGACTACCGAAAACACCATGCACCATACGTGTGCAGATTTTAGGAGTGGACATTAAAATTAGAACTGACCAAGTCGCTCGAGAACCAAACCGAAGATATGGCGTTATCCAAACTCGGTGAGTGGTTTAGTACATTGTGTGATAGTCAAAAATAAAACGATACATGGTTTGATTTTGCGTTGTACCCCAATTTTATTGAACCAAATCGAAACTGCATTAACTTTTTTCAGCCCAGGTACTTAATAGTATTATAACACTAATAGTCTAATAGTTAAATTATTAAATTTTTATTTACCATAAATAACATTAAATAAGTAAATAAAGTCATAAAAAGGTATTAAGAGGCAAGATTAAACAAAAAACGGTATTACAATGGCGTTTGTAATGCTTCAAAAGTATAAAATAGATACCTTTTTAAGCATGTGTGAGTATAAATTGTATTGGCTCAAAGGCAAGATATTGAAATAGGATTCTTATTGCAACGACCTTTCCGGTTTTTGAATTGTTGATTATTAATCATAGTTTGCAGTTGATGAATGATCTACATTGATTATTAATATGTTATTTATTTTGTAAATGTTGTTTCTTCAAATCAAAGAGTTTTTTAATGGATAAATGCGAGGATTTACAAATCTCCTTTTTGTAATTAAACAAAACAAAATTAAAACCAAAACGTTGAAAAACAAGGGTAGCGGCTTAAACTATGTCGAACAGTTTTGCTTATGATTTGATTTAGGAGGAAAACAGAAATGGAGCCCCATTTAAAAAACAAATGGTTTAATTAAACTGAACCGTTCACTCCTAGTGAATTTTGCCGGGTTGTCGTAAACATAATAACTATACCAAACGGATTATTAAACTATTAAAATGCCAGAACTATTTTATCATGTTACCACTAGAATCTAGGTGGCGTTAGTTGGACGTGCGCATATTACTTGATATTATAACACTCAACATCTCTTCACTTACTAGTCATTTACTCACTTTTATAAATCTGTTAATATACCTTCCCTTCCTTGGACCTATATTCAAAAACTACTTGTTAGCCCCGCTTTAAGGAGTTCTTTTGAATCCCTTGCCACAACATATTACCTACTAAGAAGTACTTGTGCCTCTGACGTCTTAAGCATTATCCAACCTATCCTCTGTTTGACAAAACCCTGGAACATCTGGCCATATGTTCTTTAGTTGCCCTGTCAGTATGCCAAACATCCAAACTATTATCCCAAATCTCCCTTCCATGGAAAATAAAAAATTACTCCTTTATGTCTCATCACTCCCCTATCATCCAAGGACCAATCGCCAACTCTAGCATGCATGGTTTGATAGGCTCGAAATAAATTTGTGTTCCAACAAGCCCCTAATAATGTCAATACGATCCGACATACCTTCATTTCCCAGTCATCTAACAGTTCTCCCTCTACTGACACAAACCCTTCAAATCCCCCCTACCCTCCTCCCCCCTTAACAATCAGATTTTCTCCTTAAATCTGATACATTCCACCGATACGATCAGATGTTCTTCTTTAATCGATATTTCGACCAATAGTTTTGTCCATCTAAATTTAGACGGATCTTCATGTGGAAATCCGAGTCTTGCTAGTATAATCAACATTGTAAGGGATTCTAAAGGACATTACATCATTGCATTCTTAGCATCGGTTGTCTAACAATTATGCAAAATATTGGGCTCTTCGAGATGTATTCACATTGGCACACACCTTCAGATTATACAATTGATTATTGTCACATAGTCTTTGTTCATGTTAAATTTTGTTAGCAGGGCACTAACATACCTAACCAATCTTATAGGACTGGTACATGATAGGCTCGTTGTTAACCCCATCTTAATTGGGGCATCGTGGCCGAATGTACCTCACTCCACGATCGTGGAAATCTCAGATACCCCAGAGCTTAGATGCCTCTAGAAGGTGTCAAACATACGCCACGAAACAGTCTGAGTATCACGATGGAAGTCACATAATACAAGGTTCATACGAGGTACTACGAACTTTAGATAATCCCACGAACCCCATAGCAACCAACAATATTCTTGGAATTATCATTGAATATAATACATGGATTATGTACACCACGATATTCCTCACGCTACCAATGAGATCGTCAACGCTATTGAAAGATAAATATATCCGGGGTTACCCGGGGACCAGTTGTCAGTGCCAAATTTGGTTAGTCATCTAGTAGATACCCCAATGGACCACCCGTCAATATATTCCTATGCAAAATGACACATGCATTCCCATGTATCCCCTATAAATAGAAGGATCCCTCCACAACTGAGGGACAGGTTGAATAAAATAAGTCAACTTACTTTTTACTTTCTATCATCTTTTATTTCCATCGTGAGTATCTTTCTATCCATCCATTTACTCCCTTCACCATTGAGAATCTTACGATACCTTAATAAATATTTCCAATTTTTGAAACCCGGGTAGGGCGTTCCAAATAAAAAACTCACGTTGACTACTCGATATTGCCATAGAAATAAAATGAGTGTTAACAAAATGGCTCTGTCTGTGGGAACGCCATAAAAACTACCTTCGAGCAATTTTGGAAACAACGCAGGAAAACCATAGCTGTTAGCCTATTACAACCATCCATCTGATGGACGGATCAGTCAGCCCGGAGTTAGATAGTTATGATGAAATGGAGGGCGGAATGCTCTCTCCATAACCATCAGAAAATCTGCCCCCGGTACTCCCACCAACCAACACAGGAATCATCAATATACCCAGAACAGTCTCCGAATACCTAATGGATGTCGCCCTCAAGGGAACATAGCACCGCAGAAAGATTTTTCGAGACCCAATCAATCCAATCATATCGTGGGAAGGTACAATGAAGAAGAATAGAGATCTCGCATAATTCGAACTCTGTACTATAACCCTCTCCCCCCCCCCCCCCCCCCCACACACACACACATCGCACTCATGTGCATAGGGGCAGAGAAGGGGGATACGAAAACCCAATATACGAATCCAACAGGGGAAACAGGATCCAAGGGGGAATCATGCCACCAGAGTATAAACCGGACCTCCCCTATCGCCAAGGGGAAGAGCCCTTCCTATGGAGTGTGATTGATCACCTGAGATGATAAACGCAAGATAAGAAAAGGACAATCACCCCGGGGGAAGAATTGGTCTACCACGGTTGCCTTTTTGTCCTTAATATAGCGCAAACATTGGTCCCCAAGGGCATGAGACCTGCCAACTTACCACTCTATTCTCAGGAAAAGGACGGACGAGATCCTCAAGATCACATTCATCAGTATCTAGCTAACATGGATCTAGTATTAGCGCCCGACTCTGCACTTTGCCTAGTGTTCAAGACCACCCATTTTACTAATAGCATGAGGGAGTCCTCCATCTAACTGTTGGTAAAAGCTTATCGTCTTTGTACAAGTTTTCAATTCCATGTTAGTCGTTCTACAAAAGATCAGACTGTTCGAGGACATTGTTGCACGACTTGCTCTTAGTCACCACCCACCTTTATAGAGATCGCGTGCTAAATATACTAGACATATGATTCACGTAAAGAGCGTTGAACCACCATAAGACCCATTTTTCTAGTCCACGTATTTAAGGACCTATCCGCACAAATACCAAACACTTTAGAGGTTTTCAATGGTTGATTCGGTACAACACATGGCCTTCAATGATTGATGCTTGTAGATGACTTCAGACCAGTAAGCATGTCGCAAATGGAGATAGGTTTGTATGAGATGTTCCAATCCTATATATATATATATATATATATATATAGATATATATTTAACCTACCTCATATTAGATATGACGACAAAATATCCTCTGCAATTTGCAGTGTAATCTTCCATTTGATAAAATTTACCCAATTATTCTTGATAATCTCTCTTTGTCGTGATAACTCTGGTTATAATAATCCTTGATTTAACTGATATCAGCAAAAATTACGCTCTAAATGTATTCTAGACAAACAAATTTTGACGAGACAAAATTGATTTGCTATAACTAGAAGTAATTGAGAAAACTAATGATTCAAGAAATATCATATTACTTTTGAATTTTATAAACTTTTACCAAAAAGATCAAAATAGGATATAACTAAAATGATTCACATCTTTATTTTGAATTTGTATGACAAACAAAATAGTAAATATTAAATTAACATTTATTTATTTTAATTTGAACAGCTAAATCACATGAATCAAAAAATAGAAAACAATTAAATAGTTATATTTCCAAAATAAAGTAACTATAGAGTTAGGATAGAAAGAAAAAAATAAAAATAAAATAATAATCCGGCGCGAACAACGAAAATGGAAAAGCGCCAAATTCCCCTATTTTTCTCAAAAAATCCTCACGATCGGTTTTAGTGGGTTACTGAATGTTAACAAGCTTCAAACCTTGAAACCCTTAATTAACTGAAATCCCACCAAATTACACAGACAAGGAAGGTAAATCTCTATGTTTTCAGCCTGAGAAAGACTAAGGAAACAAAAATTTCTGCAATTCCCACCCAATTATTGCGATTGGTACTGTTGCTTGAAAAAATGTTCTTGTTAATGTGTTGTTTGGGCTAATCTTTTCATATTATGGTGCAGGTATTTGGTAATTGGTATTTGGTTTCATTAGAAGAATCCGTAAGTATTTCAACTCTTCTTTAATTTTTGGGAATTAATCTTTCTTGTGTGCTTCAGGGAAAATTATGCTCAATCTGAAAACTTTGGTGTGTTGCAGTGGATATATCATTATGTAGTGTTAAAATCATGTGGGTAGTAGTTTTTTATAATTCCAGTTCTTAATTCAAGTTTGATTGTGATCATGATATTGAGCTTGAGCTACGCCATTGTCAAAGTTTAACATGTTGGTTATAGTCACGACTAACGATTATATAATCACTTTACATATTTCTTTTCTCGGTAAATAATACCATTGTTCAATCGAGAGAAAATTGTGCTTGAAAGTATATCAATTTTGCACGGTAGTGGCAGAATTTTATTATTGCATCACCTAAAGTTTATATATAACTCTTTGGTCAATCAGGTGGTTATAGTTATGTGAACTGCATCGTGGTATTCTCTTGTGATATTTAACCAGGAGACGGTTTTGACATATTCAAGTCATAGTGATCGACTGCAGAAGATGTAATTTTCAATTATGTGTTTCTTGATTGCTGTTCTCTCACTTGCGTGCAATATGGCTAATAATATGCACCTTTTGTTACTGTGGTGTGTGAACTAGATATATTTGCACCATCAAGCATCAAAGCATTGTTTATAGTTTTGAAAGACGATAGTTTGCCTATTAATTGCATACATACTGATTCTTGCTATTTACCAACTATTTCTAATTTTTCTTGCATGAATACTCTACCTCTCTTGTCATCAAGTGCTTAACGAGAACCTACGGTTTGATGTAATAAAAAATCTGTTGTCAAAAAGTCACTCAACTCAAGTTCTTTTGAACTATTTCACACAGTGGATGGCTAAAACAATGCATAACATTCCAGGTTGTCTTTATATAATGTTTGATATAGATTTAACATTATTAGTTCTTGTTAGATGAATCATAGTTCCATGTATTAGAAGTATGTTTGTCTTGGTAAAGAAGCTAATTATTGTGTACTCTAAACCATATATCGAGTATTGCTTGTAAATATTACTTCTAAATGTTCCATCACTTAATTCATTCACTTCATGGTAGAGAACACGACATGTCTGTTGGGCATGATTTGTACCAATGATTTGTACCAATATCTTACAGGCAAAAATAAGCTTCATCTTTAGGTATATACTTCTTTTTCATTCTTGTAGCTCCCAGGGTTAGAGATGGCATATTCAGTTTTAGCTTTAAGAATTACCAAGTTTTGTTGGTATTCCTTCAAAGCATCATGCCAGGCTTTGTTCTTTGGGAACCGTAATTCAAAATATGTAGAATCTACTCCATCTAATCTCAATTTTTGTTTTATATCATAATAAGAACTGAAATGATCTTGTGCTTTTTCATGTTTTCCTTTATGCTTAAGCTACTTGGAGACGATCAAGTACCTATCGCTATCGATATTAATTTGTTCATGTTATTCTTTTTAAATTGTTAATTAATGGTAATGTATAATATGTTTTGGTTATGCAACAATTATAGCACCTATAAGATGCAGAATTGCACCATCCTACCATTAGAGTTTCCCGTATCCAGTTCTAGTCCTACTCCACATTTTAACTCATGCAATTTCTGAAAATGTGCACTATGAAGATTCTCCAGGTATCAGTCGTGAGTTCGATGTCTCAATTTTATTAACTAAGTAGGTTATACAAGGAAACACTTGAAGAGGGTATATATCCTAAGGCTAATAATCCATTTGATTGGTTTTCCATTGATAAATGGCTTTCTTTGTGCTATCTCTTTTATGATCCTAAGTTTCAAGTACAATTTGCTTTACTATACCATGATCGTTTAACATGTATTTCTTTATTATATGAAGTTTCACATGTAATTTGTAAATAAAAATGTAGAAAAGGTCCACAGTCAATTCAAATGATAGAAGTTGCATGTCATATCTCATACATCAGAAGGCATTATCTACACTATTGCAGAAAATGGTAGAGTTTTTTTAAATTCAAGAGAAAAGTTGTCGTTTTACTTTAACTTTATTGTCTTTAATCGTATGAATATTTTTGATTTTCTGAAGGAATGCTATGTGAAGTGGATAATTTTTGAGATACTCATATTAGCAATGGTGGAGCTAACGTAAATGGTAAGACTGCACAAACTGGCAATTTAGTTGGTTTAGTAATTATTTTAGGAAGCTGTATGTGCATTTCCTAAGATATCTCATGGTTTTAATAATATTTTTGTTGCTGAATCTATATCAACAATAGAATGAAATGAAAAGTAAGAGAATTCAAACAAATGGAAAACAGAATAAATTTTTTGAAATAGTGATTCCAAGGCACATACTTGGTACACTGAGTGGTCATGAAAGGTCATGAAAGGAGCCTTTAGATTGTACAACGTAATGTGAATAAAAGGTTGAGGTGTGAATCTTTACAATATCGTAAGTTATGATGAGCGAGCCCCAAGACAAGTTGCTGAAATAACCAGTCTCAATGATGAATGATGGTAAGAAGGATTCAAAGCTATTATCGATAAATCGGGTGCAGAAAAGCTCTAGGAAAAAAACTCTTTCTAGTGTTACTATATTTTAGCCTTTATTTCTCATTACATTATAGTGTCTTATATATACTTATAATGACCCAACAGGGTAACAATATTATCAAAAATGTGATCCTCTTTGTATTTTATTTTGTGAAAGTAATTACTATAGAGTTCTATAATCATTTTTTTTTACTAGCTAGACTTATAATATTTGTCTTGTGTTGTGAACAAATGGTACTTTTTATAGGTTGCTTCTATGCTTTATTTTGTCTAGACAATTGCTATTGAGTGTTAGTATTTTTATTGTGTTGGTAAATATAATTGCCGTATTTTTTGTAGGTTTATAATATCTTTTGGTTAACAGGTTTCTTGTTATGCTAATTCACAAATTACTAGTTTAATGTCTCTTACTGAAGCATGGTGTTTGCAACCTTATTATTAATTCATTTTTTTTTTTACCATGTCGTCCTTTGAATTGTAGTAGTTATTTGATTAGGTGATATGCTATTTTTCATGCGCATGTCATTCTTTTCAAGTGTTTGGACTAGTAGTCATCAATTTATGTCTATTTGTTTTACTCTAATGATCATATTTTCTATACTTAGTTTCTTTTGATGGCATGAGATTTTAACTTGTTTTGTCTGATAGAATTTAAGTATTTATCTTTTTATTGCAATTTGAATCTCTAAATGCAACTTACAGATATAATTTTTTACATGTTTTGGTTTAATTACAGATTTACAGAACAACCATATGAGTTGGATCAAGTAGCATGAATGTCTAAAGAATTGGCAGTATTTTGAGTTAGCAATCTTTTGATTAGAATATTGTTCTTGTAGATCGGTAGTATTTGAAGTTTATCACTCATCCATTTTGTATAGTTTTAAGATACTATGTTCTTACCGCATTATTATTGGTATGAACTATATAGGTTTATGTATTAGTTTATTTGTTAGGTTGAAATAGTTGATGTAACGGATACAACATTTTCCTATATATTTATATATTGTGTGCATCTTATTGTTAATTCAAGATTTTGTATTATAAAATTATACTGTCAATTTACACCTCTAATTTACATTAGTAAAAGTATGGCAGCAGATATACTTAATCGTAACTAAATTATTGAATTAAAAAAATAAATTTGATTAATTAATAGTAACAAATATATCTTTTAGTAACAAACTGAAATGGATTTTAGCACCAAACTATCGGTAACAAATAAACTTTGGTAACAAAGCGAGTGACTTTTTCTAACAAAGTGTTAGTTATCAATATGGAGCAGCGGTAACAAAAACACGGATTCGTTACTAAAATAATGGTAACGAATGTAAATGTTTTGTTACAAAAACCTTTCGTAACGGGGTTTAAAGCACGAAATTTTAGTAACAAAATATTTGTTACCAATAGAATTGGTAACGAGAAATGATACATCTTGTAACAAAATATTGCGTTACCAAAAGTGCATTTTCTATGGCCTTCGCCCGTCAAGCAACCTTACAAGAAAAATATTCAGGAAAGTTTTGAAAATATCACAAAGCCTAGAGACACACAACTGATAACTGCACCACCTTCAGAGAAGAGATACACTGATTACTCGATCTCGGGTATCTCAAGAATTTCCTAGAAGGAAATAACCAAGGAAATCGGAAGCCTGATACCAGGAAAAGGGCACGAATTCAAGAGGAAGTGATAAAGGAGGAAGACACCAAAGAAAAGCCCGCACAAGAAGATTACGAACAAGAGCTTCCGCTACCCTCGAGTCGTATGAAGACAATCCCCCATTGGGAAAGACTGTCAACATGATAGAAGGAGGATACATAGCGATAATCCCTGCTGGCAGGAAAAATAGATACCTTAAACAAGCAAGAAGAACAGAACACGGATTTCAAGTTTGTTTTGTAAAGGTTGAGAAGCTTTTCATCATCTCTTTCGGGCTAGAAGACTTGAAGGGGGTCGTATATCCTCATGATGACCCTCTTGTTATAATAGCAACCATGTTTGGGATAGAAATTCAAAGAATACTCGTCGACACTGGTAGCTCGGTAGATGTTCTATTTATGCTGATCTTCTTGGCAATGGGAAAAGAAAGAGTGGTTGGAACCAGTAGAAGTTCCCCTTGTAGGATTCTCTGGAGAATCCAATCGCACCATGGGGACGATAACGTTGCCCATGCATTGGAGAGAAGGGGCCTTAAGACGCAACGAACAGGTAAAGTTTTGGGTAGTGGAGGCATCATCAACAACGTATAATGCTATATGCAGCAGACCATCCATACACGTATTTGAGGCAATACCCTCCGCCATCCATCTGAAGGTAAAATTCTCCACCATGTCAGGTATCTGATAGGTAAGAGGAAGCCAGGCCAAAGATAGAGAATATCGGATGAATGGAATTCCCCTTGAAGTAGAGGAAGGGGTCACCGTGACGGAAAAAAAAAAGAGGAAGCTAGAATAGGTTAAAGTAACCCCCGTGGAAGAACTGAAGATGGTCAAGATTATAGAATGGGATCGGGAGAAAGTTATTAAGTTAGGGACTAAAATGGAATCCGAAGTGGAAGCATCGATTTCAGACATCTTAAGAAAAATTTAACCACCTATTCACTTGGGAAGGAGGCCCGCTAGAGCAGATCAACGCCCAAGTTTGTCAGCACTTCCTGAACTTGAGGCCAAATGCCAAACCGATACAGCAAAAAAAAAGAAACATGGGGCTCGAAAGAAACATAATAATAAGGTTGAAGATCCAAAGAGTACTAAACCTGGAAAATAAAGAAAGTCGTTTACCACGAATAGCTATCAAACATAGTCCTCATACCTAAAACTGGCGGAAGATGACGAATGTGTGTAGACTTCACCAATTTGAACGATGCCTGCCCCAAACACTGTTATCCTCTGCATAGCATTGACCAGTTGGTGGACTCTACTACTGGATGCATGCTCTTCTCCACGGTGGATGAAGATCAGGCATATAATTAGATGGTACCTTCTGTTACCTGGTGAGGCCCTTCAGCCTTCAAAATGCAGGCGCCACCTACTAACGGTTAGTCAATCTCATGTTCTCTTAAATTAATCAGAGATTCCATGGGAGTCTATGTGGGCGACATGATTGTGAAAATCCGGCACACAGAAGACCATCCATAAGATCTGAGGAAAGCGTTGGTCATAATGGATAGGTTCGGAATGAAGATTAATCTAAGGAAATGTTTCTTCGAGATGAGGGGAGGAAACTTCTTCGAATTCATGGTAACTAGGAAGGGGATCTAGGTAAATCCAGAGAAGTCTAAGGCCATGAAAGATATGCCTTCCCCGAAGGCCATCAGAGATGCCCATAAACTAATAGGAAGGATGGCCTACCTTAGTCATTTCATTTCCCGATTGGTAGAGAAAAGGTTCCCCTTCTTCAAAGTATTAAGGAACATCAAAGATATCAAGTGGAATGAACAATGTGAAAAGGTTTTTAAATGTCTAAAAGAATACTTGGTAGGCCCTCCTATGTTTGTAAAGCCAATGCCGAAAGAATAATTGTTTGCCTAACTAGAAGAGGAAGCTATTTGTGCTATATTAGTAAGAGAGTAAGGGATGGAACATCTCCCTGTTTACTACGTCAAGAAGATGCGGCAAGAGGCTAAAATTAGATACACGCGGATGGAAAAGCTAGTGCTGGCCCTCGTAACGATGGCCAGGAAGCTGAGGTACTACCTTCTCTCCCATCACATCACGATAATAACACGATGCCTCATACGTTCTATCCTGAATAGGCCTGAGGTATCGGGGCGATTAGTAAAGTGCGAGGTAGAACTCGAAGAGTAGGACATTTCCTACTCCCCCCGACCTTTGATGGTAGAACTAGAAGAGTAGGACATTTCCTACTCCCTTCGACCTTCTATCAAAGCCCAAGTACTAGCAGACTTTATTATGGAGATGATCGATCCCAAACCCACGAAGCATGCACCTCTAAGGCATGCTTTTGTAGATGGGTCTTCTGTAGGAACGAACGGTGGAGCATGAGTGGTGCTGAGGAACATTGATGCGGAGGATGAAATTCTAAATTTTGTTATAAGAATTGATTATCCCCTATCTAATAAAGAAGCCGAATATGAAGCCATGTTGATAGGCATGAAATTAGCTTAGGAAAGTGATATCAAAAGACTGGTAATACACAACAACTCTCAACTGATCGTACATCAGATCAATGGAGCCTATGAGGCCAAAGAAGAAATGATGAAGGATTACATCCAAGTGTCACATTGCATAAAGGAATGGTTTGAAGAGCTCAAGATAATCCAAATTCCCGTTTCAGAGAATCAGGAAGCAAATGCCTTGTCCAAGGTCACTACTCACACGATTGTGCATACTCGACAGATCACTCTCATGCTAGCAACAAAGTTTGAAAAACCCGAATATGAGACAGTCAATACCACCGTTTCCCCCGTAGAAGAGGATTGGATGACAAACATCAGAGCCTATCTAAATACCCCAGAAGGATAGTCCGATGATAAGTCAGTACAGCGAGCACGACACGAAAAATAGCTAGATATTTCACCCACAATGGCACACTATACCACATGTGTTACTCACATTGATACACCTGATGCCTCAACCCTATAGAAGTCAAAATGTTTACGAGAGAAATCAACGAGTGAACCTGCAAAAGTCATACAAGGGAGAGAGCATGGCACGCTGGATAATGCAATGGGGCTACTACTAGCCTACGCTAGTCCACGAATGCATAGCCTTCTTACGGAAATGAAAGGTCGATGTATCAAGAACCCACTTACGAGTGGCGCCTTGGGAACCCAATACCATTTTGCAAAATGGGGTATCGATATCGTAGCCCCCCTTATCCCAGACGTGGGAGAAAAAAAGTTTCGACTAGTTGCGGTTGATTACTTCTCCAAATGGGTAAAAGTTGAGCCCTTGGAAAAAGTAACTTCGAGAGCAGTTATTAATTTCCTGTAGAGAAATATACTTTCCCAATTTGTCATTCCTCGATACCTTGTCAACGACAATGGATTTTAATTTACTAGTCAGGAGTTAGAAAAATGGTGTGACCACTGAGAAATCAAGTACCGCTTTGCTTCCGTTGCTTACCCGCAAGCCAAGGGTAGGTGGAGAGAACAAACCAAACATCGTTAAAGAATATGAAAGTGGGACTTGACTGGCATAAAGAAAAATGGGTGGAAGAAGTTCTGGGCATCTTGTGGGCTTATCGGACCATTCAGAGAACTGCCACAGGAGAGACTCTATATAGACTTGCCTATGGGAGCTAAGTTGTGATACCACCGGCGATAGTGGTGGAAAGCTGGAGAGTTAAGGAATACGATGAGGTAAGTAATATCTCTAACCTAGCGTTAGCAACTCACGCAGCTATTAGATTAGAAGGGTACAAATCTCGCATGGCCCGATACTATAACGCAAGAATAAAAGTCAAAACTTTCCAAGTAGGAGATCTGGTACTCAAGAGGGTAGAGGCATCTACGAATGTGGGAAAACTTCAGCCTAAATGGGAAGGTCCATACAAGATAGCGAAGATGATCAGGCCCGCCACCTAGCAGTTGGGAAACTTAGAAGGCGAAGTATACCCAAATACTTGGAATGCAACAAATCTAAGGAAATATTATGCTTAATGTAATGTCGAAACCACGAATGTACGTAAATAATAAATTGTGTTGAGTGAAACATGGTACTTTTTATTCATAATGGTGAGCATTACAATAGTACAAAAGTACGATCCTGCTAAGAGATCACAATGAGATACTAGCTCCACCTACCCAAAAGAATTTACCATCCTACACCAAACACATGTCTTATTCACATTCCGGTGGTTATGACCCTGCACGGAATGACTATGTACAAACATATCTACAGAAGATGTTACCATGGACTTATACCTCTAAGATTCGTCAGTTGGACGTTTGCCATCCTGGATAATTCGACGACGCTGCTTAGACATCAGATCTATAGGATTCGCCATGGCTATCATTGGCACAGTAGCATCGTTAGGAGAGCAAATGGACAAGGCGGGCAAAGGAACCCGCAAAGCTGTAGGGATTGCACAGCAAATGTGCAAATCAAAAATCACCATATCGACCAGGAACCCCGAAATAGACCTGACAGCATCTTGGCAAAGCCTATATCAGATACGAACCATGTCTCGCAGCTCTTCACAAAGGGATTCACGTATCATCAAAAGATTAGGCTAGTCCATCACCGCTTGTGCCCTGGAGATCACTAAAGCAACCACATGAGCCTTCCTCATCTCTACCACTTGGCGCTTAGCTACATCCCTATTTTCATAAAGTAACAAAGTCAGCTCATCGGAAGTTTATACATGGGCATATAAGTGCTCAATTCTCTCTTCCAAGATCACCACCCTTACTCTTTTCAGCACCAGACAACGTTCCATGTCCCACACTTTCTCTCGCTCGTCCTTGAACTTCCCAATCTGCCTCCAATTGGACTTCTATCTGGATAATTTTCTTGCGCATCTCGATGAGATCCTTTTCCAGATCTTATCGTTGACTGAGAAGGAACCCGACATTGAGAGAGGAGTAATCTTTATGAGACATAATGGCATCAAACAACATGAACAATTGAGAAAATCAAAAGATAATAACATAAGGACACATAATCCATAAGAAGGAAAATGCATAATAGAGCAAGAGAAATATAGCGTACCTCGCAAAGTTCTTTACAAGCCAGATCCTACAAAGCTAATATGGTGAACGTCCCTAAAAACTCACAATCCACTTGATTTAACAACCCACTTAGAAACTTGCGGCAGAAACTGGCATCGGGTGAAGGGAGGAATGTTAGCACGTTGAGGGCCCCGGATGGAACCCTCATCATGAGGAAGGGGGCGCATTGTGAAGGGGTGGAGAAGAACGATCCTCCACCATGTTGACAATATGATCAAAACTTGGAACACCTAAACTAGTGGGGGGGCCAACTCCGAAGATGACACTATAAGGTTAAGACCCTAGAAAGGCTCCAAGGAAGCGTGTAACCCTTTATAGTGTGGGCCACATCTGGAGTAAGCTCTCCCAACGTCCCATCTATCGGAAGGGTTCCCATGGCTCAAGCCAATAAGCTGCTCTCTACCACAGCACAACGATCACTCGAAACTACCTGAAGAGGCATGATTTCGAAACCATAATGAGATGAATCCTTATCTCCCTCAGAATCAGAAATTTTGTCTGGTATCGAAGCCAAAAGTTCATGGGAAAAGGGTTTGATGGCGTACAAATTCAACGGGTAAAGAATATCATACCATGGGAACACAGGTAAGGATATATGACTACACTCACTAAACATCGGGTTGATATGCAAGTGTAACGGGGGAAACTCAAGAATGTCGGGCCCTTTTTGTAAACCAGCCATCGCCAATGTCTCACAATTCTCCAACAAGGCGCATGCATCCTAACAACCAGAGTACAAGCCCATGCGCATCAAATAGGCCATCCTGTGAACCACCGTCTTCGGGCTCAGAACTACATAACCTAAACCCCATTGAATGGGAACCCCCACCAAGATGCCAACTTGCTCCCCAGTATTAGGAAAAAGAACCTATGCTTTCAGTCACCCAGAAAAGTAAGGCAATGTGAAATAGAGGAAAAGTGGTGACGATAGTCCCTATGCACCAGACTAACGAATGGGAGCCCATTCAGACAACGACGAAGTATGAAAGTAGCCCCCACGTGGTAGGGGATTATCAAGATGTTCAATAAGTTGCAGCACATAATGTACCCCACTAGATGACGATACGAGATCGGTGTTAATTGACTGGGACAGACTTGCCAGTATCGGAAAAGAAATTGAATAAAAGGATGGAAGAAGATATGAAGCCTGCTCTGAACTTGGTCAGAGTAAACAATCATGTACCCCATCGAAGGATCAAAGGCCCTCAGATGCGGTTTGGCGATGATGATGTCAAATTCATCAGGTTTTAAATGATACTCGACAAACAGTGTGATAATGGACTCCATAAACTTGGCACTCACAGAGGCTCCAACCCTACCCCCTCCAACGATGGCTCTAACATTCAAAGGGGAGGAACTAATGGCTAGAAAATGATCCACGAGAGCATATGGATCTCTACGCAAAAAGGTCAGCCTCAAAGCATCCAACAGGGAAGCATCGGTGCGTAAAAGAATGGTATATGAGATTGTATAGGAACCGCGTAATGCCCCCGAAATCACCTTCCTCCCTTCCATGTGAGTATAAGTTGTATGAGCATTTGAAATAGTGTGTCTCACGCCATTCAAAGAGGAGGGACTTTTGGGAGAAGAAATTTGAGAAGGAAAAGAAGGATGCGCAGAGCGAAAAGAAGTCATCTCTTAAAGGACAACTCCAAACCTTTTTAGCTAAAAGACAACTCCACACTTTTTAACAAAAAGACAACTCAAGGTTTTTTGTGAAAAGTTGCAAGACACTAAAAAGTGGTGCTGAAAAGGAGGAATGTGTGGTGAAAATGATTGATGGATGCACATACTTATATGGGAAGATGGCATCTTTCATTAAGGAACTGGAAGAGGAGGGTGGCACCCTTGGCCAACCAGCATGGCATGCAGCTGACAGTTAGTGACACGTGTGTAAAAATGTCCTAGATAGTGGGCGACATTCTCTGATTTTAGGCATAAACACTAAAGTTAAGGCACAACACGGATCCCAAGACATGACATAGTTCTTATTACATTTGATAAATGACGTACAGTTGTAACATACGATATCGGAAGCGCAAAATGACAAAAGCTCACTTTTCATCCAACTAAAAAAGGTACAAGTACAGAAAAGGGGTCTCCAACACAATCCCAACGTATACAAACCCCAGACAAAGTACAAGTACATGGAAGAACGATCAACTGTAGAAAAAGCAAAAACAAAAACAAAACAAGGGGTGGGGTAAAACTAAGGGAACCATAAAGAGACATTGCCAATTCAAGGTGCATCGAGAGCTGCAGAGAGAGAAGACGATGACGTCGGGGCAATAGAGAGCACTGGGGAAAGGCTCGTAAGCAAGGCTAGCGGAGATGACAACACATTCGAAAGTACTACTCCACCTGGAATATTTGGCCTCCGGATAAGAATAGGAATCATCATCCCAGAGCTAGAACCCGAAGGAGGAGGAAAACGAGTGGTCCATCGCTTGAAAGCTCCATAGGCTTCCTCCAAGATGGGGTGGCTTATTAAGCATCTCATGGACATCCACAAACAAGGACTGAGCCACGAACCAAACAGACCCTTCCCCCGATCTTGATTGGCACACCTCAAGAAACCACACAGAAGATAGCCGGTAAGATACCTCTGAAGGTTGTTTTCGAAGCCCACCTTATAGCACGCCAATAACTCTTCCTTCGTGAAAGTCACTTCAGCATCTAACTGATGCTGCAACTCCTCCAGAGATAAATCCTTTGGGGACCACATGAGCCTTCGCCAGTTCCTCAGTGATAGTATCCAGCCTCAAAAGAGCCGGCTCCAATCCCGTTGTCAGCTCCTCTTTTTTTTTCAGCCCATGATGCCTTCTCACGTTCTAGCGCCTCCACTTTGTTCTTTAACTCAATTTCAAAGGCCCTTAAGCCTAAATAGTGTCCCGCAATTGTGTAGCTTCCCCATTTAGCTCATTTCTATGCAAGTTAGTTTTAGCCAGAGCAATCCGATACTTTTCCTATGATTTGCGAAGCGCATTGATCCTTTCGTCCTTCTTCCGAAGGCTATCTTCTACCAGAAATGCAGGCATCTGGGCTGAATGCACCTCTTGCCATATAGTAGAGAGAATCTTTGGAACCTAAGAAGAATAATCGTGAAACATTAGGATATCAATGAAGCACGAAGAAAGGACGTACAAAGAAAAATAGATGAACTTACCATTCAGACCATCCACTCTGTGCAGACACAAGCAAATGACTCATTGTGCTCTGGCAGTGCGTCGGTCGCCGAAAGATACCGTGACACCACCCCAGCGCATCGTCCACCTCCATCGGGTTCGAAGTAGAACCTTTATTGGGACCCATTTCAGTAGAAGAAGCAGTGTTAAAAGGGGATCCATGCATGATAAATTGGCGGGAAAATGGCATACATGTCCGGTGAGGAACAATCGACGTTACAAGCGAATCAGCCAGTACCGCTGAAACCTTGGTTACGATATCCAAAGTAGGCGTCATGACACTCAGAGTACCAGTAGATGTCATCTCATCCAAAAAGGACAATCCATCCTGATTGAAAGTGCAGGGCTTTCTGGAATCAATGTTAGACGATGCAATGTTAGACGATGTTGGGTTAACATTGTGGATAACATTGAAAGCCGATAGTCTGTGCGAAAACTGTTATTTAGTTGCCAAATTTAAGTTTTGCATTTATTCACATATTAATCAAGTTCCACGGTTTTAGTTGTTTATGTTTATGTCCAGGAAGGTATCTTAAGCATAAGGAAGAGCTATGGAAGATTCCTTACTTGAAGTTTCCATAATTCAAGCTAAGTTGAATTAGTCAACACAACACGGTTTCAAAATAAGGAAACAAGTGAGCTGTTCTCTGCGACGCGATTCTTTCCAGGATTCTGCGAATTGAAGAAGATGTGTTACCTTGTTAAATCAGTAACAATGGAAACACATTCTCAAGAAAGATTTGAAGTTCACAAAGAAGGCAAATTTCAACAAGGAAACAACAAGAGTTACCAAAACTGTGAACAACACATCTTGGCGTGCAAGTTTCAAGAAATCTATAAAAGATGGGAAGTTCATCAAGATGAAGACAAGACAATCGTGCGAATAATCCGAGAGATAAATTATTCTTCGTATTGTCTTCGTCTTGTTTTGCGAAGTTTTTGTATCAACTGCTTAAGTGTAATTCATAGAAGTTAAGTAGTTCTTACTTGTCTGCTTCGTTGAGTCCGATCAACAAAGAGCGTGAGTGAATTGTTGTGAGGAACGTTTTTGATAAAACCTTTATGGTTATTTTGCCTAAGGCTCAAAAGTTTTTAATAATATTGAAAACTTCTTAAAATTATATCTTCTTGTGTTCTTACTTCCGCTGCATATTATTATTATCAAGAAGATCAAAATAGAGTTAAGGCAATTCCAGCTTAACTCTCAAAAGTGTTGTGTCAATCCTCGGTCCAAAATTTTCAATTGGCGTCAGAGCCAAACACCGACTACACTCGTGGTTTGGAGGTGATACAACACCATGGACAGTGTCAATCCTAACACCAACAGGATTCCAGTTTTGGATAGCTCCAATTATGCATATTGGAAGATCAGGATGAGGTCTCACATCAAAGCTATTGATATTCGAGCCTGGCAATCCGTGATCAATGGATACTCTCTTTCAACATTACCAAGAGATGGTGAAGGTGATCTAGTTCCAAAACCAGAAGCAGACTGGACAACAGCAGAGGTAAGTCTCTATAACTCTAATGAAAAAGCTCTTAATGCTATCTTTAGTTGGGTTAATCATCACATGTTCAAGTTAATCCAGAATTGTACAAAAGCCAAACATGCTTGGGATATACTTGAACTACATTGTGAAGGAGATTCTGCTGTAAAAGATTCCAAATATAGACAACTGCTTTTGCAATTTGAAAAATTTGAGATGGGTGAAGATGAAAGTGTTGACAGTTATTTTGAGAAAATTCTTGATATTGCTAACCAATGTGAAAACCTAGGTTTTGCTACGACTAATCAAGAAATGGTTTATAAAGCTATGAGAACATTGTCATCTAAATTTGCTCTCAAGAAAATTGCAATGAGTGAATCTAGAAACCTTGCTAATCTACAGTTTCAAGTCTTGATGAATACTCTTAGAGAATTTGAGATGGAGCTTTCCTCACAACCGAGCAAACATAGGGTTGTTGGTTTAAGAGGTTCAAATCTTGACAATGAAAGTGATGATGAGTGTGAACTAATTTCTTCAAACTATGGGAAAATTACTAAGAAATTCAATAAACTGAACTTTAAAGGAAAAGATAAAGAAAAGAACCTTAGTAATAGTTCCCCAGGTTATAAGAAATTACCTCCTAAGTTTGTGAAGTACATGGCATCAAAACCTACTCCTTTAGAAGCTGATAAGTTAAAAGATGTTCAATGTTTTGAATGTAAAGGATATGGTCATATGACTAATGAATGTGCTAACACTCTTAGAAAAAGAGGAAATTCTCATTGGGTTTGTGTAGATGATTTCAATGAAGGTGACTTTAGTTCTGGAGAAGCTGAAGAACAATCAGAAGAGGTTCAAACTGCTGCGCTGCTCACTCAGATTGACTGGACCCCAGAAGACTCCATGAACTGCTTCGGACCTCAATGTTATCCCAACATTCAGGATCCAACATCAGAACAGGAGACCTTCTTTGCAGATTGGGATGAATATGATACTGATTCTGAACCTTATCTTGTGTCCTACTTTGATGAATCTAACTTTGATTGTTTTCATGGCACAGTGGATCTAGATGAAGAATATTTCTTTGAAGGTGAAATGTCCCCGGAGGAAATCATTGAAGACCTGAAGTCTATCTACCACAAACTGCTGCTTGAGAATCACAAACTCATCAAGAGCAACAAAAGCTTGAAGGAAGAGATTGTATGCATGAAGGAGATGTTGAAACTGTATGAGAAAGACCTTGACAAAACTGAAGCTGAGCTGAAAGAGGTAAAGGTAAAATTAGATAAAGCTGAACATACCATTGACAAATGGAACTCTTCTACATCTCTACTTGATGAAGTGCTGAGTATGGGAAATCAAGGTAAAAATGGTTTAGGCTATGTTGAGAAACCTCCCTCTGAAGATGTTAACTCTGCCTATTTGAAAGCTGGTTTTATCAAGGAAAGCAATAACTTGAGTTGTGAAATCCCTTCCAACACTGTCAAAAAGCCTACTTTTATCTGTCAATATTGTTTTCAACCTGGTCACATTAAGCCTTATTGTAAAAAATATAAAATTGTGATTGAGAAGAAGACATTAATTAATTGCAATACCAATGTTAGGAGAACCTCTGATCTGAATGTTATCCCAACATTAGGTAACAACGCTGAAGGACATAAAAGTAGAACTTGGATAGAGAAGCTAAAAACTCCTAAGGTTAAAATTGTTTGCAATGTTGTCTTTTCTGATGTTTACTCTAACCTTGCAGGTAAGTGGTATTTTGACAGTGGGTGTTCAAGGCACATGACTGGAAACATTGACAACCTGAAAGAGGTTATCCCTCTGACTGTTGGAACAGTTACCTATGGAGGAGGCACAAAAGGGAAAATCATTGGAAAATGAGTACTGGATGTTGAAGGATTTCCACCACTCAAGGATGTGTTGTTGGTTGAAGGATTGAAAGCAAATTTAATTAGCATAAGTCAACTTTGTGATGATAACTTGCTAGTTACTTTTGATAAAAGTTCATGTTATGTGTTTAATAGTGACAATGTCCGTGTCATGACAGGTACAAGTTCAAAGGATAACTGCTATCTTGCTCAAGATGAAGCTGAATGCTACCATGCCAAGGTAGATGAATCTGTCATGTGGCACAAGAAGTTGGGACATGTGCACTATAGAAATCTGGAGAAACTACAGAAGTTAGAGGCTCTAAGAGGACATCGG
This sequence comes from Linaria vulgaris, assembly GCA_948329865.1. Lineage (NCBI taxonomy): Eukaryota > Viridiplantae > Streptophyta > Magnoliopsida > Lamiales > Plantaginaceae > Linaria > Linaria vulgaris. The sequence continues at coordinate 12,425,937 of OX415253.1, forward strand.
TGCTGTCAGATTCTGAAGATGAAGTGGTTCCTGTATCCAGAAGAGATCCCCCTCTTAGAATACAAAGAGATCATCCAGCCTCTCAAGTAATTGAACAAATTAATGAAAGAGTTAGAACACGCAACAAAGAAAGGGTAAATTACAAGGATATGGCTAAGTTGTGTGTTTGCATGTCTTCTTCATGTACTATTGATAATGCATCTTGTTTTGTTTCCTCCATTGAACCTAAGAATGTAACTGAAGTCATTATGGATAGTTACTGGATTAATGCCATGCAAGAGGAACTCTTACAATTCACCAAAAACAGAGTTTGGAATCTAGTACCTAGGCCATCACATGTGAATGTAATAGGTACAAAATGGATTTTCAAAAATAAAACTGATGAGAATGGTGTAATTATGAGGAACAAATCTAGGTTGGTTGCACAAGGTTATACTCAGGTAGAAGGTATAGATTTTGATGAGACTTTTGCTCCAGTAGCTAGGATAGAATCAATTAGATTACTCCTTGCTATTGCTTGCTGTCTTAGGATTAAACTATACCAAATGGATGTTAAAGGTGCCTTTCTGAATGGTTTAAGTGACAAAGAGGTTTATGTAGAACAACCTAAAGGCTTTGCTGATCCTAAACATCCTGACCATGTGTACAAACTTGAAAAGGCTTTGTATGGCTTAAAACAGGCTCCTAGAGCTTGGTATGAGAGGCTAACTGATTTTCTGTTAGGCCTAGGTTTCAATAGAGGAGATGGAGATAGAACATTGTTTGTCCTTAGAAAAAGCTCTGATATATGCATTGCTCAAATTTATGTGGATGATATTTTATTTGGCTCTACTAACAAGTCTACTTTAGACAAGTTTGTTGAGTCTATGACAGGACCATTTGAGATGAGAATGATTGGTGAGCTCAACTACTTTCTAGGACTACAAGTTAAGCAGATGGAGAATGGTATCTTCATGAACTAGGAGAAGTATGCAAGGAATCTGGTGAAGATATTTGAGCTACAAGAGTCCAAGCCTTGCAAAACTCCTATGTCCTCTTCAGTGAAGATAACAAAAGATGGCACTGGCAGCAATGTTGATCCAACATTGTACAGATCCATGATTGGTAGTTTGCTATATCTCTCTGCCTCTAGACCTGATATCATGTTTTCAGTATGTGTTTGTGCTAGGTACCAAGCTGAGCCAAGGCAATCTTACTTGATTGCTGTGAAGAGGATTCTTAGATATATCTCTAGAACTTCACCTTTATGCATTTGGTATTCTTATGACACTAACACTAACTTGGTTGGTTTCAGTGACTCTGACTGGGCAGGTGATGTGGATGACAAGAAATCCACAAGTGGGGGCTGTTTTTATTTGGGGAATAATTTGGTCTCCTGGTATAGCAAGAAGCAGAACTATGTTTCATTATCAACTGCTGAATCAGAATATGTAGCAGCTGGCAGATGTGTTACTCAACTTGTGTGGCTCAAACACATGCTTTCAGATTATGGGCTAGATAGTGATACACTTCTCATGTTCTGTGACAATCTAAGTGCCATAAGTATCTCTAGGAATCCTGTCCAACATTCTAGAACTAAGCATATAGACATAAGACATCATTTCCTAAGAGATATGGTAGAGGACAAATTGATCAACATTGAACATATTGAGACAACTAATCAGCTTGCTGATATGTTTACAAAACCTTTAGATAGTGAGAGATTCTTCAGTTTGAGGAAATCTCTTGGCATGTGCAATATGTGAAAATGTTGAGAAAACCAGTGTTGTCATAACACCACTGACTAGCACTGGTATATTGGTTGTGGTGTAGTAGGTATTCTGTTGTTTTCCTTTGTTGAATTCATTTCCTTGTGAGTCTCATTTCATCTGTGTTTTGTCATATTTGGTTTGTGTGGTTGAACTCTTTGATTAACAACTCTTTCTAGTTATCAGTTTCACATCTTTGTTTTGAAAAAGTAATAAAACTCTTCTGTTGTCTGAGGTTGTGATTGCCTAACATATGGAGAAGTTGGGGTACACAAAGTTCACTACTTTGATGTCTATTCAGTTGTGTCTTATTCATATGAAAGGTGTACAGGACATGTGGAGAAGATGGGGTGCATGATGTTGACAGCTTTAGTGTTACTCAGTTGTGCTTATTTACATGTTTCTGTTTGTTTGGTCAAGGAACACATGAGGGTGATCTTTTCTACTAGGGTGTTTGAGGTTTAGATTTCTTACATTTAGTAGCACTGATCACTTGGTGATTCTCTTGAATGCAGGTTGGTAAACAAGTATGCATAAGGAATTGGGGTGTTGGGGTGCATGATAAATGAATTGCCAACATTCAAGGCCTTTGTACTTGCCTAACTTGCTGCTGTTAATGTTGTTACTGGGGTGTGTGGAGTTCAGGCTGCCCTCAATCAGTAGTGACATTAGCATTGTGTTTAGCAACCTTCCGTTTTTGGTTCAGATGAGTTATGAAAATAATAAAGATTTTAAAGAGATGTGTGTTGTGCTGGTCTGGGGAGTTTTTTCATTTGTGTTTACCATCTGCCTATTTAACATTACATTGTTGCATTCATGTAGAACTGCATTGTTTCTTTCTTGTTGTTGAGTTGTGTCGGTCTAGGCTTAGGGGGAGTATAATTTATAATTCATGTGTTGAGGCATACAACTTGGGTGACATACTGCAGGTGACACACTTTTCTGTGACTTTCTATGCTGTGGAAGTGAATTTTTCCTTGAATTCATAACTGCTTATCTCTGTGTGTTTCTTGTTATCTATGTTGCTTACTCATGATTTTGATCTGAACAATATGTCTGAGGTACTCACTTGCTATATTGGTTAAGTTTCAGATGTATTTTTCGATGTATCTCAAGCTCTCACATGAATTTGCCTTGGCGAAGCCTATACCTCCACCTTCGGTTTTGAATGTTATCAAATGTTATCCCAACATTGTGCACAGTCGCAGGTCAACATTGAAAACATGAACTTATAAGTTTTCAGTTTTTTGAAAACCGCTCTGGTTAACTGTTAATTAAACATCAAAGCATGTGCGCGGGAAAACATAGTGGGAAAGTTTTACTTGGTTCAAATTTGGTAACTGCCCATTAACATTCATTCTCTTTTCTTATTCTCGGCTATTTCAAAAATCAAAACCCTATTTTCCTTAATTGTGCTTGCAATTTTCATATTTGTGCTTACTTTGCAAAATTACTCTCGCAACTCTCAAATTCTCTCAAAACTTCTCTACTAACAATGGCAAGCAAGTCTCCCATGCAAACTCTTGCAGATGTTGCCCTGGGAAGTGAACCCACTGTCGCACGCACACGTTCCCACACTAGGGGTGCTGCTGCGAAGCCGAATGATGCTCCTGTTGCTGCAAAAAGGAAGGCGATCCCATATGTGCGACGTGGAAAGAAGTCCAAACAGGGAGAATCGACCTCCACTGTTAAGCCAACTGCTGAATCCACCGCTCCCATCACATTTGAGCCTGAAATTGAGGTAAACACTGCTGAACCCAACCCTGAAATTGATGTTGACTTAACTGTTGAGGGGGAGGGTAGTGATTCGGTTGAGAAAACTGTGGAAAAATCCATGGACAAGTCTGTGGACAAATTGGTGAGGAAGTGGATTAGGGCTGAGAAGAAAAAGAACACGGGCTCTGGGAAGAAGTTGAAAACTATGTCTGAGACTGCTAAGGTAAGGACTGAGGCCAGAAAAAGATAGGTGGAGAGGTTAGCCAAGAAAAAGGCTGAGAAGAGAGCTGAGGAAGAAGAGAAGGCTGCTGCTGATGCTGAGACAAAGTGGAAAGGAAAGCAAGTAATGGAAGAGGAAACTGAGGTAGTAGATGTTGAGGATGAAGAGGGAGAAGAGGAGAAGGAAGAGGAGACTGAGGAAGAGCAGGATGTTGCTGCTGATGTTGAGGCAACATCAGGAACAGATGAGTACACAGATGGGCTATATGTGGTCTATCCTGATGATGAGGGGAGCTACTTTTCTCCTTACTATCTCTCTCAAGAGTTGGAGAAGAAGTGGGATTCCTTCAAGAGAAGGGAAATTCACACCGAAAGAGCTATAGAGATGGCCAGTTTCAAAGAGAACAAGTTAATGGACTTGCTTGAGGCAAGAGGGTTGCAACAATCAGTGATGGAGCTGAGTGACTATGCTCCTGAGATTGTCATGGAGTTCTACCTAAATCTCTCCAAATGGATCAGGGACTACAGATCTCCAAAATTTGGAAAGGCTTGGGTGAGGGAGAGAGTCTTCAACATTGACCCCTACACCATCAACAAGATCTGTGGCTTCCCTACTGCTGATGAATCTGAGGACCCCTATTATGATGATGTGATTGAGGACTTGACTGGAGGGTTGGTCAAAATCTGGAGAGATGCTCTGCCAACCACAAAACTTACCTCCCTTAGTGCTATCTTGCATAAGATAGCTTGCTTCAACTGGCTGCCAAGCAAAAATGTCATTGTTTTGACTAAGGAATCAACAATCTTAGTCTACAAAATCAAGAATGGGCTAGCTGTGAACATGGGGGAGAGGATTGTAAAGTCTATATCTGAAGTTGTTGGAAGGAAAAATGGCATGCTGCCTTTTCCCTCACTCATCTGCAAAATCCTTAGCAATCAAGGATTGAAGATAAGTGTAACAGTGGGCTGGAGGAAGAATGATACCGAACTGACAATTCTCCCAAGCTACTTGTCTGGATCAAGAGTGAGAGACCTTCCATGGAACCCAAAATGAGTGGTGAGACCAAGGGCTGAAAAGAAGAAGGCTCAGGAGTTTGCTGGAACTTTAGTGCCTATGTCCAAAGAAGAAGACTACATGGTCATCACTTCTGCTTTTGTGGATCATTTGCTGAACTGGTATAGGGGCAGATTGCTGATTGTCAGAGGGAGATTGAGGAAAAGGAACACCTCAAAGAGCTGGAGGACATGGTGAAAAATTTGGAGAAACTCCCTTCTTCACAAAAAGGGGGAGAGTAGTTCCAATTTTAATTTTTTGTCTTCTAGTTTATGTTTTGTTTCTTAAGAACTGCTAATATCTTTGAACTGCTGGTACATTAATCTCTAATTGGTTTTATTTGATCAAGGGACATGTCCTTGATATTTAGCTATGGCCTGTAACTCTAAGTACTACTGGTGAACTGCTCTAACTGCTATTACTTATGAAAGTGCATTTTGAACTGCTTGTCTAGTTAACCTTCTGTGCAGGAAACTCACTGGTTTCAATGTTGAGGCAACATTGATGAATGTTGGGGTCTGAACATATGTACATATGTGGATGTAGTGATGACCTTAATGCTTGTCTTTGTTAATTTAATTTTGAATATGTTAGCTTGTATTGAGGGGGAGCAATTTAGTAGTTTAATGTGTTTCTTGTTGATTATAACTTTCTGGATATAAGACTTGATTGTAACAGGTGTTGGTTTTGTGAAGAAAGGCAAAAGGGAGGAGATTGAAAGTGCAGGGCTTTCTGGAATCAATGTTAGACGATGCAATGTTAGACGATGTTGGGTTAACATTGTGGATAACATTGAAAGCCGAGAGTCTGTGCGAAAACTGTTATTTAGTTGCCAAATTTCAGTTTTGCATTTATTCACATATTAATCAAGTTCCACGGTTTTAGTTGTTTATGTTTATGTCCAAGAAGGTATCTTAAGCATAAGGAAGAGCTATGGAATATTCCTTACTTGAAGTTTCCATAATTCAAGCTAAGTTGAATTAGTCAATACAACACGGTTTCAAAATAAGGAAACAAGTGAGCTGTTCTCTGTGACGCGATTCTTTCCAGGATTCTGTGAATTGAAGAAGATGTGTTACCTTGTTAACTCGGTAACAATGGAAACACATTCTCAGGAAAGATTTGAAGTTCACAAAGAAGGCAAATTTCAACAAGGAAACAACAAGAGTTACCAAAACTGTGAACAACACATCTTGGCGTGCAAGTTTCAAGAAATCTATAAAAGATGTGAAGTTCATCAAGATGAAGACAAGACAATCGTGCCAATAATCCGAGAGATTAATTATTCTTTGTATTGTCTTCATCTTGTTTTGTGAAGTTTTTGTATCAACTGCTTAAGTCCAATTCACAGAAGTTAAGTAGTTCTTACTTGTCTGCTTCGTTGAGTCCGATCAACAAAGAGCGTGAGTGAATTGTTGTGAGGAACGTTTTTGATAAAACCTTTGTGGTTATTTCGCCTAAGGCTCGGAAGTTTTTAATAATATTGAAAACTTCTTAAAATTATATCTTCTTGTGTTCTTACTTCCGCTGCATATTATTATTATCAAGAAGATCAAAATAGAGTTAAGGCAATTCCGGCTTAACTCTCAAAAGTGTTGTGTCAATCCACGGTCCAATATTTTCATTGATGTTCATGAGAAGACTCGGGAACATCGTTGGCGGCTACTAGGGAGGCATCCTTTGGAAGAAAGTCAAACAGAGAAAATGGGTTTCTATCTTTGGGCATCCCTTCGGAGGCTGCCCAAAGACCTTCATCTGCGTCACCTGCCGTCATTAGAATATCAAGAATGTCAAGCAAACATCTTGAGATACAAAATCTAAGGAAAAAAAAGAGGAAGCATACCTAGATGAAGCATATCGTCGTCGTACACCATGGGAGCCTTCCCTTTGTCTAGAGGAGCTTTCCCCTTTTCTGCCAATAAGTAGGGGAAAAAAAGAGAAAATAAGTCAATCGTAAAGTACAAAACCACTTGGAAAGAAAGAAAAGGCTGCCATAAAGGATTACCTAAAGGGGAGGTAAGGTGTTCCTCCCGAAAGGAGGCCTCCATCTCAACGAGGGAGTCAAGCATTGTGGGGAGAGCCTCCGACGTAGGCATCGGAAGGGAGGTCACGCCCGAAGGCTTAGACGCATCGTCACCTGAAGACTTAGGTGGAGGAGGGGCGCAGCTAGTTGCCTCTGGTGAAGACATCGCAGCTGTTAAGACAATAGCAGTAGAGATGGGTATAGAACTCGTTTGACCTTCGGAAGAAGCGACGGCCATCAGCGAGAAAGCCAGGTCCAATTGCAACTCGGCAGGGTTATCGCCTAGAGTAAAAGAAACATGTTTTTTAAGTGGAACCTCCATAATGATATCGCTTCCTGGTATATCAGAGATAACGCCTGGTAACCTTGACAATGCCAACATGACCGATGCAGCGGCCCCTGATACTGACCGAGTTTGAACACAATCAGCAGCTGAAGAGCGCAGTGCTAGCAGCAGTATTGTCCTTTGAAGCAAAGAGAAACTCCTTCAGAGTATCCATACACAAAAGCAGAAAGAGAAACAGAGGAATAAGCTAGAAAGCAAGTGAAATATTGCTCAACAAACATGTTAAGGGATATCCTTACGTACCGAAAGGTGCAACCAGGTTGGGGGCAGAGCCAACAGCTTCTCATCCCCTTCCTCTTCGTCCACGAGGGCAATGAACCTTAGGCACAATACCCAGTATAGAGTTTTGAAGTTTGTAGGTACAGCAAGAGCCTTGTCATTCAAGAAGGGTGAAAATACAAAACCCGCCTCCAGCTCATATGAGGTAGCCTTGGGTATACCCCAAGTATGAGGGAAATCCCACTCACCCTTCTCTACGGGGGTAACAAATACGAACTTGCTCTTCCAGCTGCTATGGGAGTTGATGGCACCATCAAAATCCTCTTGTTGGTGTCACGATGGCACAAGAAATAGAAGGGCACTTCACCAAGTGACACTAGTACGCCGAATATAGAGAAAACATTCCCTCTATGATCTGCCTCTGGCATACCAGTGACATGTTTCTTCGAAGGATCATTCCCTCTATGATCTGCCTCCGGCATACCAATTTCCAAGCCGCGATCGAAAACACCAGAATTGGAGAAAAAATTCTCGACCTCCTTCTACGTGGCGGTACTGGCGGTCGAATCCACCTGTTACATTTTTCGAGGAAGAGCCACCTTATCCTTCAACTTCTTGGCCCTCTTTCTTTTGGGAAGATCACACTTCTCATCGCCCACTGCCGCAGCAGGACCTCTCTTACGAGAAGAAGGTTCAGCAGCTTCGACGATAATTGGTGGATCCACGACAGAGGATAGTGCTGCAACACCAGAGATAAGCGTGGAAGAAGCAAAATTGAGATTAGGAGACGTCATCAAAAATCTTAATAGAGGAATCTATAAGGGAGAAAAGATGCTCGAGAGGAGAATTGTCAAATACTCAGCCAAAAGAAAAGATGCGAAAAGTTTAAGCGATGAGAGAATATGGTGGCAGATGGGTTTATATAAACCCCATGAGTTGGGGAAGTGGTAGAGATTAATGATTAGTAGTGGGAATTAATGCACAAGTTAGTGGGGGAAGGTTAATTACCCATAAGCACCCACAATAAATTAGGAGCCGTTACACATTTTCTCGTCCAGGTAAAGTGTGGTTTAAAAAAATGCCATGTGGCATGATGCCTTACGTGAGAGTTCCTCTTGATTCAAACGAATGCAACAAGAACTAGGGGGACTGGTGTTAACCCCATATTAATTGGAGCATCATGGCCGAAGGTACCACACTTCACGACCGTGGCAATCTTAGATACCCCAGAGCTTAGATTCCTCGAGAGGGTGTCAAAGATATGCCACGTAACAGTTTGAGTATCAAGATGGAACTCACACAATACAAGGTTCACACGAGGTACTACGGACCTTAGATAATCCCACGATACTCAATAGCAACCAACGATATTCTCGCAGTTACCATTCGAAGATACTACACGGAAATTATGTAGACCACGATACTCCTCACGATACCAAGAAGATCGTCAACGCTATTGAAACCTAAACAAAGCTAGGAATGCTACACATAACATTATATAACAGTCAGACACGTGGCTACCCTAGGACCAGCTGTCACTGCCAAATTTGGTTACTCATCTATTAGATACCCCAATGGACCACCCGTCAATATATTCTCATGCAAAATAGAAGGATCCCTCCACAACTGAGGGACATGTTGGATAAAATAAGTCAACGTACTCTTTACTGTCTCTCATCTTTTATTCTCGTCGTGAATATCTTGCTATCTATCCATTTACTCCCCTCTCCATTGAGAGTCTTACGATAGCTAAATAAATATTTTCAATTTCTGAAACCCCGGTAGGGCGTTCCAAATAAAAAACACACGTTGACTACTCGATTTTACTATAGAAATAAAATGAGTGTTAACCACTCGTCTTCATAGCTTCATCATGGTCACTAGTATCGTCTACTATCGTGAAACAAATATGATTGTGGATTACCTTACCAAGCTATAGTGACCAAAACCTATGTTTATTACGTGGGAATCTAGTCAAAGTTGGCTTTTGGCTTTACTTTATGTTGCAACTCAATTTGGAATCAAATTAGGTTTTTTCATCAATCTTCACGACGAACAACTTGAATCTTGCTTTGAACGCCATTAAACATGTTGGACTTCACGTAGAGGAATTGCAAAACTTCTATGCCCCATTGACTTCTTGATCATATATTTGTGAATCTTCTCCTTCAAGAACACCTCTACTTATAGTTGTGGAGAGAATACCAACCAAAAATCTTCAAATGACGCAAACAACTGTGATTGACTCCTACATTTATTGATATGGAATACTTGATTTGACTGGATATATGTTTCTATCTCGTGATCATTGAGATTTCATGAAGAATTCTTTCCCTTTCTTGAGATTTGGTGGACATTGTTTCATTGTCTTGAAACTTGATGTATAAGTATTTTATTTACAAAAGCAAACAGAAAGGGCGAAGGAGACAGAGAGGAAGAAGGATCATGTGTTAGTCGAGTGAAGGACCCATCTGGGGTTTCCTCGGCTCGCGCTATCGTAATGTAATTGTGCAAATTTATTTCGATCTTAGTTGTCGACTCACTCTATGTTGCAGGTTGAATTGTTTCAAAACCCTTTTAACAAGATTTTAGGAATTTTGGTCTACTCTAGTACAAACTCCGTGAATGGATTGGTCTGTCCTAAAATATCGCATAGTTAATATCGCATAGTTCCGAGATCACCAGGTTCGAGCTATGATTCTTTTTTTTTTCTTGCAGTAACCAATTGTTTGATATATATATATATATATATATATATTCATCCCTTGAATATTAGAATTGAATAATATATTTTTTCGTTTCATGCATCTTAAAATTTACCATCATTTGATTTAATTAGACACAAAATTAATGTGTTTAAACACATCTATATTGCTAATTATTTGTAAAACGGAATCGCATGGCAACATGAGCTGCAATTAAAATTATATGAAGGTGGTTTGGATGACTGATATCACTGTTGAACATAATGTGCTTGCGCATGAGCTAGTATCAAAGATTTTAAAGTGCTATACTTCTTAAAAAGAGCGGGTTGCGGGAAGAGTATAGACGGTCGGATGGATGGATGGATTATTCACGATGAACTACACGTGAGGATGTTTGTGACATATAAATATGTTCGTTTTTTGTATATGTTTTTGTCCATTTTCTTTACAATAAAGTATCAAACAACCTATTGCTGTCAAAATTCCTCTCTTTGAAAGGATGACTGGGGACATAACATATATTGCTTCGGGTACTATAACTCAGAGAATATAAAAAACATTTTTTAGTTACCACTTCATTATTTAATAGGAAAAATTAAATAACCACGATCGAGTAATCGCTGTCTGGATTAATGAGTATACGTTGCCTCTATATCTGCTAGGCAACAGCTACACTAACCGAAGACATTTACTATGCAAAGGAAATTAGCCTGAAAACTTTTGTTCCATAGGTTTGTTCTTTTGTCTACAACAACAACAACAACAACAACAACAACAACAAATGCACAGCCTGTACTGCATCTGTCACGCCCTTATTTATTCCATTTCCAATAATATTACTCTCATTAACTACCAATATTTAATCCCACCTACCTCTACTAAAACTAATAACATCAAAAAGATTTCGATCCATTAAAAATGTAATCTTTACCCAATGGCAACCCTGTTGCATGCATAATGATAAAACAAAATATATGATGATTTAATTCATTGAGCTATCTTTAGCAGTGAGATCTCGTTAATCTTTCATAATGTATGTATTATGTGATCTTATGAAGAAGAAAAGAGGTTGGAGTGATGATAAATTAGTAATAATAGAGGCGTGGATAGCATATCCACTATTAAATGAGGAAAATCAAACTAATCTTTTGGGGTTCTTGATTTGTTTAATTCACATTATATATCTTGCATATCTTGAATTATTTTGGGATAATCTGGAGTGGGGTTTATTTTGATTTTTTTTCCTTTTTCAATCCCTTTTTATTTTTTTATGTTTTGAATTTTCTTGGATGTGTTGTTATAGTCGGGAGAGCATCGAATTTTGAGCGGGGATTAAATAAACTCTCTTGTATTGTATTGTTAACAATAGGCATAGCCATTAATCCATAGCACGTACGTAGCATATTGGCAGAGAGAAAGAAAGAAAAAAAAGAAGAAAAAAAAACCACGAACACAAACACAAACACAAACACATCCCCCTCCCATAAACAAATAAACAAAAGTGTGTGTACTTGCAGCAGTATTCTTCTTGTGCTGCGCCGCTCGTGCGCTGCTAAAATTCCCAAAATACCATCTTTCAGTACACACGATTCTCAATGCCCATTTATTTTAGATTATTAAAAAAAGCACAAGTCTTTGATGCTTGCTTGCTTGCTTGTTTATATAATTATAATTAATTAATTAATACTATATATATATATTTGAGTTTTACCTTTGCTTCAGCTTCAAAGTTTAAACCATTTTGCCAAGTCAAAGTACAGAGGATTTTGACTCTTTTTAATATTTGGTAATAATATAAAAGAGTTCACATATGTCAGCTGTGAGGTGGGTGTTTGGTTGTTTGTTTGTTTCCATTTGCCATTTGAAGAAGCCATAATCAAAGGAGGGGCGGTGATACTGGTGGGATTTGCTCTGTAAGGAATCCAAACTCTCTTGCGCTTTCTTCTCTTCTTGCCACTTTCTTTTCTTTTCTTTTCTTTTCTTATACATATTCCCTTTGGTATAGTAAACTAGTTGGATTTGGAACCTTCGAATAGTGGACTTTACTTATTCCTAGTATCAGGACATCCTCAATACCTCACTGTTTTTGGGAGTGAAACTCGGTCCGTGAATGTTGTTGGGTAATATTTGAATTATTTCTCTTACATATAATAAATATATGTAACGCTTTGATAAGTGTTCATTATGAAATGACATTCGAAAGCGAGGCACAAGTAATTTTTTAGTGATTCTTTTAATGTGGGATTTTGAGGCCAAGGCACATTGCAAGAAATGCTGAGTGTTGATGAGGGAGAAGAGGTTTTCTTTGATGCTACCGATCATTTTTTGTCTGAGGTTGTGAATGAGAATTTAGAGTATGATATTTGGTTGAAGGAGCCACCTAGTGTAAAGGAAAGAAGGGAAAGTTTTCTCTCCAGAATGGGATTTATGGAAAATTCACTTCATTATCAATCTGAGTTGGACTTGGAAAGATGCACTGCATCTATTCCAGTTGTCTCAACTTATGAATCATCAAGTTACCACAAATTGCTCTCCCAAAGGAGGGAGTCCAATAGTGAAGCAAATTGTTCCACTGATTATTCCGACCACGATTGGTTGGGCGACATAAGCATTCAAACCCATCAGGAGTTTTACGAAATAAATGGATCCGTTCCTGAAGAGGGCTCTAGTCGGGATAAGAAGAAGAAGAAGAAGAAAGTGACGCGGTGGTGGAGACACTTCAAGCAAATGATGAAGAAAACCGAATGTTCCAGGGTGACTACGGGACGCAAATTACTTGTCCAAGGAGGAGTGACTAGATTGAGAACAGTGCAGAACCGAAAGAAATGTGTGGAGTGCAGTGCTATCTATACTGGACAAGAATTTCATGCGCATGATGGCATAATCAGGACAATGAAGTTTAGTCCTGACGGAAAATATATAGCTAGTGGTGGAGAAGACGGTGTAGTTTGCATATGGCGTGTTAGTTTAATAGATGGCTCTTGCAAAGGCAAGGAATGCAGTGTAGGCAGCCATGAAAAGTTGAGTCTTACTAACACTATAATTCCTGAAAAGATTTTCCATATCGAAGAAGAGCCGGTGCACAAGTTTCTTGGTCATAGCAGTGATGTTTTGGATCTAGCATGGTCATCATCTAATGTAAGTTTGTTTCTTACTATTGACTTCTTCTATTATTTGATAATCTTAATCGCAAACATCTAAAGAGTGTTTGTGTCGCAGCATCTTTTATCGTCGTCCATGGACAAAACGGTTCGTTTTTGGCACGTGGGTTCCGATAAATGTCTTGATGTCTTCCATCACAGCAGTTGTGGTAATTTATCAGTGAACTTCATAGTTCAATTTTGAGAAAATAGGTATCTATCGTATGCACAAACGATCAATACTAATGTTTCCTTTTCTTTTGCATGAAATCAGTGACGTGTATTCAATTTAATCCCACAAATGAGAACTACTTCATCAGTGGCTCCATTGATGGTAAAGTTCGCATTTGGGGAGTCTCCACGAGAAGAGTTGAGGATTGGGTTAACATCAGAGACGTAGTGACAGCAGTATGCTACCAGCCAAATGGAGAGGTATGGTGCAATTTGATGTTATAAGTTGAATTCTATCGAATTTTATTGACTAGAAATTTTTTAACATTTTACCATTCTGATGGTGGCAGGGTTTTGTTATTGGTTCTGTTTCTGGTACCTGCCGTTTCTATGAATCATCATCAAATGAGTTCTTCCTAAATGCGGAGATAAACATTCTGGGCAGAAAGAGGTCTACTGGCAGCGGTATCACTGGCATTCAGGTATTAATTTATCTCAGATTCCTCAAAGTGTAGTTTTTTTTCTCTCTGATTCTTTAAGCTCAAGTAAGTTTACACTGGACTTCTTTTATTCAGTTTCTGAAAGACAGCTCTCAACGAATGATGGTAACATCTGAGGACTCCAAAATTCGTATACTTGATGGGCTCGAGGTTGTATGCAAGTACAGAGGTATGATATCATTGAGACTTACCTTTGCCTATCCTTCTGTTTCTATTTAAGTTCAATGTGTTCCACAAAAACTCATCACTTCATTTGTTTAGTTTCAAACTTAGTATATGAATGAAGTAACATGTCAATCGTGTTATTAATTATCTCCATGCACTCAATTAATTTCTGGGAGAGCTACAATTTTATATTGCATGACGATGCTGCCATACCTTCTCTCAAATGATTCCTCTTTGATGATAATCACAGGCCTGACAAAGTCTGGAAGTCAGATGTCAGCTTCATCGACTTCAAGTGGAAACCATATAGTATCAGTTGGCGAGGACTCTCGCGTTTATGTATGGAATTACGACAATTTAAGCATCAAAAGATCCAAAGAAACTAAATCTTTACGTTCATGCGAGCATTTCTTATTTCAAGGCGTGTCGGTCGCATTACCCTGGTCAAATTTCACAGCAGAACCAAAGACTTCCATTCATGGCTCTTCATATTCCAGTTCAACACAATATCACCAAGAGTCATCGTCAAGAACATTGGATTCTGATTGTTTCTCCCTTGCAAATTGGTTTTCCTTGGACGGGTCATCGAGAGCTATAACATGGCCGGAAGAGAGACTTCCTTTATGTGCTTTTGACAATCATCTGCATCACCATCATCATCAGGAATACAAGAAAGACGGCCGATATAGCTCAGGAGTTCTACCGACGACTTGGGGTTTGGTGTTTGTAACAGGCAATTGGGATGGCAAAATCAAGACCTTCCATAATTACGGATTACCCGTTAAAGTGTAGGAGATAAGGCAATCTACTGCTTTGACCGAATGGTTTCAAAAGCTTTGCAGAGATTTGGAGGCACGGTGTATTGTATACACAACAAATCTGATCAAGAAACATTTGAATATTTGGTAATTGATTCCTGTATTTGAAGGAATTTTAAAGGCTCGAACTTCGATCAATTCGCTTCTTGCAAGTAATTTGTTTTTTAACCTTAGGTTAGGAAAGCAACAAGGTCTGCAGTTTCACTTGATCAATTCTTTTTCCCAATCGATACAACTAAAAAAATGTAAATGATAATCTTCAATCAGAAATTGAATAGTTTACACTTGTTCATATTGACGTTCAGGTCCAAACGATTATACTTTGCTAGTTCTCTTTTAATCTATTTACTAAACGGCTTGTTACTGCATTATTTTGAGATTTCAATGCAAACTGCAGTATCTATTGGTAAACAAGTGAGGTATTGTGAAGTTATTTAGTTAAGAACTTATTGTCTTATACATCTGAATAAGTGCTTAGAAAGATCATTTTGTCTCTTGAGTACATTGAACTTGGAAACGTTGTCAGTCTGGGATTTCACGCGTTGCGTTGCCGCTTTTAGAACCTGTTATATTGGCCAATGACATGGTAAGTCTTCTTCTTCACGCCATGTCGTTGAACTATAGTCCAAGAACCACCAGATTTCCCTTCACTTCCTTTCAGATGCCCAGTTTCTTAACTCTTGATGAGGGTATTTTAGGAAGGCCCAATAACACATTTGGGTCGGCCCAATAGAGAATCAAACAGAAGGAATTCGACCCAGACCCAGAAACTAGAGGATCGAATAGATGGAATTCGATCCACACAAGGAAGATCGAATGGATATGATTTGACCTTCCCTCGTCAACTATCACTGAGGCCCGCGAGACGGGGTCTATAAATACCCTGTCCTCTGACATCAACGGGACGCATTCGTTACTATCGAGCAACTACTCAACATCGAACTTGGCGATTCGATTCTCCGCAATTCAATTGATCCAATTCGATCTGCACGGATTCAACTGTACCCCATTCAACCTTCGCTAGATCGAGCCCGTCAGATTCGATATTCATCTTATTTGAGTTATTATCGATTTGAGGCTCATCACTCTGGAACATGTGCGATTCGATCTACCAGCCAATTCGAGACTCATCTCCATCGAATCCATGTGATTCGATCATCATCAGATTAGCTATATTTCTAATTGTATTGTCTAATGAGCTTGTATTAGGTGTTCCGGACCAAGCTAGTCCGATTTTTACATTTGATTAGCATTATTTTGGCATAAGTCAGACCCAATGTAACACTTCTAAGGTGTGTTGTAACCTAGACAAAATAAGACCAAAATATTGGCGGCGTCTGTGAGAACACCATTAATCCCAGTGTATTAGGCATTGCAACTAGAAGGACTAGATCGTAAAGCAAAGCATCGGAGAGTAATAACCTTTATTTGGAACGCGCTACTGCAACTTATATTTTCCCAGAAACAGCAAGACCGTCAGCATTACTCGCTGGGGTACCTACGCCAGCAAGACGGGACCAACCCGGTCCAATGGGAGAAGATCGACATGCACCGAATGCGGGTGCAACAGCTACAACAACTTCGCTGCTCAGTGCTTTTAGAGATTAAATCTTGGCAATGATCCGATCGGCAGTGGCAGAGGTACTGCCCGCACCACATGTGCAAACGCCACCACCCGAGGTTCATGGGAAAGGCGTACGAGAGCAACGATATGTGGCCAAGGGCCTGGACGTTGGAGGCAGGGATAAAAAAAAAGCCCAGGTGCACGACCGAAGGGAGAGATCTAACTCGGTCAAAGTGTAGTCAAAAAGTCACCACGACGCTAGGGGGCGTGAAGAGAGTCGAAACAATGATGTGAGAAGGCGAGAGGAGAACAGGGAGAACAGTATAAAGAGACGCGAGGAGATTCGAGGCAATGACTCCAGAAGTGAGCAAGCTGAAGTAACAAGGAAGTTAGATAGGCTCGAGAAAGAGAGAACAGAGGTTGAGAAAAGGATGGAGCGATTGGGAAGAGCTCGCATGAGCACTCCATTCTGTGAAGAGATAGAGGCAGAAATTCTAGGGCACGGTGAAAAGATACCGGTGCTGAAATCATACGACGGGAAGATTGATACGCGTGATCATCCTTTTCAGTTGGACAATACGCTTAATTTGTACAGTTTCAAGGAAAACGTGCAGGCCAGAATCTTTGCCACCACCGTGGTTGGAGTGGCATTGGATTGGTTCACCAGAATCACTCTGGGATCCCTCAGAAGTTACAAGCAGCTGAGGAAGATGTTTGAAAATCAATTCTCTAGTCAATCCAGATTGGAATTGGACCATTCCCATCGTTATTCTATCAATCAAGGTGAGAGAGAAATCTTGAAGGATTTCATGAGCCGCTTCAACGCGAAACTGCTAAAGATAGACAGTCCCAAGGGATAAATGGTCACGAACACCATCTTTCGTGCGACCAGGAACATGGTTTTCAGCGAGGATCTGCTTAGATTGTAGCCGAAAATGATTGAAGAGATAAACAAGCTTGCGCAGCAAGTGGGGCATCATGAGGATCAAAGTTGTAGTTGATGTTGCCCCGAGGATCAAAGAGAGAGGAAGAGAAGAACAAGGTCACAATAAGAATAGGAATAATAGATACATGAACTCGTCGACAAGGCGATATACGCCCTTAAACACTGATATCATGACAGTGTATGGGACAGCAAAGAGGAAATGTTGGCTGAAAGAGCCAAGGCAAATGAGAGACTCCAAAGCAACGAGATTGTCAACCCAATACTGCATGTACCACAAGAAGAATGTGTTGCGCAGCAATACGATAAACAGAAAATCATACACAAACGAAAAGCAAGAAAAGACACGTTATTTGTTTACCCAGTTCGTTGCCTACATCTGGGGGCGATACCAAGCCAGGATTTTTACTATGTGTTATGTTGTAGGGTTACAATTACAAGAGAGGCTATTTATAATAAGGACACACTCCTAATATTAGGCAACTCCTTACATTAGGCAACTCCTAATTATAGAATTACTCAAACTCTGCAATTTCCAGGAAACTAGGTCTCTACAACTCTCAGTTAAACTAGGAGACTTTGGTAATTCAGGCTCCACAAAACCTAACAATCTCCCACTTCGAGACTAATGTCATCGTAACCATATCTTCACTCTTCCACATAACAATCCTCTAACAATGGTACCGCCATCTTTGGACTCTTCAAGCACCAAGTCCAGTTGAAGCCATGCAAAGCTTCAACTTCTCTAAGGTCACAACCTTAGTCAACATATCAGCAGGGTTCTCACTTCTCGGAATCTTCACAAGTTGCAAAGTCTTCTTCTCCAAGAGATACCGTATGTAGTGATACTTCAATTCAATGTGCTTTGTTCTCGAATGAAATGCCGGATTCTTGGCTAAGAAAATAGCACTCTGACTATCACTGTATAGAATACTATTTATTTGCCCTTTTCCCAATTCACCCAAGAAATTCTGCAACCATACCATCTCTTTACTAGCTTCCGTCACCGCTACATATTCAGCTTTTGTAGTAGACAAAGCCACAATCTTCTGCAACTTAGATCCCCATGAAATAGCCGTACCACCCAATGTGAAAACATAACCAGTAGTACTCTTTCTTCCATCAAGATCACCCGCCAAATCAGCATCTACATAACCATTCAAGTCCGTGTGTTTTCCCTCAAAACACAATGACCTATCACAAGTACCACGCAAGTACCTAAAGATCCACTTCGCTGCTTCCCAGTGTTGCTTTCCCGGACTAGTCATATATCTACTCACAACTCCCACTGCAAGCGCAATATCTGGTCTTGTACACACCATAACATACATAAGACTCCCAACTGCTGAAGCATATGTAGTTTTCTTCATCTCTTCATGCTCCAAATCACTAGTATGTGACTCATTTTTTGATAATCTAAACTGACTACCTAAAGGAGTGCTTACTGGCT
Source organism: Linaria vulgaris (assembly GCA_948329865.1). NCBI lineage: Eukaryota > Viridiplantae > Streptophyta > Magnoliopsida > Lamiales > Plantaginaceae > Linaria > Linaria vulgaris. Next base: position 12,444,718 of record OX415253.1, read on the forward strand.
TTGCATCTTGCATACTGAATCTCCTCAACACTTTATCAATGTAATCAGACTGCGAAAGATACAACTTACCCGCCACCTTATCCCGATTTATCTGCATACCCAAGATTTGTTTTGCCTCGCCAAGATCCTCATGGCAAAACGTTCAGATAGTTGCTTCTTCAACTTGTTCACTTCTTGAACACAGGAACCTGCTATTAGCATGTCATCAACATATAACAGCAAAATAATGAAGCTACTATCAGACCTCATAAAGTAACAACAATGATCAGCATTGCATCTCCCAAAGCCAATCTCATGCATGAAGCCATCAAACTTCATGTACCACTGTCTAGGAGCTTGTTTCAAACCATACAAGCTCTTTTCCAACTTGCAAACTAGCTCAACGTTACCCTCAAGCACATACCCCTCTGGTTGCTGCATGTAAATGCCTTCTTCAAGATCACCGTGAAGAAAAGCTGTCTTCACATCCATTTGTTCTAACAATAAATTCTCCGCTGCAACTATGCTCAAAACCATCCTAATAGTCGTCAACTTCACCACGGGAGAAAATATGTCAGTGTAATCAACCCCTTCTTTCTGTTGAAAACCCTTCACAACCAGTCTTGCCTTGTAACGTTTGCTACCATCTGCTTCCTCTTTGATTATGTAAACCCACTTGTTATGCAGCGCCTTTTTTCCCTTTGGAAGCTCAACAAGATCCCACGTGTTGTTCGACTTCAAGGAATCCATCTCATCATCCATTGCAAGCTCCCACTTGCTCGAATCAACACTTTTCACTGCCTCTGCATAACACTCTGGCTCACCGCTATCAATTAATAACAAATAATGTAAGGCAGGGGAATACCTCTCAGGAGCACGATGTTCCCTACTTGATCTCCTCAAAGTAGGCTCTGGAGTACGTGGTTCTTCCTCATTAGTCACCTCGTTTTCCAGAATCTTGTCTTCACCAGAATTGGAGACATCCAATTCCACAATCTTCGGGTCTTTAACCCGAGTATCAACACCCACAATGTTTGATGCACCCAATCTGTCTTTGTACAAAACCTGTTCATTAAACACAACATCTCTACTACGAATAACCATACTGTTTTGGTCATCCCAAAATCGATACCCATAATCATCGCCGCCATATCCAATGAACGTGCACTTCACAGATTTCGCATCTAACTTGCTCCTAGCAGTAGCATCTATATGAACGTAAGAAACACAACCAAATACTTTAAGGTAAGATAGGTTTACCTCATTTCCTCTCCAAGCTTCCTCTGGAATGCCATTTTCCAGTGGAACGGATGGTCCTCGGTTGATCAAGAAAGCTGCAGTGTTAACTGCTTCTGCCCAAAACATCTTAGGCAACCCACACTTCAACCTCATGCATCTAGTCTTCTCATTCAAAGTTCTGTTCATACGCTCTGCAACCCCATTCTGTTGCGGTGTTCCTCTAACTGTCTTCTCCATGCGAATGCCATTATCTGCACAATACTTCTTAAACTTTGCAAGTTCATACTCTCCACCATTGTCAGATCTCAGACACTTCACACGCAGACCAGTTTCAGTTTCAACACGTGCTCTCCACTTCTTGAAAACCTCAAACGCTTCAGATTTCTGTTTCAAGAAGTATACCCATAACTTTCTTGTTGCCTCATCAATGAAAGTCACGTAATACGAAGCTCCACCAAGAGACGTGATAGGGGCTGGTCCCCACAAATCACTGTGCACCAGCTCTAACTTATGTTCCTTCAGAGTTCGGCCACCTTTTGCGAAACTAACCCGTTTCTATTTTCCAAACACACAGTTCTCACAAAGACCCATATCAACTGTTTTCAAACCCGACAGCTTACCCTTCGAACACAGATACTTCATTCCTTTTTCACTCATGTGGCCTAGTCGACAATGCCATAAATTAGCGTCACTATGTGCTGCAGCAACTCCAATGCTATCATGTTTGATGCCGGTCATATACATGGTGCCCTTTTTCAAACCCTGAGCTACCACCATAGCTCCTTTGACTATTTTCCAAGCACATCCACCGAATTTAACATCATAACCGTCATCATCCAACTGCCCTACAGCGACCAAATTTCTCTTAAGACTAGGGATGTGCCTCACATTACGCATCGTCCAAACGGATCCATTAGGAGATTTAACACGAATATTTCCCTTCCCCACAACATCATAAGAAAAATTGTCGCCCAGATAGACTCTCCCGCAATACCCAGCAACATAATTCATCATCAAACTTTTGTCAGGACAAGCATGAAACAATGCTCCAGAATCCAGAACCCAAGTCTCTATTGGACTGCATGCTTTCAGAATTAGTGCTTCACCATCATCTTCGGTGGTCACGTTTGCTGAGCTGTCATCTTTCTTTGGTGCTTGACACTTATTCTGGTAATGACCCTTTTTCCCGCAGTTCCAACATTCAATGGAACTCTTGTCCTTCGTTGACTTTCTGTTCCTCGACTTCGATCTACCCCGATTCAAATTCGACTTTTTCTTATCTGATCTGCCTCTGATTTCTGTACTCAAAACTGAGCCTGCAGAATTTCCCGACGAGTTACCTGATTCTCTCCTGCGAATTTCTTCGCTAACTATCAGATCTCTAACTTCGTCAAACTGCAGCTTTACCCTTCCCGCGGAGGCACTAACAGCCGTTACTGTCCCACTCCAGCTCTCCGGTAAAGAAGACAACAAAATTAGGGCTTTAATTTCGTCATCAAACTCGATATTTACCGAACTCAATTGTTGTGTAATTACACTGAATTCGTTCAGATGATCAGACGCCACAGTTGTCTCTGTCATCTGAAGATGAAACAGACGACGCATCAGATTTACTTTTTTGGCTGCTGATGGCTTCTCAAACATATCTGCCAGAACCTTCAACACACCCTTCGTAGTCGTTTCCTTTGCGGTGTGAAACGCCACGTTTTGCGACAACGATAACCTCACCGCGCTCATCGCCTTCCTGTCCAGAACCTTCCAGACGTCATCTTTCATGTCTGCCGGTTTATCATTCAGAGGTTTCCAGAGATCCTTGCTGTACAAGTAATCCTCAATTTACATCCTCCAAAACCCGTAATCAGACCCATCAAACTTTTCGATTGATTTCCCTGCTTCCATCGTAACTGCTCCCACTGAATCTGATGCTCTGATACCACTTGTTGCGCAGCAATACGATAAACATAAAATCATACACAAACGAAAAGCAAGAAAAGACACGTTATTTGTTTACCCAGTTCGTTGCCTACATCTGGGGGCGATACCAAGCCAGGATTTTTACTATGTGTTATGTTGTAGGGTTACAATTACAAGAGAGGCTATTTATAATAAGGACACACTCCTAATATTAGGCAACTCCTTATATTAGGCAACTCCTAATTATAGAATTACTCAAACTCTGCAATTCCCAGGAAACTAGGTCTCTACAACTCTCAGTTAAACTAGGAGACTTTGGTAATTCAGGCTCCACAAAACCTAACAGAATGGACACGACACCGAGGACTGAAAAGACCTCAAAGACGAGATCGAGCGGTTGATAAAGGATGGCAAGTTTGTGGAATATGTCAGGAATTTGAAAGATCGGGAGGATAAAACAGACAGAGATAAGTCTCGCTCTCCAAGGAAAGACAATCAGAAGATTGTCGGCAGGTCGCAAGTGTTGGATTGTCCCCAACTAATGGAAAGCAAAGTCAGGAAAGGAATCATACACATAATTTCAGGAGGTCCAGTCGGTGCAAACTCCGCAAAAGGTCGAAAGAAGATCACAATAGATATCGATGCAAACCGTTTTGTCGGTTTTGTCGATCTACTGAGAATAGAAGAGATGGCGCTTGAGGAAATCACCTTCTCAAGATCAGACATGCTGAAGCTGAGCCCTCGAGCGATTCATATAGGAAAATTGAACTGCCCTTTAGCAATAACGGTTGATATAGCCAACTTTGGCATGATGAAAGTGTTGGTGGACAACGGCTGTTATGTCAACGTATTGATGAAGTCAACATGGGAGAAAATGAGCTTAGGAGACGAAAGATTGGAGCCAGGCAGAGCCTCAGTGCATGGTTTTAGTGGACCGAAAGTAGTGCCCTACATCATGGTGTCTCTCCTAACTTCGCTGGGAACCGCGCCCCAAAGAAAGACATTGCTAGAGGATTATGCAGTGATTAAACTACCTTTCCTGTACAATGCGATTTGGGAAGACCAGCGCTCAATAAAGCACGACAAAAATTTGTATCAATGCTTTTGAACCATGGATCCCAATTGTGGGCATATTTTCAACGATCGAGTACAAAACAACAACATGAGCCTGACGAACACAAGTTTGGCACCCGCTCTCTCACCTAGACCGACTCCCAAATTGAGGGGACCATATGATGGGGATATTTTAGGAAGGTCCAATAATATATTTGGGCCGACCTAATGGAGAATCAAACAGAAGGAATTTGACCCAGGCCTAGAAACTGGAGGATCGAATTGAAGGAATTCGATCCACATAAGAAAGATCGAATGAATATGATTCGACCTTCCCTATTCAACTACCACTGGGGGCCGCAAGAAGGGGTCTATAAATACCCCATCCTATGACATCAACGAGATGCATTCATTACTATCGAGCAACTATTCAACATCAAACTTGGCGATTCGATCCTCCGCACTTCAATTTATCCAATTAGATTTGCACAGATTCGACCATACCCCATTCGACCTTTATTAGATCGAGCCCGTCAGATTGGACATTCATCTTATTCGAGTTATTACCGATTCGAGGCTCATCACTCTCAACATGTGCGATTCAATCTACCAGCCAATTCGAGACTCATTTCCGTCGAATCCATGTGATTTAATCATCATCAAATTAGTTATGTTTCTACTTGTATTGCCTAGTCAGCTTGTATTAGGTGTTCCGGACCAAGCTAGTCTGATTTCTATATTTGGTTAGCATTATTTTGGCATAAGTCAGGACCAATATAACATTTCTAAGGTGTGTTGTAACGCAGACGAAATAAGACCAACATAACTCTTAAATTTGTCTTATTCCTTCATACCATTTTGTAACACTTTGCTTTTTTCTGTCTTTTTTTTTTTTGCCTTCTTAATCATGCTAATTCAACGACACACAAGAATGGCGTGAAATTAAACAGTGTGCCAACATCGTTTTCTTGTCAATCTTCTGTTACAACAAAATCCGTGTCCGTAAAATTGAAAAACAAAAAAGTTTGAACATATAAATTTCTATTTGACATGGATAATTATTGAATGGGCTAGCCTAGCTGATTTACCGGGCCCAAGTCCATGGCATATCGGGGATCTACTACCGATATCTCTCCTCATATTGGATATAAATGGTACATGGTTCACCGCAAATCTCGGGAACGAACACCACCCCTGAGATCTATACACACCCGATCCGCAATTCAAGGCAACACTCCAATACGAGATCTATATGGGCTAACATGTGGTTGCGTATATCCAACGCAAAAAAAAAATGAATTGTTACCTATAGTAGGCAAAGCAGTTAATGCAAGAGACGTGCATAGGTACCCACGTTCCTTAGTCGTATACCTTAATGCATAACAACTACAATAATAATGGCATCTCCAATGAAGACTCCGATGAGGAACACAGTAACATTGTATAAGTATCAACCTCGAAGACTTAAAAGGCATACGATAACCTATGAGAATACCGTGGTAAAAGTTAAGGACCTACGACCCTGCAGAGACCCCTTGTAGAAGATGAAAAGAAGACACGAGGGAAGTCTACAAGGCAAGAGCCTTGACGAGGAAGAAAGCCTCCCAGACAGAAGGAGGCCCTTGTAAACTTCACCATCACCATCCCTCGATAAGGACTATGCCTCGGGGAAGTACCCTCGATGGAAGTGAATATTATATTACTAAGCCTGAACAGGTCAAGCAAAATAACTAAGGCCGCTTGTACAGGCCCATGTGATATTATGAGCAAGTGGGTAGCATTATGCTTCAGATAATCTAACATTAAACATGTTAACAGAGCTATCTACTTTTCGAAGACATTAAGTGCAGATCACGCGTCCATTAAAGAAGCACAAGTTACACGCCATCCATAAAAAGGAGAACCTTAGTTTTATATATAGAAATATTAGGATCATTTGTAAGGCATCAAGATAATAAATAATACACCAAACACACAAGAATGTCGTGATTGTAACTCATTACACATATATAATATATCAAGGAACTGTAGACGCCTCATGGCAAGGCCTTCGAGCAATTCGATTAAAGTGACATCCCTGGAGGAGTGCTACGAAGAGCCTTTATATTCTGATTAAGTCCTCGTACTAATTTTAGATCATCACACAATTTATTATGGGGTAAAGTTATCTAAAATAATTTTTTTTTCATGAAAAAAATCTATAACTTTGAACTAAGAGTCAATAATTAATACTAACAAATTATTTATATAAACTAATCAAAGTATTATTAAAGGTTGTTTGTAATTAAGAATGAAAGTAGTTGTATCTTCTAAAATGTGAAGTTTACAAATTAGAGTTGTTATAAATATGGTTGGTAGAATATGCCTTGTGGCCATTGTTGAAAATTATGTACAAATATTATTTTATAATAAAAATAGTTGTTGTAAATAATGTAAGATATTGAAAATTCTTGCCTATATAAGGAGCCATCAAGATGAAGAGAAAAACACCAATTCATAAGTAATATACTCCTTATTTGCTCTTCTTTTCCTATGTTCTTTTAACATATTGTTATACTTTCCAAATAGTTTTAGTTATTCTATAACACGTTATCAGCACGATAGTGCTCGATCCGGAAGAATTTAGTTCCTTCGTTAGAGAAAACGTTCAACGTTAAAAGGTACGAAAGTTTTATATTTACTTGTTCATCTATCTACATTATTATAGACAAGGCGGATTACCGCCAATCTATAATTTTATGATTAGATGAATATGTGTTTATAATTTTTTTCTTAAAGTTTAATATTTACGTGTTCATCTATCTACATTATTATAGACAATGCGGACTACCGCCTATCTATAATTTTAAGATTAGATAAAAAAAACTCTTTATATTTTACTGTCATCTAACTCTAACACTAAAGTTAATTTTAACTTTCGTTGATGCTTGAGTTAACCCCAAGTTAGAAACGACTATTGACAATTTATTATTGCTTATTTTATTCCATAAGCCCATGAAAGTTTTTACATAGTAATGTGGCGGAAATTATTTACGCACTTAATTCATTGCAATTATTTTACTTGTTTACATTATTCCACAAGCTCATGAAAGTTTTTACATAGTAATGTGGCGGAAATTATTTACGCACTTAATTCATTGCAATTATTTTACTTGTTTACATTATTCCATAAGCCCATGAAAGTTTTTACATAGTAATGTGGCAGAAATTATTTACGCACTTAATTCATTGCAATTGTTTTACTTGTTTACATTATTCCTTAAGCCCATGAAAGTTTTTACATAGTAATGTGGCGGAAAAAAGATATGTATTTACTTATCGTAATATTATTCCATATGCCTGTTAAAATATCATTAATGCGACGTAAATTATTTTACATGTTATTATAATTAATTTTTGTTGCTAAATTATTAAAGACATTACCGTTCATAAAACATGCCAAAAAAAATGATTGCTTTTTCTAACGGCTATAAACGGCTACTTACGGATATTTTTCTTCTATATATACACAAATTTCATAACACAAACTCCACACAATTCTTCACCTTATTTCTCTCATCTTGCAAAATGATCTCTACGACAACAGCAATCTTTATCCTCATTTACCTTTCAATTTTTATTTTTATGCCAGTATATGAAGACACTCCTATGTTTGTCCCTATGATATTCCTCCATTTTATCTTAATAATGTTGAGTTCAAGATTTGGCTAGAGATGAGATAATTACATTGTATTATTGTAATAATTGTGCTTCTATGATTATGTGTTAAATAAAATGTTTCGATCCTAATTATATTTTTTGGTTATGTATTTAGCTGGAAAAATGTCTAACCTTACGAGTACAATTAGTTGTATACTCAATAACACTGGAAAGGATTACAGACAATGGAAATCAGATACAAAATTGTACCTCAAATCAAAGAGTATCGTTGAAACTCTTGCTGTAGTAAATACAAATACGGATCCAGAAAAATGTGAGGCTGTGATCTATATGAGAAAATACTTTCTACTTTCCATGTGTCCATGATAAATGTCCAACAACAATACAGATTGCTGAATATTTAAAAATATCACGACTTGCAACAAAGGTTGTTAATGGCAGAAAGTTACAATAACTTATTGATGAAAAATCATCAATCTCGTCCTCATGGAGCACATGCATTACCTGAGGCAAATGCCATTAATTTTTCAAACTCTCATGGACGAGGTAACAATGATAATGCCAATCGTAGTCGTGGACGTGGTCGAGGTAGTTATCACAACCCTTCGACCAGTGATACAGTCCATAACAATAACCATCATAATAAAAGAAAAAAATGCTCATAATAAATCTGAAGGTTACAGTTTTAACTGCGGAATGAAAGGACACTAGGCTAATACGTGTCGTACACCTGTACATATTTTGTAAATTGTACCAATAGAGTAAAGGCAAAGAAAAAGAAGTGAACCTTGTTGAACAAATGCCTAATAATCCCACATATTTAGCAGCATCTGATTTCACGGATGATCTTGATGTTACCATGGCTTGATATGAGCTATGTGATTCATGTCTGCGTGATTCCTGGTTTGATTTGCATTATGTGATTCCTTGTTGTGTGATTTTTGAATTGATATGTATTTGCAATTTCTCTTGTAATGTGTCGTGTTCCATTAATTGTGTTTCCTTTAATGAAACTATTTCCCTTTTCTCATATATATACTTCGTTTACCGTTATATCATGTTTAACTCTACTTGTTTGACATGAAGCCAATATGGAGCATACTGGTGATTTTTTGCATCCTTAATAGCAGTACAACTCAAACGATTCTCACAAGTAAGAAATATTTTACATATCTAAAACCAACAAAGGCAAAAATCAATATGATATCAGGTCCTACTGACCTGATTGTAGGATTTGGTAAAGCTAGTTTGTTTTACCAAATGGAACGCTATTTATCATCAGCGATGCCTTATTTGCCCCAAAATCCAGAAGAAATTTACTGAGTTTTAATGATATATATCGTCATGGATATGATACCAACTCAAAGACTGAGAATAAAACTAAATATCTTTTCATGATTAAGTATATATCAAGAGAGCAACATATATTTGAAAACTACCAAAACCCTCATTGGGATTGCATTATACATATATTAATGCTATCGAGTCAAATATGGTAGTCAATGAAAATTCTGAATTATTAACTTTATGGCATGATCAACTAGGTCATCCTGGTTCAACAATGATGCGAAGAATAATTGAAACTACACATGGACATTCATTAAAAGGATCAAAACTCAATTTAATCAATAATAGTCCATGTGAAGCATGTTCTCTTGGAAAACTAATTATAAAGCATTCACCAGTTAAAATTAAGACAGAATTACCCACATTTCTTGAAAGAATTCAAGGTGATATATGTGGACCTATTCATCCATCATGTGGACCATTTCAATATTTTATGGTACTAATTGATGCCTCAAGTCGATGGCCACATGTCTGTTTATTGTCTACTCGCAATATGACATTTGCGAGATTTTTGGCTCAAATAATTAAAATAAGAGCTCAATTTCCTGACTATACGATCAAGAAAGTCAGACTTGACAATGCTGGTGAATCCACATCTCAGGCTTTCAATGATTATTGTATGTCAACTGAAATTACGGTTGAACATAGTGTTGCACATGTACATACTCAAAATGGTTTAGCTGAATCATTAATTAAACGTCTTCGATTAATTTCTAGACCATTGTTGATGAAAGCTAAATTGCCAAGTTCTCTATGGGGTCATGCGATTTTACATGCTGCATGACTAACTCGCATTAGACCAAGCTCGTATCATGAATACTCTCCATTACAACTTGCTTTTGGTCATGAACCTAATATTAGATTCGCTTAATAAGCGAAAGGTATTTGGACCCATTGTTCTCACACCGAAAAATGTGAAACCCGTAGGGTTCAAATGGGTCTTCGTTCGCAAACAAAATGAGAAAAATGAAATTGTAAGGTACAAAGCTCGCCTTGTCGCACAAGGTTTTTCTTAAAGACCTGGAATCGATTATGTAGAAACGTATTCTCCTATAATGGATACAATTACATTTCGATTCTTGATCAGTCTAGCGGTCTATGAAAATCTAAACATACATCTCATGGATGTTGTCACTGCTTATCTCTATGGATCACTTGATAATGATATTTACATGAAGGTCCCTGATGGACTTAAATTACCCGCAACATCAAGTTCCAAACCTAGAGAAATGTACTCAATTAAATTGCAAAGATCATTATATGGGTTAAAGCAATCAGGTCGCATGTGGTACAATCGTTTGAGTGAATATTTATTAAAAGAAGGATATATAAATAATTCTTTGTGTCCATGCATTTTTATTAAGAAAGCATCATCTGGTTTTGTTATTATTGTGGTTTATGTAGATGATTTAAATATCATTGGCACTGACAAAGAAATTCATTCAACAATGAATTATTTAAAGGATGAATTTGAAATGAAAGATCTTGGAAAGACTAAATATTGTCTTGGTTTGCAAATTGAGCATGTTAAAAATGGAATACTTGTGCATCAATCTAACTATACTAAAAAGATATTGAAACGTTTTAAGATGGATAAAGCAACACCTTTGAACCATCCTATGATTGCAAGATCATTAACTATAGATAAAGACCCATTTCGTCCTTGTGAAGAAAATGAAGAAATTCTTGGTTCTGAAGTTCCATATTTAAGTGCCATTAGAGCTTTAATGTATCTAGCTAATTGTACTAGACCTGATATATCATTTACTGTGAATTTATTAGCCCAGGTTTAGCTCATCACCCACAAAAAGGCACAAGAAAGGAATTAAACATTTATTCCATTATCTTCAAGGAACTGTGGATCTTGGTCTATTTTATCCTAACAATGTGGTACAAGAATTGATTGGTTATGCAGATGCAGGTTTTCTATCAAACCCGCATAAATCCAGATCTCAAACTAGATATGTATTCACGTATGGAGGCACTGCTATTTCATGGCGTTCTAAAAAACAGACAATTGTTGCAACATCATCGAATCATGCTGAGATTATTGCACTCCATGAAGCAAGTAGGGAATGTGTATGGCTACGATCAATGACACATCATATAAGAAGTACATATGGCTTACCTATTAGAGAGGGTCCTACAACATTATACGAAGACAATTCTGCATGTATTACACAGATGAAATAAGGCTATATCAAGAGTGATCGAACCAAACACATACCGCCAAGATATTTTGCCTACACTCAGGAATTCGAGAAGAACAAAAAAATTAATATCCAATATGTTCAATCATGTGACAATATGACATATCTTTTTACAAAGGCACTCCCTACTGTAACTTTTAAGAAACATGTTCAAAGTATTGGGATGCGTCACCTACGAGACTTATGAAGAATTGGAGATGCCAACTTGAGGGGGAGTTCACACGGCTGCTCTCTTTTTTTCTTATTAAGGTTTTTATCCCACTGTATTTTTTCTTATAAGGTTTTTAACGAGGCAGCATAAGACGTGTGTAAAAGACGGATCATGTACATAACAAAATCTTCAAATGGCCAAGGGGGAGTGTTATAAATATGGTTGGTAGAATATGCCATGTGGCCATTGTTGAAAATTATATACAAATACTATTTTATAATAATAATAGTTGTTGTAAATAATGTAATATATTGGAAATTCTTGCCTATATAAGGAGTCATCAAGATGAAGAGAAAAACACAAATTCATAAGTAATATACTCCTTATTTGCTCTTCTTTTCCTATATTTTTTTAATATATTGTTATAATTACCAAATACTTTTAATTATTCTATACAAGAGCCACTTAATAAGCCCACGTAGGCAACTTTCATGGTTTGCTTTCCATGACTTGTTTAAAACAAAAGAAATGACTTAAAAAATGACTTAAAAACATAAGTATTTACGAATACCAACGAGACCTATTTAACATTATCCAAATTTTAGGAACATAAAAAAGAGCCGCAACGCAACGCAGGAAAGAGGGAGGGAGGGAGGGAGGCACACAAAAAAAATTCAATTTCGGGAAATGGCTGTTTCAACAAGTTTCATTAGCTCTTTGAATTCAATGGGTTTTCCGCCATCGTTGTTGTGTTCCTTAAAATCAAATAAATATAATAATAATACAGTCGGATTTCAAAACTCTTATCAACACCACCCTATACTTATCAGATGTGAAGCTTCGGATCCCACGAATTTCAGGTAATCATACATCATAGCCTTGGTTAATTGATTTTTTGGTTAGTTAGTTCGTTAGTTTCTTGGATGTCAATTGTCAGGTAACTTTTGTTTCCTTCACTGCTGCAATGGCTTTTCTAATGACAAATTGATGAAGCTTTTTCTAGTGAAACAATATTGGTGCCCTCTCTCTCTCTCTCTTATATTTTTTTTCTTCTTGTTTTTGTAGGGAACCACAACGATCATCATCTATTCCTAGACCTTCTTTTAGTGCCAAAATAAATGACAGCAGCTCATCTTATAAGTGGCGCAGGGTATTGCTTAAAGTAAGTGGCGAGGCACTTGCAGGAGATCAAGCCCAAAATATCGACCCAAAGGTTGACAAATATTATTATTATTATAATGCCTAACACTTAGTTAGTTTCATCCTTACTTTTAACTTGTTTTCAATGCGCTTATTTATTTATTATACAGATCACCATGTCCATTGCCAGGGAGGTTGCATCTGTTACCCGCCTTGGAGTAGAGGTTGTTTTTTTTCTGTTATTCATTCGGCCTTTACAGTCTTGATTGCCAAGATAAACAACAAACAACAAACAAATAAGACTTTGGCTAATAATAATAGCCCCATATCTTGTCTCAGGTTGCAATTGTTGTTGGTGGAGGAAATATCTTTCGAGGAGCCACCTGGGCAGGATGCAGTGGCCTTGACCGCTCCTCTGCTGATTATATTGGGTATCTTTTTTCTACTTCAACTCATATTTAATATTAGATTCTTCTTTTGTGTTTCGAATTTTACATTTTAAAAGTCTTCTGGTGTTTAAAAGTTTTTAGGACAAGTTTGAGTTCAAAAAGATAACAACTACTATTCAAGCTCTGAATGCCTTTTCCTTGTTGATCCTGATTGAATACTTACTTTTCGTACACAGTAATTGTTTGTTATTCACCCTACTCGGATGGCCAATATATATGAGTGCATCATTCTTGTCTTCTTATGTTTAACAAACTTGGTGCTCCTAACACACTGGATCTCCCGTCCAAAGATGTTACGAGAGTTGGGTCTAGGATCTTCATAATTTTTTGAGTCATCAAACTCTGTTAGGTATCATTAGTTTTATTTGGTTGATCTGTTAAAGTTTCGGTTGAAGAACTTGCCTCAGTATTACAACTTTCTTGTGCAAATATTATACTTTCACCCCCAACTTAAAATTGCTGTAGAAATCAACTCTTTTATTGGTTCCTCATAGGATGCTGGCAACTGTAATGAATGCTATCTTTTTGCAAGCAACAATGGAGAGTATTGGCATCCCAACGAGAGTTCAGACAGCTTTTCGCATGTCAGAAGTTGCTGAACCGTACATACGAAGAAGAGCTGTAAGGCATCTAGAGAAAGGACGAGTTGTAATTTTTGCTGCCGGAACTGGGAATCCTTTCTTCACGACAGATACTGCGGCAGCTCTCAGATGTGCAGAGAGTGAGTGTTTCTGTTGGACCCTCGTACTTATTTCTAATTTAAGAGATTATTATTACTAATACACCCTACAAAGGTTTGGTTCAATTAGAGAAACTTCTACTGGTTGGAAAATTACAGAAACACCCATTGTAAGTTAAGCGAATATAGTACTTGGAGTTTGAATAGTTACATAGACACCCCCTGAAGTTATGAAGAATATTTTCTTTTGTGTTTTGAATGCTTCAAGGGATGTCTATTTATCCAGACTTTAAGGCGGTTTCTGTAATTAACTCAATTCTCAAGATACGTACAAGTAGTCACCCTTTAGTTTAATTTGCACTTAAGAAGGATTATAATTCCTTCAGACTAGAATGATAGATGCCTTTATCTTTGAACCTTAATTATACATTAGACAACTAATGTTAAACTTTTAAATTTCTTGTTTAGTTAACGCAGAGGTGGTCTTGAAAGCTACAAATGTTGATGGAGTGTACGATGAGGATCCAAGAAGCAACCCTAATGCCCGTCTGCTTGACACTCTGACCTACCAAGACGTAACATCAAAAGAACTCTCAGTAATGGATATGACCGCTATTACTTTATGCCAAGAAAACAACATTCCTGGTATGCATAATCATTCATTATACTCAAGTATAAACTGATATTCCCTTATTGAATGTTTTTCTTCTTACATAGTGAGGTATAATCATATTTAGTTTCCGATGAAGTTTGGAGTAATTACAAAAACCTATCCTGCTATGGAATAATTACAAAAGCACCTTGAATTTAGATGAATATGACAAATAGGCTTCTCTGAAGTTGAAATAGAAGGCACCCTAAAGTTCTGAAAAAAGAAAGATGGGTTCCCTGTTTTTCCTTGTTTCTAAAGTTTCTTCTGTATTTATTCAAACTTTAAGAGAACTTTTTGTAATTACACTAACTATAACTATGCAATCATTGTTTGATTCAGTTGTTGTCTTTAATCTCAACAAACCTGGTAACATATCGAAAGCCATTCTGGGAGAAAGGGTTGGCACGTTGATTGGAGGGGTGCAGAGACGTGCAGCAGCGAAGGCTTGAGAAAAAGGTGTAGTCCTAGTCCTCTTATTTTTTAGACGAACTTCTGTCGCATAAACTGAAGGACAATACAATGATGATTTGTAAAAGGGCCTGTCTTCTTCTGTGATATTGATCTATTGATCTAAATATGTTTCCAATGGGGGTACCAAGTTTTCAGCTGTAAGTAATAGAACAGTTTGGAAATACTAGTTGTAGTTTCCCACAGTAATGACAATGGAATTTGGGGTTAGAAATTTAATTATGAATTTTATCCGATTCGTGTTGTCCACATTTCATGACCTAATTCAGCTTGCTTTTCAATGGAATGAAGAAACATAAACTGGTTGTATGTTCATGAAGGTTGAATTTCATTCTATAATATATTATTTTAATTTCAATCCCTTGCTAATTAAACTGGTCCAATTTTGTTTAAGGTCAATACCACAGGCAAATATGAACTAAGATTTCCTGTGTAAGGATCATGCTATGCAGCAGCAGTTAAAGATGATGTTATAAAGCAACCTTACTTATGATGTTAATAAAGTCAAAGAAAAACGTAGAGCAAGCGTAATGACAATTGGACGTGTTACAAACTACAATCCATTTGCCCAAAAAACAAAAAAGATAAATAAATAAGGGGTTACAATTACAATCAATATAATGAAACACCACAGAAAATACACTAATTAAAATTGCCAATTCGGCAAATGAATTTCGAGATATACAGACACTGTTAGCACTCATCAGCAGTAACTAGTTTACAAGAAATTTTCTCTCTCTCTCTCTCTCTCTCTCTCTCTCTCTCTCTCTCTCTCTCTCTTATCTAACTAAAAATAATAACAATTGAGGCCTAATAGTCTGAACAGACAGAGAGAGAGTAGTAGTTGTTAATAATAATAATAATAATAATAATAATAATAATAATAGAAAGTGGAAAGAGAAAAATGAATTTTCTAGGAAAGTGGCCGCCTAAAGCTAAAAGTCAAAGAATGGATTGAAGAGTTGAATGTTAGAAGAAGATGGTGAAGGCGACACCAGTGGAGCCGAAAAGAGAGTCGAAGGACTACTCGGTAAGAACATGTTGTTATTGTACCCGATATCCGCCGCCGCCGGAGAGAAGAAACCCGGCGAGATAGGCGGCAGACTAGCCGGCGCCGGCGAAAGTATTCCACCGGCACCTCGACCCCCAACCTCAACATCTTGAAGAAAGTCTACCATCTCAGCGATCTCTCTGTCTTTAGAAGAAGAAGAAGGACTACAACAAGTACTACTATTCTCTATGGAAGCCAGCCTGGCGGCGGGAGATAGATCTCCGGTAGTGTTGTTGTTGTTGTTGTTGTTGTTGTTGCCGGTCAGACGTTGGACCAGGTTCATGAAGTCGCTTACTGTCGTGTGGATCACTTTTGGAGACACCGCGTAGATTATCACGGGCTGCCGTTCGTCCACCGCCGCCGGCGGTGGGTGCTGCTGCTGCTGCTGCTGCGACGACGACGACGGCGGTACGATGGGTGGTTTCCTGATCTTGTGAGAGTCTTTGTTGACTTTGAGGGCGGCAGGTCGTGGACCCTGGAGTTCTCTCCTTGGCGAAGGCGTGTTTCCGCCGCCGGAGAAATTCATCACTTCCGATTATTGAATGATTGATGGATTGATTAGTTAGTTGGTTTGGTGGATAGCTTTGCTTATCTATCTTTAAGAGATTATTGGCAGTGGTGAGTCTTATGAGAGAGAAACAAAACGTGTGGAATGACTACGGTTTACTACTACTATATATGTATAATTAATAATAAATGATTTGTATATATTATGGTTATATTCTTCTAGTAGTAGTAGTAATAAGAAATGGGGTACTAACTAACGACAATACAAGTTGGGCTTTATGTTAGAGGATCAAGAAAGACAATTCCTCCTCCTTTTGGGAAATTTAAGGAATTAACCAGAGTATTGGTGAGAAACACAATAAGAAGTAGAAGACAGAATTTTGAAACATTTTCCTAAAACCTTATTTAGTTCCATCAATCCCGGGAATGAGAGAAAAGAATACTACACCAACAATCACATTTTCACTATAATCATATCGAGTTAGAAAAAAAAAATACTTTATATCTCACAATTTACGATTATTTACAATGGTCGAGAAAGTTGAATCAGGATTACAAACTTGCTACTATTTCTAAGTACTGCCCTATGGGTGACTAAGCGTATTTGCGCAACAATATTAAGAAAATATCGAACTGTGCTGGTTCAGACACGTGGCTTAATTTTTTTTGTACCCTTACTAATTGTAGCCCACTTTTATCCTAGCCAAGATTTGGGATCAAAGTGGGACATTTTCTTCTTTTTTCACCTCACCTTTGTTGGCATGTTCGTTCTAAAAATAAAATCAATCTCGAAAGCTAGACCAATTTAGTAATCGAGAGCATGGCAAGTTACCACATTGTTTTGTAGATCTTGCTAATTTTTTCACTAAGCGGTTGTTTTCAAGGCTATCCCTCCCCCTGTTTTTATTCTTTTAACTTCTTACTATTTGTCGCTACCTATCTTTTTTTATTATTTATATATTTCACACTTTAATCTAAAGGCTCTCATATGTCATGAACAAATTCTCTCATGAATCCACTTCAAAGTTTTATTTTTAGTTTGTATTTTCATTATTAAACGTATCTTAATTTTTAATAGTTCCAACAATGTAGCACTCGCGTTCTTCAATCCATGGTCGTGGCTTTGTTCTATATATGTTTCCCAAGCCAAATTCATTTATCCATCGTTGCACCTTGGCCAAACGTTCCTTCTTCGTCTATAGCACTTATGATGAAGATGCAACCCTTTACAAAGATTCTATTATTTCCTCAACAAAACATGTATACATATCAACGTTATGATCGTGAAGAAGAAGCAGTAGAGTAAGAAATGGCGGAGGAGCTTCTCTTTACCCAAATGCATTTAAACAACGAACAAATGACATCTTTGTCATCGCGTACTAACGCTGGAAAAGTTAATGTATGAAACTTCTATACTCGTGAAAAAGAATTGGAGATGTTTGTAACGTCAAAATGAGGGCTACAATCTTCCCGTGGTGTTCCACCTTCGCATATGTGCACACACACTAAAGATAGGTTCTTAATCGTAGAAAAAAGTTATAATTAAACAAAATATATACAAAATAGATTAAATTACTCATGTCATAAAACCATTACAGGATTGTGCCTTTTACTCGCCGCCCCACTCAATAGATGTCAAATACGCTTCCTGCAAGTATTTTTTGATGTTCGCCCATAGACATAATGTCTCTCCGTATCATTAGTAGGAGGTGTACCAAGAGCTCATCCATGTACAATATGCTTACAAATTTGCAACTTCTCGGTTGCCCACAATGGTAAAGCTAAGGCTGATGCCTGGACAAAATGTTGTGACTCGATGCTGAGTTGTTGACACTAAGGTTCATGACGGCTATGTTGGTTGTGATGGATGGGGCTTGGACAACTGGAAAATTGTGAGGCATGAATAGGTGGGTTGATGCATAACATCCAGGTGTAGTCTGAGTAATATATGAATAATAACCTACGCCTGCATGTTTGCCGCTACACGGTCAAGTGATTATAAAATAGGGAGTAAGTAATGCCCCAACTATCAAATCCCAAGAGAGTGGATGATTAATATCCATAATCGCTTATATGTAAAATGTGATCAATGAGAGTGACTGATTAAACTGTTTCTAAACTAATGCTACCTATTTAATTGAATGAAAGGCTAATGTAATAAACATAACTAAATAAGATTGATCGTTGATTATTTACTGTTGTATAGCAGAATGAGTGACAAATGTATTTAGAGGTCGGCTTCACTACTGATTCACTTAGTAGTTCATAGACAACCACTTATGCTTCTTTCATCTATTGAATATTGTTGAGTTCTTATGTGTTTATTGGATCCATGACATATAATCGAAGTTATTCGCACATATAACTCATTAAGCCTCTAATTACCTAGAGCATTAGCCTGAATTGTCTGGTTGTCAATCGTTTTATAAGAGGTTAAGTCTATAATCCAATTCACTATTCACTAGTGTTAATTAGGCATACTTGCAAAGTTGTATATCTGTGATCTAACTATTGTGCAAGAAGTCGCGTTAGCTTGTCATAGTCACAAAATGGACTCTAACATGCATAGTCTAACATCATTACTTTAGCACTCCTATTTTGGTGGAACGTCGATGCTCTTAATATTTAGAGCTCCTTTGCTTCACCTTCTTCTTCAAAACTCTTGACTTTTCGACTCTAAGACTAAAACTATGGAAGATGAGTGGATGTGGTGTTTCTCTCGAACTCTCATCCCGACTACTCTTCACATTTGTTTTTCTCTTGTATTGTTTGATTGTGCACACGTTTTTAACCTAGATCAACTCATACTTTTACAGATTTATGTGTTGCCTTAGGGTTGATTAGCGACCGTCACTTTATTTCCTGTGAAATTGCAATCTTACCCCTAGTCGCGCTCGGTTCTAGAAGCTACTTGTGCTTGTTTTTGTTCCTCGTGTGCTACCACGGGCGCTGGTCATACTACCCAATGATGTCCGAGGCTCGACTACCTCCCCAACCCAAGCTCTACAGCACGCTCCACTAGAGGCTTCTGATAAATTAGGGCTGCATTCTTCTCGTGCTGCTCGCGTGCTACATAGCGTTATAGTGCCTCCGCTGCATTCCTTCGTTTTGTCTTCTCTGGTCATTGTGATTTCATCCATTACATGCTCCAAAACGATGGTTTTGTCATGACTCGAGTCAAAACTACAAAATAATAAAATATAATGAAATTGTACGGATCGAGATTCGATACTTGATCACAAGTGTTGCGATAACACCAAAGCTATGTTATCTTAACACCTTCTTGACTTGATGATGTATCACAGTGGAAATAAAAAGAACATAAAAAGATGCAATTTTAAGTAGAATGTATGAATATATTATACCGAGCTTTTGGCAAAATAATCACTATGTTAATAGTAATTTTACAAAAAAGTGTTCTAAGAATTCTATACTCCTCACTTCGAATTTGTTTGAACAAAACAACCAAGAAAACTAAGATCATTCTTATCACGTATAGCTCCTTAATTCTAATGACTTAGCCTTAATTTACAAAACTTAAAACTTGGTAAAAACATGACAAGAGACTTAGCACTTTGAATATAATCTCTCACATTCTTTTGCTTTATTATCTCGTAATCTCGTGTCTTCTCTTGATGCACTCCATGTCTTTATATAGATGTGTATTCCTTAATCTTCAAGACATGTTGTACACGGTTTAGATTGCCTTGAATTTTCTTGTACTCCATTGTTTTCATCTTTGATCCTCGGTCTTCATGTAACGGAAAGTTTCCTTATTTAACATTAGAGTTAACTAAGGGAAACTTCTTCGTCAATGTCGACTTTAAACTGGAAAGTATCTTCACTTGAATCTTTTTTCCATGTTGCATTCTTCATGCCCAAACTTTCCTTCTTTCTTCAATCCAAGTTCGGCTTATTTAATGAAAGTGTGAACATGGAAAATTTCTCTTTAAACTCGATCCTTCACATGATCTCGTTGACCTGGAACATTCACAAACAACTAAACTAAGTTAATATGTTAATAAAGGCAAAACAAAAAGATATTCAAAATATTTCAAGATTGTTCAGTGTTACAATGTTTCTGTTCAGTGTTGCGATAACACCTCACAAGTTCACTGTTATGATAATACTGGCCCAACACTTACACTTTCAATCTCTTCATTTTTGCCTTTCTTCACAAAACCTTAAACTTGTTCACAATTACGCTTAATGTTTCAAAATCATAATAAAGTAAACGAGTCTAGACTACTCCCCGTTAATTCAAACTGTTATACTGGGTGTTGGCATAACACTAGTTTTCATCAGTGTTGTCTTAACACTCAATCTAACCCTATACAAAAAATGTCAGCAATGAAAGAACGGTAGTAGTACTAGAAAGTTTAACAAGGAAATCAAAAGCAGTAGCAGTTAAGTGCAGTTACATACCCAAATATAAACTTAAGGAATGATGGGAACGCAGACGATGTTTATGAGCTTAGTATGCCAATAGAATATCACAGCTATGTTTTTTTCTCCAAGTGCTCGATCAAGTAATAGTAATACCCAAGTATAGTTACGAACCAAATATCGTATGCCAAGGGAGTGGTGGATTGCTTATCAGAATCACTTAAATATAAAAGCAATATTGATTTTCACGATGTTGTCTTCTATTGTTGCACGATGAATGTTATATGAATGAATGTATGCAGAATGTTTTGAATGCAGGAAACTATGAATGCAGGTTTTAGAAAACGGTTTTGTATGCAAATGACTACTAAACTAGAATGTAATGAAGACGATATGAATGCTAAGAAAATGGTTTTGATGCAAGAAAATAGTTGAATCAATGAGAACATGAATGAAAGCAGATTGAATGTAAAGAAACCAGATTGGCTAAATTAATGCAAGGTAGAAAGTAAAGAAAAAGATTTTAAGATGAGTGACGAGTGATTGCTTTAGTTGTAAACATATGATTAAAAGATGTTTGGAGTTAGGATTCACTACTAATATAATTGTTCATAGACAAACTACCTATGTTTCTCTAAGATGCTTGATTATGTGCTTGAGTTCTCGGTTTCTAATAGATTCGTAACATACAGCTGGAGTTATCCTAACTATAAAATCCTTAAGTCTCTAATGACCTACTGCGTTAGCGAAATAAGTCCAGTTGTCAATTGTTTTAGAAGAGATATTAAGTCTGGAATCCAATTAATTCATCCATTTTGTGTTAACAAAACGTACATAATTAAGATTGATTTAGTGTGATCTAAGGGTTGAGCATTAGTTGCGTTAGCGTACCAAACTCACAAATCACATGTATACACAATTATCTTAACATCTACACTCTTGCTATCCAACGGTAGTGCTTCTGTTCATCTAGCGAGAGTAAGAGTAATAATGCAGAATACTAACTAATCAATCTAGACACATGATCATTAAAAATAAACATATTCATAAATAAGAGCCACCTCCCTACTCCAAACACGTAGTAGTTTAGCTACTCATAGTCTTGTTTCAATAACAAATAAAGAGTTAAATAACATAAACATAAATGAAAGAGACAAGAAAAGCATCACAGATCTGATGGAACGTTGACTCCTTGTTATCTTCTCGGCTCCTTGCTATCTTCTTCTTCACAAACTATCGACTCTTGAATATGAAAACAAAACTAGAACATAATTCTAATGGTGTTTCTCTCTCTTCTCTTCTTTTCACAACTCTCTCTAACGTAACCAAAAGTATTGAATTGCGGTGAAAGTGATGAAAACAATGCTTTAAGTGATAGCCTTACTCTCATATTTATAGGATAAACATGTTGCCTTGGTTTCAAAGTCGACCACAACTTAAACTGCAGAAAATGACGTTTTTGCCTTAAGGACGCGTGACATGTCATGTCGTGCGACGGTGCACATGTCTCACCGCTATCGCGTCAGTCTTTAGGTGGTTGTGCGTGTTACGCTGGTCGTCGTGCGGCTCGCGTGACTCTCTAATTAATGCGCGCGAGTCGCGCGGTGATGCGGGTGCAGAACTCGGTATAGGTTTTGAATAGGAATAAATAGTTAACAATTAAATTATTACACCTGAACTTCTCCCTTCACAAGTTTGCCAGTCAAGTAATAATAAAATGATAAGTATAATTACGAAACAAGTATCGTATCCCACGGGAGTAGTGGACGTATGCTTGAATCAAATAAATGTAAAACACTAATGGTCGTCACGGTTGCTATCTTTATGTATGCAGGATGTAAATGCAAAATGATTTGAATGTAGAAAGCTATGAATGTAGGTTTTATGAAAACAGTTTTGAATGCTAATGACTACTAAACTAGAATGCAATAAAAACAATGTAAGAATGCAACGAAAGGTTTTTATGCTAGAAAACAGTTTAAATGCAAAGAGAACTACAATGAAGGATGATTGATTGGTTGAATGCTTTAGTTGTAAACATACGATTAAAAGATATTTGGAGATTGAGTTTCACCACTGATTTAACCATAATAGTTCATAGAGAACTACCTAACTTGAGATGATTGATGCTAGTTTGAGTTCCAAGTCTCCAATAGATCCTTGACCTATAGTTGGACCTATCCTAACTATAAATTCTTAAGTCTCTAATCGAATAACGCACTAGCAAAACCAGCCCAATTGTTAGTTATTTTATTAGAGATATTAAGTCTGCAATGCCAAACTCTTCTGAATCGTGTTAACATAAACGTACGTAATCAAGAATGGTTTGGTGTTATCTAGAGGTTGCGCAATAGCCTCGTTAGCATACTAAAGTCACAAATAGCATACATACATAATTTTCTTAACATCTACACTTTGGCGGTCCTAGTGTAGTGTATCCGTTCATTCAGTGAGAGCAAGACTAGTCATGCAGCAGGAAGACTAATCCTTCTAGGCACAAGAATACATCAAAAACACATCAAACAAAACAAGTAATCATATGCATAAAATAGAGTTACTCCCCTACTCCAAACAAAGAGTAGTTTAGGTCCTCATAGTCATGAGTTTAACAATCAATAAGGAATTGAATAACATAAACGAAGTAAAGAGATCTCAGATTCGGTGGAATGTTGATGGGTGTTGGGAATCCGTAGTTAAATTCCATCAATTGATGGGTGTTGGGAATCCGTAGTTGCTCATTGATTTATTTCAACTTGTTTCCTAACTCAACGTTGTCTTTATTCATTTGTTCCTTCGCTTCTTGCAATTGTTCCTTAAACATTTTTTGTCTCCTGTGCGTGGGTGATAGGATTTATTCAATGGATTCGATAGATGAAGACTCGTAAGTGTGTGATGTTGTCTCGATCCCTTGCCTTGCAATGTGATTGATGGAATATGTATTTTGGTGATGGATGTCTGTGTCAAGCTCGGGACAACCTTATTTGACACGAAATGCAATGATGAGTGCTCCAAGATACATGAGTCATGGTGGACCATCGGCGGTGTAGTCCCCAATAGATTTAACTATGATTTCACCAATATTAGGAGTATCTCCCTTTTGATAGACAACATAATCTTAACTTGCTCCCATAAAACTCTTCCCTTGTGGTCGTGTGGAAGTATACAAGAACTAACAAACATATACAGCTCCTTGCATGTTTCTTGTAGATCTTCATGAAATGCCTCCAACATTCCATCTTCATTGTAATGGAAAACAATGGGTAACACTAAGAACCGTGACACTCATTTGGTTGTAAGCTTGTGTTGTGAACTCAAATCCCAAAGTATCATTCAACCATCATGCAATTTGTAGAGTCTGTTGACTCATTTCTCTGTGATTTCAATCGTTCTTCCTCGTAGAAAGATATTATCGTCCCTCTCATCATAGTGTGCATAGTATTTGCTAACAATGCTATCGTCACAATACTGGCGCGAATGAGCATGGCTTCTAGTCCTACATTGATTGACATTCCCTTCAACTCTTGTACTTCTTGTTCATCAACTAAGTAGCTTTCCAGTAGCGTGTTGTACAAGTTGAAGGTATTGTCGATAAGGAATCGGTCGTGATCAAACGTTAGCTTGGCTAATGAAAGTCTCAAAGCTTTTCTTGGTGTTCCCGTTGCTGGATCAATAGTGTAGTAACATACATATGCCATATTTCTCCTACAAAGAAAGATAAGAAAATAAAAGTTTTCTTCAAGAAAAACTGATGAATTGAAAAGTTAGGACTAGAAGAAAAAGTTTTATGAATTCTGAGAATTATATAAGTGATCAATGTTGAAGAAATATATAAGAGTTCTTAAGAAACAATTAGCAATTTTTCATAAGTTGCACAACTCTTCCATATTAATTGTAATCACACAAGGAATAATTCATGTACATCAATGGAATTTAATCATAAGAGAAGTATAAGTGATGTTGGAAACCTAGAAGATAGAAATTGCTCAGTGAAATTCCGTAGATTCTAATTTTGCACGACTCGTCCTTTCTTTTGTACTGAGAAAACATGATTTGCAAGAACTGGGGACACGCGACATGCATGTCACGTGACGTGTCACACTGGTTCTATGTGATAATGGCCATAGTTGAGCTGCTCGCGCTACTCACTGGTTGACTTGTGTGACTCGCACGACAAGCTGGGCTAGTAGCGCGACCAACTGGATGGTTTGTGTGATGAGCATGATTTTTTGCTACCTGCACTACTCGCGTACGCCATCTCATTTGTTTGTATCCTATTCGTCTCTTTACTTTGCATCTTCCTATGTTTCCTCTTCCTTCTCAAATTTTAAGCTCAAAACACATTGAATGATTATGTTATATATGACTTGATAACGAAATTATTGAATAACAAAATGACAAACTCAAAAATAAAAATAGGACAAATTATTAAAACTGGCTATTTAGTTTCTCCTTTTTATAAAAGTGTTCAAAAGAATTTCGGCTTTAAAAATGCCCCGAAACTATGCGTATTTTTTGTCAAAAATGCCTAATGGCTCTTATTCGGGCTATTTGTCCGACGTGGCTGCCAACTCGAGAAAGCGCCCTTCCACGTGGCAAAACATTGCGTCAGCGAGTTATTAAAAATGCCCTGTAACTTGGCCTCTTTTATGAAAGTGCCCAAAATAATTACAGGCTTTAAAAATGCCCGGTATATTTTTTATTTTTGGCTAAAAATGTCCAATGGCTCTTATTTAAAGTGTCAAAAAGTGATGGTGCCCAAAGTGCCAAAAAGTAATATTAAAACCTTGTTTTATTTCATTTTATAATTAAGTTTTCTAAATCCAAAAGTTTATGTTAACAACATTACCCACGTTCATAGAAGATAAAATATGTACGAAAACTCCCCGAGTACTATCTATTTAATTATGAAGCTTATTATTCCAGGGTTACAATCTTGAATTGTTCAACACCATCGGAACCGTCTCGGTGAGGGGAAGGTTCTAGTCAAACTTTAAATAAAATTTTCGACATTTTTTTGGCACTTTTGGGCAATTTTGACGAAAAATCGAAAACATACCGGCCATTTTTAAAGCCCATAATTATTTTGGCACTTTTATAAAAGAGGCAAAGTTACAAGGCATTTTTAATTATTCGTCGGCGCATTTGCTCGAGTTGGCAGCCACGTCGAACAGATAGTCCGAATAAGGGTCATTGAGCATTTTTAACAGATAGTGCGTATAGTATATTTATGTGTCATTATTGAAGCCCGGAATTCATTTGGGCATATTCTTAAAACAAACTTAATGGACATTCTTAATAATTCATCCATAAACATACAATTGTGGGTTGTCTTCACACAGTGTAAGTTTTACATTGGTTAGCTCGACGCTATGGTCAAGAATTAGGGGTTCTTGGGTGCACTTTTTGCACCTTGGTCTTTCTCCTCATTCGTGGTCTTCTTCTTCTTCACTTTGTCGCTTTCCTTATTGTGGACTTTGGGTGAACCTTCTTCTTGAAGCTTTATCTCATTGGATTTAACTTTCGCGTTCTTTCCCTTCAAGTTGATATTTGTTTTCTTCTTGACAACGGATGTCTTCTTCTTAGATTTTTCCACTATTTCCTCCAATAGGTCCATATCATCATAACTTGGGATTTCTATGAACGAATTCCAATATGGTGGCTTCCAGCCAACTTCTCTAACATGTATGGATTCACATAGCTAAGTCCCAGAATGTTTTCAAATATTGCACATCACTGAGCCAATTTGGTGTCATTGCTTTGAAAGTGTAATTTTCCCTAGCATCTACGAAGTCCTTCCTAATGATTTCCAAATCAATCCACGCTTACTTACTGTGGCCCCGCACTTTTGACAAAAAGTGAATAATTGGGGTTTTCATATGTGGATTCACAGAGAACTCTTTCTTCAATTTTTCAACGACTCCACTCCACTCCACTCTCTCTCTTCATTGATGTTATCGGTGTACCACTTATGTGCTCCTCCCTTGAGCGAGAAAGAAAATATTCCTCGGATATCGTATTCTTCCTTCAGTCTGAAATAACGGTACAACTCTTCGAATTCTTCTAAAGGGTTGATTGGGTTTTCATAAGGTTCCCCACTGAATTGATTCTTCATCACCATGTACATCAACTATGAATTCGCTTTTCTTGCATAAAAAATGTTAGGACCGAATATTTCGGTCTATGATAGTTTAAATAATTGGTTAATTAATTAGTTAATTATAAGTGTTTTAATTAAGGGAAAAAATCAGACCACCCCATTAGCTTCCGGCTGTTTTGCACTCTGGGCCCCCAACTTTGTTTTTAAGCTCTTTGCCTCCCCAGCTTTGTATTCCGTCCCACGTTACCCCCCGACGCAACATGGCCGTAGAAAAAACGAATATTCTGTTAAAATACAAACCTAGGGGGACAAAATTTAACGGAATATTCATTTTTCACAGAATATTCCCGTGGGGATAAAGTTGAACGGAATACAAAGCTGGGGGTGGGAGGGGGGGGGGGGGGGCAAAGTGCTAAAAAGCAAAGTACCTTTTTCCCTTTAATTAATGTTTAATTGATTATGTTTTGAATATTTCAACAAGAATGTGTTAATGATCTCTTTCCTTATAGTTAGAATTGTTATCATAACATGTTAAATAAGAAAAGATAGTTGGTGAGATCCTAAAACTAAACCTTGTAGTTTCCTTATAGTATTAGATACCGCTGCGTCAGATTAATTATGGAAAAAGATTTAGAATTATATTTGTCTTTGTATGATCCGGTTTTATTCTAAGTGTATCTGGACTGAATTATATATGCATTCATTTAGAATATTCTGTTTACTTATTTAATAGGATCAAATCGGATGAATTAAGGAAGGTTTACAAATTGTCAAAAAGAATCTAAGATCTAGTGCACCAGCTGTCCTTCCGCGTAGAAGATTATGCACTCTAGAAAGCAGGAGACTCGGAGACATTTGAATACATGTTTTAAGAGTTTAGATTTAAGATTTGTTATTTTATTTGTTTGTGAGTCAAAAATAGTTTCAAATTTTTTGTATGAAATATCAAAGCGGAGGAACTTTGCGTGAACTTGATTATTACCATATTAAAGTAGAGTTTGATAGTTAGGTGTCGCGTCAGATATTAAGAAAGTAATTAGAGAGAGTATAGATTACGAGTATCAAGTAATAACCTGAGTGTGTAAAAGTCTTTTACTATACGAAAGAGACTTGAGTTGTTAGAACAGGCGAAAGCCGAGTGGACTAGGTCTGTTGTGACTGAACCACTAAAAAGTTCATGAGTTATTGCCTTATTTCTTACATATCTTAACTAGTAACAATTACTACAAAAATAAATAAGTGATAAGTAAACAATTATCGTTACAAGTGGTATCAGAGCTAGTCACTAACATTTATTTTAGTGAGATTCTGGTTTGCAAATACCTTATTTACATGGATGGAAGAAATCAAAGAAGGTTTGTTAGCAAAAAGACCACCAATGCTGACGAGTACAAACTATTCGAACTGGAAGAATAGTCTCAGACATTTCATCAAAAAACAGGATCGGAAAGCTGGGAAATCATTCTAAGAGGTTGGTCACCTCCTACTGATGAAGACAATAAGCCAAACATTAACTTAGTCAAATGAAGAAGACCTTCTTGCGGAACAAAACTCTATTGCTCTTAATACTATCCTAAGTGTTTGTTAACATGAACCAATATAATATCATTTCTACTTGTGTATCTTCTTTGGATATTATACGAGTTGCTCGTGAAGGTACCACAAGTGTTCACAGATCTAAGTTACAATTGTTTACCACTCAATTTGAGAACATGCGGATGCAAGAAGCTGAAAAACAATAGCCCAATACAATGCTAAACTTAGACGCATCGCAACAGAAGAAGCTTTGCTCGACGAAGTATATAGTGAAGCAAAATTGGTTCACAAAACACTCAGATCTCTTCCACCAAAGTTCATAATCAAAGTTAAGACCATTGAAGAAGCCAAACACACGGACAATATGTTTCTAGAAATTCTTATGGGATCACTTGCAACATATGAAATGAAATTAAAACAAGAAGGAGACAATGTTGCCAATAGTATTTCACTAAAATCCACATCAACATCACTCCCAAATAATGAGTAAGGAACGGATCTCATGAAATCAATGGCTCTACTTTCAAAAAACTTCCAGAAAATGAACAGATCCGAATTTAGAGGTAAATTCCTGTCACCCAGTTCATCTAACTCTGATTTTTATAAAAATCCTTCCGCTGCTAATGATCTTGAAGTGAAAAGAAAAGATAAAGGTATTCAGTGCAGGGAATGCCATTGATTCGGACACATCAGGGCAGATTGTGAAAATCTACTTGAAAAAAATAGGAATTGTGCTCTGGTCACTACAAGGAGTGATGATGACTCAGATGAGACATATGAAGAAGGAGAATCTCCACCAGATGTGGATCTCACTACTAGAATTTCTCATATGCTAACTTCACCTGTTACATCTAATGAATATTGTAATGCAACTAGCTGTCTCATAGAATCTTAAGAAAGGTCAAAAATAGATGACATAAGATCTTACTAAGATGAGATGAACAACACACTTGCAAAATGTGAAGGAGCTACAAGAAGAAATATTGAACTCGAAGGAAAGTTGATCTCATCTATATCACAAGAAAGCTTAGACGCATGTACTCTTGTTCGTGAAATCAACTCATTCAAGAGAAGCAACAACACTCTTTCCTCCGAATTGAAACGAGAAACAACCTCTACCAAAGAAGCACAACAGAACGTAGCCAACACATTAAATGAACTTGAGTCAGTCAAGAATAAGGTCAAGCTCTTAAGTTTATGAACTAACAAACTCAATGAAGTCTTCAATGTACAGACACACAACACTAGTCGCGCTGGATTAGGATTCCCTATTAAGTTGCATCAGGAAATACACATGAAGACTCATATCAATCCTATCAAGAGGGTGTCAGAACCCAAATTAAGAAAGAAGAGGAAACAAGTACCATTATGTATATCCAGATGAAGACTTTGGTTTGATGAAAGGGAATCAAGAGCCTACTGTCTATTGGAGATACTCTGGTATAAATGAAAAATTCCCAAATAAATATTTCTTTAGTAATGTTCAAAATTTTGTGCTAGTATGCCATCACTATGGCATAAAGGGGCATCTACAACCCTATTGCTTCCAAATATGGAAAAATCAAATAAGACGAGGAGGGAATAATGTCCCGACTTAAATAAATCCACAAACAACTATTGCAACTCATCATACTTCAAAACACAAAACCACCTCGTAAAAATAAATCTAGGTTCAACGGTCAAATGTCAATTTTTTCGTTAGTAATCAATCTTCCTCATACAAATCAACTAACTCTTGGTTTTTTGATAGTGGTTGCTCCCGCCATACGACTGACAAGAAAAATATTCTCAGCAAATTTGTGAATGAAATAAGGAGAAACGTGGTATTTGGAGATGAAAACAAAGGAAAAATTATTGGAAGATGAACTTTGAATGTAAAAGGATTCCCCCGTCTAAAGGATATTTTCTATGTAGAAGGATTACATAAAAATTTAATCAGCATAAGTCAATTGTGCGATTAGGACCTGTTCGTACGATTCACTAAAAATAAGTGAAGTAATCGACAAAGAAGATAAGTGTGTCTTGCAGGGGTTGAGAAATGCAAATAACTGCTATACATTGACCAAACATAATGCATCAGAAAATATTCTTTTGTGTCTCTTTAGTGCTACCTCACAGACCGAGTTGTGGCACCAAAGGATGGGACACGCCAATTACAAAATGTTGTCAAAACTTTGTAGGATAAAGGCCATTCGTGGAATGCCTTCCATTGGGACCTGCAACGAAGGAAAGTGTGAAGCATGTATGCAAGGGAAACAAAAGAAAAGCAGACACATGCTGTTGCAACATACTCCCTCAACCCGCATCTTGGAACTTCTTCACATAGGACCAATTCAGAAGGAAAGCATCGGCGGTAAAAAGTATATTTTTATTTGTGTTGATGATTTCTCTAGATTTACATGGGTCGAATTTTTACGAGAAAATAGTGAATCTTTTGACGCCTTCAAATTTTTTTGTAATACTGCCGCAATAGATAAAGAATTAAACATTAAAAGAATTAGAAGCGATTACGGAAAAGAATGAAAAAAATGAAATGTTTAATTCCTTTTGCAATGCACAAATTAAAATTGTTCAAATTGTTTTTTAAAAAAAAAAAAAAAATAAGGCAGCAGCAGCAACAACAACAACACTCCCCATAACTTTGTTGCCTAATCTCCCTCTTGCTTGCATAACAGAATTTAAGGGAGCAGACTCCAATTTTGGAAACCTGAACAAGCAAACGGGAGAACTCATATGAAGTTTCTTCAGGTTAACCGTAGAGGTGGTGAGGTGAACAGGTGCCGAAGCCGAGGGCGATGGTGGAGAGGGTAGCGCGAAGGCTAGGCAGACCAAATCTGGGGATGCCTTGAGTCTTGAGGGATTGAACATGGGCTTAGTCTAGTCGTTTGGAGGATGTTGTGCACACATCATCCGGTAAATTAGAGATGTGAATTCCAGAGAAAGACTGATATTGGACGAGAAGACAGTAAGATAGATGCGCTCGAAGGCCAACTAGCCAAGATTCACGGGTTGTCACATACTGTTAACAGGGTAGAAAATCACCTGCTTAAAATACACGATAATTCGATTACCAAAATTACTTGGTATATTATATGATTTATAAACGACATCGCATTATAACACGGTTTAAATACCGGTATACTTCGTTAAAAATTATACTATTTGTATATCGTAAATCATGACGCACGACTATCGACCGGATTTATAGCTAAAATACTACCCGGTTTATGCTCATATTTATAACATGACTCACAACTCGATATATTATTACACGTAGGTTTTTGTACTCGCTCCAGTAATATGACTCAAATTTATAAAAGCATTTGCACCAAACAAGGCACAACACAATGCATGTATCGTGACTTAACACTTGGCCAATGCATGTACCAAGCCTCTACTTAGCCCCCCAAGTGGCACACATGCTATGAGGCCACATCACCTGCATCTTTACATGCACAAGACATCTGCCCCTAAAAAACCTCTATAAAAAGGGGACAAGAACCATAGAAGAGGGGACAAGTTGGGGAAGAGAGAAAAAATAGGGAAAAAGAGGGAAAAAAGATGGAGAGAAAAAGAGAGACACACATACGCAACTTGCGAACAAAAAACTCCTTCTTTCTCTCCTCCCCTAGGAGAACACTCTCCTCCCCTAGGAGAACACTCTCCCCCCCTAGGAGAACACTCTCCCCCCCTCTGAGAACACTCTCCTCCCCTCGGAGAACACTCTCCTCCCCTAGGAGAACACTCTCTTCCCCTAGGAGAACACTCTCCCCCCCCAGGTAGGAGAACACTCTTCTCCCCTCGGAGAACACTCTCCCCCCCTCGGAGAACACTCTCCTCCCCTAGGAGAACACTCTCCTCCCCTAGGAGAACACTCTCTTCCCCTAGGAGAACACTCTCTTCCCCTAGGAGAACACTCTCCCCCCTAGGATAACACTCTTCTCCGCTCGGAGAATACTTTCCCCCCCCTCGGAGAACACTCTCCTCCCCTCGGAGAACACTCTCCTCCCCTAGGAGAACACTCTCTTCCCCTAGGAGAACACTCTCCCCCCTAGGAGAACACTCTCCTCCCCTAGGAGAACACTCTCCTCCCCTAGGAGAACACTCTCCCCCCTAGGAGAACACTCTCCTCCCCTCGGAGAACACTCTCCTCCCCTAGGATAACACTCTCCCCCCCTAGGAGAACTCTCCGCGAGGACAACTCCTCCAACATATACAATCGATAAAACCGACAAGCACCAAATAACCAACACCAAAAAACAAGAACTACGAGTGGCTTGATTCCCAATCGGGGGATACGTAGGTATCTCGGAAAATATCCGAGTCCAGCCGTAAATCAATAAAAACCAACAATCTCCTCGGGTCGGGATCGGCGTTCCAACCCAATATAAATATCTTTCGTTAAGTAGGGAAAAATTCCAAACCCGTTAACAAAATGGCGCCGTCTGTGGGAAACGTCGTTGGATCCTTGAGCAAGCCCGAGGAGATCGCTGCCAAAACCAAAAGGGAAAGCAGGTGCTACAGCCACGGGGCGATACGCTCCGAAGCTAAGTTTTCCTTTCTTCACAACTCGCGTGATTCGATTACAATCTTGGATATCTCCTTGAAAATCATAAGATTTTCTAATTGCTATATAAGTATATATAAGTGCATATATGCGAAGTCTGTAAAAGACTTGGGTAGGAGTTGAAAGAAATTCTTAGATATGTGAATTCTTTTGCCTACTGCTTGAGAGTTGCAGAGAAAGAATAAACAGAGAAAAAAAAACTTGCAAAACAAGTTAAGGATTAACCTTGACTCTTCCAACTCACTAATTACTCCCGAAATAAATAAAACAACTAGTCCTAAGATACAAAAGCCTACGATTCGGACCCCCTCCCCGATAGTGAAAGTAGAGCTATCCTCATCCATCGGATTATGATCCTAATCCTTAGATGCATCGCTCTCGTTTTCGAGAACGTCATCCCCCGCTAACATTTGGTCCTCTTTAAAAAATCTCACCCTCCTCGGGAGCATATGAACTCCCAATAGAAGAGCAAGGCAGAATCGCAGCCAACGTCCTAAGCCGCCTCCTCCCACTCCGAGAAGATAGACCCTGCTCCCAGAACTCCACGGTCTTGAACAAACAAACTATAATATATTTTTCCAAGGCATTGCCTGCACAAAATAACGGGAATGTAAAACTTCCCGAAGAAAGAAATGAGTAAACAATTAAAGATAATATTAGTCCTAAATCAAAAGGATTAATAAATGGACAATACTATTGTCACGAGTACTTCCGATGAGTTGTACCCACTCCCAACGAGGAGGCCCATCGGGTGTAACCAATACCGCTCGGTTACTAACCCAAAGCGGTAGGAGTGGCCATCCGACGAGGGCACCTAGCGTCCCTCGGAAAGTCACAATGAGTCAAAACCAGATATCAGGGTGGCATCGAATAAAAAACGAACCCGGATGGATCCACCTGATTCAGATATCCATCACGACACCGAGCAGGGCCCCAACGGACTCTCGAGTCCCAGAACACACTCCCGACGAGGAGGCCCATCGGGTGTGACCAATATCGATCGGTTACTAACCCAAAGCGGTATGAGTGGACATACGACGAGGGCACCTAAGCGTCCCTTGGAAAGTCACGATGAATAAAGAAAAGATATCAACGCGGCATCGAAAAAAAAAAAAAAAAAAGTAAACCCCGATGGATTCGCGAAACTCCGATATCCATCAATGCGCCAAGAGGGACCACTACAGAGGTAAAAAAAAAAAAAAAAAAACAAAATAAAAAAATAAAAACCTCTCGCCTCAATGAAGGCACGCCTCAACGAAGGCAACACGAAGAAAGAAAAACCCTCCCGCCTCAAAGAAGGCATCAGGGGTAAAAAAAATTCTCGCCTCAATTAAGGCATCAAAAATAAAAAACTTCTCGCCTCTAAGAAGGCAACCACGATAGTCCCCTCGCCTCTTCTAAGGTAAGCAAAAAACTGGGGGGGCTTATGTTAAACGGATATAAACATCGAATGACAAAGGCCTACGATACCCCAAAATAGTTCCCCGATACCTTACCAAGGCTTTTCGAGTCCTATATGAGACTCGAATGCCTTTCAAGGATCTACGGGACAATCACGACGCAAAAACCGACAAAGACCTACAAGGTTCTAAATAATTCTACGATACCTCAAAAGAAACGTTAAAAACGTTAATAGCTATTGGGATACACTATAATATTTCTGACCAGAAAAAGCGAGAAAGACGTATACTTGAAAAGGCTCGAAACAATGCCTTAGAACGACTTCGTTACAAGAGGCTACGATACTTCTCTAGAAAATCCGCGATACTCGAACCCTCACAACTCCCGACTTTTAAGTTTCTAGTGCAGTCATAATGACCGACTGCACTAAAAATTGGGTGCCTTTGTTAACAGGGTAGAAAATCACCTGCTTAAAATACACGATAATTCGATTACCAAAATTACTTGGTATATTATATGATTTATAAACGACATCGCATTATAACACGGTTTAAATACCGGTATACTTCGTTAAAAATTATACTATTTATATATCGTAAATCACGACGCACGACTATCGACCGGATTTATAGCTAAAATACTACCCGGTTTATGCTCATATTTATAACATGACTCACAACTCGATATATTATTACACGTAGGTTTTTGTACTCGCTCCAGTAATACGACTCAAATTTATAAAAGCATTTGCACCAAACAAGGCACAACACAATGCATGTATCATGACTTAACACTTGGCCAATGCATGTACCAAGCCTCTACTTAGCCCCCCAAGTGGCACACATGCAATGAGGCCACATCACCTGTATCTTTACATGCACAAGACACCTGCCCCTAAAAAACCTCTATAAAAAGGGGACAAGAACCATAGAAGAGGGGACAAGTTGGGGAAGAGAGAAAAAAGAGGGAAAAAGAGGGAAAAAAGATGGAGAGAAAAAGAGAGACACACATACGCAACTTGCGAACAAAAAACTCCTTCCTTCTCTCCTCCCCTAGGAGAACACTCTCTTCCCCTAGGAGAACACTCTCCTCCCCTAGGAGAACACTCTCCCCCCCCCCTAGGAGAACACTCTCCCCCCCTCGGAGAACTCTCTCCTCCCCCCAGGGAACACTCTCCTCCCCTAGGAGAACACTCTCTTCCCCTAGGAGAACACTCTCCCCCCTAGGAGACCACTCTCCCCCCCTAGGAGAACACTCTTCTCCCCTCGGAGAACACTCTCCCCCCCTCGGAGAACACTCTCCTCCCCTCAGAGAACACTCTCCTCCCCTAGGAGAACACTCTCCTCCCCTAGGAGAACACTCTCTTCCCGTAGAAGAACACTCTCCCCCCTAGGAGAACACTCTCCCCCTAGGAGAACACTCTTCTCCCCTTGGAGAACACTTTCCCCCCTCGGAGAACACTCTCCTCCCCTCGGAGAACACTCTCCTCCCCTAGGAGAACACTCTCTTCCCCTAGGAGAACACTCTCCCCCCTAGGAGAACACTCTCCTCCCCTAGGAGAACACTCTCCCCCCCTAGGAGAACACTCTCGTCCCCTAGGAGAACACTCTCCCCCCTAGGAGAACACTCTCCTCCCCTAGGAGAACACTCTCCCCCCTAGGAGAACACTCTCCTCCCCTCGGAGAACACTCTCCTCCCCTAGGATAACACTCTCCCCCCCTAGGAGAACTCTCCGCGAGGACAACTCCTCCAACATATACAATCGATAAAATCGACAAGCACCAAATAACCAACACCAAAAAACAAGAACTACGAGTGGCTTGATTCCCAATCGGGGGATACGTAGGCATCTCGGAAAATATCCGAGTCCAGCCGCAAATCAATAAAAACCAACAATCTCCTCGGGTCGGGATCGGCGTTTCAACCCAATATAAATATCTTTCGTTAAGTAGGGAATAATTCCAAACCCGTTAACACATACTAATGTGGAAGAGAACACACGCAACAATAGGATTGACAACAGAGTAATGAGAGATGGGTAGCCAGTGGGATATGAGAATGTCGAAAAGCAATATGGTACGATGAGTGAGCAGGGTAGAGGGCATGGATATTCTTAACGATCCAGATGGTCAAGTCAGCAAAGTGGTTGTATGTTCAAGGACCACAACATCCATATTGGAGTCTTTCTAAATTTCTGAGGTACGACCTATTACAATCGCTAGGAAATTCATGTGAAAGTTTAGGAGAGACGGGCTAAAGTCATACACATGTCCTCTCACGAATAATTTATAATGATGTAGCGTTCTAGGGATCGCTAGCTGTTTGGATGGGTTAGCATAGAATTCGTATATGATAGAAGGTACAAAAGCCTCAGCTTACATGGTAGACATAAGTAAGTCACGTTCTTCAAGAAATTCAAGGATACTAGATTTACCATAAGAACGCAAGATCAAAGGAACGTTCTAGGACAAAGAGACGTGTCACGACAAGAAGACGTCAATTTTTTTGCTTTCCAGAACGGGAGTTAAAAAGATTAATAACATCGAAGGTTTGATGCTTTGTTATGACTAGAGGATGAATCCTGTTTGGTGCGAGGGCGTGAGCCAGAAGGACTTTTGAGGGCAGTAGGATGGTGGCGGTTGTGAGGATGCATATTTCTTTGTGGGAGAACTTGTGTATGATATGGTTGTTATTCAGGCTCGATAAGCTCTGGAGAGAGACATCACTAGGGATTGGTTCTCCGATGAAAAGGACATCATCATCAGAGTCGAATCCACAGTCGGTGAGAAGATGAACAACTTTTTCTGAAGAAGACATCTTGACCAAAAGTTATCTAAGAGAGAATATAGCAAGAGGTGTAGCGAAACAATCGAAGAGATCTCGTATTTAAATAGAGACTAGAATATAGTAATATGGAAGCTGTCAATTTTGTGAATAATATGAACATGGTAATAGTTTCCAAGAAAAAAATCAATAAGCCAAGCCGCATATGCGATTCACTTCACACATAGATAAGATATGGTAACGTGATTGTGGAAGTTATGGTACAGAAATAGTAATTCATATATTCACACGGGAACAACTGGCTTTCCATAAAACGGGCAGGATGACAGACATGTATACTTTTGATTCATTTAGGAAAGTAGTTGAGACAAGTACCTATTATGAGATACCAAACAATGTACCTAGCTCCTAGACATCACTCAAATAAGATCAAACTTTGCAGAGTATGTTCAATGGACCATCATGAATTAAAAAGATGGGGTTGTGTTAGTGATATCAATGTTTGCAATCTGTCATGATCAAAGTAACACGCCTGATTCAACACTAGTAGCTTTCACTCTTACTCATTTTTGGGTGAGGTAGCTCTTTTCGATGTTGTGACGTGTGCTATAAAAATTGAAAACTTTCACACCCACACCTTCTAGGTGAGGTAGATGTTTCAAGAAAAGTGAGTATGCATTGCCAGTAGAACAAAACTCTACGCGCAATAAACATTTTATGAATTTATTCAAAGTGAAAACGGATCAGATGATGCGCGAAAAGAATACACATGGCAACTTACTAAATACAAAATGAGGGGATGTAACCTAAAAATTCGATATTATGTGTATCCAATTACTGTTGCATAAGCGCAATGTTGTGACTCATAGGTGGCATATGCTAAGAGATTTGTAAGGGTTTAAAAGCGTACAACATCTAATGCCTTAGTAAATATGTCAGCCAGTTGATAATTTGTTCCTACATGTTTCAACTCAAGTACATTTTTCTCTACAAGATCACGAATAAATTGATATCTTATCTGAATATGTTTGGTTCCTGAGTGTTGGACAAGATTTTTAGCAATATTTATGGCACTCGTGCATCACAATATATAGTTAAAATATTCTTACCATAGCCCGTTACCATTTGTTTCATGTAGAGTAGTTGGGTACATCAACTACCTGCTGCAACGTATTCTGCCTCGGCAGTGGACAAAGTGACCAAGTGTTGTTTCTCGCTGAACTAGAAGACAAGGTTGGTTCCAAAGTAGAAGTAGCCACCAGTAGTGCTTTTTCGATCATCAACACATCTTGCCCAATAAACATCACTGTATCCTGACAGATGTGAGTTAGTGTCAAAGTTGTAACATAAGCCAAAATCAGTTATTCATGAGATATATCGTATGCTTGATAAAGGTGTAATTCTCTGGGTTTGGCTTGATATCTAGCACAAATACTGACACTAAAACATATATATGGTCGGCTTGCTACAAGGTATAAAAGACTTCCTATCATGCTCTTGTATAGACTTGGATCAACATCTATGAAACTATCATCTGTTGTGAGACATTCATCCGTTCTCATAGGTTTTGTTCTTTCGAGGCCAAATCTTTTGACGAGATGTTTCACATATTTTGACTGTAAGATGAATATACCATTAGGTCCTTTTTAACCTGTAAACCAAGAAAATATGTAAGTTCTCCAACCATACTCATTTCAAACTCTGTTTCCATTACATAAATGAACTGTCTCAACTCAACATCAGAGGTAGGTCCAAAAACTAAGATTTGTGCAATGATGAGGTTTTTCTTTAAACGTTAAATGAAAATGGTTCTGTCAACACTACCTTGAGATTATCATTTATCTAGAAGGTGTTGAGTTGAACGTTTGTACCATGTCCAAGGTACTTGCTTAAGCCCATATAGAGCTTTCTTAAGTCTGAGTACATGATGCGGCAAGTGAGGATCCACGAATCCTTTAGGCTATTCAACATAGAGTTCTTCGTTGAGATAGCCATTTAGAAAGGCACTTTTTACATCCATCTGAAACAGTTTAAAGTGTAGAAGACATGCAATAGATAACAATAATCGAATTGTCTCTAACCATGCGACATGTGCAAAAGTTTCATCAAAGTCGATTCCTTCAATTTGAATGTAACCTTGTGCCACAAGTCTAGCTTTATTATGCACTACGTTACCATGTTCATCTGTTTTATTCTTGTATATCCACTTGGTACCTATGATGTTGGTTAAGAGGTCTAGGCACCAGTTTCCACACTTGATTTCGTTCAAACTGATTTAACTCTTCTTGCATAGCACCTAACTAGGATTCCTCAAAAATGCTTATTTTATATTTTTATGTTCAATTTTAGAGGCATAACATACATGATTTATCATTTCATTATACCTTCTCTTGGGCGTGTTTCTAGTTCTTATACCTTCATTGATATCAACTAGGATTGTTGTGACGAGGCGATTCTTCTCTACTTTTGAAGAGGGTTCCCTCTATGATGAGTCATGAATGTCCAGTGAGTTGAACTCCTCAGTTGCATCAGAATTGTCATTTTCATCACTAATGGTGGTTAATGTTTCTTCAAGTATTGTCGTAAGATGTGGTTTTAGTGGTTGATCTTCTTCTGGAGTGGGAGACGGTGTTTCTTTCAACTAGGTCTGAGGTCTCAGTTTCTATTGAGGCTACCGCAAAGTCTCTGGAATCACCACATTCAACATTAGATGACTCGATAACAATTTGAGTTCTCATGTTATACACACAATAGGCATGACTGTTCTGAGAGTAACCAACAAAGATTCGCATATCACATTTTGATTGAAAATTACCTTCAGGTTCTCTATTATTCAAGACATAACAGGTACAAATAAAAATGTGAAAAAGTCGTACACTAGGTTTTTTACCCATCCAGACTTCATAGGATGTTTTGTTTGTACCTGGTCTGAAGTAATAGAGATGATTATGTAACATCTTGTATTAAGCCTCATCCCATAACCGAATGGCTAACCTTTTTGGATTTAGCATGACCCAAGCCATTTCCAGAATTGTCCTGTTTTTCCTTTCAGCCACTCCATTTTGTTGTGGTGTTATGGGAGCTGAGAATTCATGAAAAATACCCTTCTCATTGCAAAATGAATTAAACATTACATTTTCAAATTCATTTTCGTGATCACTTCTAATTCTTTTAATGTTTAATTTTTTATCTGTTACAACAATATTACATAAGATTTTGAAGGCGTTAAAAGCTTCACTCTTTAAAAAAATGTTATTCGTAATATAGCATAAAAAAACATCGGATGCCCTAACTGTACGGATGCCCAAATGCAAAACCCGACGACCACGTGGCCGGCCGAAAAAGGAGGCAACGGCGTTGGCAACTATGATGCGAGCTATTTCTCCGTCACCAAAGGACACTTCAACGAGCAACCAGATGAAATCAGGGACAACACTAGGAGATTCGAATCCACAACCACTCGAACCACCAGTTGCAGAACAAGAGCATGTGCGGATGCCGCCGACGATGGGCAAAACACTAGAAATAACACCGGTGACGGCCCCAACGGAACAACATACAAGGAAGGTGCCATGGGTAGACATAATAAAAGGAAATCGACAGTCATTGAAGGGACTGGAAGTGAGCTACACACCCCCAACGATGGTGGACGACGAAATCGACGTGGAGATCGACGAGGAGGACATGGAATCAGAATTAAAATTCTGGGAAATTACATTGGTACTGTATGCCATGGGAGAAGACCTATCAATGAATGCAATTAGACAATTCATGGTAAACACTTGGAATTTTGCCTCTTTACCTGATCTATTTTACAATGAAGAAGGGTACTTCTAAGCTAAATTTCAGAACAAAGAGGATATGGAAGCAGTAATACAAGTAGGACCATACACCATATATAGAAACCCTCTGTTCTTGAGAAAATGGAGTGCTGATTTTAACCTTAAGGAGGGAATGATGAGGGTATTACCCAGCTGGATTAACCTGCCACAGTTACCGCTAGTATATTGGGGAGAAAAGAGCATTAGCAAGATTGCTAGTGCAATAGGAAAACCAGTGATGATGGATGAATGTACAACAAAGAAACTTAGAGTTTCTTATGCAAGAGTACTGGTAGAGGTGGACATAACAACTGAGTTGAAGAAAACTGTGAATGTGAAGGATAAGAAGGGAAATAAACTAGTCGATAAAGTAGTATATGAATGGACTCCACCATTGTGCCCGCATTGTAAGACAGTGGGGTATGTGTGTAAACCAAAGCAACTAGCCAAGCAACTACAAGTGCAAACTAAACAGTGGAAGCCAAAACCTGCTAAAGAATAAACAAAAGCACCAGCTCCATCTACAGAAGATAAATGGACCACATTGGAGAGGAGAGGAAAGAATTTGAAAAAAACCCATGTAGGAAGTGGAGAGAAGAGTATAGAAGACAGAAATGGATTCAAGGCACTAAGGGTTAGAGAAGGCCCTGATGAGCCACCTGACTTACAATAATACTCAGTTGGAATGTCAGGGGGATTAATAAAGGATCAAGACACCTGGAGGTCGTCTCCCACCTCAATAAATTACAGGTATCTTGTGCAGCTCTCTTAGAAACTAGAGTTAAAAGATGCAATATGGATAAAGTAAGAAAGAAGTTAGGGCAACAATGGGACAACATGCATAATTATTCACATCGTAGGAATGGTAGAATTTGGTTGGTCTGGAAACATAACATGGTGGATGTACAAATGAGTAAATGTGCTGATCAATTTCTGCACTGCAAGATGCATGGAAAAGATGGGAAGTTTTTGTGGTATATGACTGTTATATATGCACAGAATAAACTAGAACATAGAAGGGTGTTGTGGCAGGATATAAAGGACTTGGCAGGGAATGTGAATGGTCCTTGGATGATAATTGGAGACTATAATAATGTCTTAACAGTAAATGATAGAAATGTAGGACAACAGGTCCAAGCACAAGAATTTACTGATTTAGAAGGAATGATGAGAGAAGTGGAACTTTTTGAGCATGAATCTGTTGGTGAACACTTCACATGGTCTAATAGGCATCTACAAGGAACCATCTACTCCAGAATTGATAGGGCAATATGCAATGAAGAGTGGTTCCTCACATACCCCAATAGAAAAGTGGAAGTATTACATGGTCACATAACAGATCGATGCCCTCTCAAGGTAACAATTGACAACATAACCCCTAAGAAAGAAGGAAGATGCTTCACGTTCCTCAACTGTGTTACTGAAGCTCCTGACTTCTTAGCACAAGTAAATGAGAACTGGCAAAGACCTTTAGCAGGCAGACCTATGTATGTACTATGGCACAAACTACTCAGGTTACAACCCACAATCCAGAAAATGACAAAACTCAGCAAATGGACCCCTAATCAGATACAGAGGGCCAGGAAGGAACTACAATAAGCACAAACAATGCTACAAGTAGACCCTTTTAAGGAGGAGAACATAATGAGAGTAAAACAATGCTCAACTCAGCTACTAGACTTGCTTGAAAATGAAGAGAGGATTCTAATGCAGAAATCGAAAGCTGCATGGATTAAGCTAGAAGATGGGAATAATGCATATTTTCATGCCACTGTAAAGAGAAAAACAAGAAAATTGGTATTCACAAACTAGAAGACTCCAATGGCAGAATCATTACTAGCATAAATGAGATTGAACAAGAAGTTATGAACTTCTATAAGGAGCTGGTGGGTACGATAACACAGAGGTTGACTTGTAGACGTAGAAGTGATGAGAGGTGGGAAACAACTAAAAGTTGAATCAAAAGAGTTCCTGGTGAGACCAGTAAGTGAGAAATAAATACTGGAAGCACTTAAATCTATAATGGACCAAAAAGCACCAGGTTTGGATGGGTTTAATGCCAAATTCTTCAAATGTACATGGCATGTGATCAAAACAGAGGTAATAGCTGCAGCTACAGAGTTCTTCACCAAAGACAGAATATATGTTGCCCTAAACTGCTCCCTAGTAACTCTGATACCAAAAAACAGCAATGCCAAGACCATGAAGGATATGAGGCCAATCTCATGTTGTTCAACATTCTACAAGATCATATCTAAAGTTTTGACTAGAAGACTGGGAACTGTGGTAAGTGAAGTAGTTCATGAAAGCCAATAAGCATTCATCCCATGTAAAATCATACATGACAACATCATGATTGCACATGAGCTGATCAAGGGGTATACTAGAAAACACATCTCTCCTAGATGCACCATACAGATGGATCTCCAGAAGGCATATGACATTGTTGAATGGAAAGCCTTGGAAACCATCATGAGGGAGATGGGGATTCCAACCCAGTTGTGAGAAGCTTGGGATCACTCACATCTGTTTTGCTGATGATGTACAAATGTTTAGCAGAGGTGATGATTAATCAGTGCAAATGTTGATGGATAAGTTCACTGAATTTTCAAAATCAACAGGCCTTGAAGGTAAATCCATCCAAATGCAAGGTGTACTTTGGAGGGGTAAAGGCAAACACACAAGAACAAATTCTGCACACTACTGGATTCACCAGAGGAGAACTACCTTTCAAATATCTGGGAGTACCTCTCACAAGCAGAAAGCTGACTAGACATATGTGCAAACCTCTCATAGATA
The DNA here is from genome assembly GCA_948329865.1 of Linaria vulgaris. Classification (NCBI taxonomy): domain Eukaryota; kingdom Viridiplantae; phylum Streptophyta; class Magnoliopsida; order Lamiales; family Plantaginaceae; genus Linaria; species Linaria vulgaris. The sequence continues at coordinate 12,488,608 of OX415253.1, forward strand.
AGATTCTTGAACGCATCCACCATTGGTCTGCTAGACTGCTCAGCTATGTAGAAAGAGCCCAACTAATCAAAAGTGTTATATTTGCTATCACAAATTATTGGATGCAAATATTTCCATTACCTAAGAAATTTATTAAACATGTTGAAGCCATGTGCAGGAACTTCCTATGGACTGGAAAAGAGGAAATAAGTAGGAAAGCTCATGTGGCATGGGATAAGATATGTGACCCTAAAAAATCTGGAGGATTGAATATCATCTCACTTGTGGAATGGAATAGAGCTACCATAACTAGACTTCTATGGAATCTTCAGATGAAAGCTGAAAAACTATGGGTGAAGTGGATGCATACATATTTTATGAAAGGAGAAGATATCAGAGAGTATCAACTCCAGAGTAATTGTTCTTGGATAATGAAAGCAACGTTGAAGGGCAGAGAAATGACACAAACTGCTATGTAGGAGGATATGATCAGCAAAGGGAAATACAAAATAGATGTGGTCTACAGGGAATTAAGAGGAACCAAGGAATCAGTGGCTTGGAGAAAACTCATGTATGGGAATAAGGCCAGACCAAGGGCAATATTCATATTCTGGCTGCAATGTCTTAACCGACTGCCAACTAAAGACATGTTGCAAAAACTTGGAATCCAAACTGATGAAAAATGTTGCTTTTGCAATGAAAAGGAATCTGCAGAACACCTATTCTTTAAATGCACCATTACAAGCAATATATGGTAAGAGGTACTCATATGGATGAACATACATCACAGACCAGACGAATTGAAGCAAGAACTACTATGGGTGCTTCAGCAGGGAACAAAGAAGAATTGGAGGAGCAAGCTACTAAAACTAGCAATAGCAGAGGGGATATACAACATTTGGATGAGTAGAAATGATATGATTTTCAACCAGAACACACTCAACCCACACAGTGGCAAGGAAATTATACAAACCATATTATGTAGGTGTAGGGCAGATATGAAAATGTACACCCACATGCAAAGGGTTTTAGAGTGTAAGATGTTTTTCTTGTTGATTAGTGTCTGAACCTGGATCTTTGGATCGGCTTTTACTTACCCGTTTTTGGTTAATAAAAGTTTAGCACTTTGTTCCAAAAAAAAAAGCTTCACTCTTTTTTCTTAGAAACTCGACCCATGTATATCTAGAGAAATTATCTACACATACGAAAATGTACCTTTGCGGGTTGAGGGTGTATGTTGCAATAAATCGTGATTGCTCTTATTTTGTTTCCCTTGCGTGCATACTTCACACTTACCGTCATTTTGAGTGTCCACGGGTGGAACTCCTTGAACGACCTTTGTCTTAGAGAGTTTGGATAAGGTTCTGTAGTTGATGTGTTCCATCTGCTGGTGCCACAACTCGATCTAAGAATTAACACTGGAGTGACAAATCAGAATATTTGCAGGACTGTCGTGTTTGGTCAATGTATAACAGTTATCTGAATTTTTTAACCCTTGTAAGACACACTTATCTTCCTTGTTGATTACTTCACATTCATCCTTGGTGAATAGCACGAACAAATCCTGATTGCACAATTGACTTATACTAATCAGGTTTGCATGTAGTCCTTCTACGTAGAAGACATTCTTTAGACAAGGAAACCCTTTTACATTTAGGGCCCTTCATCCAAAAATTTTACCTTTGTTTTCATCTCCAAAAAACACATCTTCCCTCATTTCATCCATGAACTTGCTGAGGATGTCTTTGTTGCCGGTCATATGGTGGGAGCACCCACTATCAAAGAATCAAGAGTTAGTAGAATTAAACGAGGATGATTTATTACTAAAAGGCAATTGACATTGGAGCGTTGAACCCAATTTTTTTAAGGAGAGGGTTTATATTTTGGAACAAGTTGTGTTGCAACATTTGGTTTTGTAACTCTTTGTTGTGATCAAACATGAGGATTATTTCTACTCTGTGGTGCCTGGTTTTCCCATAGTTGAAACATTAGGGTCGGATGTGCCCTTGATTCCACAGTGATGACATACTGGCACAAAATCTTGAAAGTTAGTGAAGAAGGATTTATTTAAAAAGTTTTGATTTATACCAGAGTGTCTCCACGAGACAAGAGGAGGTTGATCCCAATTTTATTGTCCAAAGTCTTCTTCTGGATATACATAGTGATATTCATTTCCTCTTCTCTCTTTGTTATGTGTTTTGCAATCTCTATGGATGGGTGAGGATTGATTTCATATTTCATGCAAGTCTTCTGATGCAACCCGTTAGAAAATCCTAATCCATCACGACTTGTAGTGGGTCTCTGTACTTCTAAGACTTTATTGAGTTTGTTCATTCATGAACTTAAGCGTTTGGCGTTATTCTTGACTGATTCTAGATCCTTCAATGCTTCAGCCACCTTTTGTTGCACCTCTTTGGCAGAAGCTCGTGCTTGGTTCAATTATGAGGAAAGAGTGTTGTTGTTTTATTTTATCTTTAGTGGTTCAATTTCACTTACAAGGTTCTTGATATGGTTATCCAATGCATATGAGTTTCCTTGAGATTTAGAAGAGACCAATTTCTCTTCGAGTTCAATGTTTCTTCTTATGACAACTTCACATTTTGCATGAGTAGCATTTATCTCGTCGCGATTTACATCCGGCGAAATGTCATCAGTGTTTGATTCTTCCTCATATTATGTGAGAATGTTTGTTGTGGAAATGATTTGCCCGGTTGCAACTAGAGTAGTTGTCATATGATAGATTCTAGCAGTGAGGGCCACGTCTGGTGATGATTCTTCTTCTTCGCCTGTTTCATCAGAGTCATCATCACTCCATGTCGTGACAATAATACAATTTCTATTCTTTTCAAGAAGATTTCCACAGTCTACCCTAATATGTCAAAAACCTTGGCATTCCCTGCATTGAATACCTTTTCCCTTTCTTTTGACTTCAATAATCATTAGCAGCGGAAGGATTTTCATTAAAATCAGAGTTAGATGAACTAGGTGATGAAACTTTATCTCTGAATTTGGATCCGTTCATCTTCTTGAAGTTTCTTGATAGAAAATCTATGGATTTCATGAAATCTGTTCCTTGTTTATTCTGTGGGAGTCATGATGTTGTAGATTTTAGTGCAAGACTTTTGGCGACGTTGTCCCCTTTCTGTTTTAGTTTCATTTCATAGGTTGCAAGGGACTCTAGAGGCATATTATCAGTGTCTTTAACTTCTTCATTGGTCTCAACCTTGATTGCAAACTTTGATGGAAGAGATCTAAGTGTTTTGTGAACAAGTTTTGCTTCACTGTATCCTTCATCGAGTAAAGCGGCTTCTGTCGCGACAATAGTACAATTTCTATTCTTTTCAAGAAGATTTCCACAATCTTCCCTAATATGTCAAAAACTTGGCATTCCCTGCATTAAATACATTTTCCTTTTCTTTTGACTTCAATAATCATTAGCAGCGGAAGGATTTTCATTAAAATCCGAGTTAGATGAACTAGGTGATGAAAATTTATCTCTGAACTTGGATCCGTTCATCTTCTTGAAGTTTCTTGATAGAAGAGCTATGGATTTCATGAGATCCGTTCCTTGTTTATTATGTGGGAGTCATGATGTTGTAGACTTTAGTGCAAGACTTTTGACAACGTTGTCCCCTTTCTGTTTTAGTTTCATTTCATAGGTTGCAGGGGTCTTTAGAGGCATATTATCAATGTCTTTAACTTCTTCATTGGTCTCAACCTTGATTGCAAACTTTAGAGGCATATTATCAATGTCTTTAACTTCTTCGTTGGTCTCAACCTTGATTGCAAACAAGTTTTGCTTCACTGTATCCTTCATCGAGTAAAGCAGCTTCTGTCGCGATGCGCCTAAGTGTTGCATTTTATTGGGTTATAGTTTTAGTTTGTTACATCTGCATGTTCTCAAATTGAGTAGTTAGCAGCTATAACTTAGATCTGTGAACACGTAAGTACCTTCATGAGCAACACGCATAATATCCAATGCTTCTTTAGTAGATTAACAACTAAAAATGATATTATATTGATTCATGTCAACAACACTTAAAATAGTGTTAAAAGCAGTAGAGTTTTGCAGCAAGGAGGTCTTCTTCATTTGACAGGTGAGTTTATTTGTTACCTTACCATTTTCATCAGTAGGGGGTGACAACCTCTTAGGACGCTTTTCCATGATTTATGGGCTGTTGTTTGATGAATTTCTCAAGACGGTTCTTCAAACACGAGTAGTTGCTGCTTGTGAGCATTGGTGGTTTGTTCGTCGACAAACCTTCTTTGATTTCTTTCATCCATGAAAAATAAGATCTTTTCAAACCAGAATTTCACTAAAAACAACCGTTAGTGACTAGCTCTTGATGCCACTTGTAAGACCTTCATCGTTTTAGTTATTGCTATTTCTATCATAAATTACTACTTGTTAAGGCAGGTAATAAGTAAAACAAGAACACATGGATTTTATATTGGTTTGGTCACAACAGACCTAGTCCACTCGGCTTTCGCCTGTTCTAACAACTCAAGTTTCTTTCTTATAGTACATGACTTGACTCACTCAGGCTATTAATTGATACTCGTAATCTAGACTCACTCTAATTAATTTCTAAATACCTGATGTGACACCTTACTGTAAAACTCTACTTGAATTTGGAAATACTGAAGTACGCACAAAGTTCTTTCGCCTTGACATTTCTTACACAAACAATTACAAAAATACTTTGACTCTCAATCAAATAAAATGACAAATCTTAAACTCTGAAACATGTCGTCAAATGTCTTCGAGTCTTCTACTTTTCTAGAGTGCAGGATCTCTTACGCGGAAGGACATCTGTTTCACCAGATATTCGAATCTTCAACCCAGCTTGCACACCTTCTTTAATTCATCCAATTTGATCTTGTTGTCCAAGTAAATAGAATATTCCAATGTATGCATATATTATTAAGTCTAGGTTCAATGGGAATAAAATCAAATCATACAAAGACAAATGAAATCTACTGAATCTTCTTTCCTTAAATATCCTGATGTGGCAGGATCCAAATAACTTAAAGATTCGGTTCAGAATCTCACTAATATTTTTCCTTAAATAAACTGATATGACAAGATCTTCAATATAAGGAAAGAGACACGAATTATTCAAATCATGATAAATTAAACTTGGGCCAAAATAATCAATGATAAAAGCATAATTTCAACATAATTAATTAACTAATTAATTAAAATGCTTGAGCTGAATTATTTGATCTTAACAACATCATTTAATAACAATTACAAGTGCAAATTTTAATAAAACATACCATCCTAATACCATGCTCCGTGTAGCTGACAAATCCACCGTCATAAGTGCTCGGTGCCTTGAGAACCTCCTCGACGCTCTTCTCACCTCTGTTGTTCTTGGTAACCCTCTCTGCTCGCTCCCTGATCTACACCCTCTCCTAGTACGCTGCAAACTTTTCTCTACCTTATCGTTCATCCATGTCTTATGGCGACCTGCCCACTTTGGACCATCCTTCCTAGCGTAATAATTTTTCTTCGCGTTATTAATCATGCCCACCATCCTCCTTCGAACAAAATGCTCGAATGCCTCATGCATCTTACGGGATTCAATAGAATCCCACTAGTTTATAGACCACAAATTAAATAGGAATATGTGGTTAAAAGGATTTTATTTTATAAAATAAAATATATAACACTAAATAAATATTGAAAATACCTCTCACCCTAAATTGCATCCACATTGCGTCGCTCGTGTCCTATGGTAGGGATGTATAAATGGGGAAAAATTGTTAAGTACCCTCTTGATGGTCACTGAAATGGTCGCTACAGTCCAGTTCGGGTCCAAAAAATGTCTTTGCGAATCCAATGATATGCGGCGATGATCTGCCCTATTAAGAGGGAGAATATCTCCTTTAGTCACTGTGTCGACCTACTACTAGGTTCTGCTCCGGATGACCTAGTGGATGATGTAGGTATACTAGCGGGCGCCTGTTGTCTCGATCCTCTAGGTTGACCTACTCGAGTAGGCTCTGCAGTGTGCTAATTCAATTCATGGGGGATGCGTGGCCCATGAGAAGTAAATGATGTAGATCCACCTTGCGGCTCACTTGAGGGATGTGGGGCCGTAGTGAATATAGGTTGGCCATCGACGCGTGCCTCAACATCATCACAACCTGAATCTGGAGTAGTCGACTGTGACCTAAGTCGAATAGGGCCACCACTTGTCGAACTCGACCGTGTAGGATTGTCTGACATCGAAAATCTACTACTACTTCAAAATATCTACGTTAAATTTCCTACACACCTAATATCCAAAATATAGAAATTTCCTAAAAATATTATCGTTTCTACGTATACTACTATTTTTAATTTTCTCGACTAAGTTACAATTTTAAACTATTTTCTAAAGCCATAAATGCTTAAAACTCCTTTATAATTTTACAAGATCTAACTATTTCTTAAGGTATAAGACTACAACATCTAACAATTCCTAGGATTATGATATTATTATTAATTTTTTTATGGGTTCGTCGTGACAAGCTTAAAAAGTAGTATTTGTTAACTTCAATGCAAGTGTTATGAATGTTAGTAGACAATTTTGATGCTAGGTAGCATCAATTTCTCGGGGGAGTGGGGGTGGGGGGGGGGGGGGGGGGTGGGGTGGGGGGGTTACTAAGATAACGGAAACTTCTGGTGTGCATCAGGGGGCACAACTCCCCCTCACAGAGAGGTGGGTCCCACGCACATGGGACCTACGTGGGGCCACCTCTTTGTGAGAGGGGGAAGTTGTGCCCCTGATGCATATCAGACAATTCCCTAAGATAACACGGTTCTAATTAGTATGATTTGATAGATTTATATGTGATACTCTTTGCGCCTAAATATTCATGTTTATTAAGTGATAATACACATAAAATTATTATGATAATTGACATTATCACCGAACGTTCCTGCTCGTCATCACTCTGCAGTGTATCATGATTTTGAGTTCTTCTAACTTTTATTAAAATTGAGACCCAACTTTTTCATTATTTTTAAATTTGCTTTTACTAATGTTAGGCATTTCAATTCGTATTTATTATGCTGGACACTGATTATTTTATTTTTGGTGAAAAGGTAATATTGAAATAGCGAGTAAAAAATTTGTACAAGAGCAAAAAAAAAAAAGAAAAGGAAAAGGAAAAGACATTCAAGGAGCGCTTCATCAACAATATTCAAAAGAAAACAATTACAATCTCAAAAACCAATCCACTTGTTCAAGTTTGCCCATTTGGCGAGGTTATGTGCACTCTTATTCATATTGTTGAAAACAACATCACCTTTCTCTCGATGGAATTACCTTCCATCTTCGAAAGATTATCGCTTCCTTTTTTTTTGTTTTTCGAAAATCCAGGATCAACAGCTTATTCGTGGAAAATGCAGGGATAATCATCCTTAAGAACAATCTGAAATGCGGAGGATGAGGACCAAGGGGTAGAATTAGAAAACATCGCGAAATTGTTAAAAGATCACTCAAATTCACCACAGCTGTCCAAAACGAGTCAAATGTACCTTGACACGTGGAGTTAACGACAATAAAAAGATCTATTTATAAAAATATTTTGAGACAGTTGACATTTTTAAGGAAAGTAGTTACATGTGTTGAACAATGAAATTTTTTGTTTGGGTGCAATATGAATTTTACAATTGCTACAATGTTATCTTGAAATTTACTAGATATGAGTTTATTTATGAGCATGAAAATTAGTGAGTGCATTTATTTATTCGCTCTATCATTAGATTTAGGGTATGCATGTAAAAACGATACATTTTCAGTATCCATGTGTTGTATGTAATGTCATAAAAGAATGGCTTAAATTACTAATGATGGCCAGTTTGGTTTTTAGAGTTACACGATTCGGGGATAGATAGGATCAATGTTGTATTTGTAGTAGTAAAATAAATGATGATGATGATGTTAAACATTTCACTTCATTTTGCTAAAAAGAATAAAAACAAAATGAAGTTGGACACGTTAGCCTTAAAGCCACGTCATCCTCACGCCACCTGTTTTGGTTTTATTTGTTTATTTTCCACACCCGGGCCGCGAGCGACTCCGCCTCCTAAGTCCTACCTAGTTAGTCCGTCCTATTATTATTTGTTTTGGGTTCTTATTACACAACTTAGTCTTACTGATAAAAGAAAAGAAAAACAAACAAAAAATGAAAAATTAGAGGAAGTTAGAAAAGTAAAGTAAAATATATAATTTATAATTTATAATTTATAATTTAGAATTTTGAAATCCGAATTGGAATGGCGGCGTGGCAGGTGGAAATGGAATTGGAAGGGAGGAGGAAGAGGAAGAAGAAGTATAGGTCAATGAAGGATATCATGATGGTGGCGGAGAGGGTGGTGTTGGCTGATGAGTCCGACGAGGAGGAAGAGGAATTACAGAGCGGCGGCGTGAGTTGCGAACAATGTGGGTCCGGCGAGCGAGGTGATGAGCTGCTTTTATGCGACGGATGTGATAAAGGGCACCACATGTTATGCCTTCGCCCAATTGTTCCCCGAATCCCAATCGGACCTTGGTTCTGCCCCGATTGCTCTCATGATCACACTGCTAACCTTCCCCTTAAATGTATTCATCCATTTCTACATGCACCGATGCACATACATACATACATACATATATACACAATTACACATTCATATTATTATTATATTTACCTTTCAGGTTTTACGCAGAAGAAGATTGTCGATTTCTTTAGGATTCAGAAGACTACTGGTGGGGAATTCAATGGAAAATCATCGTCATCCTCTTCTACTCAAGGTACTTTTACTTCTCTTTCATCACACAATCAATCAAGGATATTTATTTACTTCCAAATATTCTTCTATTCTATTTAATTTATACAGACAGACTTGGATAGCTCGCCTACAAATTAAATGGCGAATCCTTCCTTTTGAGGAATATAGATTCATTTCTTCTCTTCAAGTTCTTCTTAATTAGTCTCTTCCCAATATTCACGCACGCTGTCCATTGTCTGTCATTCCTGTATATATATGGGGGCGTAACTCTCCTTAATTATATTATGTGCTCCATCATTTCTCGCTCAAAAGTTTAACAGTTATTGGATCACCCATAATTTATTGAGCGAGATTACGCATTATATCATTACCTCATCCTTTCCTTTCCTTTCCTTTCCTTTCCTATCCTTCTTTCTTGTTGTATTAGCTCATGATCGATCTGGGCTTTGTCTTCCTTGTTCACTGGACAAGGAAGCTTACCCTCATTGGCGCCAAATGACATTACTAGTATAGGATATCTCTTTTTTCTTAATCTTCTAGAGGTGGCGCACCTCAAAATCTCCGCCTATGCATTTACTCTCAACTCTACCTCCTTCCTCCATCTATTATTGCATTATTGCATGCTCAGTATGTGCTTCTTTTCGTGTTACCAATGCTTTAACTTTCCAATTACTTCAAAATCTGTTGTATAATCCAACTTAAAACAAAATCCTGCGTGTGTTCATTAATCTTTATTCCTAATCTCCTCTATCGATATTTACAACTTTGCATCTTTAATGAATAATTAATCATTCCCATGACGATTCAGCTTCTGAGCATATACGTGAGCATAAGAAATCTTTGCCAGTTGGTAGCTTGCATGAACTCGAGGAGCCTCTGTACACATTCTAATACAAGCATATAACTTCACTTTGTCTCTTCTAAAACATCATCAAGCGAGGTTCAGTATTCAATCTTTAGAATGGGAGCGACTCTACATTATTTTGAAAGAACTTCAATTTACCATAGTTTGTTGAGACGTTCAGCATAGGTATCTTCATATTACCTTGCATTGCCATATCAACTGTAATTTACACTTGGAATTGCTGCAAGCTTTACAGTTACTATTTAGCTATATCTTTTTTCAACATGTTCTTGAAAAAAAGATTGGTCTCTTTCCCAACAGGTGAGACCATGGTTCCAATTTATAGCAAGAACCCTATGCATCTCTTACCAACATGGCGTAATTATATCTGAAAAAATGACGCCACCATCTTGTAGTTTCTACTGATGTAACCGTTGCGTCCTGTGCCAGATCATAGAGTTTTAAAGGATGTGGGCATCTTTACTTTAGGCATTTAAAGTTTTGTAGAAATCAGAACTCAGAAAAGTCCAAGATTTTCCTCTTCTGGTCCTAAAGAAAAAAGTTGTCAACTTTTTACTCAAAAACTAAATTCAATAACTGCTTCTGTCATTTTGATTTGTTTGATTTTACAATCAAACTCTCCCCAACTCTCGTGGATTTGAAAAATAGGTTATCTTTGAAAGTGCATTTCACATATGATCTACATTCTTATACTGAACTCATATGTATGCTGAGATAAATTCAGTATGGTGATCATTTGAACAATATGGGGATGGACATTTCTCAGTGCGTCAAACCTGTTGCTGGTTGTTATTTCTTACTTTGAAGCTTGATCTCGAACACCTGTGAGACGATGCAGCTGCTCACTTGGAACCAGTTTGAGCATAAAATTGGCAACATGAAATGATTAATAAATTTAGCATAATAATTTGGAACTTTATGAAGGTTAAAAGCTTACATGAGGACATCTTCCTCGACCGAAATGAATGAAGACGGAGAAGTCATGTGTTCGATTTGGCGTGATTGTCGTGGTTCATGTAGTCTATTCCAATTGATTACAATCTCAGGGTTGGTTGTTATAGTGTCGCTTTTAGATCTACTACTAGTAGGGTAAACTATAAGCATACCTCTTTTTTCCTTCTGAAAAAAAAGTGTGATCCAATAATTCCATTTGAATTGTCAAGAAAAATCTTGTCTTCTGGGCTATTGGAGATGCAAATATGTAACTTCAAGATGAGGGTGTTAAAAGGATTAGTTGTGTGAGACAGTAAGAAAAGGCCTAAGATAACAATGTTCATTAGTTGGCTTAGGCGACAAAGCTTGACCTGAAACGAGTAAACTACTCTCATGAAGATATTGGGACACTTGTAAAGGTGTCCAAACATGGGCCGATAATGAAGCGAGGAAGCGTATTAATGGTAAACCAGACCAAGAACTACAAATAACATTGACCTGAAACGAGTAAACTACTCTCATGAAGATATTGGGACACTTGTAAAGGTGTCCAAACATGGGCCGATAATGAAGCGAGGAAGCGTATTAATGGTAAACCAGACCAAGAACTACAAATAACATATGCATTTTAAACCTGAAAAACAGTCCCTGTTTAGTTGACTTGGAAAAAAGGATTCCATCCTAAAATTTGTTGAGTCAAATCCATGTTTACTTTCAATAAATCATATATATCCTTTGACAGTTGACTTGAATTTAGATAATAGAAAACGCCGCAGACGTTCTGGTACTTTAGTGTTTCACAAGAAGCGCAGGAGATTGCTGCCATATATTCCATCGGATGTTCGAGAAAGAAGGCTATTCCAGATGGGATCCCTTGCCTCAGCTTTGACTGCCCATTCCATGGAATTTAGCAATGAGCTCACTTACCTGCCTGGCATGGCACCTAGATCAGCCAATCAAGCTGCATTTGAAAATGGTGGCATGCAGGTTTCATTTTAAGCTTCTTTCATTGATCAGCTAAATATTCAAACATTTTTGGATAGAAACTGATTTTGTGACTGAAAAGTCATTTAAGGTAGAGATTGATGCTTCATTCCCCAATAATTTTTTGTCAGGTTCTTTGCAAGGAAGATATTGAGACCTTGGAATACTGTAGGGCTATGTACAGAAGAGGCGAGTGTCCACCTCTTGTTGTAACCTTCGACCTGTGTGAAGGGTATTTTTCTGCTTACTCGGTTCACATCATGCAGTCTTAACTGTGTTGTTATGAGGATAATTACATTTACATCCCAACGAAAGTTAAGAAAAAAGACATTATATATGGACCTATTTTTGTTTAAATGATTACAAATAAGACTTCGTGATGCTTCAAAATATTACAAGCAAATTCTTAAAGTGTTTTCGAGCTTCATGTGTGTCTGTAATTACTTGAACATAAGGAGATCTTTTTGCAGTTAGACCAAACCTCAAGGGAATGTAGATGAATTTTTTCCCTTGTTATCTGTGCGAGTACATTGTCACCTACTTCGAATGTTGCAGTTACACAGTAGAAGCTGATGGTCCTATAAAGGACATGACATTCATAGCAGAATATACAGGAGATATTGATTACATTAAGAATCGGGAACAAGATGATTGTGATAGCATGATGACCCTCCTCTTAGCTACCGATCCATCTAAAAGCCTTGTTGTCTGCCCCGATAAGCGTGGAAATATTGCTCGGTTTATTAGTGGCATAAACAATTACACCCCGTAAGCACTTCAACCTCGCCATATCTGCTGCTCCTTCCTTAAATTTTACAATCATTTACCATCTTGTCAATAACTTTTGTTGCAGGGAAGGCCGGAAGAAGCAGAATGTGAAATGTGTGAGATACAACGTTAATGGTGAATGCCAGGTGCTTCTGGTCGCTACTCGTGATATTGCAAAAGGAGAGAGGCTATATTATGACTACAATGGATATGAACATGAGTATCCAACCCATTATTTTGTCTAAGTCTTCGCTCACACTTCTTTCTGTGAGTGAATTTCTTTCTTTTATACCCTCAAAGCAGATAGAAGACCAGTTTTTCCTCCTTTGTAATATAAATTTTCCTATGCCATTAGCCATTTAAGCTGCACTGAGAAATTCCTAGGTAGCACAAAAAAATGTTCTAGGCTAATACATGTTAAGCATTTGATCTCCGACCACATCATTTAATCTATTTCCTTTTGGTCATATTGGCTCATTTTCGGCTTCTTTTGTGTTTACTGTTAATGTTTATAGTGCTTCTTTCAGCTTTCACTAAATATGTGATGGTCTTGATAAGTATCATTTCTTGAATTTTGGTCTCGGTCTATTGAAACTTAAAAGAGAACGAAATAGGGAAAGTATAGTTGTTTAACCAATTATTTCTGATGTATAGTTGTATTTTCCGGGTGTTTAACCAATTATTTCTAAAGTATAGTTGTATTTAACACCCTTTTAGGCTTGGTCAGGTTTTAAAATCATCTTCTAAGGTTTGAATAATTACAGTAACACCACCGAAAGTTAAAAAACGTGAAAAGATGGCTTTATCTTTGATGTTTGAAAGTTTAAAGGGTCTCTTGGTAAGTATTAAAACTTTAGCGGGAACACATCTCTAATATATTTCTTTTAAATTTTAATGGAACCACGTCTAACAAACTATTTAATCAGCATAAATATTTTTCTGCAACTACAATATTTACAAACCTAAGTGAGTAAATTTTTAGCTCTTATACAGAGTTGGAGATTATTTGTCATAATAATCATAATAATAGTGCATTTATAACCGAATAAAAAGAATTAAAAATAGAAAGATCACGTTTTCCCATTGCAGCTCTATTTGTCCTTCCATCCTTGCCAAATCACGTATCACGAGCATAGAAAATTTTCCACATCCCAACTATCTTCTCTAAGTTATTGTTTCTCGGCATAAGAAGAAGATAAAAGAATAATATATAAATAATAAATAACTAAATTAGTATTATTAATATGTTTAGTTTATTAAAGAAGTAACATGGGATGAATGGTGATTAGTTTGGGCTAAAGCAAGAAATGTTGCTGCCAAAGCAAATTCTTGAAACTCCCTAATTTACCCTTGTTGGTCAAACACTATAAAAGTTAAGATTGAATTTTATAATTATCATTAATTACATTCTTAATTTTAGTATAAGATTTTCAATCACATATTCTATTCCTTTTCTGGCTCCAACAAATTCTTCAAGCGGATTCAAAAAATTAAAAGAAAATCATTTAAAGCCTGAATTTATTATTAAAAACGTGGATAGATTTTTTCAAAATTAACTCTTGTAAAAGTTAAATAAGCTTAAACAAATTAATTATAGAGTTTTTGATATAGTAGGTACATTGCACAAAATTCTTATAAAATAAAAAGGAAATGCGAAGCAGATTCACTTTTCTTAATTCGATAATTGATTCTCCACAATGCAAGAAAATTATATCTCTAATGTTGTTTTATATAAACATCTTACGTTATTTACTAAGATCCTTGTTGAAATTGTCATTAATTACTGTCAATACCTAAAGTAAATGTTTGAAAATTATCTCTAATACTTTGGAGACATTCTTTATATTTGATTTATAGAACACAAAATAAACATTAATATATACTATAATTTAAGGTTCAGTAATAAGTACCACAAAACAAAAAATAGAGAAAGAAAAAAAAAATCTAAATCAATACACCAGTTTTATATTCGTCATCGTTAATTCAATATCGTGAGTTTGAGAGGTGCTGAGTGCTCATAGGAATATTATCTTCTTGAATTGGGGGGTGGGAGGGTGTTCCCAGGGTCGCTCCTCATGGGTACCCGAGTTCGGGTAGGTGCCAGGTCGTTGAGAGGGGTGAGTCCAAGCCTTTGTGGTCTCACCGTGTTCCCTTTAAAAGGCATTGGTCAGTGAGATTCGGGGAACATTCTCCGGGTGTTCAGACCGAGTACACTCTGGGGGTGTTTGCTAGTCATGACTCGGGGGTACCTTCTCCGCAGTCTGGACCTGGCCCTTGTTTGGGTAAGAGTGGCCATGGCTTAGACATGTCTCTCTTCCAGATGGCAAGTCGTTTTTGTAGGGTACCCATTTTTCCGCCCATCCCCAGTTCCGAGTGTATTTGTAGAAATCACTTGGAACTCGTTTAACGAGTCTATGTGTTGTCGAGCATTTTCTGCAGTTGTGGTCCTGCATGCCTCAGCGCCACACGTCGAAGGCGTGGTTTGGGCTTCTCTGTCTATAAATTGAGGGGACTCGTAGTGACTTGTCTTCATTCACCCGAGCTTTCTTATTTTCCCCCTCTTTTCTCTTTCTTATTTACTTTGAGATTTTTCAGCTTTTTTATGGCTTCCATGAGCAGTTCCGGCGAGGAAGCGGCTGGTTCGGCGAGATGCCAGATGATGTCAGATGCGGCAGTGACTAGAGCAGCAGTGTCGCCTTCTGCTGAAGAGGTGTCGTGACGCCGCCACGTTGTCTCTAGTTCAGTGGAAACTTCTGCCAAAAAGGCAAAGAAAGCGGTGGCAGCGAAGCCGAATTCACCAAGTAAGGGGTGAGTACTGAAGGTCAGGAGATTGTGGTACCTCGGATTCACGAGAGGGCTACGTCCCCTCGCCCAGGCTACTATACCGCCTACTTTGTACAGATTAAAGTGGGGGTGGCGATCATTCCTTCCGATTTTCTATTGAGAGGTCTTCAAGGCCTGTATGCTCTGTTTGAGTCAACTATCTCCGAATGGATGGTTGGCTCTGGCGGTAGTTGCTTTCATCTGTGTGCCCTACACCCATCCCTGCTCTATGTATAAGTTTTTTGGGGGCGTTCGACTTGGCGAGCTCGTCGATGTACAAGCTCTTTTACACTTTCACCATGCAGAAGTCAACGAAGAGGATTCTTCACGAGCTTCTGGGGTCCCATAGTAGTTGGAAGGAGAATTTTTTCTTCGTTCTTCCCACCACTAAGGGTCTTTTGGCCGATGTTCAGAGGGAGTGGAATCTAGACCCCAGGATTTTGGTCGATTTGGATACTCCATAGATCAATTGGTGGCTGAAGGATTTTTTGAGTAAGGTTTTAGCTGGAACAAGATGTCACATGTCAACGTGTTCTCGACTCTTTACGAGAAATGTGGTCTGGACGACTTGCTCGCTATGGCGTCCTTCGTGGGGGACATGCGTCCCGAAATCAGTAAGTGCTTTAGACACCTTTTTGGTAGTTATTTCCTCCTCAGGGTTTTCTTCATTGTTGAACCAGATTTTTTGTTGTTCTGTGTTGTAGAGGCTATCATGGAAAAGCTTAAATGGGATGCTCCCCCTCCCCGTCCCTCCAAGAAAGAGAAGAAGAAGGCCATTGCTCCTAAGCCTCAGAGGACGAGGGGGGGGGGGTTGGCTACTTCAGCAACGTCGGTGAATGATCACTCTGGTGAGAAGAGTGCTTTGGTTGAGGCCCCGTCTCACACGAGTCAATCAAGTGAGAAAGAGGTGGGTCAAGTGGGAAGAAAACGACGTCGGGAGTAGGCCGAAGTTTCTTCCAAGAGTAAGGTCATTTTGTTGCAAGACTCAGAGGATTAGGGTCCTCTTTTTGCGCAGGTGGGAGAAAGTCCCACACCATCTGTGACGACCGCGCCCCACGAGCTTTGCTCCGATCCGAGTTGGTTCGGTGATGATCAGTCACTTTACCCAACTCAGACTAAAACGTAACTCATATGAATGGGTCTCACTTGTTGAGGATCAAAACCATACATATTTTATAAAATTTATTTTGATATATACAATGGAAGTCTTGTATTACAAACAATGTGACTTTTTTTTTATGGTTATGCCCTAGTGACCAAACACGAATATTCGAAAATGTACACTTGAACAATTATTCACTTGATCCATGCTACCATGTTGATTTGTATCATGAGGAATGGACAGAAGAAATGAGGAATAAGTCTTTAATGACTTAACGACATTCATATAAAAGAACTGGTAATGCAAGAATTAACTGTGACCTACTGGATACATTTCCAGGAATGATTTTACCGGTAGAAACAATTTAACTAGAAGTTTGATTTAGCAATGGTATTGAAATTTTCATAGATTAGTTAATGAACTTGTGCTTAACAATAAACAAATCCAGCCTTATGACTTATAATATTCTACCTTATACCTCCCGACGAGGAGCGACCTCGCAAACAATCAAGAGACATGCTCTAGTACATGTTGATCCAGCACGTGGGTTCCAGCCAACTCCTGACTACAAGCGGCGCTTAGATAGATGGGTATCAAACAAAATTACTTAACCGACAGTCCTTACTGCCCGACAGTAACTTGACTCAATCTCTGGGCCCAATTTCCCAAAGGTGTCCCAATTGGTATAACAGATAAACAAATAAGCCAAAAAACCGGATAATATCCGTTGCTCCTTGAGCTACATGTCCCGAACATAGTCCGATGCTCTTTTCACAGTTCAAGAACCAAAGGATGAGATTAAAATATCAGGGAATTACCATGATTATGAGTCAATATGATAAATAATAAATGATTGGATACGATTTAACGATGAATAAGAAAAATCATGTTATGAGATGAGATGCAAAAATATAAATATGATAAAATATATGTTGTTCGAGGTTTGGTAACGGAGTAGTGGCTTTTCTGTTCAAGTTCCTCAGGGCCGGATGCCAAACAAGGCTAGAACAAATAAGAAATGGAACCTCACCTTGACTCGTACGGAGAACCTTGATGGCGTTGATTAGTTCGTCAAACCTTTAACAAATTTAAATAATATTAATCAACTGAATTTATAGTTCACCACAATAAAATATTAGTATTTTTTTCTTCAATCCTCATGTCGGTTAAATTTGAGAATTTTCTGGTTAAGTATGCTAGTTATAATGTAAATATTAGTAAATTACACATAAGTTTAATTTATGACATTGCTCTAAACATGAAAATCTTAGATGATGAATTGACAAACGTAAGGTTAATTAGTTAAATATCAATTAAAAACTTTATTGATATCTCAAAATTATCTTAAATAATAACCATATGTTCAAACTTATGACTGTGAGTATTTACGTTAGAGTCATTTAGCTGACAAGTTACGGTAATAAGTAAAATTTTATTAACTATCCAATTTGATGCATAATCAATCCTTAAAATATATTACTTAAACAACTCTAAGAAAAACTCATTTTTTTTCCTTTAATCAATTCAAAAATTTTAATAACCACACTTCAAATAAGCATCATATGAAGTAACACCTTAAAAGTTCTAACTTAGTCGATTACTACTTTATTTTACATAGTTAGTTTAAAATGCACACAATTATGTTATAAGTTAAATATAAAGATATAACATGGGAAATTTATCAAAACATGCGATAAGGAATGTCTATTATGATAAATAATCTTATTTGATGTTTAAGTTATAAAGTGCCAAGAATAATCTTGTAAGACTTATGAAAGTATTATGTTAAACATGATAAATCTACCATTTAAATGATATAAATAAAATCTCAAAAATATCAATTCATGATTATAATTATAATAATCTGATTATAACCAATACTAAATCATGTTAAGTTCATGTGTATGATAAATACATGAATTATGATGGTGATTTAACTTATAAACTAAAAAAATAAAGGTTGTGCCAAATAAACTAAAAATTCACCGCAATTTTGGTTTTACCTTTGATCGGACATCCAAATGAACTTGGTTTTCAAATTATTTTATGGTTTCTGATTCATAATATCATGATGAATATGTGTATCCAAGATTTTGAGAAAAACACAAAGGTTTGCTATGTTAAATAATTCTTGAAAACATAGAACATATTTTTGGATTTTCTAACAACAGTCTACGGTTTAGGAATTTCGACCTACTAAATCACATTATTTAAAAAATATTTCTTCATATGAAAGTTATAGGACATCATGAGGAGTATGTGGCCGTTGGCCTTGATCAAAATAGATTTTTCTACAATTAGTTATGATTTTGCTAAGGTGCAGGGCCGAATGGATAATTTCTGCGCAATAAAAAGTTTGGGATATATCGGGTAGAAAATGAGGAAATAAGAACTTGGAATGAGTTTTTCCTGAAAGTAGAATCACTAACTTAGATATTCATAGGAAGAAAAAAGGAAAAACCGAAACGATTTTGGGTGTAAAAATTATTGGAAAAAGGCCTACTATTTATAGGCAAAAATCATGTAAAAATCATTTAATTGAGGTCTCACTTTAATTATTTTGTAATAAATCACAAAAAATCTGAATTTAATCATGCTCTTAAGGATGTAATTGCTTACCTCATCAAAAAGATGTCATGACTTACATAATCAATTGGTTAATTGCATATCAAGTCCCTTAATTATTTATAATTAAACTTCAAATAGGTATAATTAGATTTTTTTGTTACATACATATTTACTTACGTAATTTTTCTAGGCAATTCAATCAACTTGGTTAATATTTGAAATTGAAATATATGTTTTAGAACTAGAGACCTGTATATATAATAAAAGACTAACTTTTAAGTTCAAGGGGCTCAAATGTAAATTTTTCTAAACATTTAGGGTTGAAAATAGAAATTTTCAAAAGTTCAAGGGCTAAAGTATTAATTTATTTTCTTCCTAATTTTTGGGGCGTTACAATCCCCCCTCCTTAAATGAATCTGGTCCCCAGATTCTTACATGAATTGTTTTGAAGATAAAGGATTACGATTTCACCTCCAAATTGTCAGAGTCGTGTGTCCACTACTTAAATTTAACAAACTTGTATTCATTAACTAGATCGATAGTCAATCTATATTCTAAAGTGAATATCTCTTTGTAATTGATACCTAAAAAATCAATCTTTTTTTTTAACAAGACTAGTGTATCTCAAAAGAGAAGTATTTCTAACCGTTATCTCGATTAATTTTATCCTTAAGGACTAACACTTAACACCATAGGAAGTCGTAAACCCTTTTTCTCGGAAGAAGAAAAATTAAACTCTTATGATTCTTGTCTAATAATAACCGAGAGTTTAGTAGTTTTTTTATCTTATTTTATTATATTTTGTTTAGCTTAATATAATTATGCAATTCAAGTTTTGACGTTTCACACATTATAACAACTATATAGGTAAAAGAAGACTACTCAAATAAATGTCTTATTATCCAAGATGCAATATATCAATTGAGCTTACATAATAGTAGTAAACTCATACCAAGAGCAAGAAATAGCAAAGGTATTGCGAATCCTAAAAATACAATAGCAAATTCAAATGATTTTCTTCATCATTTAGAAGAAAAATAAAAATAAAAATAACAAACATTACAACAAGAATTACTCGAACCATATGATCCATTTTTGGTATAGAGAAGTTAGATGAAGATGAGTGTGTGTTTTGTAGTATAAAAATGATGTATTTATAGAAGGAGATTGGACCATTATAGCCGTTTATAACCGTTGGGAGGTTTTTTTTAGTGGTATGATGATTGGGACGAAAATTAAGATTAGAAGTATGTGTCTTGTTTGTGAAAAATATGTTAGTTAAATAAAAGAAATTAACTAACGAGCATAATATAGATTAATTAGGAAAATCTTTAATATTCTTAAAATTTTGAGTACCAAAAATTTTAATACAAAATTTTTATTTGTCAATAAATCATGCTAATTAATATTTTTTTATTTTAAACATACATATATATATATATATATTATTTTTTAATAGGCACAAATAATAGATGATGGGGTACAACGATATGAATGCGTTTTCTTAGATTGTTAAATGTCATATCATAAAAGATGGATTGTAGGAGAAGCTCTTCATAAATGATGGATTGTTGGAGACGCTATTTAATTAAATATTTTTTTTGAAGATGATGTATTATTATTGTTTCAAATGCTTCATCAATATGCCTACTATGTTTTCTTATAAATAGCGGTATATGATGTCGAAGTTCACACATTAACACAGACCACATTATCAGGGAGAAAAAAAATATGAGAGGGAAAAATCTTCAATTCGAGAAATAAAATCTATTTGTGTTATTTGTGGGTCTAGTTTTGGAAAAGATTCTGTGTTTCTAGAGGTAGCAAGTAGTCTGGGGAACACAACATAAAGTTAGTCTACAGAGGAGGAAGTTTAGGGTTAATGGAGTGTGTAGCAAAAATTGCATTTTCTATAGGTGGTAAAGTGTTAGGAATCATACCAAACGCATTAGGGGACATGAATTCCGGTGGTCCAATCATATGTGAAAGGCTAATTGTACCTAGCATGCACGAAAGAATAGCAACTATGTTGTATAATTCTGATGCATCTATAGCATTACCTGGGGGCTTAGGAACACTAGAAGAGATTTTTTGCATAGCTTCATGGGCTCAATTAAACATGCATCAGAAATCTATAGGGTTGTATAATGTTAATGGTTTCTACGACATGTTGTTGTCTTTTCTAGATCATTGTGTGGAGCAGAAGTTTATGAAGCCGTCGGCTCGTGAAATTTTCATCTCTGCATATACTGCAAATGAATTGATTGACAAACTTAAAGAATATGTACCAAAAGTATATCCCATATCGTCACAAATTCAAGGGCAGACAAGTAGTGACAATAGTCGTGGTAAGAAACGTGCTTTAGATGTACATACGACATTCTAATTGTAACTTTTTTATGTTGATCAGTGTTTGATGTAAAAATCTATGTTTAATTTATATGAATATTTTAGTGAAAATATCTTTGAGTGATTAATGTTTGTGAAATTGTTTTAACCAATGGCTCTGATACCATACTGTGATGACCGCGCCCCACGAGCCATGCTTCGATCCGAGTTGGTTCGGTGGTGATCAGGCACTTTACCCAACTCAGACTAAAACGTAACTTATAGGAAGAAGTCTCACTTGTTCAGGATCAAAACCATACACATTTTATAAAATATATTTTGATATATACAACGTAAGTATTGTATTACAAACAATGTGACTTTTTTTATGGTTATGCACTAGTGACCAAACACGAATATTCCAAAATGCACTCTTGAACAGTTATTCACTTGATCCATGCTGCCGTGTTGATTTTTATCCTAAGGAATGGATAGAAGAAACGAGGAATAAGTCTTTAATGACTTAGTGAGATTCATATAAAAGAACTTGTAATGCAAGAATTAACTGTGACCTACTACATTTCGAAAAATGATCTTACCGTTAGAAACAGTTCAACTAGAAAATTTGATGTAGCAATAGTACTGGAATTTTCATAGATTAGTTAAAAAACTCGTGCTTAACAACAAACAAATCCAAGCTTATGACTTATATTCTACCTTATACCTCCCAACGAGGAGCGACCTCACAAAGAATCAAGAGACATGCTCGAGTACATATCGATCTAGCACGCGAGTTACAACCAACTCTTCACTGCAAGCGGCGTCTAGATAGATGGGTATCAAGCGAAATTACTTAAACCGACAGTCCTTACTACCCGACAGTAACTCGACTCAATCTTTGGGCCCAACTTCCCAAATGAGTCTCAATGGGTATAACAGATAAACAAATAAGTTAGTAAACTGGATAATATCCGTTGCTCCTTTAGCTACATGTCCCGAACATAGTTCATTGCTCTTTGCACAGTTCAAGAACCAGAAGATGAGATTAAAATATCTGGGAATTACTATGATTATGAATCAATATGATAAATAATAAATGATTGAATACGATTTAACGATGAGTAAGAAAATCATGTTATGAGATGAGATGCAAAAAAAGAAATATGATGAAATATATGTTGTTCGAGGTTCGGTAATGGAGTAGTGGATTTTCTGTCCAAGTTCCTCAGGGTCAGATGCCAAACAGGGCCAGAACAAATTAGAAATGAAACCTCACATTGACTCGTACGGGGAACCTTGATGGCGTTGATTAGTTCGTCAAACCTTTAACAAATTTAAATTATATTAATCAACTGAATTTATAGTTCACCACAACAAAATATTAGTATTTTTTTCTTCAATCCTCATGTTGGTAAAATTGAGAATGTTCTGGTTAAGAATGCTAGTTACAATGTAAATATTAGTAAATTACACATAAGTTTAATTTATGTCATTGCTCTAAACAGGAAAATCTTAGACAATGAATTGATAAATGTAAGGTTAAGTTAAATATCAATTAACAACCTTATTGATATCTCAAAATTATCTTAAACAACCATATGTTCAAACTTATGACTGTGAGTATTCACGTTAGAGTCATTTTGCTGACAAGTTACGGTAATAAGTAAAATTTTATTAACTATCTAATTTGATACATAATCAATCCTTAAAATATATTACTTAAACAACTCTAAGAAAAACTCATTTTTTTTCCTTTAATCAATTCAAAAATTTTAATAACCACACATCAAATAAGGATCATATGAAGTAACACCTTAAAAGTTCTAACTTAGTCGATT
Source organism: Linaria vulgaris (assembly GCA_948329865.1). Taxonomy (NCBI): domain Eukaryota; kingdom Viridiplantae; phylum Streptophyta; class Magnoliopsida; order Lamiales; family Plantaginaceae; genus Linaria; species Linaria vulgaris. Next base: position 12,511,563 of record OX415253.1, read on the forward strand.
ACTACTTTATTTTACATAGTTAGTTTAAAATGCACAAAATTATGTTATAAGTTAAATATAAAGATATAACATGGAAAATTTATCAAAACATGTGATAAAGAATGTCTATTATTATAACTAATCTTATTTGATGTTTAAGTTATGAAGTGCCAAGAATAATCTTGTAAGACTTATGAAAGTGGTATCTTAAACATGATAAATCTACAATTTAAATGATATAAATAAAGTCACAAATATATCAATTCATGATTATAATTATAATAATCTGATTATAATGAATACTAAATCATGTTAATTTCATGTGTATGATAAATACATGAATTATGATAGTGATTTAACTTATAAACTAAGAAAGTAAAGGTTGTGCCAAATAAACTGAAAATTCACCGCTGTTTTGATTTTACCTTTGATCGGATATCCAAATGAACTTGGTTATAAAATGATTCATAATGTCATGATGAATGTGTGTATCCAAGATTTTGAGAAAAACACAAAGATTTGCTATGTTAAATAATTTTTGAAAATATAGAACATATTTTCGGATTTTTAGACACCAATCTAAGATTTAGGAATTTCGACCTACTAAATCACATTACTTGAAAAACATTTATTCATATGAAAGTTAGAGGACATCATGAGGAGTATTTGGCCGTTGTCCTTGATCAAAAAAGATTTTTCTACAATTAGGTATGATTTTTCTAAGGTGCAAGGCCAAATGGATAATTTCTACGCAATAAAAGTTTTGGGATATTATCGGGTAGAAAATGATGAAATAAGAACTTGTGATGAATTTTCCCTGAAAGTAGACTCACTAACTTAGAGATTCATAGGAATAAAGAAGGAAAAACTGAAATAATTTTGGGTGTGAAAATTGTTTGAAGAAAGCCTACTATTTATAGGCAAAGGTGTGTCAACCCCGAGCAACAAATCAAACCCAAATATATTTTTTTCCTTCATAGGTGCACCAAAGGTATTTCCCAACAAGAAATTAGCAACAAAAGAAATAAAGTTGATACTTCTCTTTCTTTTCTTTTCTTGTTTTTTTTGTACCACTATTTTTTTCTTTTTTCTTCTTGGTACTCTTTTATTTTCTTTTTTTTTTCTTCTTATTTTTTGGACGTTTTTTTCTTTTATTTTTGTCCCTTTCTTTCTTCTTCTTCTTCGTTTTTTTTTTTGCTAAGAAATAAAAACACAAACTAAAGATAGATGTTTTAGGTAATCTGAAGATTAAACCAAGAACGAATAGGACCTGAAAGATAAAACCTTTGCTCTAAATACCAAATGATACGATATCCACCAATGATGAATGATATTCGTATGCTAAATGTAGGATCGTTATCTTCAAGTAGTTTGGATGGAACCTCGACCCGTTGCCTTAGTACAAATAGGAACCTTGGTATGGAGACTGCGACCTGCTACTTGATACAAAACATGAACCTTGGTATAATGAAGATGCCACACACGGTTATGGAGGGCGCCATTTGATAAGTCGGATTTGAATGCCACAAACGAGGTTGATGAACCCGTTTGATAAGTTCGAAAATAGATCTTCAAAGAACCAAAGAGAATAAAATCTCGTAAAGTTTATAAATATGATTAGTGTTGTCTTACAATGAAAATGGTCTTCCTAATTTATAGGAGAGACAAACTTGATCACTAAGAAATCGACTATGACCTTCCAACAACTTCTAGGAAAAGGAAATACATTAACTAGACTAGAAAATGATGAAAGAGACTTCTAGAAAAATAAAAAACATAAACTTCACTAGGATATGATGAAAGAATGGTCAAAACTCGTCCTTGACTTTTGACCATTTTAAAAGGTCACGTGGAAGATTTGACCATCTTTGTTGCTCATTTGAGACTCCTTTATCATTATGGGCCCAAATTTGGTTAATTAGCCCATAAAGAGATGCTCCATCTTCTTAGCAAGCCCTCTTGTGATTGGCCCATTTAAAGTGCGAATTTGCTCCATTCTTGTGACATTTTCTTCATTTGAATTCTTGTAATCTTCTTCTTTTGTCACCGTGTCCATATTTGCATCAGCGGGCCACTGTAATAGGCTCGCTCTTCTTTTCATTGTTGGTGCGAGTGTTCCTGACCTCGGCGCCTAACGGTCGTGCTAGCAGTAGGGAATTGTGTCGGAGATATTTCTTCATGTCTCCCCTCGGAGAGTTGTTCGCCCATTGGGAAGCTATACCTCGAGACTAGGGTGGGGTTTGGTTTATCCATCCCCTACGGTGTGTGCGGAGACCGCTGCCTATTTGGAGGACAGAGGTCTCTTTGACGGCCTTTATGATGTATCCTCAATGCTGAACATTCCCATGGTCTTGCACCTTACAGGTCTACAAGATGGGATGGTGGGCGAACGCCCTTATCCGATGACACTCCGACAACACTCAGAATTTTGTAAGTGCCTATTATCTTTTGAAAAAAAATTAAATGTACCTCGAAACCCTTATTCGAGTATATACAGTATACTCCCTTTTTTTTTTCTTTTTTCTTTTTTTAATTGACCCACACTGCCTTGGTTTGTAGGTGCGGAGATGGCATCGCACGCTCGCCGGCCTTTCAGGGGTGATGTTTTATCTTTGTTTGACATTGGCTCCGACCTGTCTGTTTTGGAGCGCCGGGGTTCATTCGCCAATTCTGAGTCTTCCAAATCTTTGAGCTCGTTGGAAAACAAGTACTGCCTCAAGGCTCCTAGAAGTCCGCCCGCTGTTGACACGGATGTGGTAATGGTAGAGATGGGAGAGGGGGAGATTTCCAAAGGTATACCCCAACCTATGGATCCCGTGATGGCTAAGCACTTTTCCAATTATTTTTTGCCTCATTCGGCACCACTCTTGATTTTGGGCCATTGCCAATTTCTTCGTTTAACCTGACAAATAAGGCACATGCCGTCGGGAGCCCTTCGAGGAAGCAAAAAGAAGGTTGGGACAGAGGCACGGCAACCTCGAGGAAGGACAAGGGAAACGGGGTGATTGACCCCTTTCCTGCAGTGAAGGATGATTGTCGACCTCGGTCTCCTCCCCAAGAGGGGCAAGTTTAAGCTAACCCCAGATGAGGTTCGATTTTTGTTGAGGGCTATAAAGATCCTACCCACTACACTTCTTTTGTTAGTGGGATCGCGACTCTCGAGCACCGCGAGATCCTAGGAGGCTACAGTGATACGGCCTTATGTGAGCGCTTTTGTTAGAGCGTTTGTGAGGTGACAGCCTTATTCTTGTCGTATATTTTGATTTTTGTTTGTCACGGACCTCATAACCTCTTTTGTTTTTGCATCTTACTGTGCTTGGGGAAGCCTTGGGCACGTAATGCTCTCCGAGCCTCGCTTAGGCATGCTCGCAAAGAAGCTGCTCAACTAGAGGCAGCTTTGAATGAGGCTCATGGGTGTATGGCTGAGATGAGAGCATCCTCGAATTGGGGATTGGGGGAACTAAATAGTTTCATGAAGGTGGCTATAGCTAAATCTGATGCTAAGGTCGAGAGGTGGGAGATGAGGGCAATAAAGGCCATGTTTACCGCAGAAGAGGTCCCCCGGCTCCGAGAGGAACGGGATCGCTTGCTCCTCCAGCTCGAGGATGCAAGGAGAGAACTTCAGGTGGGGGCACTTGGTCGGACCACCCCGGAATGATATACTGGCGTTCGAGGCGAGGGACCTCGTCCGGGTGGGGTATGGAACGGTGATTTCCTCATTCGCGTTTCTCCCTGGTGTTCCCCAATATCTGGTGCTACCAAGGCTAGACTTTTACTCCCCCTCTTCTGATGCTCCTTCGTTGGACTCTTGTAGGGCTCCTTCCGGGGTTGTAATGATGCCTGATCCTACTGAGCTATCTTTGGAGGAGCAGCGAGCTTGGATCATGGCCGAAAAGAGCCCCGCAAAGGAGTAGTTTTAGTCGGGCGTAGCCCTTGTATTGTTTTTTGTGTGTCGCTTTGTTTGGGCGTAGTTCCCCCAATTCTCATTTTTGTTGTTTTTTTATGGCCATTTTAGGCCTGTTTAATGGAAGATTACTTTTTAGTTGTTTTGTTCTTGCAAGTCGTGAGACTACTTCTTTTGAACGTAGTTATTTTATTATCTATAGTATGTTTGCTTTTACATGGGTATAACCGTTAAGTCAAAATACAAACATAATAACTACGCGAACAAAATTGAGTCACCGTAAGGAGTCAACTGTAGAGCGTTCAAAGATAATACTTCCGGAGATTGAGGCTACTCCAAGCTCGTTCGAGCTCTTGGCCATTCATGTCTTTAAGTAAGTAGGTGGCGGGCCCGAGGATCTTGGCGATCAGATAGGGGTCGTCCCACTTTGGGTCTAGTTTGTTGACATTCTTGAAGGCCTCCTCCCATCAGGACGAGATCTCTGACTTGGAATGATCGGGGCCGAACCTGAGCATTGTAGTACTTAGCCATGCGGGCTTTGTAGAATTTTGTGTGGGTGGCAGCTCTATATACTTTTCCTGCAAGAGTCTAGGGCTAAGGCGACGTTGGTATTACTCTGAGCTTCCTCGTACTCCTGGACTCGTAGACTTTATTTCACTACTTCGGAGGGGACTATCGACTCAATGCCATAGACAAGGCTATAAAGGTTCTCCCATGTTGCCGATCGGAGGGTAGTGCGGTAGGCCCACAAGACTATGGGGACTTCTGCGACCCATTTTGACTGTACTGATCGAGACGAGCCTTTAACATATTAGTAAGTTTTTGTTAGTTACCTCTACTTGGCCGTTTTCTTAGGGGTATCCGATCCCTGCAAAGCGGTGCTTGATCCCCCATTTGTCACTCCATTTTTCAACGAGGTTGTTACGGAACTGCAAGCCATTGTCGCTCACCAGCGGTTGTGGAACCCCGAATTGACTCAGAATATTTCTCTATAGGAAGTTTATCACGACCTGACTTGTTATCTTGGAGAGGGGTTCTGCCTCGACCCACTTAGTGAAGTAGTCTACTGCTACTAGCAAGAATTTCTTTTGGCTTCTATCTGGGATCATAGCTCCCACGATGTCTATTCCCCAGCGAGCGAATGAGCAAGGGACGTTGTCCGGCTGCCATAGGGTAGCAGGTTGATGCCTTATTGAGGCACGCATCTGGCATTTTCGACACTTCCATGCCTAATCTTCACAGTCAGCTGCCATGGTCGGCCAATAATATCCTTAGCGGATAATTTTAGCCGCCACGCTCCTTCCTCTCAAGTGGTTGCCACAACATCCATCGTTGATTTCCCTTGGGATTAGTCGTGCTTCTTCTTTGTTAACGTACTGGGAGGTTGAATAAGACCATGACCTTCTGAATATAATTCTATAATGTATATAGTATCAGGTAGTGCACCGATACAACATGTTGTTTAGCTCGATCTTGGCGTACTTCTCGGGGTTCTTAATGAAGTCAACGATCTTGGTCATCCAATCTTCTTCAATGGCCGCAACCATCTAGATTTCTCATTCCAAGCCCTGGCTTTCTAATTTATTGGCCGAGAAGAAGGTTATCCTCTGACTACTGACAGTTTGAGTTTGACTGGCGAGCTTAGATACGGCGTTATCATCTTGCTTTTTTGACATGGGGATCTGCTTAATCGAAAATCCTTAGAACAAGGTCGTTTCTGCCTGGACCGTTTCCAAACACTTCTTTAGATTTTCTTCGCGCTGCCTCGTACGTCCCGGGGATCTGTTGAACCACGAGTTTGGTGTTAGTGTGGACCAATATTCTTCGTATTTTTTCCTCGCTAGCTAGGCGGATTTCTAGTAGGAGGGCTTCATATTCTGCTTCATTGTTGGACAGAAGGTATTCTAGTTGTACGACGAACTCTAGGATGATTTATGGCTCGTCCGGAGCTATTTTCCTGAAGATTATGCCTACCACCCCGTGGGTGTTGGTGGATGACCCATTGATGTAGAGGTGCCACGTGGGTTCAGGCTCGTCCTCTTCAGGTTCCTCGTGCATCTCATTAATGAAGTCTGCAAGTACCTGAACTTTGATGTCTGATCTGGGGGAGTAGGTGATGTAGAATTCTCCTAACTCAATAGCCCATTTGATCATCCGTCGTGAAACCTCGGGGTTATTGCGGATACCCTGATTTTCACTGAAACGAATCTTTTCATGCGGCTCGAGTTATTCCTTTTTCATTTTGAAGAGGGTTCTCCGTAAGCACAGTAATCGGAAAAGCATCTTCGTATGGACGGGTTTCACCACGGCTAGGTATAGGAACATCATCTCCTTGGGGACGAGTTTCACCAGGAGGTGCAGCCAGACCAAGTAGTCTTTTTGGGCTTTGAAGGCTTCTTCACATTGGTCGATCCACTGGAACTCTTTTATGTTTTTGAGGATCTTAAAGAATGGAAGACCTTTCTCTGAGGAGCGAGAAATGAGCCTTCTTAACAAGGCCATTTTGCCCGTCAGTTTTTGCACATCCCCTACAGTCTTTGGCGACTCTATGTTGAGTATGGCCTCTCCCTTTTCTGGGTTAACCTCGATCCTTTTCTAGGTAACCATATATCCTAAGAACTTCCCCCTCGGATGCCGATAGACCACTTTCGAGGGTTAATCTTCATTCCAAATTTGTCCATAATTTCGAAGGCTCGGGTAAGGTCATCAGCGTAATCCTCTTCTCGCTGAATTTTCACAATCATGTCGTTGACATAGACCTCCATTGTTTCTTCGACATTCTTGAGCCCAAAAGGCATGACCAAGTAGTAGAAGGTACAGATGTCCGTGACGAAGCTGGTCTTCTTTTGGTTGTGGCTTTCCATCGGAATCTGGTTATAACCTTGGTCTCTGTCCAAGGTGGATAGGAGGGCACAACCTGTTGTGGAGTCGACTAATATATCAATACTAGGCATGGGGTAACAGTCCTTGGGGCAGACACTGTTAAGATTAGTGAAGTCTACACATATGCGCCATAAACTCCTATTTTCGAGACGAGGACTACATTAGTTAACCACTCTGGGTATTGTACCTCCCGGATCTGGTGGAGGTTAATCAATCGTTGGACTTCTACCCAGATTACCTGGTTCCGTTATGATCCCATGTTCATCTTCCGCTGTTGGACTAGTTGGGTCGTGGGGTACACGTTAAGTTCATGTACGCATATCTCTTGGCTGATTCGCCATGGGGGACCGTTCTGCCACGCAAAGAGGTGGTGGAACAACCTGAGGGTGGTGGTGATGGATTTTTCTATATCTTCCCCGATGTGGGTACCGACCTTTACTATTTTTCCTTCAGCACGATCCACTTGTTCTATCATTTGAGATCTTGGGTGGGCTGGACTCGAATCTCCTCCAAGTGGGCCCTCTTGGTCGTGGGTTGAGCCTCAGGGTGGTCAGGCTCAATTGGCAAGCCATTCATGCGGCATTCACGGGCTAAGAGTCTGAACCCCTTTGAGTTCCCTTACCCCGTAAAGGGTTGGGAACTTGACCTTTAGATGGAGGGTGGACACGACCATTTCGAAGGTCTGAAGGTTTGGTCACCCACAGATGGCATTGTATGTTTGGGATGGAGCGTCTACTATCCAAAATTGGTAGGCTCGGTACGTCGTGTGGCACCCTCTCCCCATGACATCAAAAGAGTTATCATTCCCACTGTTTTGCATTGCTCTCTTAAGAACCCCACGAGGGGTGCCTTGACTGTCTCTATTTAGCTCTTGGAGATGCCTATAGCTGGGAATGTAGGCATGAAGAGGACATTAACTGAGCTTCACGCGCCCACGAGTATTCTTCTTACTCTAGTCCCTAATATGGTGGTTGTGACCACAAGGAGGTCTTCTGGTCCGGTTGTTTAGCTACCTTGGCAGCAAAGACCTCCAGCTTGCTATCGGCATTTAATACTTTTCGAATGTAATTTTGTTTTTCTTTCAGGGTCATGGACATCACTCCTCATTCGATTATGTTAAAGATACGACCTGTAGGGGCGTTGTTGTGATACACATGAGGAGGCGGGGTAGTCATTCCTGCTCTGGAGACTCTTTCTCGTTATCCTCCTTGGGTGTCTTCGAGCACTACATTTTCTTTCTAGGTGCCTCTTCTCGCCCCCACTTCTCAATGGGGTTACGTCTGTCGGGCATCACATATTTTTCCATGTAGCCCAGTTTTAGAAGCGTGGAGATTTTTCTGTTGGAGGTGGATACACTCGTTCTTCAGATGCGCATACGTCCAGTGGTACGTGCCAAATTTTCCTGTGTGTTTGAGTCTCTAGGCATCTTTCGCAGCCCGCGACCACTTAAAGATGCGCTCTTCCCCCATGATGGTCATGATCTCAGTGGGAGTTATTTTCATGTTAGGTAAGGGTATCGGATCCAAGTTCTTCTTGACCTTTTACCTATTACCTCATTTCTTATCGTCTTTTTTCTCTTTTCCTTTGGAGGATGGTCGGGGCCTGCGATGCCTCGGCAACCTCCAAGGTCTTGCGTGTTTCCACTAGCTCTATGAAAGACTCTGATTTCTGTAGTAAGTCTTCCATGTTGATGGCCTGATTCCTCATAAGATAGTTGCGAAAGTCTCCTGGTAGTAACCCTCAAACGATGATATTGGAGAGCATTCTAGGGAACGATTTACTTCTCCGACGGCTTGAGAGCATCGTCGCATGTAGTCCCTGAGGAGATCGTCTAAATTCTGTCGAATGTTGAACAGGTGACCACAAGTCTTTGGGAAGACTCTTTTGCAAGCGAATTACCTCACAAACATCTGGATTAGCTGTTCGAAGTTGTGGTTGGTTCCCGACGATAATTGGGAGAACCAAGATTGGGCTCGACCTATGATGGTCGTTCGGAAGACCCGACACATTGCATGATCAGGAGCCGACGCCAAATCCATACATGCTAATTATTGGTTGATATGCTCACGTGGGTCGCGATTGGTACTTTCTTCGACATAGGTTGGAAGTCCTTCTAGTTTCATGGTAAGAGGGACAAGTGGGTCAGCTATGTGGGGCGTGAACGACGATCCCCAAAAGGCTACCTCCTCTCCTGGGTTGAGGTTACGACGAAGTTCCCATATATCTCTTTGCACATACTCCATCATGCCTCGTAGAGGGGCATTCGGGATTGGTGAGCACTGTCGTCTCCCAACAAGTTCAGGATATTAGGGTTCATGAAAGCCAGGAGGATTGCAGACTACCCCCTAAGGACATGGTGGTCAGGGAGGCTCTTCTTCTGGGGGAGCATCAACTGAACTTGCAGTACGGCGATGAATGTCTTCTTCTACGATGAGGAGGAGACTCGCAGGCGTCACCTCGCAATAGTCCATCAGATTGGGCTCTTGTAGGAGATGCAGATTGACGACTCGGAGTGTCCCTCCTATCATTGGGACGCTCCCTATCACGACCCAGGCCATTTTCCGAGGCAGTGGCACCATTTTTGTTGAACCGAGCGAACATGTTACGATACATGTCCCAGGGCACCTGCACATAACCCATAGCGGGTCCTGTCTCTGGGAGTGCATGTTGATCGGATGGTGGTATAGGAGCACCAGTAGCAGGTGGTGCTGGCACGGCAGGGGGAGGCACAAGACCGCCTAGTTCTAGAACTTCCTTATGAGGGGAGGAGGCTTGGCACCACCTTCATTTGGTTGTCGTGGTTCTCCATCAATTTGATTTTGGTGTTGGATCGTGAGGATACAGGCAATGGTACTCTTCTAGCTCTTTTCTTGGCCATGCAACTTTCTTTAATCTTTTCTCAGAGAACTTAAGGCGTTCCCACATACGACGCCATTTGGTGAGGCAATATCGTCCGGGACCGGGTGGTTGGGATATTTTGGGATTATGTTACTCAAGTATTTTTGTTCGAAACGCCAATCTCGAATTTGAGGAAAGGAGGCATAATAATTTTACGAAGGATTTTGAGTGAAGTACAAGGGGTCGTGTGAAAACACGTGTGAGAGCTAGAAGAATGCGATAAATTCTAAGTATAATAAGGTGCAAAATTATGGAGAGTGTTCTGGTGTTGATTTTGTGGCAAATAATATGCTTGAAGTTGAAGTTGTCTCTTTGCTGATAATGGGGGACTATTTATAGTGTTAGCCCCAAAGGTCTTTGGCTAATGGGGACCGGTCTTGCCGTCTTTACTCCATGAGGGGGGTGGGGGGGCTGGTAGCCAATGGTGCGAAGTTCTTCTACACCAATGTGGGTCGTCTGTCAGGAAGTGACCAATAGCGTGGGTTCACTGTAGTTCATCTGAGCGGGTAATGCTGACGTCTGCTCCAATGGTCTTGGGAGGTGGTACTGAACCAATGCATGAGAATCGGTCTACCCCAATCATTGATCTGCTCCAATAAGGTTTACTGCTTTCTGCCCCAATGAATGAATTGGACCAATAGGGTGCGGTCTTTCCTCATTATTAGGGTGGTTGGGACGTAGGGTGAATGATATTAGCTGGCACGTCTTCCGAGTAGGGTCGTATGCCATGGTTGGCCCGAATGATCGGATAGCCCTCTGGATCGTTTGTTTTGGATGAGACCCAGGGGTCGTTCTTTACTGGGGGCATGGGTAAGCTGCTTCCTTTAGTCGGGATTGTGATAGGTCTTGACTTCTCCTTGTATTCACTCATGTCCTTAGTATTGGTTATGTGCTCTTGTTTCCTCAATTTTAGCTAAGTGTTGGTGATGGTCTCTCATGAGTTTGAGAGGTGCTGAGTGCTCTTGGGAGTATTATCTTCTTGGACTAGGGGGTTTCCAAGATCGCTCCTCGTAGGTACCCGAGTTTGGGTAGGTGCTAGGTCGTTGAGAGGGGTGTGTTCAAGCCTTTGTGGTCTCACCGTGTTCCCTTTAGGAGACGTTGGTCGGACGAGATTCAAGGGTACCTTCTCCGGGTGTTCAGACTAAGTACCCTCTGAGGGTATTGGCTAGTCGTGACCCGGGTGTACCTTCTCCGAAGTCCGGACCTTTGGCCCTTGTTTAGGTAGGGGTGGTTGTGGCTCAGAAGTGTCTCTCCACAAGATGGTGAGTTATTTTTGTAGGGTACCCATTTTTTTGCCTCTCTCCGAGAGTGGGGTAGATTATGCATCATTAATATCCACATGATGGCAACTAGTTTTTTGTTTCTCTCACTTTGGGCAAAAAAATACTACCACAAAAACTAATCTGACATCATATTATTGACGAAACTAGGTGCTTCTTTAGTTGACCCATGTGGACTAAAAGTTAACAACTACAACATCTTAGACAAATGCACCCCTTGTCTTGTACCTTTCATTTCATTTGATAGTACTACACTTGTACCGCGCATCTCCCACCTGTCGTCTTCTTATATGGAAACTATAATTTTACTATTTTGGTCTTATTTCGTCTAGGTTACAATACACCGATAAATCGATACAATGGGACTTGACTTAACCAAAATAATGTTATCCTATTATAATGAACGGACTAGCTTGGTTCAGACCACCTATTACACATAAGGAAAAATAAGATGACGGGAAAAATTCCTAAATGGCCAAAGTTGAGGCAACAGTCGAACGGGACAGATTCGATGTTTTTTGATTGTCTAATTGAGAGCGTTAGATACTTATGATTTTGGACTGAACTTGGGGACTTGCCAAGCTGCCTACGGATCCCATTGAGGGAACCAAGCTGAACGTAGTTTATTTATCTCTTTTGAGTTGTCTCAATTAGGTCGACCCCTGTTAGGGCTGCTTGGTTCACTTTTTTCTGCATTGCGCGACTCCACGATTTTGATCATGTCTCTTTAATGGTTGGTGGTAATCTCGGTCCGCTTCTTGATTATGGACCCTGACTAATGTAGCTTTCAGTCCAGGTTTAAGTTTGATATAATTGAATGTCGAATCACTTGGATTCGATCTATCAATGTCGAATTGGGTGAATTCGAGACTGCATAGCGCGAGTTCACGGTTTCGATCATATCTCATTGTTGGGTGATCGAAACCTCGATCCGCTTGTTGATTCGGGACTCTGACTCATGTAGATTTTATGGAATATATGGGTTAGATCTAAGTCAATATCAAATCACTTGGATTCGATCTAGCAATATCGAATCAGTGAGTTTTGACCTAAGTGAATGTCGGATTTGATCTATCAATATCGAATTTATTTGGATTCGATCTAAAGCTTCTCCATCCATCCCCCTAACGTGTGAGGAGTTAAGGGGTATATATAGGCTTGATTAGAGGGGCTTAAAGGTAATTTTGGGCTTATATAGAATTGAGGCGGTTCAATCTACTTTTTTAGTATTGAATTGTGCAAATTCGATATTGACCTGCGCATCTTTACTATTTTGAGCATAACTTTCTCTTTGGGCCTCCGAATTGCATTGCTACTTAGACTCATGTGGCTTTCCAATGACATATTACTCAATGTCTAATTAGCTATGTAGATATAATGGTGAACCAAATACGGCTAAGGTAGCTTTACCTTTAAGACTTCTCAACACTCATCGGTCAGTTTCACGCCATCGTGGCTTCTTCTTGACATGACAAATTATGCCACACCATTTAGTCCCCCAATTTGAGTGTGATTTTGGAACATAAGCATACTTCAAACTATAATGAAGTGCTAGAGTCGTTGCGCCTCAGTTTGGGGTGATTAATGTCATTATGCACCAGTGTAGCCTACCAAATAAGCCCACATCATATAGTCCCCCCATTTGGGAGTCGGTCTTGATTCAAGAGCGGATGCCAAATTTTTAAAATCTTGTGTGGCTTCAAAATACGCCCCTCATTTGAGAGCCATAATTCGGAGGATTGGTTGCCAAATAACTTTTATATGTGCTAGTGATCTGCATTATGAATGTCGCGCCATGGATAGTGGTCTAGTTTACAATTACCTTAAGGTATTGTTTTGACTAAGTGTCCATCTCTTTGGAGCCCTAAGACTTTTACGTGGAGTTGAATTATCGTATATCAGTACCTGCTTTATCATCCTTATTTTTGCAACAGTGTAGTGCGTTGGCAGCCCTTTGTTCGTCTCTTGAATGATATGTGAAATCTCAATTTTATGCATTTTTGTACATTTCAAGTATTATTGTTTCTCGACGATGGAGTAAATGTATTATAGTCTTTTCCGGCGACTTAGTCGCTCAAAAGTTTATCCGCTTTAGTTTATGTATAAGCATAGTCTGCTTGATTTTTTTTATCATTCTAATGCATCTTGTCTTTCCTTATACCAGATTATTTTGCCACCAGTAGGACGACTCTCATTTCTATGAAGATCGTGGTTGAGTTGCAAACTATTGCAACGCAACTGGTTACACTCCCGTCTTCGGGGATTCGGCAATAGTTGAGACTGTGAAATGATTCTACAAGTTCCTTTTGTTGAGACAGAACATCATTGTGTCCTCTTTGACTTCGTAAGAGCCATTGAAATGATTAGCCACAAGTTTCTAGTCTGTAAAGACCCCATGCGTTCTACTCGTAATGAGCTTGCCATTGAGGTTCTGGCGAGAATAGCTTTGTATTCTGCATCGTTGTTGGTCATAATAAAGCTCGACCCTGGGTGCGCTAGCCAGTTGTTGTATGATCCTACGAAGTTTTTTGACCTCCAACTTTGATGTTATCTTTGTTTTGACAATGTTGTTGATAACAAGGTGACAAGCATAATGAACTCTGGCTTGGGAGTCCTTAGCCTTGGTGTTGTGCACTGATTTTGTAGTTATGTGTAGTTTAGATCTTTATCTATAGTCATGAGATTTTATGGCATGCATTGTCGCCATTGAGGGCGAATGTGGTGAGAATTAAAGAGACGAAGTTGCGCCACGACGCGTAAAGCGAATTTCTTTTGAAGTGATCGACCAATATGGGAAGACGTGAATTTCGAGGCTCGAGCGTAAATGTATGTGTTGCAATTTTATTTTTTGTCTATTTGGACATTGTGTCGCCTTTGTTTGAATACTTTGTTGCATTCGTATTTAATAACTTTTCGCGTTTTATTGATGGCACTTTGTGCTTTTACATGTTATTACTCGTCGACGCTGAGGGTTAATTTGGCACATGGCTATTCGTACCTCCTGAGGTAATGATACCTTTCATCGTACCATGTTGGATTGATGCTTGTGGTGCTACTTTGGACGTGTTTGCTCCATAGCATGATATATGGACATTTGTCATGTTGTTTTGGGTAGATTTGCATTGTAGCACGCTGGATAGACATCAATAATTTGATATGTGTAGTCAGTTACAATATCGAGCCTTTCAGGCATATGGATATGTTGTTCGCATCATGCTTTTGCCGGCGGATGTGCATCCTTTGAGATTTTTGATTTGTATCTGACCATGTTGGGCTGATATCCATTTCTAATATTTAATTTTTTCATCTGACCTCTTTAGGCCAATATTTTATATTTTATCTAACCACTTTCGACCAATATCTCATTTTTCATCTGACCGCTTCGGGCCAATATTTCATTATTTTTTGTTATCTGACCTCTTCAGGCCAATATCCGTACTCTGAGATTTTTAGTTTTCATCTAACCTTGTCGGGTCGATGTTCTTGGTGTAGCTTTGGACATGTTTGCTTCGTACTGTTTCGGCTAGGTTTGCATCGTGCCGCTTCGGGTAGATGCTTTTAGTGCCGCTTTGGACACATTTGCTTTGTAACGTGTTGGGTAGATGCTTTTGGTGCCGCTTTGGACACGCTTGCTTCGTACAACTTCGGGTAGATTTGCGTCGTACCTCTTTGAGTAGATGTTTTTGGTGCCGCTTTGGACACGTTTGTTTCGTACCGCTTTGGGTAGATTTGCATCGTACCTCTTTAGGTAGATGCTTTTGGCACCACTTTGGACACGTTTGTTTCATACCGCTTTGGGTAGATTTGCATCGTACCTCTTTGGGTAGATGTTTTTGGTGCCGCTTTGGACACGTTTGTTAGATTTGCATCGTACCTCTTCGGGTAGATGTTTTTGGTACCGCTTTGGACACGTTTGTTTCGTACCGCTTTGGGTAGATTTGCATCAGACCTCTTTGGGTAGAATTCTTCGATACCACATAAGGGTGAGATTCTTCAATATCACATACGGGTAAAATTCTTCGATACCACCTACGCGTAAGATTCTTCAATATCGCTTTTGGGTAGGATTCTTCGATACCACTTTTGGGTAGGATTCTTCGACATCACATAAGGGTAAGACAATTCATTACACTATTCGGAGTGTAGTTATTTGTCCCCACAGAAAAAGCTCCTCTTAGTCGTTGCCCGTAATAAGATAAGGGACACGTTTTCTTAGAAATCTAGAGGTATTTAAACAGAAATGTAAATGACTAACGTATAGGAATGGGATTGAAGAATCCCTAATCTTTCTGCCGATGATGTTAGTTTCCTTGGTTGAATTGTGCATTTGATTATTTCTCTTAGCACCACTCCTTGTTTGCTTGGGACCGAATTCCATATTGTCAACTCTGTAGTTGTTTCCCGATCTCGATATAGCTCTGGGACTCTATGCAGTTCTTTTCTCGTTGGTCCATTCCTTTTATTTGCCATTTTATGTAAAAAGACTCTTAAGTGTAAACGAAATGGTGTTCCCACAGAGGGCGCCAATATTTTGGTCTTATTTTGTTTAGGTTAATACACCGAGAAATCGATACAATGGGGTCTGACTTAACCAAAATAATGCTATCGTATTACAATGAAGGGACTAGCTTGGTCCGGAACACCTATTAAACATAAGGAAATATAAGATAACTGGAAAAATCCCTATGGCCAAGTTGAGGGAACAGTCGAATGTGACATATTCGATGCTCTTTGATTGTCGAATTGAGGGCGTTAGATACTTATGATTTCGGACTGAACTTGAGAACTTGCCTACGCATCCCATTCATGGAATCAAGCCAAACGTAGTTCATTTATCTCTTTTGAGTTGCCTCTATTGGGTCGACCCCTAGTAGGGTTGTTTGGTTCACTTGGTTATGCATTGCGCGACTTCACGATTTTGATCATGTCTCTTTAATGGTTGGTCAGAATCTGGATCTGCTTCTTGATTATGGACCCTGACTCATGTAGCTTTCAGATCATGTTTGAGTTCGATATAATTGAATGTCGAATCACTTGGATTCGATCTATCAATGTTGAATCAGGTGAATTAGAGACTACATAGTGCGACTTCACGATTTCAATCATATCTCTTTGTTAAATGATCGAAACCTCTATCCGCTTCTTAATTTGGGACCCTGACTCATGTAGCTTTCAGGATGTATATAGTTTTGATCTAAGTGAGTACCAAATCACTTGGATTTGATCTATCAATATCAAATCAGTGAAATTTGACCTAAGTGAATGTCGGATTCGATCTATCAATATCATATCGACTTGGATTCGATCTAAGGATTCTTCGTCCATCGCCCTAACTTTTGAGGAGTGGGGGGGTATATATATGCTTAATTAGAGGGTCTTAAAGGTAATTTTGGGCTTAGATCGAATTGAGGCGGTTCGGTCTACAATTTCAGTATCGAATTGTGCAAATTCGATATTGACATGCGCAACTTTACTATTTTGACCATAACTTTCACTCTAGACATCCAAATTGCATTCCACTTGTTACGTTGTAACCTAGACTCATGTGGCTTTTCAATGACATATTACTTAATGTATAATTATATATATATATATATATATATATATATAATGATGAACCAAATCTGGCTAATGTAGCTTTACCTTTAAGCATTCTCGACAATCATCAGTCAGTTTTGCGCCACCGTAGCTTCTTATTGACATGACACATTATGTCACACCATTTACTATAAGTGAATATGTTTCACGTGTTAAAATTAGTAAGTGATTAATGTATTTCTTATGTTATCATTATATATTCATAAGTTGGAAGGTTATTCTATAATGTTTGTTTTTAATATCTTTATATGATTTGGCCTGATAAGCTCGCATGTGCGAACTTCCATATGTGGCTTACCGTTCCTAACATTCAACTAGGAGTAGAGTCAATTGCTCCAGTGAGCTCATCTTTTAACCCAACCTTTGTTGCGAGGGGATAGAATCCTACTTCTAGGTCCCTTTCCAACTTAAACTACAAGCTTCGAGAGGATGCAGAGATAGGATCCCTTGCATTAGAGGTTGGGTGGTCTCGCCCCAACCTAAACTATTTTCTTTCTTCAATTTGGCGTGGCAAATGAACCATATAGAAGCCCTATGTACTCATATTCCAAAGGTTACGCCTACTAATAGCTAATTTCTATCTCATGTTACCGACAAATCCTCTTATATGGGGGTTTAGCGGAATGAGGGCTGACCCAACGGGAAGAGTTTAGGCCCAACCCAATAAGCCCAACAGTCTACTGGATATTGGGGGTTTTACCCTATATCGGGGGTTTATACCCTATATCCAACTGGATATCGAATACAAATATTCAATATCGTACAACCAAATTGTGATTCGCGGAGCCGGGCCCATATGTCGAGGCTTATATGTATCCTCGCTCACATCGCGAGAAGATTAATTAGGTGCACACATCACCACTCACGGACATCGAATTGGGCTATTCGATATCCTGCATTCGACATTCGTACTTCTGATATCAGATTACCCAATATGCACATAATTCAACGTACTACCATTATTCGATATAGTTACACCCGATATGGCCCAGTTCGATATACGTCCCGTATTCGATATACAACCTATAATCGACATACGACTCAGTGCGACATCTGCCAACCTTAGACGTACGATAGTTTCAATATCGCATAGAGTCCAGAGTCGTTGTTACGAGGCCCGAGCTTACCCACGTCACTAATGAAAGTGTTACGTACAAAGCTAATCCCACTTGTGTAATAAATTAGCATATTTTATACTAAGTTAAAGGCTATTTCTATAATTCATTGTATTCGTATAATAGTAACGATCTTGTATTCTTGTACCAAAATATAGGTAAATGTCGTAGCATGAATTTTGTTGGCAGTAGGTATAAACCAAAATAGTATTGCACATTGAAAATTTTTATATGTTCCACTATGATTGTATGATTTATAACTTTTCCTTTTACGATTATTTGGTTTAATGTTACATATTATAAATAACTTAATTTGAATAATTGGCAATTCTTATTTAAAGTAAGCGCAGCGATATTGCCAAAACAATATATGTTGCTTCCGAAATAATTGGTACTAACCTCTAATTTACCCCTACTAGTCAAAGACTATACAAATTAAGTGTTTAAAATTTGATAACAATAAATCTTCTTAAAAGATCTTGCTAATTCCACAAACTCTTTCCTAATTAATTATAGCAAAAAAAAATTGCAACGTAATTATCTTCATAATCCCTCACTGTAGCCGCAAGAAATTTTTATTACTGTTAAAACTTGTAATTATCTTCATAATCTTTATGTTCAGCCGCAAGAAGTTATTATTATTTTTAAAACTTGTAATCTCTTCATAGTACTTCAAAGGTCAAAGATAACAAGTGAAAATCAAAGAAATCATTCCATTAAAAAATTTAAACATTCTATTTTTTTTTTTATCAATTTTAACTCCAGTTGATATATATATATATATATATATATATATATATATATATATCACTACAAGATTTGGGGGGGTTTCGCGACCCCCTGGTGACCGCCGGGCGGTCTCCACACTTTCGACGACCGCCGGCAGACCACAACGAGCGGTCCCCAGCCCAAAAAGGGGACCGTTGGTCGATCCCCAGCTCAATAGCGGGAATAATCCCGCCGTTAGGCCCAAAAAATAGGCCCTTTTGAGCCAAAAAATTGGGCCTTGAAAATAGGGCTCAGTTTTGTTTTTGTTAGCGGTCGCCATGCCAAGGGTATTTAAACCCTTGGCAACCCTTCTCCTCCACTTCTTCTTCTCACACACAATACACACACACACCCGCCCCTCCACCCTTCCTCCTCAAAACGGCGATCTCCCCTCCTTAACACTCGACAGGCGACCGCCACACAGTCGCCCTCCTTTCCCGACCGCCGACCGCGACCGCCACCGGGTCGCCGCTCCCCTCCGACCACCGACCGCGACCGCCACACGGTCCCTTCTTCGCGACGTTCCCGCCATTGTAAGTCTTGTTTATGATATGGTACTTAAATATATGATATGATATGATATGATATGTATTTATTTTGATTGATTCAATCTTTAGCTCTTTGTCTTTATATGATGCAGTGCAAAACTGCAATTTTGTGAAACTAATTATTTACGTTATATATTCAAATAGGATATTGCAATTGTATACGTTCCTTGTTTTGTACAAGAAACAAAAGAAAAACAGTATGAAAAAGAGAGTGCATAGCTGTTTGGGAGAAGATATATGAAGAAGAAGAGACTAAGGTACCGTAGCAGCTATTTTTACTTTTTAGGGGGAAGTACTGGTCATACTCTCTTAAATCAAAATCCACATCGTACAACACTAGAATACGGACACTTATTAAGAGTTGCAGTTGTCTTTCGTTTTATAGCCATATTGATTAGTTGTTGGAAATATATGTATAATATGTAGACTGCCTAACCCATATAGCACAAAGGTTAATTTCTATTTGGGAACAAAGTAGGTTTCTTCAAGTGAGAATCAGTAAATATAAAAAATAATAGACTGAATTGCAGTGAAGGAAAAGATCAGGCGATCACCTATTCATATGTGCAACTAAATGAATATAAAAATAAGGCGCACTAAATTTGCTTGTTCAAATTGCATTTATCAAATTCAGTATAACAGCAACGGCGATGTGGCTTAAAACTGTAAAATGAAGCAACTAAACATAAACATGTAGCAGCCATTTTTACAAGGCCCAAGCGTTTAAATTACATAATCATGTAGCAGCCATTTACCATAATCATAGTAAGTTACATCACATAATCATTGATTAGTTTAAAGCCTTGATTAATTTAAAGTGTTTTAAATTAGTTTAAAGTGAAGAAATATCATTGTAAAGTGAATTAGTTTAGTTTAAAGTTAATTAAAGTGTTAGTTTAGATGTATATTACAATTAGTTTATTAGTTTAGTTTAAAGTTAATTTTGATTAGTTTAGATGTTATTGTGTTAGATTAAATCTATTATTATTATTTGAATGTAAAATTGTTATTTGAATGTGAAATTGTTATTTGAAGTTTATATTTATTAGGTAAATCAACAATCTATCGATGTTCTAATTTAGATTTTTTTTTTATTTTGGCAGGATATTCTTTCGTCATGTGTAGCGATCCTCCGCGTAGACCATTATTGTCGAGTGGAGGCCCTCCATCGAAAGGGGGTCGTAGTCGAGGTACTGCCACTTCTGGCCGAGGTAGTGGTAGTCAGAGTCAGAGTCATGGCCGAGGTACTAATAGCCAGTCAGGTGGGCGAGGTAGTCTGGGACCTCATAGGATACGTATTATAGCGCCTCAAACCGAGAGCGAGGAGACCACACCAGTCATACAGCAACCCCGAGGTCGTGGGTTGGGTGGGGCATCTACTTCGCTGACGTCTACTTTACAGCGCCAGTTTTTTGTGGAATCTCCTGGCCCTGATGCAGCAGAGGCTATCCAATCGCACCGTGTATCGTCTGCAGCCGACGTTAGACCACGGTCATCGGAGTCCACATGAGCTCAGAGACCACCATCTGCAGAGTCCACGGGCACTCATCGACCACCGTCTGTGAGGTCATCAGGAGCTCCGAGGCCATCACCTACAGCTTCTCCTAGATCTGGACCGAGCCACTCGTCGACCGCGACTCGACCGTGTAGGGGACCTACTATAGGGGCTGAGGCACCCGCAGATCCGAAAGATAAGAAGGTTATTATATTGTCTAGAGGCAGGTTTTCTTATCCCCCCAGTGGTGAGGTTTCTTCGATGATCTCGTCCCTCATTCGAAAATTTATGACAAATTTGTGGCCATCTTACCTGGCGATGCCCAAGAGTAGGCGGGATGAGATGTACACACGATTTACGATAAGAAATTATTTGTGTTTACTACTAACTCAATTTAGTTATTTATTTGTATTAACCAAAATATTTGTGTTTTAATTCTTATGTAGAACATCTATGGGGTTCGTCATTCAATTAAATTGCAAGTGAAGCGCGCCTACGAGAAGAAGGCGAGGGGTGTTTACAAGCGTATGATTCACAAGACGAAGGAAGCTTACTTCAAGAGAGTGAATGATCCTAAGTACGCTGGGAAAAAGAAGACTTGGATGAACAACACATTGGAGGCAGAGGCGGTAGATCACTAGGGGACGGCCGATTATCAGAAGTTGTCGCGCAGATCACAGATAGCTCGGCGAGGAGGAAAACTGCTAGAGAAATGTCCCAAGGCACCAGCCACTTTTTCCTGGGGATCCATCAACCTCGAGGAGATCAAGCGCCGTATGGTATGATTTATTAAAAATAATTATATAATTAGGTAACATTGTTAGTTTAGTTTTGCGTTGTTATTTGAATGTTAAATTGTAGGCCCGGGCGGATCCCACCCGTGAGATCCCTCCTGATTCGTCAGCTTGGAACACTTGATCCTCCATCTCTAGTATAGACTAATTAGAACCACTAACAGATGACATGTCGATGATGTGCCACAGACAAACAAATTAAGTCTTACGTTTCTTGGCTCCGCTGCAAAATCTGGGTGCCTACGGTCGAACTCGCGCCATGCCTCCCCTGCCGCTGGGTGAATCATTCGTTCAGTAGCCTCTGCACACTTCAAATGCCATGTCATATGCTTTGCGGTGCCTTCGGTGTTGTAGATCTAAATATCTCGTTGCTTGCCCTGCATATTCAATAAACGTCTGAACCACAACCACAAAACTATCTCGCAAATAACCATAGCTATCGAATCTATCATACATCCAAGATCTATCGGCTTGATAATCCATTATTTATCTAAGTTGTACAATATAAAGCAAATAATTATAATTTATACTACAATCAATTATCAATATGTACAAAACATAATTAACAAACGTAAGAACTATATAATCATAACATGCACAACCAAGTTAAAGAGTTATAGATTGATCAACGTACCTCTTGAAGCGTGAAATAACGATCCACGTGGATGTTATTCCACCACGATTACGCTCGGTGTGTGTAAGACGACATAATCTATCAACAAATAAATACACTTAAGTTAAAAATAAATAACAAATTCGGCAATTGAAAATAATTGTTTGAAGAGATAGTAAGAGAAAAAACGATGGATACCTTTAGAATTAGTTAAGAAATGAATGAATCTTAAAGGGGAAGGGGGTGTATATTTATAGGCAAAAGACTGGAAATAGGGACCGCCGGGCGATCCCTAAAGAGACTACCCGTTGGCTTTAGGGACCGCTTGGCGGTCCCTAAAACCACTAGCCGTTGTTTTTAGGGACCACCGGACGGTCCCTAATATTATTCAAAAACGAGTTATGAATATTATTAGGGACCGCCGGGCGGTCCCTAAAGCCACTCTAGCCGTCCCTAATAATATTCATACCTCTTTTTTTGATTTTATGGAACATTTATGGTGCCGCATTATTTGTTAAGTAGATAGATATCCTAATAATAGTTAAGAGAACAAAATTGCAAGGTTTCATTCAAATTTAAACAACATATGATGATTAAGTGTACGTATAACGTATAATAGATTCAACGTTAAAAACTTTCTCAATCTCATTCAATCTTATTCAATCTACTATTAAAGAACTAAATTAGTAGTTATATAATCATTTGTTACTTCAATTGACATGTTATAATGAGGTTAGTTGCTAAATCAAAACAAAGAGGTATGAATATTATTAGGGACTGCCAGGCAGTCCCAAAAGCCATGTTTAGGGACCGCCGGGCGGTCACCAAATACCTTTAGGGACCGCCCGACGGTCCCTAAAGGTGGCTTTAGGGACCGCATGGCAGTCCCTAATAATATTTTTGATTTTATATAACATTTATGGTGTCGCGTTGTTTGTTAAGTTGATAGATATCCTAATAATAGTTAAGAGAACAAAATTACAAAGTTTCATGCAAATTGAAACAACATGTGATGATTAATTGTACGTATAACGTATAATAGGTTCAACGTTAAAAACTCATTCAATCTCATTCAATCTACTATTAAAGAACTAAATTTGTAGTTATATAATCATTTGTTACTTCAATTGACATGTTATAATGAGGTTAGTTGCTAAACATCAAAAACACTTGGAGATCGTTCCGTAAAATAAAAAAATAGGTATGAATATTATTAGGGACCGCCTGGCAGTCCCTAAAGCTACCTTTTGGGACTGCCGGACGGTCACCAGATATAGTTAGGGACCGCCGGGCGGTCATCAAATACATTTAGGGACCGCCCGGCGGTCCATAAATTCACTGAAATAGGCGGGATTGGGGGGGAAATTTGAAATTTTTGAAAATTTAAAATTTTCACTCTCAATGATATATATATACCACCACTCTCCTATCCAATTTTTCAACACTCTTCAAAAACACCCAGCTCCAAAATTTTCTTATATCATTTTTTTCTTCAAAAACACCCAACAAAAGATTTCATTTCTTCTTTCTTTTAAAGAAACACTCTTCTCTTATTTTTTTATTTCTTCAAATCTAAAACACAACCTTTCTTCTTCTCTCTTTTAAAGAAACACTCATCTCTTTTTTTTTTTCTTCAAATCCAAAACACAACCCTTTTCACTTTTTTTTAATAAATGAAGTGTTAAACTCGTGACTCCAATGATTTCCAGCAACGGCATATGGTACCTATTTGTCTTATAAGTGCAGTCCATTACAAACACTGTTAAATAACTTTTTATTAACCTAATGGACAAAGGGTGTGAAAAAAATTAAGTGAGTGATATGACCTTCTGCATCTTGTTGAATATCAAACATAAAACCACATTTCCCAACTCTTCGAATAGAACCTGAATTTTAGTACGTCCTTCTAATGTCTTTTTCTCATCTTCACCTTCACATTATATATATTTCTTGACACGGCCTGGAGATTCGGATTTCTTCGTCGAAGAGAAGTTAGAATCTGGCGTGGTGCTATTCCTTACTTGGTCATATCGTCAATACTTGATTTTTCTTCCTTTGAAAAATGTCGAGCAGATGGGTGTCCAGACATATCCATACAAGCTTCATGATTATGTGAGTCGATCCCCATAACAAGCTTCCAAAAGCCATCATCTTGTGCTCTACCCTGAATTTCAAACGGACAATTTATGAGGCGAGTACTTGTGCTTCGTTGGCGGTGCTCAATAGGAATGTTGACTCTCTCTCGGTAATGCCCTCCTCGATCTCAACCAATAGTCATAAATTTGCCTGGTCTGGAACCCCAATTGACAATGCATACCATTTTTTGAAATAAAAGTACCTTACAGTCTTTAATAGTTCTTCACGAGTTGTAAATAATTCTTCCAAAAGTTGAAGTTTTGATTTCTTTCTTGAATTATATTTTGTTGTTAGGCACTAGTACTTGACTGTGTAGCTAGGCATGTGGCACTATTTTGATCGGCCATAATCAGCATTGTGAAATCTATATTAAAGACATAAAATTAATTGACAATTAAAAGCAAAAATTAAATAAATACAAAGTTATTAACAAATAAAATATGACTACTGACCACTGAATTATTTTGTGCTTGTTATTGATTTAGAACACTAAGTTCGTTTTAACCTTTTATGCATTATTTTCTCCAATAGAAACAAGACCAAACACAACTTAGTTTCTCATAACAAGTAATTAGCACAGAATAACTATAAAAATGAAAGAAAAACCAAAATGGGGTGAAAACGTGAATTGAATGTCTCT
Organism: Linaria vulgaris; assembly: GCA_948329865.1. Lineage (NCBI taxonomy): Eukaryota > Viridiplantae > Streptophyta > Magnoliopsida > Lamiales > Plantaginaceae > Linaria > Linaria vulgaris. Next base: position 12,536,214 of record OX415253.1, read on the forward strand.
TCTTTATTCTGTTTGATTAATTAAGTGGACAGTCACGTAAACATGAGAAAGATACAAATATGTGAGTCGGGTAAACAAAAAATATAAGATCAATGTTTAAAGCAAAAATACCAAAAAGTAGAACCCTTACTATTTAATTCATTGAATAATCCATTAGCTTTCACTCTTTCTGAATTTTGACCTTTAAGCCGTGAAGAGATTGCAAGTTTTAACATTATAATATCTTCTAGCGGCTGGCAATGGAGAAAGATTTTGAAGATACTTACGTTGCAAATTTTTTTGCTATTAGTGAAGAGTTTGTGGAATTAGCAAGATCTTTTAAGAAGATTTATTGTTATCAAATTTTAAATACTTAACTTATATAGTCTTTGACTATGAGGGGCAAATTAGGGAGTTAAACCAATTATTTTGGAAGCTAACATATATTATTTTGGCAATATGTCGCCCTTAAAGTAATGCCTAGTGGAGCTGATTCCTATATTGGGTGCACGAAAGAATTATTCTAAGCATTTACTTTGACATGATTATCGATCGGAGTAATCTTGTCCATAAAGATATTCTTTTCATTACCCTTTTTCGGCCGTATCCCCTCATTTAAGCCCCGAAAGAAGCATTTTCCTTCTATTTTTAGTAAAATTTGTTATGGTTGGTTTTTTCTAATAAATCCCGAAATTGGATTTATGTTGTTGGAGCGTCTTATACGTCGTTAGAACTTTTAATTGATGCAACTATCTCGTTCTTTTTCATTATGAAAAAAAGTTTTGTTATTTAATGATTATTTCTCATATTTTTAATATGTCTTCCGTGTCAACCCTTCAAAAGCATCCAATTTTAAGCAATAAAAATTTAAGGAGTTTCTCTCTCTCTATCGTCAACTTTTCCCTATTATTTGGAATCAACAAATTTTCATATTTTGTGTGTTTTTTCATCTTTCTTATTTGTGTGTTTCTTCATCTTTCCGTAAGCTTTCGCTTGCTACGTCACTATTAGTAGACTTATTGGTTATTACCACATATGAAAATATAGGGTAATATAAATAAAAGGACGGATAAATTAATATTTGTGCCCTATAAGTTTACATTTTTGAAGAAAATGCCCATTATCTATCGAGTTTTTAAAAATGCCCTGACTTATGCACTTTTCTTTAAAAAAAATGCCCACCCGATGCCACATCAGAAAAATCGCAGACGTGGCAGCCGATTAGGCTTAAAAGACACACGCCACTTTAAAAAATGGGACGCCACCTCAGTAATGCCCCCTTTCAACAATGACTTTGGCTCTCCAATTCCATATAAAACCCAACACGTAGCATTTTTTTCACAATCAAATTTCCCCCCAATTCTCTTCTCGGAAACCCTAATTTCAAAATCCAAAATTGCCGATTTTGTTGTAGAATCGCGTCGATTGAAAACCCTAACAGTGGTTTTTACTAAGTCGACGCACGAGAATTTCATTTCATTCCTAAATCGCGACCTAAACCCTAAAATTGAACCCCACTAGCCCTGATTCACCCACAAAATTTTTGACACAGCATTAGTAGCTCAAGTGGTGTTGTACTTGTGCGATAATGCCGAAGTTGTGGTCCCCCTTAAACCATGATGCTCCCTCGCCTATTTATCGTAAGTTTTTACTTCATTTTCGTTTTGTATATTTGCATGTCCGTAAGTTAATAAGAGTTTTAGTGAGTTCAAGTGCCAAAAAGTACTATTTTTATTTGACAATTGCGTGCTTAAGTAGTTTGTGCTTGGGTGTCACTCACTGTTGACTTAGGGTTTCGGATTTTTGTTAATTATATGCTTCTTTGTGGATTGTGTTCCATATTATGCCTCCATATGGTTGGGTTTGTGGTTAACACTGCATGTGGTTCCCTCACCATTTTTGTGTGGTGTGGTGTAGTCATGTTAGCAAAAATGTGTCATATTTAGTGATAATTTATAGTTCATTCTCAAAATGTGTCAAATTTAGGATGTAGTTTTCCTTTCTACAGATCCTAGAAGCAATCTTATAACACTAAATGTCTATTATGGAGGAAGGTTACAGTCAAATCCCTTTGACACTTATGTTGGTGGTGGAGTCATGAAGTTTGACTACTCAGACATTACAGAGATAAACTATGAGCTTCTCAACATTTATGCTGATAATATGAATCCTGTGGGTGATAGGAAATTCTACTGTGTTATGGAATCGTGGTTTAAAGTCATAGAGGATGATGAGTTTTTGGAAAAAGCCCTAAAAGCTGCACTACCAACCAGGGAGTTTGAACTGTATTGTGATTTTGAGATAGATCCACCTTTCCCAGACATGCCTCCATTACATGATGTTGCTGTGAATGAAGCTGTTTTAGTAACACCTGGATTGGATCATACAGTAGAGGTCAATGATGATAATATTTCAGGTAATGTTGAAATAGGAAGTGAGAATGAGGATAGAAGAGGAACCACAAGATCCTCATGTTGGAGTTGACATAGAGAATGGAGTAGAAGAACATGACAATGATGAAACTCTATCAGAATTTGTTGAATCATCAAGAACTGCTAGGAGAAACAATAGGAAGAGGACTATTGAGGAGAATAATCTGAAGAATAATATTGTCCCAGAGATCCATGTTGCTGAAGCTGGTTCTAAACATACAAGTGAGGATGATGAAAGTAATCTCTTTGAATCATCCAGGACTGCAAGAAGGAATAAAAGACTTATAAAGAAAGGGCAGATGAATGTAGATGAGGGTAATCTTCATATGAAGGCTGCTATTGAAGGACATGACCTTGATAATCAGACTGACCAAATCATTGAAGGTGTTGAAACCACTACTATAAGTGAGGCTGTTGAGTCATCAAGGAAAGCTAGGACGAAGACAAGACAGTCAAAGAAAAAGGTATATCCATCAAGTTCATCCTGTGCAATATTTTCATGATTTTTATGTTTATCTAGTTTTAAATGTCTTACATTAAAGTGAATAAGTATTACATAGGTCCCTCAGATTAACAAGAATATGATGCCTCCAACTCAACATGTTGAATTAATTGTAGAAAGTCTGGTGAGGATGTAGCAGTAGATGGTTGGGTCACTACTTTGCTGAACAAGAAGCCATCAAAGGCTCCACCAAAAATTACAGACCAACTAAGTGAGTGCTTTCAAGCTTTAGGCTCTCAGGAAGACAGGATTAATCCATATGAAGGAATCAGCAGGAAATATGTGAAGATTTCCAATTTGGCTGCTGCAATCAGTAAAATCAATGATGAGGATGAGTTGTTCCCAGGGGGGAAGAAGGTGAAGCAAACAAAGAAGAAGGGTGTCAGCAGGAAAGGGAAGAAAAAAGTTTAGACTTTTTTGGACTATGCAGTTGTGTAATATCTAAGCATTCTTTTTTGGGTACATTTGGATGGGTCTTTTGGTTACTATGAATGTCTGTGACGTTAGATGTGTGATCATGGTTAGTAAATATTTTGTAATCTGGTATGTGCATTGGTTACCAGGTTAATTTTGTGGCTAAAATATGTCCAATGTAAAATGAGCAAAATATGCTATGTAAACATTTATATTTTGGCAGCAAAATTGCAATCAATTAATAGAATGCTATGTTATTAGTGAGCAACTATATTCGTTTTTTAGTCTTTCAAGTATTTCTGCATTTTAACAGCATAAACAAGAAATGTGAACAACAACCCAGAATAGACACAAATAACTCCAAAGACATACACCATGGCATGCATTAAAATGGAAAAAAGGTTAACAACAACATGAAACTAACATCTCATTTAAAACAAACATTAAAAACCTATTCTAACTACGCCTAATCATAAATCCCCATGGCAAAGCGGTCAAACTTGGTGACCACTTTAATCTTCTCAATTGGAAGCTTCTTCACTTGTAGGCAGTAGCAAAATTGGTCATAATGCTGGAAACCTTCCTCAGCAAATTTCTTGTCGATTGGAATGGGCTGAAATAATCAAATTTCATTAAGAGATTTCATCTCACAATTTGCAATTCAAATCATAGAGTGAGTTATGTTGAAAACATACATTTTTCATGAACTGCACATACTTAATGGGTGTAGCCTCACAGTACCCTTCTTGATGTTGAACTGAACTCCAGGATAGGCCCAAAATCTCTGGAAAAGTTTCAGGCGGCACTTCATAATCATCAACCTCTCCTTAACCATGAAAGGCGTGATCTCTTTCTTCTTGCGACTAGATAGCATTTTAGCGATCTTCGCATGCATAACCTCAAGCTGCTCAACAGTAGACATAACGCCTTCACCAATCAACGCAGAAAGCTTGCGCAAGATGAATACTTCATCTGCATGTGAGAAGTCACTGAATCTCATGAAAGGAATCACCAAGTAATCCTGCAAAACAAAATAAGGTCAAGAATAAGTGTCTTTTTGAAACTGACAAAAGGGCTTTTTAGAAACAGAGGATGTGCGTATCTTTCTACCTGTGTTATGTCGTAGGATTTCTTGAAGACGCTGACATTTGAGATTGAGTCGGCCATAATATCAAGAAATTTTCTTTTGTTTGGAAGAGCGAGATGGAAATTAAAGTATGAGAATTGTGAAGAATCTAAAAGGGCTAAAACACATATGTTAAAGGAAAATTGACAGTTGTCTTAACTAAGTTATTAACCATCACACCGCTCCCCCTGACACGAGTGTCTAATCGACACTAATTGTTCAATATTTAATTAATTGTTTTCAACCACTAAGTAACAATTGCATCGATCGAAAATGGGCATTTATTAAAAACATACATTAGTTATTGGGCATATTATTATATCAATCATACTAAAAGGGTATATTTACTTTAGGAACCATACTTACATGGCATTTTTATAGTTATAACTTATATCCATACTTAAAAGGCAGTTTTAACAAAAGTTTTTATAAACTTATTGGGCATGTTTTTTGTCTATCTTAATACATATTGGGCATTTTTCCACAATACATACTTTAGGAACCATACTTACAGGGCATTTTATTAAAAGTTTTCCTAAAATGATATTTTCACTTAACGAACTAATTTTAAGGCTAAGGCTAACAATTTATAATCACACACACACAACATTCTGATACCCAATCTAATTACTTCCATTGCTATCATATAAAACAAGACACAATAACATTCAACCAAATCAACCAAATCACAACACAAATTATACAAGTAGATTGGTGCATATTGCCAAAACAAAACAACAAAAGGAGTTGGCAAACATACTTAATCATACTTGCATAAATGAATCTAAGCACACATACTAAGCCAATACCCAATGGCTTCAACACAACCTAACAACAATCAAACACAATATACTAATGATTACATAACATAATCTAACCCAAACGACCAATTTTTTTTTCTGATTAAGCAAGCTGATAATTTTATCTTCTTGCTCCTTTGCGGTTCTCTCGTACAACGAACGCATAATATCGTCTTTTGATTCTTTCTTCGACGCAAGCTCTTCTTCAAGTCCCTTAACTCTAACCTGCACCCTCTCGATCCGTCTTCGCAAAATTGGTATCACAGCCCTAGCATATGAACAAACGGGCGGATCTTCCCAAATGCATAGTTGACATCCACGGGGCCAACGCGGACAACCGTGGAACCTTCGGCCTCGGTTACCATCGGTCATTGAGACGTGCACGATGGCGAGTCTTCCACAATTGCATACCAGATGAGAGCTCATGGTCGATTCGGACATTTTCAATTTGGGAATTGGGGTTAGGGTTCTTGGTCGATTTGGGGGAAATGATTTTTAAAAAAGATTATTAAGACCAAGTGTTGTTATAAGAGAGCCAAAGTCGTTGTTGAAAGGGGGCATTACTGAGGTGACGTCCCGTTTTTTAAAGTGGCGTGTGTCTTTTAAGCCTAATCGGCTGCCACGTCTGCGATTTTTCTGATGTGGCAGCAGGTGGGCATTTTTTTAAAGAAAAGTGCATAAGTCAGAGCATTTTTAAAAACTCGATAGATAATGGGCATTTTCTTAAAAAACGCAAACTTATAGGGCACAAATATTAATTTGTCCATAAAAGGACTATACATGGCGAGTCAATCTTGGAGTCCCCAACCAAGCAAGACCGAGAAAAAGAAGAGAAATCTAGGGAGGCTTATCATTGTGCCTCTCAAAACGAAGCAAGACCAAAATGAAGTTGCAAACATGTACCTAAAAAAAATGAAGTTGCAAGCATGTATCTCAAAAGTTTCGCATCTGAAGCTCACCCCCATAGATGGAGTGTGCAATCGGCTTTGAGCTTTTGTAATGGAACTTGTTTGCTTCTTCTCACATAGGGCCAACAAAATGGTAAGTGTGACGCCCCAAAAATTTAAAAGAAAATAAATTTATACTTTAGTCCTTGAACTTTTGAAAATTTCTATTTTTGACGCTAAATGTTTAAAAAAATTACATTTGAGTTCCTAAGCTTAAAAGTTAGTCTTTTATTATTTTTATCCGTCCCTAATCCTAAAACATATATTTCAATTTCAAATCTTAACCAAGGTGATCGAATTATCTAGAAAATTACATAAATAAATATGTACGTAACAAAGAAATCTAACTATACATATTTGAATTTTAATTATAAATAATTGAGGAACTTGATATGCAATTAACCAATTCATGAAGTAAGTCATGACATATTTTTTATGAGGTAAGCCATGACATCCTTAAGAGCATGATTAAAAGATTTTTGTGATTTATTATAAAATAATCAAAGTAGGACATTAATTAAAAGTATTTTAACATAATTTTGACTATAAAGAGTAGTCTTTCTTCCAACAATTTCCACACCCAAAATCATTTCAGTTTTTCCTTCTTTCTTCCTATGCATCTCTAAGTTAGTGAGTCTACTTTCAGAAAAGATTTATCCCAAGTTCTTATTTCATCATTTTCTACCCGAAAATACCCCAAAACTTTTATTGCGCAGAAATTATCCATTCGGCCCTGCACCTTAGAAAAATCATAACTAATTGTAGAAAAATCATTCTTGATCAAGGCCAATGACTGAATACTTCTTATGATGTCCTCTAACTTTCATACGAAGAAATATTTTTCAAATAATGTGATTTAGAAGGTAGAAATTTCTAAACCGTAGACTACTGTCTGAAAACTCGAAAATAGGTTCTATGTTTTCAACAATTATTTAGCATAGCAAACCTTTGTGTTTTCACAAAAATCTTGGATTCCCACATCTGTCATGATGCTAAAAACCATAAAGCATAAAAAGATTTGAAAACCAAGTTCATTTGAATGTTCGATCAAAGGTAAAACCAAAATTGCGGTGATTTTTCAGTTTATTTGGCACAACCTTTGTTTTCTTAATTTATAAGTTTAATTACCATTATAATTTAATGTATTTATCATACACATAAATTTAACATGATATAGTATTAGTTATCATTAGATTATTATGATTTATAATCATAAATTGACATTTTTGTGATCTTATTTATAGCATTTAAATGGTAGATTTATCATGTTTAACATACTATTTTCATAAGTCTTACAAGATTATTCTTGCCACTTCATGACCTAACCATCAAATAAGATTATTTATCATCCCTTATCACATGTTTTGATAAACCTCTCATGTTTATATCTTTACATTTAAGTTATAAAACAAGTATATGCATTTTTAAACTTACTATGTAAAATAAAGTAATAAATGACTAAGTTAGACCTTTTAAGGTATTACTTAATATGATACTTATTTGATGTGTGGTTATTTAAAGTTTTGAATTGATTAAAGGCTAAAAAGACGAGTTTTCCTAGAGTTGTTTAAGATAATTTTGAGAGATAAATAAGGTGGTTAAAACAATAGATATTTGATATTCAACTTAAGCATATGGTTTTTTCTTTAAATTCATCATCTAAGATTTTCATGTTTTGTGTAATGACAAATTAAGCTTATGTGTTATTTACTAAGATTTACATTACAACTAGCATTCTTAACCAGAATATTCTCAATTTCACCAACATCAAAGTGAAGAAAAAGTACTAATATTTTTTGTAGAAAATTATAAATTCAGTTGATTAATATTATTTAAATTTATTACCGGTTTGACGAACTAATCAACGACATCAAGGTTCCCCGTACGAGTAAAGATGAGGTTCCATTCTTGATTTGTTCTAGCCCTGTTTGGCTTCCGGCCCTGGGGAACTTGGACAGAAAAGTCACTACTCCATTACCAAACCTCGAACAACTTATATTTCATCATATTTTGTTTTTTTATGTCTCATCCCATAACATTATTTTCTTACTCGTCCTTACATCATATCCAATCATTTATTAATCCTATTGATTCATAATCATGGTAATTCTCTGATATAATCTCATATGTTGGTTCTTGAACTGTGCAAAAAGCAACGAACTGTGTTCGGGACATGTAGCTCAAAGAGCAACGGATATTATTAGGTTTACTAGCTTATTTGTTTATCTGGTATACCCATTGAGACGCCTTCGGAAAGTTGGACCTAGGGATTGAGTCGAGTTACTGTCGGGCAGTAAGGACTGTCGATTTAAGTAATTTCGCTTGATACCCATCTATCTAGGCGCCGCTTGCAGTCAAGAGTTGGCTGTAACCCGCGTGCTGGATCGACATGTACTCGAGCATTTCTCTTGATTGTTTGCGAGGTCGCTCCTCGTCGGGAGGTATAAGGTAGAATAGTATAAGTCCTAAGGCTGAATTTGTTTATTGTTAAGCACAAGTTCATTAACTATTCTATGAAAACTTCAGTACCATTGCTACATCAAATTGTCTTGTTGAACTATTTCTACTGGTAAGATCACTCCCAAAATGTATTCAGTAGGTCACAGTTAATTCTTGCATTACCAGCTATTTTATATGAATCTCACTAAGTCATTGAAGACTTATTCCTCGTTTTTTCTGTCCATTCCTCATGATAAATAAACATGGCAGCATGTACCAAGTGAATAATTGTTCAAGCCTGCACTTTGGAATATTCGTATTTTGTCACTAGTGCATAACCATTAAAATAGTTACATTATTTGTAATAACAAGACTTCCGTTGTATATATATCAAAATATAATTTATAAAGCGTGTATGGTTTTAATCTCGAACAAGTGAGACCCCTTCTTATGAGTTGCAGTTTAGTTTGGATTGGGTAAAGTGGCTCGCCACCACTGAACCAACTCGAATCGGAGCATGGCTCATGGGGCGCGGTCATCACAGTAAGCGCACTTAGGATCGTAAAAAATTTTCCCAAAAGTTTCGCGACAGAGGATCACACCCAAAGGTGGAGTGTGCAACTCGAATTTGAGCTTTTGATATTGTACTTGTTTACTTTCCATATGGGGGCTACCGAATAGGAACATACATATAAGAGCATGCCCAAAAACGTGGCACCTCAAAATAATAAGAAGGTACATGGAACTAAATGAGCATAAATGACACCTAAAATCCTTATAGTTATTACAATCAAAAGCATAGTAGATACTAGTAAACAACCACCAATAGATAGCTAAGTGATTGCACAAGCGCCTTGAGGTCGTGGAGCCCTAGAGCCTATGGTTCGACCAGATTTCTCTAAAAATTTTGTGTGAGAGTGACCGTAAAATCCATGCCAACAACACCTCATCCCCAACTCCAACACCTAAGGAACTCAATAAGTAATTATACATATCATGAATCGCAATCGATCTCAACAAGTAAACCGAATGACCAATCCCAAAACCGCAAATGGAACGCGGTTCCAATAGCCAAACTTCAAGATTGTTCAAAATAATATAGTCATCAAATACAACAAAATTGAAGTCCAAAAAGCTCCAAACCCGAGTAATCAAACCAACAAGCCAAGAATCGTCGTGTGCAAGAATTTTCAAGTATCATAGACCACAGAGAGATGAGAGAAAAGATGAAGTTGTGGTCAATTGTACTTGAGTGAAAGAAACGCTAACGAAACAATGTCGTGCAATCACATGAAAAAATGTGATTTTATAAAGGCTATGTGTATGGAATGGATCAGTTAGAATGCAATGGGAAAATAAATTGTGGTACTCCCAAGGGTTCGAGTAGTGTATCTCGAGAGGGGAGAAGAGCCACCAATATGTACCATTCAACCAATGTAAAGTAATCAAGTAGCGTGCAAAGAGTGGAGTGAATCCAATATAAAAAAAGTGCTCAAGTTTGTGTAAATTGGCCAAAGAAAACAAATTACCTTCACTAATGTAATGCCGAATGCAAAATAAGACAAGATGTGAGCAGAAGGATTAACAATTGGCAAATAATACCTCATCCCAACGTGGAGGACAGATGTGGTAGAGAGGACGATGAGGAAAGCCGTCAATTCAATTCTTTTGGAACTCGAAGATAGGCCCATTCCTCCTTATCTTTTATAACAAGAGATTTAACTTTCAAACTAGCCTCATTTATAGCAATTCTCCCATTCAACCGAAGCGTGCAAGCCTCATTAACAAGTTGATATGCCACAAAGTTTCCTTTGCAGAATACATGTTTGATGGTACCATGTAATTCCTGTAGAAAAAATCGAATCTTATCAATATGGTCAATGATTTTCCAAGGACCACCGGACTTGGCATAGATAATAGGAATAGTGATACTAGCATCCGTCTCAACCTCGACATTAAAAATTTCAAGTTCATAGCAATACACAAGGCCTTGATAAATAGCCATAATTTCTGCTTCAACATTAGTAGAATGATCTAACGCCAAGTGAAAACACCTCATACCATTGCCAAGGTGATCACGAAGAATGCCCCCGGATCCGGTCAACCTCGGATTGCCTTTAGAACTACCATCAGTATTGAGCTTGAAGTGGCCAACTTTTGGTTTCTCTCAAATAACAACAATAGGTGGCTTTAAGACCACACTACTAAGCTGAACTCCCCAATCATTGGCGACATTTTTATCTCCAAGCCAAAAACATATAGGGCACGGTGTAATGGCAAAAGATCTCGAATGTGACTAATAACCTTGCCAACAATTTTCTTAGCATCCATAGGACTTCTTCTATGTCTCGCATCATTATGAGCCACCTATATAAACCAAAGCACAATAATTGGAATTAAAATCCGAATATGGCCCGAAATGATCTTCCTTTTCGAGTAAATCAAATAAGCAATAATGTTCCGCCAATAGACAACTCTCGACCTCTTAATCGAGAAGGTGTTAAAAAATATTTTTCACACTTCTTGAGCAAGCTCACTCGACCAAAAAAGATGATCATTAGTTTGAGCATTCTTGTTACAACAATTGCACATGGAGACCATTTCGAACCGCTTAAGATGACCATTCGTAGGCAAAAGATTTTGCATATATCTCCAAATAAAGAAGGAAATATTAGGCATAATAAATTTGTGCCAAAGGAATTTAAACACATCTTGAGATTCATGTGGTCCTTGAAGGGCTTTCCACGCCGATTTAGTAAAAAATTGACCGCTAGATTCATGCTTCCAAACATTTCACATTGAGGCCGGCCAAATCATTAGGCGCACAAAAGCTCTTCCAACTTCTCCAATGCATCCGGTGCTTCACATCATTTAAACATCATAAAAACCGAGCAAAGATTCTTTCAAGATCCTCCAACACACAAAGAGGTGGTTCCAATATTTGACAAAGATATATCGGGATCGAACAAAGAATGCTCTTAATAAGGGTGAGCCTACCTCCAAAATTCAAGAACTTCATCTTCCACCCAGATATAAGACCGCGGACTTGATCGATCCACTTTTGGAAGTGTGTAGAATTACGTTGGCCAAGAACAAGCGGACCACAAAGATATGGGATAGGAAAGTCAACACTAGAGAAACCCGTGACTTCACAAACTCTTCTGATATGAGCATTACTCCCAAAGATAGTGGGAATGTAACAACTCTCCGCGGCGTTAATATGATGTCCCGACACCATTTCATAAAGCAAAAGCAATTTCTTAAGCACTCTCATGTTCTTCACATTGCCACGAACAAATATAATACAATCATCGGCATATGCTAAATGAGAAACCGAATTTCCTCCCCCGTGTCCAAGAACATATCATCAGTCTGAGCATATAATTGATCAAGGCCGCGGGATAGGAATTCTGTCGCAATAATAAAGAGCCCGAGAGAGATGGGATCTCCTTGCCGAACAGCATGCTTAGATTCAGAGAATCCATTAGCTTCACCATTCACAAGAAAAGAAAAGAAACAATGCTCAACACAATTCTTGATATACCATATCCAATTCTGAGAAAAGCCAAACTTTAAAAGGCATTGATATAAGAAATTCCAATCAAGATGATCGTAAGCCTTTACCATATCCAATTTCACAGTCACATTGTGTTTATCGTGGTCTCCTCCCAAGGTTAGAAACCATTTCTTGCGCAAGAAGGATATTATCACCAATGAGACAATCTTTCACAAAACCACTTTGAGAAGAAGAAATAATTTTCGGAAGAATTAATCCAAGCCTATCATTCAATAACTTAGCAATAATTTTATAACTCACATTGCATAGGCTTATTGGTCGGTAGTCTTTTCATTCTCGTGGATTCTCCTTTTTGGGAATGAGAGCAATATTTGTGGTCTTATACATCCGCGGGAAAGCAATTCCTTTGAAGAAATCAAGGATAGTCGCAAAAAGATCAACATAAATAATATCCCAACACTTTTGAAAGAACAAAGCATTGAAATCATCCAGACCGGCCACACTATCAGGGTTGAGGGCGAACACAATATGTTGTAATTCCTCAAGAGATTGCTAATGGGACAACCATAGGTTGTCAACATGAGAAACAATATGAGGAATAAAATTACGATCATGGCAAGCAAGAACATCCACGGAACCGGCAAGGAGATTCTCAAAATAGCTCGCAGCCGAGGGACCAATCGCATCCGGATTATCCATAAGCACCCCATTCTCATATATTTTAAAGATACGAGCCTTTGCTTTTTTAGCTTTCTCCATAGCTTGGAACATCCGAGAATTTCTTTCTCCTTCAAATGCCCATTTGCAACGGCCACGTTGCTTCCAAAATCGTCCTCCATTTTCTGAGTAAGCGTGAATTCCGCGAAGAATTTTTGGAGATTTGTGCAAGAGGTAGAAGAAGGATTTACATCAAACTCAATCTCGGCTTTCTTGAGGCATTCCTCTTTATCAATGATCTTTCATAATATATTACCAAACTTCTCACGGTTCCAAATCTTGAGATATTTTTTGAACCGAGTAAGTTTTGCACCAAGAATGTACATGCCAACACAATCAACTAGTTCATCCCAACTATGTTTCACAAGATCAAGAAAAGAGTGGTGATTCACCCACGTACTTTGAAATCAAAACGGATACGGTTTCCTCCTCGCTTCCCTTTCAAAGGAAATGATAAGGGCATTGTGGTCGGATTGCTTTCGAGGAAAATGTCCCACTTTTATTTTTTCAAACGGCATACCCCATTCAAAATTGATAAGGGCTCGGTCAAATCTAGTCCTCGTACCATTACTCGACCAAGTAAAGGGGTTTCCTTCAAAACCAACATTTTCAAGACCACAATCATCAATACAATCATGAAAATCCTCCATGTCTCCAATAAGAGGAGGAGTCCTACCAATTTTCTCACTCACATTAAGAACACAATTAAAATCCCCCGCCACCATCAACGGCTTAAGGTCATCACTCCTTCTCAAACCATCCCAAATAGGACTCCAATAAGCATAATTCAACTTTCAAGCATTTGGAGCAAAGTAGGTCTACAAATTCTCTCCACCAAGTTCTTCATCTTCAAGGCGTTCATCACAAGATTCAAGATGTTCGTCGAGAGACTGAAGATAAAGCCTCCTTTGTTTTGAAAACAAGCTATGAGGTCCTCGAAGAATTGCCTAGATTAATTCTCGTTTAAAAAGATCGACATTCAACAAATTCAAGAACTCACAACGAATATCAAATTGTTTAGTGCAAAGATTGAAGAAAATGTCATTGAATTCGAGAACAAGACACATGGCCCTCAAAATACTGTTTTTGAAGATCGAGATTCTACCAAAAAAGATCGATATTTAACAAATTAAAGAGTTCAGGATGAAGATCATATTATTCATCGTGAAGACTTAACTCAAGTTGCATGTTAATTTAAGGTCAAGCACAAAGCCTTTTGATTGGCGTTTAAAAACAAAGCCACATGGAAAAGATCAAAACCAACTCCACATTGAAGTTTGTAGATAGTATCTTCATAGAAAATAATTAGAGGATTTCTAAAGAATGTAAATCTTAAATTCATTTAAGTTTATATCAAATATATTTGTAGTATTTGTTTTTTGTCTTTAATTTATAGAGACACGAAATTTGTTGTTATAACTAGTTAGTACAATGCCACCGCATAATGGATATCTTTCCAAATGCAAACACTTATATTTTACCATGTTTAGGTATCCCACATATTATGTTTATCTACATGTATTATTAAACTTACCATTTTTCGTTGATTTACAGATTTGGTGTGTTCAAAGAAAAGAAAATGATGTACGGTTTTATGCATTTCGAGTTGTGTTTGTGTATACGTAAAAACAGCCAGCCAAAGTGATTAATTCAATTCAATGGAACTTTCCTTCTGAGTTTTGATCAAAAATGGACGAAGTCCAGTTTGAATTGTGTGTGTGAATTGTGTGTGTGTTTGTGTATGTACTGTACTTTTGGCGTAAATCAGTTCATGTTGACATAACTATTGATTTAGTGCATTGTCCTCTGTTGGCTTGGCAGGCTGATGAAACACTCAACATCATGCTAGTTCTGGGTTACGCTATAACCAGCTTTGTGTTTTGCACACATGTACTCCAAGCGACGTGGTGAGGGAACGGATGGATCATTAATGATTTTGGACTGGACTCGGGTTATCCCAAGCTACTTACATATCCCCTTGAGGGAATCAAGCCAAACATAGTTCATTTATCTATTCAGATGATCGAGCACTAATCGGGCTATGGGATTCACTTGTTTCTGCATTGCGCGGATTCACGATTTTGACCATATCTCCTTGCAGAGATGTGCAAACTTCAATTCGCTTCTTGATATGGAAAGTACACTCCCTTAAATTTCTAAGCATATAAGGTACATGCCAGGGAGACATGTCAAATGTCCTCTATATCTAATACCATGTCGGGTGTCCTGCATGTCGAGTACTTCAGCTAGGCCTCACGATATTGGCCATATCTTAATGTACGTATATCAAAATCTCGATTCACTTCTTATTGTAGAACCGTATCTCGTGTTAATTTCATTTGATATAAGGTGCGTATCATATGGATATGTCAAACGTTCCTTACGTTGAATACAATGGCAGGTTTTCTTCATGTCGAATGTGATGTTGAAAATAGCATTCGATATCACATTTCAGGGGTTGTATATCAAATATATTCGAGATAAGGGCTGTGTGGGGGAGGGGGTTCCCTAAGTATTCCTTCTTCACTTTAGGGCCAAATGAAGGGGTTTTATAGGCACACATTTGGGCTATATAACATTTAGCCCAAATTCGACATTACAGTTGATATGTTGTCCAAATCTGCACAGTTTCACCGTTTCAGGCATAACTTTCACTACGGACCTCCGAATTGGAATGTGCTTGTTGAATTACGACCTAGACATCCTCGGATTTTCAATGAAATATCATCCACGTATGGGTGATACTTGCAATTGTGGCATCCACGTGACATGACACGTATTGTTACTATATTATGTAGTATTAGTACTCCCCCAGTTTGGAGTGTGATTTTGGAACATAAGAATAATTAAAACTCTAATTGAATGATATATTTATAGATACCAGTAGTCTCCAGTTTGGGAGTTATTATTGTAGATGATAATTCGTAAACTAAACTTGATTTGTATGATCGAGTATTTTATTGAGGGATACCCTTTACTCCCCTAAGTTTTCGAGTTGCATGAACAATGAATTGGGATGGTGAAAATATAGCTCGAATACTCCCCACATTTTCCTAGATAATTTGGTTAACATGGAAGTTAGAAATTCTGCGATATCAGGTGGATATCGAATATACGTTTTCGATATCCCCCGATATAGAAAACCATTTATTGTCGACAGGGCCCACGTGTGTTTATTATATAAGTTAGTCCCCACCTCTTGTTCGAATGCTATTATTTTATTGGGGAACTTTTGTCATTTTGTGACCCTGTCTATCGAATTCACATTATATTGAAGCAGCAAGGTATGACGAGTTTCTTCCCATAACAATATAGTGTTAATATGTCTTGGTAGGGGGCAGTGTAGAACACGAGTAGGTTGTTCTCTACATTAGGTCGTCGTGGCCCCCAAAGCATTAATGCTATAGACGAATTGGAACATTTGGGGTTTTTATGTGCGAGGTTGTATGTAGGAGTGGATGGGCGTTTATAGGCAAAAGGTCGGGCTATATCGAATTTAGCCCAAATTCGACATTACATTCGATATGTTGTCCATATATGCGTAGTGCCTCCATTTCGGGCATAACTTCCACTACGAACATCCGAATTGCAATCCGTTTGTTGCATTATGACCTAGACATTTGTGGCTTTCCAATTACATATTTTCGGTTTGCTAGTTCGTTATACACAAATATTGGTGATCATTGCAATTGTGGCATCCATGTGATGTGACACGTATTGTTACCACATTATGTAGTATTAGTCCCACATCGGGTCAGCCCACTCGGCAATACGGGCCCAGCCCAGTAGACAACTGGCCCGTACATTTATGTCGGGGATGAGGACTAATATGCGGTAGTATATTGAATGTCATATTCGATATGGTAAGGGATGGAAGTTTATAAATACCTCTGCCCCACATATCGAGACATCTTGATTTTTAATTACATCACCAACCCGTTGATATTGAATACCCATATTCAATATCATTTACCGTCTTCAACATACCACATACGATATACCCCCCAATATTCGTCACATTCTATATACCTTTTGTCCCCGACATCATCCCCGATATACAACAATACCCGATATGGATATTCAATATCTACCAGGATTCGATATATCCCCATTTCTGACATTGCCTTCGATATTCAGTCTGGCTTCTCATCCCAAGATTTTGGTGTTTCGGACTAAATTCTACTTAGAGCTAGCGTTAGCGATAAGTGACATAGTTTGTAATAGATTGGCCATCATATTATTGTTATCCCGAATTGCAATCCGCTTGTTGCATTGCGACCTAGACATATGTGGCTTCCCAATGACATATCAAAGGGTTCCTAGTTTGTTATACACAAATATTTGTGACCCTGCAACTGTGGCATCCACGTGACATGACAGGTATTGTTATTATATTATGTTGTATCAGTAGTCCCCCAGTTTGGAGTGTGCTTTTGGAACACGAGCATACTTCAAACTCTAATTGGATGATATATATATATATATATATATAGGACGAATTATTATTTATGCCCTGTATGTTACCCTTTTTTTGAAAATTCCCGTTATGTTTCCAATTATATGAAAATACCCCGTAACTATGCATTTTTTTGTAGAAACTGTCCTTTGAGTGCCACATGTGTATTTCGGCCTACGTGGCATCCACCGTGGCTGCCACATGTGTTTTTTTTGTCTATGTGGCTGGCACATGTAATATGTTTAAAATAAAAATATATTTATATCTATAATATATATAAATATATAAAAAAAATATATCTTTATGTATTAAAATATATCAAATATATATAAATATATAAAAAAAGGAAAACAAAATCATAAATATCATTTTTAATTACTGAAATTAAAAAAAAACTTTTTTTTTTTACTGAAATTAAAACCAAAATCATTTTTTTACTGAAATTAAAAACAAAATAATAAAAAAACCCCACCCTCGTTCACCCCCCACCCCCACACCCGGTCCGCCCCCCCTTCCCCCCGCTGCAACTCGCCGGTTGCAGCGATGGCGGCGTCAATCGACGCCGCCACCACTGCTGGTGGCGGGTTGCAAGTGGTGACGTCGTCAATTGACGCCGCCACTACTGCTGGTGGCGGGTTGCAATCGACGCCGCCACTGCAACCCACCACCAGTAGTGGTGGCGGCGTCGCTGCAACCGGTAAGTTGCAGCGGCGGGGGGGTGGGGGGGACGGGTGTGGGAGTGGGGGTGAACGGGGGTGGGGTTTTTTTTATTATTATTTTTTTAATTTCAGAAAAAAAAAATGATTTTGGTTTTAATTTCAGTAAAAAAAGATTTTTTTTTTTAATTTCAGTAATTAAAAATGATATTTATGATTTTGTTTTCCTTTTTTTATATATTTATATATATTTGATATATTTTAATACATAAAAATATATTTTTTTATATATTTATATATATTGTGGATATAAATATATTTTTATTTTAAACATATTACATGTGGCAGCCACATAGACAAAAAAACACATGTGGCAGCCACGGTGGATGCCACGTAGGCCGAAATACACATGTGGCACGCAAAGGGCAGTTTCTACAAAAAAATGCATAGTTACGGGGCATTTTCATATAATTGGAAACATAACGGGCATTTTTAAAAAGAAGGGTAACATACAGGGCATAAATAATAATTCGTCCATATATCTATTAATAATATAAGCAAATGCATCACAAGGAAGTTTGTGACACCAAGACCAAAACTACCCCACTACTCCTCTCTCTTAAATTTAAAATCGGCCAATTCTTAAAAAAAATCAAATTTAAAATTTAACAACCCCACAATTCAAGGATGCATGAGAATTAAGGAAATTATCATTTAAGTATTTAACTTTTCGTAGCAATTATTAATTTTTTTTACAAAAAACACGTTCTCTTTCTCTTCAAAACCACCCACTTTCATAATTTCTTCAACCTCCGTAAAATAAGGGAAAGAAAATTTAAAAAAACAAAAGATAAGCTTAACTATCATATATATTTTTCTTTTATCTAATCAACTTTGGAACGATTTTTACAATCTCATAATCCCATATTCAAATTTCAAATTTTATTAACTATCCACTAAAGCCATTATTCCATTGTTGTAGTTATCGGCTTATCAGAAGAAAAATAATCAACATTTTTTTTTTGTTCTTTAGGCTGTTGTTAATCTTATGCAATAATTGATTCATGTTTTATGCTAATATTTTAACTTTTCAATTGTGCAGGTCATTGTTCTAATATACGGTTCATGCACAGGTAAGGAGATTTTTGTTAGACAAATATTTTACTTTATTTTGTTACTGTATGTATGTTGTTTCTCAAGTAATAGGTTTTGAAAATTCAACAACTGTGTTTTCTTTTTTATTTCTGGTCTCACTACTTTTTAATTTGTTTTTGTTTGTTGCAATATTCTTATTACAAAGCTAATCAAATTAGAGTGGGAGGACTGAAGCTCAATTATTTTGCAGGTTTATATTTCAACTAAGATCTTTCACATTATTTATTTCCATCTAATCTTAGTTTTACAGTATCTTCTATTTTTAAATGAATTTCTCTCTTTCTGATTTTGTGTTCTTCGTTGAGTTATTGATTTTAGTTTTTTTTTTCAAATCCACTTTAACATCTTATAGATCATGTTTATTAACATAATTTTATCATGGTTTGATTGATATTTCATCTTCGGGAATCTTAATTGTTATCCGGATTTTTATTTACATTGTTTAATTTTGTTTTGATAGTGATTTGAGTTATTGATTTTGGTGTTTTCATTTTTATCACTTTATGATCTTTACATTTTTCTATTGATAGATGATGATTAGCGTGTTTAATTTCAGTGGTTTCAAAAATCAGTTTAATAATTTTTTTTTTGTTCTTGGTCTATTTTGACATGGATTTAATCATATGATTTACTGTCTGTGATAGTGATTTGTTGATTTATGTGCTTCTTCGATTTCTGCTGAAGGTTAAGGTATATATCATTTAGATGATTGTTCTATTATTTCAACTTTCATGATTAAAACTTTTGCAGAATTTGTTCGGGATTTTTGTTTATGTGAATCCTTATCTAATTGGGTAAGAAACAAAGTGGGGTTGGAGAATTATTAACGTAATTGCTGCTCTACACACATTTAAGAGGCAATTATGTACTTATTATATATGAATTTCTTGCTTTTATAGTTTTCATATTATTCAAACTTAAATATTGCCAAATCATTTGTTGAATTTGTAGATAACTAAACGGATTGATAAGAAGATACAATTGGGAAAGGAGGAGGAGGCGCATGTAGTAGTTAGGTTGCTTTGTTAAAAAATTATTAATTATTTCCCTTTTTATTTTAACAATTTATAATTTATATAACTTTACATGGGTGTATGATGAAAAGTAACTGGAATATGATGTAATAGGTAACTCAAATACAAATTCAAAACACAAATTTAGATTAATATATGATACGATAACCTTGAACTACTTGATAGTATCATTAGTTGATAATATATTTTCATCTTTATCCTGGGCATAATTTAAGGACTACTCAACAAAAATCTTAGAGTATAAATTTGCAAGACCAATGACTGTTTTCATATCTCATATATTCTTCAGTTTATCATTTATATAGCTTCAAAAATATTAATTCATGGTCACGTTTGCTGGATAAATTTTTATTTATATTCTCATAAATACGATAACAAATACGTGTTAGAACTATCATACTCTTTACACTAAAGAGAAACTTGCACGCGGTCTCCGCGTGCACCCGGTTGCTAGTATATATATATATATATATATATATATATATATATATATGTATACACGCATACCAAATATCCAAAATGATATTGGAAGATGATTAATTTAAATAGTTATAACCTTATAAATTTAATGTTATAAATTGTTTAACGTTATAAACCGTGTCATTCGCAATTTGTTTTATGCGTTTAATTTGCAGGTAAGTAGAATTATTTTTTTATTAAAGCAACAAATTAAGTTGACTCTTTTTAGAACTCTTAATTATTAGAAAGAATTACACAAAGTATCCATCAACTATGGATAAATTACACAAACAACGCCTCGTATTTGAAAAATTATACAAACTAACCCTAATGATAACTTCTGTTAATAAACCCTAACATATCATAGATAATCGCATTCATACTCTTGTTAAAAAATAAAAAGTAAAGAAGAAAATAAAATAAATTTGAAGAAGAATGGTTACCCCTTTAAATATTTTCACATAGCTATTTAAAAGACAAAAGGAAAAATATTTCCATGTTCTTCTTTTCACTTCATTAACGCTCTTCTACTCTACCACACCGCCGTTTCGCGCCACTCTGCCACTCTGCCAAAAAATGTGAACTGTCCTAACTTTGTCGAGCTCTTCTCACCTTCACTAGTATCTCGTGCTTATGGGTTGATAGAAGACACGACTTTTGATGATTTTGAAGGTGTATCTGAGTTTATCCTTAAAGATGTTTATGGTTTTTTGAAATTCCTACATTGTTTGCATATTCTTGAGCTATATTGTGTTGTAGCATGCTATTGGATACATTTTAAGGCATGTTTTTTGGAGTTTGGGCTATCTATGCTTGCAAGGTGTTAGACAAGATGTTTATAAGAAAAATATGAACACGAAGTGTTTTGATCAAATGCCCCCAATGAAACACCTTAGCGCAAACTTTAATTAGTTTACATTTTTTCTTTTATTTTTTTCTAATTAGATTATTTTTGTCGAGCATAGTTACACAAACAATATGGTATTTTCTTGTTGATATTTTTCAAAATGACACAAAAGTTATAAACTAGATTAAATTATATCATGTGACAATTTTAATTAAGATTGATATAATTTTACATGACAATTGCATTCCTTAAATTGAAATACCCATCCCATTACACCCCTAAATGAAAATGGGAATAATATTTATACTCCTAAAACAAATTTTACATATTCAATTACACCCTTATACGAATTTTTACACAACAATTACATCACTCCATAAAACTAAGTATAACCATTACCTCCCTCGGCAAAATTATACGTAGCATATACACAACTTAAGTAAGATCAAAATTACACATACCTCCCCAAGGGTATTTTGGTTATCAAAAACCAATAAAGGGTAATTTTTAAAATAAAAGTTAAAAATTTATGACATTATCATTTTTCGTTAGAATTTAACGCTGTAAGGGGGTATCTATTATTCCAAACATAAAGTAGGGGTAGTTTGTGTAATCTTCCAAACATTAGAGGTAGTTTGTGTAATTTACCCATACTTGAGGGGTACTTTGTGTAATTCTCTCTAATTATTATTTAACCTATTAATAATAGGTTAATCAGGGAGTCAAGTATTTTTTTTTCACCTCTACAGCTCGGCCACACTCGTTTCATGTCCTATTCTTTTCCACCCGCATAACTCATCTGCCGCTTTCCTCTCAAGCATCAGGTTGAGTACGTACTGTTTCATTTGAATTGTTGGTGATAACTTTAATTCGGTATTATTCGTCTAGGTTACACGAAATATAAAAAAAGTAGAAATTGGGCCTAAAATACACCAAACTATGCTAATCTATTAAAAGAAATAAATAGTTTTGTCCAAAACAACCTTTAAGCATGGAAGAATAACCAAGACGGATTGAAATCACCTCTAACCTCGAAATGAGCTTGTATCAAAAGGTATAAGCATCGAATCAAGCCTTTCTCAAAATATCCAACTGCTGAAATGCATAATGAATTGTTGATGTCACAAAATATCTCAGTCTCCAAATACCCTGGTCGCGACTCTTTTCGCTAGGCTTAGCTATTGGACAGGCTGGCCAAATTGTCCCCTCGCCCCATTTGGGATTCGTTCTTGTCTAAGAGCGGGTGTCAAATTTATATTTGCAAATGTTCGAGAGTTTTTGTTATGTAGGAGACATTTTCGAGGTTTCAGATATGCCCCCCATTTGGAGTCGTAATCGTGAGGATTGTGTCTCAAATTATGCCTCTCATTTGGAAGCCATAATCAAAAGAATACGGCCCCAAACATAATTTTTTGCTTCAAAATATGCCCATCATCTGGGAGCCGTAATGGAAAGGGTCAGGTCCCAAATGTAATTCTTGGTTTCAAAATATGTCCCCCTTTTGGGAGCCGTAATTGGAAAGATCGGGTGCCAAAAATTTTTTTTGGCTAATTGTTCCTTAATTTTAAATCTTTATGTTATTTATTTTTGTTCTTTGCATTGAAATAATTAGTTCGATAATTTTGATGTATCGAAATTATAATTCGATGGAGTTTTCGATGGTGAAGCAGTTAATTCCATGACGGTTGGGTTGTTGCCTATAAATAGGGGGCCAATGCTTGTTGTGAGTGTCATTTGCAATCCATCACGAGGTGTTTGCTATTTTTCTCTTACATCGAAACCTTTCAGCCTCGAAAGTTGGACAGCTCGAAGAGTAGGTAGATCGAAAGTATATTTTGATATTGAATTTTTTCTACATTCCAGAATATCGATGTAGTGCCTTAGAAAAAAATCCTGATTTTTTGCCTTCGATTTTTCAGCAACTGATATCTCCTTTTACATTGTAGTGTCAATTTAGTTAGTTAGTTTGTTCTTTTTATTTTCAGCTTGTAAACAAGATGCCAGAGCAAGGAATGGTTGTCGTGGGTGACGTGAGTAGTAGCTCGAGTAGTGACTCGAGTGGTAATGGGAAAAGATGTCTCAAGATAGTTTTGATCTTACAGTTGAGGGAGGGACTAGTAATGTACATCTCGCGGGCCTGGCGGATAATCGGGCAACTAGTGAGTCTGAGGCAGGCGATGAAGAAGTCGAGCTCACCGTAGAGGAGGCCGAAAAAGTAGAGGTCCCATACACTGACCAATTCTACCCATTGCCCAAGGATTGGGCCCATTATCGTAATGCGTCTAGCATATGCACTAACTATGCAATTTGTATTCCTACTGAGGAAGAGAGGGTACATACAAATCCCTCGTGTCACCTCATTGTTTTTATTGCACACTTGGTTAATGGAATGTGCTTTCCTACTCCCGATTTGGTTCAGACTATCATATGAAGCATAGGGTTAATGCCCAACCAGCTTACTCCAAATGCTATTGGGACTATCGTCGAATTTATTTTTGTTATGCAAGGGATGAATGTGCCCCATGGGCCAGCTGGATTTTGGGCCATGTTTGAGGTTCAACAGAAGGGGTGGGGTTTTTTCATATAAAGACAGCGGATAAAAGCATCAAGCCCCCTAACCTATGGGGTGTTTTGTGCTTTGGCCCTTAACCTAAGTTTATCAGCACTTTGGTCCCTAAACTATAGGGTGTATGTTCGATTTGCACCAGTTTTGCATTTTTAGCCATTTCCGGCCATGTTTTGCTGGAATATTCCCCTCTACCCGACTTATATATATTGTACTAGATGTATATCAGTAGTTGGTGAAAAAAAAGACAAAAAACCCCTCCAAGTGAGGAATATTTTGGCCACAAAAAGATCGCGAAGGCACCACGGGATTTGCCCATTTTTGGCAATTTTTGGTCATTTTTGGCCGGAATGTTCCCATCTACCCGACTCATATGTGTTGTACTAGATGTATAATGATAGTTGGTGAAATAAAAGGCAAAATAAAAACATTGAAGGGTGGAATATTTCGGCCACAAAAGACCAGAACTGCAAAACTAGGGCAAATTGAACAGACACCCTATAGTTTAGGGACCAAAGTGCTGATAAACTTAGGTTAAGGACCAAAGCGAAAAACACCCCACATGTTAGGAGGCTTGATGCTTTTATCCCTCAAAATAGTGAAGAATCATAAATTTCTCTATGGCGCACAAACCGGTTACAAGAAAGAGTGGAAAAAACCTTATTTCTATGTCTAGGAGTGTTGGCCTAGGGAATTCGCAGGCTTTAGGCATAACTGGGTAGAAAGTGCAAGGATAAGGATCCTTAAAAGGGTGGGAGCACCTGGGTGGGGCAGAGGTATTAAGGGTAATCGTGTTTTACAAAACGAGTTTGACATAACCAAGTTGGTGACAGAGGATATGTTGATGGTCGGGGGTTTATCACCCGTCCCTTATAAGGGAACCGTAACTATTTGTATTCATAGCACGTTATGGTATAGACAATAGCTTGTGTGCATTTTATTTATGCTCTTTTTAACTCTGAACCAATTTCATCTAGAAGAATCTCCAATCATGAGTAATAACGCATGCATGGATCAATTTTCAATGGTGTTGGGCAGACATTAGTCTCGTTGCCGCCAATGAAAACTCCGGGGTGGACTAGGCTCTAGAGCTCATAGTCCTTGTCCCAAGTGGGGCTTTTGGCCAAGTTACCAACCAGGGAGCCCGAAGCAAGGAGTTTTCTCAGTGTGGAAGTGATCGCTCGCCCATTCATTGAGATGAGGGAATAAATATGGGTTTTGAGCCACCTTCTCCTGAAACTGTGATCGAGGTAGAAGATGATACCAAGTCTAGACATCTCATTGGGTCAAAGAGGAGACGTGCTTAGTCGTGAGGCCCCAGGAGCTCGAGATTGGGTGTCAAACTGCTCCTTCCATTGTTCGTAGGGCTGGTGGCGATGCGGGGGGCAACTTGAGTCAAGCCATGGTCCCGCATGCACAGTGCGGAAATAGAACCAGCAGTTTTTGTAGGACAAGCTTGTCTTGAGATCCAAGGAGTATTGGGCCGCGCGTCTAATTTACAGGGTTTACTTTGTTTGAGAATAAGGTACTAGACACCCTTCAAAAGCTGTTTTTCGTGCCGGCAACCCAAGCCTCATCGTCAACTAGTGGGAGAGAGGAATTGGAGCAACTCACGCTTATGATGATGAATCCAATATTCGTTCTATCTTCATTGTGTTTACATTATGAGGATTGATTCTTATTTGTTTTTATTTCTCAGTTTGGTGGGGTCATTGACACGATAGGACGGATTTTAGATCGAGTCGGCGTAGAGTTGGCAGAAGGGGTTGCTTGCGTTAGGGCCAAGTATCATAATAGAAATTTGGAGGAGATCAAGACCACCCCTGGCGAGAAAAACAAACTTTTTGATCGAGCCACAGAAGCATTGTAGAAAGACGCTACTGATTGGAAAGATGTGGTGGTCTCAGAATACTAAGAAGAAGTACAAGAAGGAGGTCATCAAGCTAAAAATCAAGCAACTAGAGCTAGAGAACATGGTGAGGGAGTTTGAGAAACAAGTGGCAGAGGCGCATGAGAGTGCAAGGTTGGCAGAATGCCAAGCCTAATATTGCGGTGTTAACGAGGTAAGTGACATGTTCAAATAAGTGATCTGTTTTTGTTAGTACCACTGATTGCATAACGATTCTTTATCAAATGCAGCTTCCTATTGTTGAACATAGGTTGTCCATCGTCAAGAAGTTCATGCAGAGTCGCACTTTCCAGGAGATCAGCATTCAGAGAGGTGTTGAAGATGCCAAGAAAGCTCAACTAACCAAGGTTGGGCAGATTCCTCATTTGGGCTATCTGAGAGGCGGGTTTAATGCGAGGTAACTGAATTCGGGGATGGGTTTTGATATGAAGCCAATCGAAGACTTTGACAGCGAGAACAAAAATTTTGGCCAAGACAATTTTTCAAGCCTGTTGGAAGTTCGTGATATCGTGAACGTTGGTATGTCTCCAATGCCTGTTCTTCCCCTTCCATTTCCTTATTCTGATGAGGAGGATGATGACCTCGGTGCCGTTGAAAACTTTGGCCGTGATGATCAAGGTGCTCCCTCTTAAGGGGTTTCCAATTTTATGAACAATGAATTTTCTTTGAGTTGTAGCATTGCGTCGCGTCGTTATATGCTTTATCTTAACAATTTCCATATGGTTTATATTGCATGATTGTTACTTTTTTACTTTCTGTTTACATTTGAGTTTTTATGCGTGGGGAGTGTTTCATAGATTCTTATTTAGGGGCATTCATTTTGCGCCATGACTTGCACAATTATGTTTAATTTGTTTTAGTTAACTATCTACACTGTTAGTAAGAACAAAACTGTTTGCATCAGACCGTGTTAAGTTTAATGACCGTTTCTCTGGGTTTGCATCAAACCATGTTAGGTCTGATGAGCATTTTAGAAAGTGCGATTTTAGGTTTGCATTAGGTGTCATAATCATATTTTAACTATTGAGATTTTAGGTTTGCATTATACCATGAAAGGTCTGATGACCCTCTCCTGATTATTGAGATTTTCATGATTATTGAGATTTTAGGTTTGCATCAAATAATTATAGGCCTGATGCCCATCTCGCAATTATTGAGATCTGACCCAGAAAGGTTTGATGACCATCTCCTGATTAGTGAGATTTTAGGTTTGAAGTATACCATGAGAGGTATGGTGACCATCTCTTGATTATTTACCATCTATGTTTGCATCAGACCATAAGAGGTCTGACGACCATCTCCTGATTATTGAGATTTTAGGTTTAATAAGAAATAGTTTATTGTTTGAAGTAATAAAGAGTCTAGGCAAGTGGTAGGGCAATCAGTCCAGCATTTGCATCTCAGTTAGGGCCATGGCCACAAGGGCTTCTTCATCTTGTGTGCGCCGAGATTTGAGAGACGCGACATAGTAGAGCAATGCTTCACAATGATTCCTCACTACTTCTCATGTCCCCTCCAGATTGGGAACTTTATCTTATGATAATAGGCGGACGCGATAGTCGTGAAGGCGTTAGGCACCAGTCGGCCGAGTACGGTATTATAGGCGAACGGCTCATTGACTACCAAGTAGTCAATATTCAAAGTATTCCTTTTTGGGCTAACTCTCAATGAGGTTGGCAGCGTGACTTGCTCCTCTGGTAGAACTCATCTCCTCCAAACTCGTGAAGTGACATGGCTACATGCTCTATTCTATTCTCTCTAAGGGCCATTTGAGCCAGCGTGTTAGAGAAAATGATGTTGTCTAAGATTCCATTGTCTACTAACCATTTCAGACACTGTAGTTAGCTATATAAACTGTTATAACAAGATGGCATTCTAACTTACCAGCATGAATAGCCAGAGGGGAGAGGCCAAGGAGATCACATTTGGCAAATGTCATTTCTTCTATTTCCATCTTTCAATATGCAGAAATTTTGTCAATCCACATACATGTTGGCATCAATTTCTGTTGTTAGCCTCTTCCGCCCCTTGACTTAATTTTTGCCCAGAGGTCCTCCTAAACTCATGTGGATAATCCCCTTCCTTAGTTGGTTGTCTATCACCTGCGGGTGGTTATTAGGTTGTAGGGTCTCAATGGCCTTTGATTGTCTTCGCGAGGGGACCGAGAACTATGTCTATCTCTCAGTGCCTATCGAACTCCTCCTTCTGATCTCTCACATACTCGGCCAATTTTCATTCTCTTATCAGACGTTCGATCTCTTTCTTCAGATCTTTGCACTCCTCAGTAATATAGCCATATTTTCGATGGTATCTGCATTACTTATTTGAGAGTCTCGTGGCCGGTAAGTCAAGTTAGGATTGTAGAGATTGAATTATGAAGACGATGTAATGAAATTGAAGACCAGGAGTTCTAACATCAAAGTAGAACATGGAAATAGAGAGAGAAGACAAAGAGGCAAGCGCGGTTAGGCGCGCGACTTATCAGGTTGCGTGTCTTTTGTTTTAGCACAATTTTAGCCTATCTCGATTCTGATGCCCTATCAGCTATATATATGTTATTTCATACGTTTTTATGAGTGCAAAAGAAATATGAAGAGAGAAAAAAACTTGTGAGACTGAGAGACATTGTGAGAGATTGTTCATAATCTGTGAGGCACAATTGTAACTTATTTGTAATCATAAATCGCTCATCATCATCATACTAGAAATCCTAACTTAGATTGCCTCTAGAGGTAGTCATAGGAGAACTAGGTAAACAAATTGTGTATTGTGTGTTGATTGTTATTTTATCGTTATTGATTGTGCATATTTCTCTATTTTGTTGTGGTTTTGTATTATCCACTAAGCAACAAAAGGTCCCAGACCACCAGGTTCTGAGAAACAGTACAGTTTTGTGTGAATTGTATGATGGACGGAGGTAATGCGTAAATCTAGAAGTTTGATGGGTTGGATTATGAGTTCTGGCAAATGTGGTTCGAGGATTTACTATATGGTAAACATATGTGGAAACCATTGAAGGATAAACCAACGGAGATGTCAGATGCAGATTAAAAAGTTCTTGCCAAGAAGGCGATGAGCGTGGTTCGATTGACTTTGGAGAAGAACATGGAATTTCACACCACGAAGAGAATGTTGAAGGTTATTGCATACATGTACGAGAAACCATCCGCAGCCAACAAAGTCCATCTGATGCGGCGTTTCTTGTACTTGAAGATGACGGAAAACACGGTGGTGTCTAGTCCTTTTAATGAGTTTAACTTGACTGTATCAAGGTTGAACTTGGTTGAAACTGACTTTGGTGAAGAAGTCAAAGCCTTGATTTTTTTGTCCTTTTTGCCAGAGAGTTTGAGCGAAACAATCACGGCCGTTAGTGCATCAATCGGGAAAGAAATTTTGAAGTATGACGAAGTAATAGACCTGATTGTCATCGAAGAAATTTGAAGGAACGAGTCTGGTAGCTCGTTGGGGAATTCTTCAGGATCAGTTCTAAGTACAAAGGCTAGTGGTAGATCAAAGCAGAAAAGCTCGAGTTCGAATTAGAGCAGCTCAAAATCGAGAAAGTCAAAGAAGGACAAGAGTTCAAATGAGTGATGGAATTGTGGAAGAAAGGTCATTACAAAGCTAATTACTAAGCACAAACAAAAGGACAAAAGCTCACCAAACCATTCATCGAAGATATTGATGAAGCATTAATATTGAGTGTATGCAATCCATTGGAGTCGTGGATCATGGATTGTCAAGCATCATTTAATACTTGCCCAGATAGAAGCATAATGGCAAATTATGTTATTGGATATCTTTGAAGAGTTTATCTTGCCGATAAAAGCCCTTGAAGGTCGCGGGAAAATGAGATGTTCAAGTGAAGTCAATAAATGGAGGCATATGGATGTTGCGTGGCGTGAGGTATGTTTCTATTCTGGAAATCGTATTTCTGTCTGATAAATAAATGATAATGTGTATCATTTATCCTTTGATTTGGGTGCTTGTAAGATAACCAAATGGGCTATGGTGCTCAGAGTTTGAAGAAAGGCGCGCGTTACATGACTACTACTAAGAAGGATAGCATTGTTGTTGCGGGTGCAAAAGGTGATGTTGATTTGTGGCATTATTTCCTTGGCCACATAAGCGAGAAAAGGCTGAATATGATGTATTCTAAGTGAAGGATATCAGACTTAAGACAACTGACATGGGTATATGTGAAGACTATGTGAACGAAAAATAGAAAAGAGTCAATTTCTCAAGAAGTTTTGAACTATGAAGAAATAGGAGTTTGAGCTAGTACATGGTGATCTATGGAGACTGCCACCAGTCTCATCTCTTGGTGGAGCATTGTATTACATGACTTTCATTGATGACGATACGAGAATGTTGTGGGTATATTTCTTCATAAACTGAAAAGCACGGGCAAAAATTGAGACTGGTCTGAGTGTGACGTGTTTGAGATCTGACAGTGGTGGCGAATGTGAACCCACGGATTTCAAATAATATTGTACAAAGAACGACATTCGCATGGAGAAGACTGTCAAAGGGACCCTAAACACAAAAGCGTTGCAAAGAATATGAATGGAACACTGAATGAGATGGCTAGATACATGAGATTGAAGAGTGGATTACCGAAGAGTTTTTGGGCGTATGCAGTTGACATTGCAACTTTTCTGATCAACCGAGGACCGTCATCTCCACTCAAGAAAGGTATACCAGAGGAAGCTTACATTGGTAAGACGGTAAACATGTCATATCTGTGAGTATTTGGTTGTGTGTCGTATGCTCATATTAATGATGCTACTAGAATTAAGTTGGATGCTAAATATGTGAAGTGTACGTATATTTGATATGGTGGTGATGATTATGGTTATAGATTTTGAGATGATCAATATTAGAAAGTAATTCGTAGTCCAGATGTCATATACAATGAGCATATGTTGTACAAAGATAGATTGGGTGCACCAATTACTTGTAATATTGATGTTCGGGATGATAAACCAAATATTGTGGGTTTGGATGTGCCAAATTTAGATGAGGAGGAGGTTTTGAACGTACAGGAAATGTGGAACCTGAACCTCGCACACCATAGTCTATGTTGAGGAGGTCAAGTAGGCAGCGTATGGCTCCGGCCAGATACGGCTCCACCATACAATATCTTTTGCTGACTGATAGGGGTGAGCCGGAGAGTTATGCAGAAGTAATGTAGAGTGTTGATTCGAGCAATTAGGAGTTTTCCATGGAAAATGAGATGAACTCTTTGAAGGCCAATAACACATGGGAACTCTGGGAGATTTCTAAAACAAAGAAGGCCTTGTATAATAGATGGTGTATAGAATTAAAGAAGAAGTTAATGGAAGCCAGCATTACCAAACAAGATTTGTTGTGAAGGTTTTTCAACAAAAGGAGGGCATTGATTACACGGATATATGTCTCTGGTGGTGAAACTCACAGCTATTAGAATGGTTATGAGTATAGTTGTGGTGGAGAATTTATTGCTAGAACAAATGGATGTAAAGACGGCTTTTCTTCGCGGTGACCTTGAAGAGGACATCTATATGAAGCAACTGGAGGGATTCTTAGCTGAAGGTAACACTGAGCTTGTTTACAAACTAGAGAAGAGCTTGTATGGCCTTAAACAAGCTCCACGCTAGTGGTACGTGAAATTTGATGGTTTCATACATGATATTGAATTTAGAACATGCATTGTGGATCATTGATCCTATTTCAAGAGGTTCGACAATTTTTGCATTATATTGCTATTGTACGTTGCTGATATGTTGGTGGTTTGTGTTCAAGAGCTGAACAACTTGAAGAAATAATTGTCTAAACAGGTTTCTATGGAAAATCTTGGTGAGGTAAAGCAAATCTTGGGCATGCATATTTCACGTGACAATGTGTCAAGGAAGTTTTTGTAGGCTAAGTATATTAGAAAGGTTCTTAAGAGATTCGACATGGATGATGCAATGCTTGTAAGTGCTTCTTTAGGTTGTCAATTCAAATTCTCTAAAATGAAGTTGCCTAGTAGCGATTGGGAGCGTGGTGAAACAATGAAGACTCTATATGCATCAACAGTGGGTAATATTACGTGTGCAATGGTGTGTATGAGGCCAGACATTGCACATGCAGTGGGAGTTGTGAGCACATACATGAGAAACCCGAGGAAAAATAGTGGGAAGCAGTGAAACTCGATTCTGAGGTACTTTAGGGGTACTACACACATGGCCTTGTGCTTTGGAGGATCGAACACAAACCTATGTGGTTATGTTGATGTTGATTTAACGGGTGTTCCCGATGGGAGAAATTGTACTACTAGGTATGTATTTACTTTAGGTGGTACTGCAATCTCTTGGGGTTCAAAGTTGTAGAAGATTGTGGCGTTATCTACTACAGAAGCTGAGTACGTAGTGGTAACAGAATTCATCAAAGAGATAGTATGGTTGCAAGGTTCTCTTAGTGAATTGGGTTAAGGGCGGCAGGCGAATAGATTTCTCTATAACGAAAGTCAAAGTGCTATTTTCTTGGAATCTGGCATTTCAAGAACAAAGTTTATTAAGTTGAAGCTTCACTACACACGGTATCTCTTGGAGACATGGATTTCGCAGCTTTTGAAGATTCGAGGTACTGGAAATATTGGTAATATGTTGACTAAGGTTGTGACCTTAGAGAAGTTGAAGCTTTGCGATTTGAAGAGATTCAAATATTGGCGTTTCCAGAGTTGGTGGATTACTATGATGATGACGTTGTTGAATGTGATGGAGCTCATGCCTCATGGAAGCAATTCGATTGGTTCAGTCTCCAAGTGAGAGATTATTAAGATTGTGAAGCCTGAACTTTGGAGACGATGTACTGAAATTGAAGACGTGGGGTTCTAACAGCAGAGTAGAACGTGGAAATAGGAAGAGAAGAGAAAGCGGCAAGTGCAAGACAGGGTGGCCCCTGGTGTCGTCACGCTGCCCTGACAGGATGCTGCGTGACTAAATGTACAACTAGGCACATCGCGCAGGTCATCCACAGAGTGGCAAGGGTCATCCACAGAGTCGTGCGGGCGGCACAAGAAGTGGCGCTTCGCGCAGACTATCTAGAGAGAGGTGCAACCTACAGCAAAAGTTGCGCGACTAGGTGCACTACTTGTTAGGTCGCGAGTCTTCTGGTTTGGCCTAGTTTTGGTCCATATCGATTTTGATGCCCTAACAACTATATATATCTTATTTTTTAAGTTTGTATGAGTGCAGCAGAAAAAGGAAGAGGCAAAAAAATGCTTGTGAGATTGAGAGACGTTGTGAGAGATTGTTCTTAATCCGTGAGGCACAATTGTATCTTATTTGTAACCGTAAATCGCTCATCGTCATCATAGTGGAAATCCTGGCTTATGCGCCCCTAGAGATAGTCA
Source organism: Linaria vulgaris (assembly GCA_948329865.1). Taxonomy (NCBI): domain Eukaryota; kingdom Viridiplantae; phylum Streptophyta; class Magnoliopsida; order Lamiales; family Plantaginaceae; genus Linaria; species Linaria vulgaris. The sequence continues at coordinate 12,569,544 of OX415253.1, forward strand.
TAGGCGAATTGGGTAAAAAAATTGTATATTGTGTGTTGATTGTTATTTAATCGCTTTCGATTGTGCGTATTTATCTATTCTTGTTGTGGTTTTATATTATCCACTTGATGAGCGTTTATTTAGCTTGATTTTCGTACTTGTTTTCTTATATTTTTGTAGACTTCTTGGTGCATATTTATTGGTTCTAGTATTGTTTTGTATTTTTTAGGATTTTGTCTAGTCAAGACAAAATGATGGAGAAAGGGAACGAAATTGATATTTTTGGAATAACTTGCAAAGAAGACGTTAAGATACGACTATATGCGCTAAAGCACCATAATTGCATTAAGCAATAAAGTCTAGCAGTTGGCCTAGTTTGAGGAGGGAACTACACGACAGTAGAGGAAGTCGCACGACTCGTGCTTAATAGGAACTAGATTGCGTGACCCACTGAGGATTACATGTCACCATGCAAAACTGGCAGAGAGTTGCGCCACAGCGGACAAAGGCTGTGCAAGTCGTTACCCACTCGCGCGACTTGTCAAAATCGCGCATCTTAGGACAACACTACCTTACACTGTAGAATAAGTTGCGGCTATTTTTGAGACGAGGTCAACCCTACTTTCTTATAAATAGATGAGAATGGCCAGCACTTGGAGACACTGCTTTGACGACTTACAACTACTATTGGAGTTAAGTTCTTAGTTTTGTTTTCATATTCTATAGTCCATAATTTTTGAAGAAGAAGATAGCATGTATGAGTTGAAGAAGATAGCAAAGCGTCAACATTTCACCAGATCTAAGAAGCCTTCTTTGTCATGTTTACTTAGTTTATGCTATTTAGCTCTTTATTGATTGTTGAAGATATGACTATGAGTAGCTAAACTACTCCGTATTTTGAGTGAGGGGGTAACTCTAATTTATGAATATGTTTATTTGCTTGTTTGATGTGATCGTACGTATATAATGATTGTTCATTATTCTACATGATTAGTTTAGCCCTTGGTAAAATAACAATGCACAACCATGAGACCTCTAGAGTATAGATATTAGCTAATTATGTATACATGCGGTTTATTACTTTAGTACATTCACAGTTAATAATTCTTGAAAGAGTACGTTTATGTTAACACGATTTAGATTAGTTGATTGGATTGCAGATTTAGTATATGTACCAAAAAGAATGACAATTGGGCTATTTTGCTAACGTGGTAGTATATTAGAGACTTAATGATACTATAGTTAGGATAGGTCCAGCTATAGGTCGTGGCTCCATTGGACACACAGAACTCCAACTATTATCAAGCATCTCAAGTAAACATAGGTAGTTTGTCTATGGCTTATTATGGTTAAATCAATTGTGAAACCCAACCTCCAAATATCTATAAATCATATGTTTACAACTAAAGCATTCAACCCCTCAAGCATCTTAAATTTTGTTTTGTTTACTTTCTTGCATTATATTAGGTTAGTATAACTTCTTTCATTCTACATTTAATCTGCTTACACATTAAATTTGTTCTTAGCCTTTGTTCCTTTGTATCAAAATTGTCTTATTGCATTAAAACCATTCTTAGTTTCTAATCATTGTTTCAATTGCATCCTAATTTAGTAGTAATCTGCATCCAAAACCGTTTTCATAAAATCTGCATTCACATCATTCTGCACACACAATAATAGCAAGCGTGACAACCATTAGGATACAATACTTTGTTCGTAACTATACTTATAATTTTATTATTACTTGACTCGCGCACTTGCCAATGGTAGGAATCTATGTGTAATATATAAGCCTAATTCTAAACAATAGCAAAACGCCCACCAAGTTTTTGTCATTGCCGGGGAGTAACAAGCTTAAGTCGACAAGCTTATTCGTTGATTAAAGAAGATAGATTTCGGAATCAGTGTGGAAAAGCAATGGAAAGCGCATCTCCACTCATCCATAAAAACAACAAAACAACTAATAGCTAGAAAACACAGAAGGCACAACGAACCAAAAATAGAAAACAGAAGGCACATCCTTGCAACCAAACTTCACCAGAAAAGAACCGCGTTAACAAGACGCTCATTTTTTGAATCTCATAAAGGAAATTGAGAAATAATGTACATGGTGATGCTGAACATATTTAGAGGGGAACCCTACGAAGATCCATTTAACCATCTAGAAGAATTCAAGGAGATATACCGTTATTACCGAGTACGGGAGGAATTGTAACAACCCGACAAATTCGAGATAAATATACCAATATCAGATCAATAATTACAAGTCTATATGTTTAATATCTAGACAAGAGGCGCTTACGATAAAAATAATGAAAACGAAACAACTCAACTAACTAAATGCCCGAGTGAACTGTGATCGCTCCCCAATGCCAAAGGCTCCAAGGTGCTGACACGGTAGTAACTTAGTTCATCTTAATCTAAAAGAAAGGAAAGAAACACAAAATTTGTCGTGAGATAAAAATCTCAGTGAGTGCTCATACGTGTGTGCAAGTATAAAAATGACATTTGATTCGTATCTCAGGAAAGAAACTCCCTTGGGATACGATACTTGGTTCGTAAATATACTTACCATTTGATTATTACTTGACTTCTGCACTTGAGAAGGGTAGGACTCTAGGTGTAATACATACGCCTAATTCAAAACACTAGCAAAACGCCCACCACCGGCTAAGCAACAAGTCATTCGTCTTTCTAGGCTCATTTAGCCAACCTTTCTTCTTTGCCACACCAAACACCGTCAGGATGTCGGTGTTGAGCAGAGTGTAGCGCCTTGTGGACAAAATCTTATACATGTCATTTCTGCCTCTGTTCCAGCTACAGTCCTCTTTTCCTCTACTTCTGTTAGTGGTTTTAGTAGCATTGGTCGCCATTATCTATTCAAATTGCACCACCTGGTGCACCAGCTCATTGAGTTTTCATAGTCTTGGGCATTTCTCTCAGTAAAGTAGAAGAAAATTGGTGGTTCCAGGTTGCATGGAACAACATGTTTTCTACGATCTTACCCCTCGGATTATCAATCTTCAGAAGCTCGAAGTTAAACCTCTTCATGAAATCCTTGAAAGATTCCTTCTCTCACTACTTGATAGAGTATAAATGGTTGTGGTCCATGACCGTCCTCTTCTGACTTCGAAAAGTGGCTTTCAAACTTCTTTCTCATATCCTTGTAACTTGTTATGGTTTCTGAAGGGAATTTAACGAACGAATCTAAGGCAAGCCATGTCAATGCAGTGGCGAAGATGCGTGTTTCTAAATTATCAATAAAGTTATATAGCTATAGGATTCTATCTAGGTAAATCTATGTGCTCTACGGGTTCCTACTTTCTATCATAGGTTTTCAGTTAGGGTATTTTATCTCCACATTCTAATACTTAGGCCTCAGTTTCAGTATTGAATGGCGTATTCATATGTGGTTTAACAACCATTACCATTTTACGCTGCACATCCTCTATTTTATGTTGAATCTTTTGGATCCTCTGGTCATCTGTGCATGATCAGCCCTGGAATCCACAACTTGGTCCACACGGCTGCACTCCTGCCCGCGACGGCCGCGATCCTTGCAGAACTTTACTTTCACAAAAGGGGAAAAGGCCCTAACGAAGTTTGGGTCACGCACGTTCCTATCCTCGTTGTGATAACGCATAGTTATGGAAACCTGAGCGTTCAGAACTTCCTATTCACGGTTAAATTATGGCGCTGACGTGGTGAGCATTGGCGGTAAGCTAGCATCTACAGTATTTCTGACAATTTCCATAATATGTGCCTCGAACCTGGTGGAAGGGTCGTAAGAGGTGCCTCAATGACGTTCGAAATGGCTTGTTGAATGTTCTCGTCAACTTGCTCAGGTTGAACTTGAGGCTCAAGCGGTTGCAGCTCAACTAGAGGTGGCGACGGGACGCATGCTCTAACCCCTGGAACTGGTGCAGCTCTGACTGGTCTACGCATCTCAATCGTTGAACTCTGTGCTGCACTCTAGCTCTGGGAACGAGATACTCGAAACATCCTTGCTTGCGTGCCCATGCTTGTGGGGTTCCAATAGACGGTACCAATAATTCAGTATTATTTCATCTCGGTTACAGAGAATATAATAAATGTATAATATGGGCTTGAAACACACTAAACTATGCTAATTTGTTACAAGAAATGATTAGCTTTGTCCCGAACATCGTTAAAGCACGGAAGAACGGCCAAGACGGGCCGAAATCACCTCTAGCCTCGAAACTAGGAGCCTCAAAATGAGCTAGTATCGAAGGTTATAAGTATCAAATCAAGCGTCTCTCAAAATATCCAATTGCTGAAATACAGAACTGTCGAATTAGTGAAGTCTCGAAATATCTAAGTCTCTAAATAGCCTGGTATTGATGTTGAAAAGGTGAAGTATAAATCCCTCGAAAATGAAGGAGTGTTGAAAGGTCAATATCTAATTCAGTCTCGAAACAATCTCTCGATGTAAGTGCTGATAGGTGCTACAGTAATTAATAACATGCATATTTCTCGAAATCTATGGTATTTATTGACCTCGAATTGTGGGTCCTACATCTGAACTTCTCGGGATAAGATCGAAAGAACAAAGTATTGAAATATTCTTTTGATACTACTGCTATAGAGTCTCGAAATATTATTTCGATGCTCTTTTCGCTGGGCTTAGCAATTGGGGAGGTCGGTCCATTTCTTCGAGGTAGCCCAGCCTATTAGCCCATCCCAAACTTATTACTTCTATATACTATTATATAAAGAAACCCATTGTGACACCAATCTTTTGATTTCCAACTTTAACCTTTGAGTTTTAGCTACATTGTAAAAATATATTATTAAATTCCCAAAATAGCCTTACAAATTAAGCTAGACTAATTAATTACACTACTAATTGTAATTAATGATTTACTTTCCCCATAATTTGCTTCTCTTCCATTGTTCTACTGCAAATTTATGGCACATGTTATCTAGATAAATCTTCTTCCTTAACCCACATAGAATGACATTGAAAAAAGAATTATGCTCGCGGGAACCGCGTGTTTCATTTGCTAGTATTTATATAATATAAACTCCCTTGAATTCGAATTGCTAACTTGCAAGAGAAGATAATGTCTCCATTAACATAATTATTTACCGATATATATATATATATATATATATCACTACAATATAATAAGCGTGACTTCTCCATGCTCCAATTATTTAGTTTTCAATTTTGTCCCTTACTTTCTTTGAATATACACATCTCCCACATGCCAAATACTTGGGCCTAAGACTGTTTAATGGTCTGAAACCAAACCAAACCAAACCAAATAAAAAAACCATAAACCAAACCAAACCAAATAACAAAACCATAAACCAAACCATGCAGTATGGTTTGGTTTAATGGTTTCATGGTTCGGTTCGGTTAAACCAAAAAAAACCAATTAAAACCAAATCCAAGAAATAGTTCAATTTTAAGAATTAAGAGTTGAGTTTGAATTTTAATTTCGTTGCTCGATTACGACAATTATTAAACTTTGAATTTAGATATCTAATACTGTAAGTCTGTAATTACTTATATTACTTCATAATATTACTATTTAAGGCACACTAATACTAGTAAGTCACGCTTTTTTCCAATAGGTTGGGTGAAAATATTACTATTTAAATAATATTTCATAATATTCCAGTAAGTCACGCTTTTTTCCAATAGATATCTAAATTCAAAGTATTACTATATTAGCTGGTAATGGTCCATTACCAGCTAATATATATATATATATATATATATATATATATACTATTTAAATAAATAAATAATGTTATTTACTGTTTCTGTTATCTCCTTTGATCTGAAATAAAGTGCAACCTTCAAGAATTGTTTTGGCAGAACCTCTTCTTAAACTTGTATATAAAATATTGGCAGAACCTCTTCTTAAAAGCTAATCTCTTCCTACAATTCGCCTTTGTTGAGGGAACGAACAATAATAATATTTTTATTTTATTGTTGAGGGAACCCATGTCGCTTGAGCAAAAAAAAAAAAAAAAAAGGCCATGCATTTTATTTTATTAAGACACTTATTTTATTTCAATTAGCTAGAATATTGAAAACCCACAAAACCCATTTGAGATTTTGTTTTTTGAAACCCACAAAACCCATTTGAGATTCTGATTTTTGAAATTCAAAAGTACTACCAATATGTTATATGCTGTACAAATAATTTGGGATTAATACAAAAAAAATGTAGGGAACAAACCGTTGTAGAACTGTTCTCGAGCGGCGCTGCAGCGGTGGTGGGTGGTAGCGGTCAGCCGGCGGCGCTGCGGTGGACGCCTGAAGTCGCGGAGGCGACGGCGCGACGGTGGTCCAGTGGTTGGAAATTGAGATTTTGGAGAATTGGGGATTTAGGGATTTGGGGATTAGATGAATTATGAATATTTCCTTCGTGATGACTGATGAATATTTGATATTTCCTTTTCCTTTTTTAATATTGTATTTATTTTTAATTTATGAATATTTTCTTTTTTTTATTTTTAATTAAAGTTTGGTTTGATTTGGTTTCTTTGGTTTAATCCGGTTTTGGATGCTACAGAACCGAAATAACTTCGGTTTGAACCAAACCAAACCATTCAGTAAAAAGCTAGTTTGGTTTGAACCAAACTCTTATAATTTGGTTTGGTTTCATGGTTTAACCAAACCGAAGAAACCATTGAACAGTCCTACTTGGGTTGTTTTATTTTGTGTTGTTTTATACTTTTACCATCTAATTTTTCTTTTTGTCAATTTTGTCCTTTTATTTCCATTATCGGACAGTTTTGTAGTTTGTACCACCCTCTTTCCATTTTTATTGTTTTAAAGTTTTGCACCAGCCTCTTTTCAATTTCACCCATGGCCAGATAGTTTTGGCCAGCTTTACCCTTTTATTTTTATTGTTTAACAGTTTTGCCCCAACTTTTACCATTTTCACTCTTACCCAATTATTTTTTGTCGGTTTTGTCCTTCTCTATTTTGATTGGTTTACAAATTTGCGGCAGTTTTTGTCGTTTTTGCTCTTATGCTTCTTTTGTTTAACATTTTCTTGTTTCCACTTTTGTCCCTTATCGGTTGATGTTTTATATTTGGTCACTGGCTTCTTACTTTGTATTATGTTTTTTTATTGTTTGCCGCTAAATGGGAATCTTCGTTATTGTCGAATTTTATATTGTCGGTTTTACCTCAATATGTTTATTTTTTTACATTCTCACGCCACGTAACATATTCTTCTAAGTTACTGATTGACACTGCCCTTTTTTGTCCATCTCTGATTGTTTCAATTTTACTCTTATCGACATATATGTGATTACCATCATTTTCTTATTTTTCGTTAAAGGCTTCATACATTTTTAAAAACTACACCAGTACCCTCACATTTTATGCAAAAGTATTTATTTCTATCTATATTGCACTTATATGTCGCACTACATTAATTGCTAAAAATGAAACGGGCTAAATCCTTGTCTACTATATATATTAAAGTTCAATTTAGTTGTGCTCCAACTTTGGGTTACCACTTTCACTCTTTTTTTTATTTGTTTGATATTCTCGGCCTAATTGTTTGTCATTTGTACTTAGTAGCCCCTTTCTCTTACTAGTCCAATTTTGTTGTGCTCCAATTTTGGGTTGCCACTTTCACTCTTTCTTTTGAGTTGTTCGATATTTTCAGCCCAATTGTTTGTCATTTTTACTTTGTTGCCCTTCTCTCTTACTGGTTGTTCCCGATGGATTTTTCCTCTTCATGCCTCACGTCCAATACTTGCCAGGCTAGGGAAAATATAAATTAAAAGTAAATTAATTGTTTCCGTTAATTATATCATCTGCCAGTTTCCACATGTTTATCTAATTCTTTTGAGAAGGAGCCGCTATATTTAACCACGACTGTGATATTGCCCTCATCCAAATTCCAAACATATCTTGCTTTTGTTAATTATATTAGTTGGTCCCATGAGTATATATTATAGTAACAAATTACATTGTCAAATTTACTTAACTTGTGAAGATTAGAAATTGTTCCTAGCAGCTAAAACGGCCTACGGATTGTCTCCTCAACAAAAAATATTTGTTGTTAAAAATAAATCAAAAGCATTTTTGATTTATTTTAGATTACGGGTGATAATATGCAAAAACCTATTGTAAAATTTCTCCTCAACAAAAAATATTTGTTGTTAAAAATAAATCAAAAGCATTTTTGATTTACTTTAGATTACGGGTGATAATATGCAAAAACCTAATGTAAATAGCAAGTCAACGAAAAAAAACTTGCTACCTCGATTTTAACGAAGATATTAGAGTTGAAAAAGATATTTAATAAAAGCAAGTTGTTGATGATGAAGTATATGAACTAAAAAATATATAATACTCTTTAGTAAAATTTGGATGAAGTAAATGGTTCTAATTAACTGAAGAATGCGGCCCGTTTTAATTATTGAAAAAAAAATTATTGAGAGGTTATCATAATTTTTTCTAATTAATTGATTTAAATAAAATTTATATATATATGTAAGTAAGCTTGCACGTGCAAATTTTCCTAGTATATATATATATATATATATATATATGAATAGTTTACTTTTGCTTTTGGTTAATTAGAGTTACTCAAGAACGTATGTGATGCAGCTATCACTTATTTATCACACTTAAAAAGGTTGTCTCGCCTGGCTACCTTACTTTGATCATGTAATTTAGAGAATTTTAAAAGTTTTCCGCTTTTAATCAAAACGTGAAGTAAGGTGTTTATATATTATATAATTTACACGCACATGTAAATTAGGAGATATTTGCGGGGTTTTACTTGTGTATGTTATAATTGCGATAACTAGTACTCTTATGTAGTTTCTTTTTGGCGCATCAGGGAATTGAGTTAAACGTTGATATTAGTTCACTCGGGTACTCGTTTTCATATTGTTGTATTTAGGTGAGTGTTTCAACTAAAATTTATTATTTTTAACTGGAATGAATACGTGTTTTCGTGATTATTGATAATAAACAAATACTTATTACATGTAAACGTATAAATTGCTGTTGCATAAGTTGCTGTAAATGCAAGGTATTTGTTTTGAGTTTGAAGTGGTTGATTAATATGTATGAACTGCATACTTGAACGATTGAATTAGTTTTGAACGATTGAACAATGCTGGAATCCTATTGACTTAAGTAGGCGTGGGGTACGACTAGGTAGCAGAGGACTAGCCGGTTAGATTTGTGTTTCCCTTGCCCCTTCTCCTCGGTTACAATCGGAGTAGTTGTACTGAGTGGGATCAACGAGCATGTATGGCATGCGAGAACGATTTCAGAGTAGCTCCTTGAACGGAGAGGTAAGGAAACGATGGTGATAATAAGGTGATTGACATCAACGAACGTTAAAAGTTAAAACTGCGAGTATCTTAACTATTTAAATGATATATGACATCATAAAAGTTAAAACTGGGAGTATCTTAGCAATAATCTTGGGTTGATGTTATTTAATATGCTTGTGAACTGATATACAGTACTTTTTATTGTTGCCAAAAATTATTTTCAATAAAAAAACATTGTATACACATTGAGATTTTTGTGTCATGGTCTTCTTTTATTTCTTTCCTTCCAGATTTAGGACAATGAAGTCATGACATGAAGAACTTTGAGAGTTGGATCATGTCGGGTAGTTTAGTTCGAGTATTTGTATTGAGTACTCAGGTGGTCCAGATTTGGCATGTGAGAGTTTTACGAGGACTTTGTGGTTAATTATGCTGATTAGAGTACCATGATAAGATTAGCAAAGTTTGGGTGAATATGTGATAACATTTAAAGTTTAGGGGTAAAGTAGAAAACGAACAAAAATATAGGAGGTTTAGTGATTTTTTTTTCCATGATTTCATTGCAGTATTTGTGGTGGTTCCTTCAGTGGTACCGCTAACTTGACATCCACCACCACCCAAACTTTGTTGGCTCCATGACTTTTATAGACTTTTATTTTTCTTGAAATGTTCTTGATTAAGGTTTTATGTCTATCCTTTTTTCTTTAAAGAAACAACGGTATACTCACATCAAATATCTCTATGGTATCATATTTTGGTCTTATTTCGTCACGGTAATAGAACATAGTAAAATAGTACAAATGAAATATAAATAACCAAAATAACGTTAATCTAAAAACACGAACTGACTAACTTTGTCCAGAACACCTACTATCTATTACAGATCTTGAATTACTTTAGATATTATAATAAGACAAATTTACATACGCATCGAATTCTGATCATTCGATGCGCCACCTCGAATGATGCTAATTCGATGTCGAATTTATTCAATGATCGCTGATTCAATATGAATGTATCGAATCACTGAGATTTGATATTGCTATGACTCGAATTGGATTGATTCGATGTGGGGTTATAATAACTGTGCCGGTGTCAAATGTTGTGAGGCATCGGACGAATGTGCGTATCGAATAGGCTTATTCTATGTGGTAAGAGTGGGACTCAGGTTCGATCCGCCCCTAGAAGATCAAGGGTCGAGTTATATATAGGCTCCGTGTCGCAGGACCACTGACAGCTACGGAATGCGCATCGAATCGACACGATTCGATGCGTTCTGATTCGATGCGCGTATCGTATAGTGCTCGTTCGATACGCTGTTGGGTCGGCCCTATGACTGTATTGGGCCCATCCTCAAATTCCCCCATCACATAGTCCCCCAGTTTGGGAGACGATGTCTCGTAGAGAGCGATTTCCAAACTCTAATATGCCGCGTATGATAATTTTATGGGGTGTGCGAACTTGTGTTGGCCTCATGGGATTTCGGAGAGCATGATATTCTGAAAATTTGATTGTAATGTATCGAATGGGCAGCAGTTCGACGCGTGTTGAAATTGGCATCGAATTTGATGGATTCGATGCGCACGCATCGAATTGTATGAATTCGATGCGGTCGAAGTGTTTGGCGGTGCATGGGCCTATATAAGGGCCACGGTCCACATCACGTTTGTCATTTTCCCCGAAAATGATTTTTTGTCTGTTTTTTAACCGCATCGAACGCTGTCCGTTCGATACGTCAGACGCATCGAATTTTACGGATTCGATGCGCGTTTGAATTAATCTTGTCACCGTAATCCAAATCCATATATTTTTTGCTATTTGCTCGATATGCCGCGTACAAAGTGTAAAAATCGAAGTAAACCTGTAGTGTCGCCCGAGAATATTTATGATTCTCGGAGAAGGAATGAGGTAGATGATCCCTCCGATGTGGGCCCATCTACAGGCAATATTGCTTCGAAAGATAATCCAAGCGACACTGTTAGAAATGAAACTACTACTGCAGCCCCTGGCAATCTCTCCGATAATTGGGGTTTGGGTCGTTCTGATACGTCTCTGGTAGATCGTTCTACGATGAGAATCGGTGGTGTTAGCACTGGTACTCGGGTACCTATTGTGAGTGATTTCGAACGTCATGAATATGCTGTCCCACGGAGATTAGTGTTGACACCAACTGTTTTTGGTGGGCATATAAAAGTTGGGACTAATCGCCAGATTCGAATAATGGAAGATATCGATGCTCAAGATGAGAGAATTGCTGCCAATCTGGCTAGATTCAATGCGTCTCATCCCACATTTAGGAATGAGCGAAACATAAATGAAGCGAGCTCTTCCCATTCAGGGAACGAGGATTGGTATGCCTACGCTAAAAGGAAATTGGCGGAGGAAGAATCTGCTCGCGAGGCTCAGGACATACCTCCGCCTCCACTCAGGCGCCCGCGACCTTCGGGGAACCCGAGACCGGCCCCTCCAGGAAGCCTTGTTAATTATGATTTTCTCAATGACGAAAATTTAGAATCATTGAGCGCCACACTAGGCGGGTATAGGTTAAGAGAGGAGCAAGCAGGCGAGATAATGCAGAGGCTATGGCCTCAGTTGGATCGCCAAGGCATAATAAATCGCTTATTTTTTGTTGCCGTTATTTTAGCAGTATTTCGACTATGCAGGGATTATAGTGGTTTGGCTGAGGTGCAGAGCCAACATAATGTTGTCGTCAATAGTTTACGTGCTAATATCCGTAGTGGGGATTATAGCCGCCGCAATGCACTGAAGCGCGCCAAAGAGGTAGAACAAAAAGCATCGAAAGCTGTACACGACGTACATGATGCCGAAGTTAAGGCTAAGAAGTCCGAGGAGAATGTTGAGGCACTGGATGCTGAAATAGTTGCGCTAAAAAAGGAGAATGATTTCTTGAAGTGCAAGAATTGTTCTCTTAAAGCGTCGAATGTTGACTCGGATAATGCCATTGCCAATTTGCATCGTCGTATTCAATATTTCGAGTCTGAGGATTATAAGTGTTCCCTTGCTCAAAATTTTACACAGAGTAACGTTTATAAATTTCTCGAGTTACTCCGCGGTGCTGCAGACATGAAATATGGTATGGAACTTGGCGTCGACCAAGCTGGTCATCTGGGGTACCTCGGAGAGGGTTTTCATAAAGGTATGCTTGATGCTAGTCGTAATTCGAGAATGGAGATTCCAGAGGCTAGTGTTGATGATAACGACGATTTACATACCCCTAGGCCTGGTGATTCATTCTATGTCGTGTGGCGCGATCGTAAAAAACAAAATGTGACAGGCTCAAGCTCTTTGATGTCGAGCTCTCCTCTGACACATAAAGGAAAAGAGAAATGCGCTCCCAACGCTACTTTGAGCGACTCTAAGAATATCAAGAAAGCTCTTCATGATGCTTTTGGTTTGAGTGACGATGAAGCAGGTGTGTCTCCAAAAACGTCGAGGTCGACGATTTTCTTGCAGAGTCCCCCAAAAATGTCCAGTTTTGAAAACGTTCCTTCGACGACCGTGGATAAAAGAAATAAAGGGGAAGTCGTATCAAAGATTTCTGGTTCCACAAAAATCTTGCCAGGTGGAACGTATCCTTCTCGAGATGACAGAGTTTTTTCGCTGGAAAGTAGCGTGTCTGATCACTCATTTAAAGCTCAGGATCTGATTTCTCCGAGTAGATATCAGCTTGACGATCCAACTGAAAGAAGGGAAGTTGCTTTGCCCGATAATTGGGCTCAAATAGATGAATTGATTCTTACAGAGGATCAAATTCATGGCAATTGTGCCAATTTTGCGCGTTCAGTAGGTGTGATTCTTCGTCAAGAGTCCCCCAGTCTTCGAGTGAATAACTATGTTTAGGCTACATTATATTGACGATATTAGGCCTTTTGTTTTGTATAGAGTATTTGTAACTCTTTTGCAGTAGTTTTTTTTATAAAAAATTGATTCTGTCGCTTGTTATCATAATCCTTTATTTACGTTTTACTCGCATACTGTTTTTCCAACGCATTCCAAGGCATCCTTCTCCTCCATTTTTTGCTGTTTATTTAACTTTCATTTTATGTTTAATAATGGTTTTGATGCCGTTCATATTCGTTATAATGATTGTGCCTGTCATGAAATATATGAGCATTCGGGCACTTATTATTACCGTTAGGGTTATTATGCTATACCTGAGAAATTTGATCACTTGGGCCTCTTGCTTCGCCGTTATTGTGTCCGGAACGTGCATGAAGGGTTGGACCACTTTGGGCCTTCTTATCCCACCGTCATGCTCTTCCGTCTGGCATGAGGGGTTGGACCACTTTGAGCCTTCTTATCCCCCTGTCATGTTCTTCTGTTAGGCATGAGGGGTTGTACCACTTTGGGCCTTCTTATCCCACCGGCATGTTCTTCCGTCAGGCATGAGGGGTTGGACCACTTTGGGCCTTCTTATCCCACGGTCATGTTCTTCTGTCAGGCATGAGGGGTTGGACCACTTTGGGCCTTCTTATCCCACCGTCATGTTATTCCGTCTGACATGAGGGGTTGGACTACTTTGGGCCTTCTTATCCCACCGTCATGTTCTTCCGTCTGGCATGAGGGGTTGGACCACTTTGGGCCTTCTTATCCCACCGTCATGTTCTTTCGTCTGGCATGAGGGGTTAGACCACTTTAGGCCTTCTTATCCCACCGTCATGTTCTTCTGTCAGACATGAGGGGTTGGATCACTTTGGGCCTTCTTATCCCACCGTCATGTTCTTCTGTCAGGCATGAGGGGTTGGACCACTTTGGGCCTTCTTATCCCACCGTCATGTTCTTTTGTCAGGCATGAGGGGTTGGACCACTTTGGGCCTTCTTATCCCACCGTCATATTCACCTGCATCATTTGATGGATAAAACTTGTAGTTAGTAACTGAAAGGGAATTGATAATGATCGGAGTGTATTTATGAAAACATTTGATGGAATTTATTTATTTTTATGCATAATAACGTCTAAGATGTTGCACATTCTATGGACGCTTCTGTTGAACCCCTTTTAGAGATTCCAGATAATATTATCCTTTTGAACTTGCTCGTATAACTCTGAAAGGCCCTTCCCATTTCGGTTCGAGCTTTCCGATATGTTGTTTTGCTGCAATGCTTCTCAAGACCAAAACTCCTACTTCAAAATTTCTGAATGGAACCCTTTTGTCATAGCTTTTGGCCATTGCTGCCTTAAAAGCAACAGTACGTTGATACGCATCATCCCTTGCCGATCCTATCATATCCAGATCCATTTGTCTTAACCGGGCCAACTGCTCTGGATCGTAATCAGTAATCCTGCGCGTTGGCATACCTATCTCTGCAGGTAAAACAGCTTCAATGCCATACACAAGAACAAACGGGGTCTCCCCCGTGGAAGTTCTTGGAGTCGTTCTATATGCCCATAATATTCCTTGATGCTCCTCCGACCATGTTTTCCTGTGCTCCTCACCTTCCTTTCGTGATAATCTTTCAATGTTTTGCTAGTGGATTCCGTTTGACCATTGGACTGTGGATGATACACTAAGGTCAGATTATGTGATATTTTCAATTCCGCGAACCATGATTTAATCTCATTTCCGCTGAATTGCGTGCCATTGTCACATACAATTGATCTCGGGATGCCGAAATGACATATGATGTATTTCCAGATAAACTTGATCATATTCTTTTCCGTGATGGACGATATAGCTTCTACCTCAACCCATTTAGTATAATACTCAACAGCCACTATCAAATATCATTTTTGTCCTTTGGTCGGTAGAAACGGGCCCACAATATCAATTCCCCACTAATCAAATGGACACGCCACGTCGATGGGTTGTAGCCGGTGTGCCGGTCTGTGAATGAGATGAGCATGGTATTGGCAGCTATTATATTTCCTCGAGAAAGCTGTCGCATCCTTCAGTAGAGTTGGCCAATAATATCCTTGACGCAATATCCGTTGAGCCAAAGCTCGTCCCCCGGAGTGATTTCCACAACAACCTGCATGGATTTCTTCCATGACATGCTCAGCTTGAGTTGGAGTCAAACATCTCAACAATGGTCCTTCGAAAGATCTTTTGTATAACTCTCCATTGCTGATAGTAAATCTATAAGCCTTATATCGCATTTTGCGCTGTGCATTCGGATATGCTAGGAGAATGCCATGCTGAAGATAAATCATAATCTCGTCCTTCCAAGAGGGGTCTTCTCGAATTGCCAATATAAACTCCACCTGTGCTTCCGTGGTAATATATTTTGATATCCCAATTGAAGGTTTATCAGCAACCATAAGTGTGATTCGCTTCTCCACCAGAATCTCCGAAGAACTTGCAAATTTAGAAAGCGCGTCTGCCTTTGCATTGTCGTCCCTAGGGATCTGGGTAATGTGAAAGAATTTGAAGTTCTTTGCCAACTCTTTTATCTTTGCGGCATACAACTTCATTGTTTCCTCACGCGTCTCACACCTTCCCGAAAAATGATTAGCCACCAAAAGCGAGTCGGTGAATACGTCCAGATGTTCAATGTTGAGCCCGAGTGCCATTTTGACACCGGTAATAATTGCTTCGTACTCGGCTTCGTTATTCGTTACCATGTAATTCAAGCTGATAGCAAATTCAAATTCCCTTCGTTCTGGGGACATAAAATGGATTCCAATTCCCCATCCGTAAGTGGTAGCAGATCCATCCGTGTGTAATATCCACGTTGTTGTTGCCCTGCTGGTTCCAGCTTGGTTTGATATAGAAAAAATACAGCTTGCGGTCTCGATTACACTGTTTCCCAGAGTCTCGACCATGAAATCTGCTAAAGTTTGTGCTTTGATTGCAATTCGCGGCTTAAACTCCAATCCGAATTCACTGAGTTCAATTGCCCATTTCACCAATCGGCCAGAGATTTCAGGCTTTGCCAACACTTGCTTCAATGGTTTGTTTATTACTACAGTGATTGGGTGAGATTGAAAATATGGTTTCAACTTCCGAGCCGTAACAATAATTGCTAATGCGAACAACTGTATTTCCAAGTAGTTTCTCTCTGCTCCCTACAATACTCTACTCACATAATGTATGGGTAATTGTTGAGTTCCTTTTTACTTGAGTAATACTGTACTGATTGCGTTCGTGGATACTACCAAATAAAGATACAACATTTCATTTTCCTCCGGTTTGGCTAACAACGGCGGGCTTACCAGATAATTCTTCATTTTCTAAAGGCCTCTTCACACTCCGGCGTCCAAATAAAATATTTGTTCCGTTTCATCACTTTAAAGAAAGGGAGATTCTTTTCTGCAGAGGTTGATATAAATCTTCCCAAAGCTGTCAAACGTCCCACCAGACATTGAACGTCCCTCACTGTTCTTGGTGATGGTAGATCCAATACTGCCTTTATTTTATCGGGGTTGGCTTCAATTCCTCTTTCATTTACCACATAACTTAGGAACTTTCCCACCGTGACCCCAAAAGTGCATTTCTTGGGGTTCAATTTCATTCCATAGGTCATCATGATAGTGAAAGCCTCATACAAATGTCGCACATGTTCCTCGGCTCTGAGACTCTTTACTAACATATCGTCAATGTACACTTCCATTGATTTTTCAATTTGATGGTAAAACATTTTAGCTACCAGCCTTTGAAATGTTGCTCCTGCATTCTTCAACTCGAACGGCATCACTCTATAACAATACACTCCGGTGTCCGTGATAAATGTTGTCTTGCTCTGATCCTGCACCGCCATGAAGATTTGATGAAAACCACTTTTCGCATCCATCATGCTTAGCAATGCACATCCTGCCGTGGAATCCACAGGTAAATTTATTCGAGGCAATGGAAAAGGATCCATGGGGCAATGCTTGTTTAAGTCTGTATAATCCACACATTCTCCATGTAGCTTTTTTCAAGACTAAACCATTCAGAGAGCCTTATAGCATAAATATGCCGTGCTGCTAAAAGTTCTTGTACCTCTTTTTCGGCAGCTTCATTCTTTTCTTTGCTAAAATTTTGCTTCTTTTGTCGTATCGGTTTCGCGCTCTTGTCTACATTCAAACGATGTACTATGATCCTAGAGTCTATCCCGAGAAGATCAAAATCGGACCATGCAAATATATCTGAATTACGCCGGAGACAATCCACCAAGGCAGCCTCTATTCTCCAATCCATTTCTGCTCCAATTTTTACTATTTTCTCAGTGCTTTCCTTAAACAGTTGCGCAATCTTGAACTCTCCTAAAGGCTCCATCTTACATTCTTGCCATTGTTTTAACAATTGATTTTCTGCTTTATATCGCGCCTGCTCTTTAGGCTCAAATCGCTTTTGACTATGATCTGTCTCTGTTTTGATCTTCTTCTCTGTTTCCCTTTTTACAACCGCATACATGTGTCGTTTATTCGTCATACTAGCTGCTTATACCTAAAACAATGTTAACGGTGTTCCCACATACAGCGCCAATATTTTGGTCTTATTTCGTCACGGTAATAGAACACAGTAAAACAGTACAAATAAAATATAAATAACCAAAATAACGTTAATCCAATAACACGAACGGACCAACTTTGTCCGGAATACCTACTATCTATTACAGATCTTGAATTACTTTAGATATTCTAATAAGACAAATTTACATACGCATCGAATTCTGAAGGTTCGATGCGCGCCTCGAATGATGCTAATTCGATGCCGAATTTATTCAATGATCACTGATTCAATGTGAATGTATCGAATCACTGAGATTCGATATTGCTATGACTTGAATTGAATTGATTCGATGCGGGGTTATAATAATTGTGCCGGTGTCGAATGATGTGAGGCATCGAACGAATGTGCATATCGAATAGGCTTATTCGATGTGGTAAAAGTGGGCCTCATGTTCGATCTGCCCCTGGAAGATCAAGGGTCGAGTTATATATAGGCTCCGTGTCGCGGGACCCACTGACAGCTGCGGAATGCGCATCGAATCGACGATTCGATGCGTCCTGATTCGATGCGCGTATCGAATAGTGTTCGTTCGATACGCTATTGGGCCGACCCTATAACTATATTGGGCCCATCCTCAAATTTCCCCATCATATCCCAAAAGTCCATCTCTTGTTGATCTTACTAGAGTACATTAAACTTCATATTTCTGTGTAAGCTGTTTGTCATTTCTCGTGACTTCTGTTGAAATTATACATATCTACAGTATGATATGATATTCTAATTGTTCATATTATTTTAGCCAAAGCTTCTATGAAATATTGTCCTTATCTTTTAATTGCTCGTTATGTACGGGATATACTACCAAATGTCTCAATAGAGATACACCGCTAACCCTCTATATGTTTGAGTTGTTTAACACTTTCCTTCCGTTTGTCTCTCCATCAATATTTTTTTTTTCTTTTACTAATGTTCCTTTTACCAATTCGAGTGTCTTCACCTCCATTTTACGGGTCAGTCGTTGTAAAATTCATTCATAATTTGACGTTTACTCATCAGCCTTCTATCATTCATTACGTTGTACTTGAACTATTTCAACGAGTAATCTCATCGGGTATTTCTTGTATTTATTTGTTATTTATTTTGCCTCTTTACGTATTCAGTTATGTTAGAATGCTTATTTAGCAATATTTTTAGGGATAATTACAGTTGCTCCCCTGAGGTTTGGTGTAATTACAAGTATCTCCCCTCTAGTTTGAAAAATTACAATCACCTCCCTTCCAACTAAAAAACAGAAATAAAATTTCAATTTTGCCCTTGATCCACTTATGTATCTAAGGAATCCAGATTTAATGTTAAACAATAAACTATTTAATACACGATCTTAATTTACAAACTATTGATAAAATATAAATAATAGTAAAATTATTTATTTAGTTATTTAATTAGCGTTATTACTATCCATAAAATTTTAATTAATTGTAATCTTAGCGAAAGAACAAAGAAAAGCTCTACGTTCTATAAAACTAATTAAATACTAATTATTTACGGTAAGTCTCTTGCCATGTGAATATACTAATTTTTAATTAATTAGTATAATATAATAACTAGCATTTTGTTTATGGTGAATTTATATTTAAGTTATTTCCTGTACTTCATTTGAAAATATATTATTAATTAAATAACTCACCTCGACGTATAAAAAAATTATTTTTTTTACCATTAAGGCATGCACATCTATTTAATTCTTGCACCGATAGTAATTTTAGACCAGTAAAAAGTTTAAAAGATAATATAATATGCCATACATTTTTTCTTAATGATGTTGCCTTTAAAAATTTACAAAATAAGTTATAACCTTCATTATATAGTTGAATAAAATAACTTTAGTGTTAGTTTTCATATTGTTTTAAACTTTTCAAGTGACTTTTACAACAAAAATATGCTAGATCCTTCAATTAATTGAGAAGGACAAAATTGAAAGTTTATTTATTTATACTTTTGACTTGTGGGAGGTGATTGCCAAAAATATTTTCAATAGAATATTACTGCACACACATCGAGCACTCACTAGATTTTTGTCACATTGTTCTCTTTTATGTTTCTTTCCTTTTAAATCAAGGTCAACCAGGCCTGGCATGAAGAAAGTTTAGAGTTGGCTTTAGTCGGGTAGTTAGTTAGAGCATCTTTATTCAGTACGCCATTATATTGATTGTAACAGATTGAATTGTCTTGGTTTTTAAAAATTAGCTATTTTGCTTTTTCATTATTCTGATTAGCTTCACTTTTATTGCACTGTTACATGTACCCAGTAGCTGGTAGAAATATTGGTATTCTGCACCATTATTATATTATGTACCAAGAGAGTAGGGTAATGTTTTGCATGTGTGAAGAGAATCTTGTACCATCAATTTTCTTAACTCTAAGACTATATTAGAATTTAAAACCCTTATAATTATTCTTTTCTTTTTCAAAACAAAATGATTTCAAAAAGCAGTCTAAGAGGGGCAAAGGAATATTAGATTACATGAGCAATGAAAAGTTTGAAACTGCTAGAATTCATTTGAAAAAAGTTTGAAAAATGTTTTCTGCAAGAGATAAGTAAGTGTCTGAAAGCTTCTGCTTTTCTTATTTTAATTTATTTCCTAGTATGTTTGGAATATTATTTAGCTTGCTTTCTTAAAGAACACATTTTGTGCTTAAGTACAACATGGCGGGGGTCTTGTAATATTTTTTAATTTGTCGATACTTTTCTATGGTCATGTCTTGTATATTTCACATTTTTTTCCTTTTTAATGTCATGTCAATTACCTTTATTTTTAATGTATTTTTTTTATGACGTGTGTTAACAGTTATTTATTTTGGCGAATTTAGGGTTAGATTATAATGCTTTGTATAAGTTTGAAGAATATAATTGCTCTCTTTTTCTCCTCCAAAAAAGGTCTGTCCTTTTATTCTCAATCATTTTCCACTTTTATAGGAGTTAGTTCTAGTACAAGTGGGGTATCCCCCTTTGACATGTGTTTCTATGCATGTGTCTAACAGTGGAGTGTTTGTTTTTAATACTGACAATTGTCTCCGAGAAAGCTGACATATCTTTGAGGAGTTGCCACCTTCGGATTCTTGATGCCATGTGTCTCTAGTGTGCTGAGTTGATCCTTTTTTTTCGGTCTTATCAGTTTGGTGGATGAGTACATGACGTGTACTGCTCTTTTGCTCAGATGCCCTTTTTCTGATAGGTAGACATCGTAGGAGGAGATTCATTTGAGGGGTTTCCGAGAGGTCCCGATATGCTTTTTACGGGGTATAGAGTCGTGATGGGGTAAGTCTCATGTGGTATCTTTGATAAGGTAAATGCTAGAGTATCGTATCCCTGGGGGTATTCGTGAAGTTATTTAAAACTTTCGATACCTCGCGCGGGGTCTTTACTGTGTAAGATACTTATCGTGATTTGAATATGACACTGTTTTTCCAGTATTGGGAAGAACATCTAAGTCTGCCGATATTGGAGTAGGTCTCCGGGATGCTTCGAGGGCAACGTGAAGGAATAGATACAGTTTGGTCAAAACTAGTGTTAACACTAGCCCCCTCCCCCCCAAATTCATGTTGCCTTTGTTTAGAGGCAAGAGGAATTTTTCCTATTTTAAAGGGGTGTTGGGGGGGAATGTTACCGTTACATGTATATTATATATATATATATATATATATATATATATATGTGTGTGTTTTTATATGACGTGGCGTAATAAAGACCACGTCTTTTGGGACTGGCGGCGTAATGCTTTATATGTGCCATTGAGCGTGGTGTCATGGTGCAATTAATGGGGTAACGGATAGTTAAGTCCCGTTAATTGAACGTGACGTCGGGGGGCATAAGGGGGGGGGGGGGGGGGGGGGGGGGGGTTAATGGGCTATTAAATCTCGTTAACTCTTAGGGCTATAAATACCCTCCTCCCTCAAAAACTTTTCTCCCACGTAGCAAAATTTCGAGTTCTTATTTTTTCAGAGCTAAACTCAGCTTTCTTCCCTTCGCTTCTCTCTTTTACAATTCCCAATATCGTTTTTAAAGTTCTTTCCTTTCAATCATTTTAATGGCTTCTTTGTCCACTCCGATTTGGTATCCGCCGCTTTAGTCTCCGGCACAGTCGCTCGCCCGCTTCTGCTACTCCCGTGGTGACAAGAGTTTTGCTCTTGTTTCTCGAAAGTGGGGTGCCGCTGCGGTGGCAGAGGCGGGTGGCAGTGGCAGCGCCAAAAAGACGAATAAGTCCCGAAAGTGTTCCTAGAATGGTGGGGCCCCACGGCAGACCCATAAGCTGGACGCCACTATGAGCACCGCCATACACGACGAGGTGCAAAAACTCTGCATAGACTTTGGGGTATCGGGTCAAAATGTGACAATGGTGATTCCGACGGTTGTTCAAAGGGGTAACGTGCCTTTAGCCCAACACCTTACGATCAAAGGGATAGAGTGCACGTATGCCTGAGTCGGCTTACCCCCAATTCCTTCACCACACTATCATTATTCGTCTTTTGGTGTCTGATCAAGGGGATAAAGTGCACGAAAGAGGGGTTCTTTGCTATATTTGAATTGAAGAAAAGCCCCCCCCCCCCGGGGGGGTTCTTTTTACTAATTTGGTCATCAGGTCATGGAAGAACAAGTTATTCTATGTCAGGCCCAATATAGGGGAATGGATATGCCCTATGCCTGGAAGGAGCCCCAGTTCCCCAAGCGAGTCATGGATGATACCTTGGTTTTTCATCGGTGTTCGCAGTGAAGACGTTGGTGGAATCGGCTAAGTTTGCGGGTCTCTATCGAACCACGGGGTTGAGGCATATTGTTCCTCTAGATAGGATGGAGAAGCCTTTGGCTATTCCCGCGGGGTGCGCTGCTTCTTTTAGTAATTTTTACATACCATATTCCTTAGTGATTCTTGATTTCGTTGTGCTTGATTTGTCGAAATTTGATATGCTTTTGTCTTCATGCAGCTGGGGCGTTGAAGCCTTATATGGTTGAGGGTGTCGATATATATGGTGGTGCGGGGTCTGTGGAAGATGCTGAAGTTGCGGAGGATGGCCCAGCTTTGGTGAATATCGGGGGTTCCGATGCCACCAAAAATCTTATCAAGTGAAGGCAGACCCAGTCTTTGACATTCACTGCCCTATATCGGTCCTCGAGTGGTACTTCTGATGCGCCCAATGTGGCGGGGCCAGATACGAGCTTGATAGACCCTGCTGTCATCCCCTTGACCACAGAGGGGGGGACGATGATGTAGGGTTTTATGGGATTCCTTTGCTCCTCTTTTCTCTACTCGTGTCGTCCCTTTTAGCGGCACCAACACTGGTCTTTCGGCTACCCCAATGGAGTATATCAATATTTCGTCCTCTGATAAGTCTGCAGCTTCATCGTAGATGGCTGACCTTTCTTTGCTGGCGCCTGTTTTGGCGACTCCTAAACTTTCTGGTGTCCATGCCCTTCCGGAGTCTGCGATTGCTCCTTCGCAAATCCTTGTTAAGTACTCTCCCTTAGTTGTGTATTAGGGAATCACACAAAGTCTTATTTACTTACGTGGTATTAGTGGTGATTTTTGTAGATAAGGGGAAGGCTCCGATGACTTTTGATGAGGGGATAACCCTTTTGGATGACGCGTTTAATCTAGGTAAACGTTTAATCCTTGGTTCTTCATTTTGTTGATTTAGGAGTTGAAGGGTCATGTCCTTATTTATATATCGGTTTTTCATAGGAGGCGAGCTGCTTAACTTTGGTGGAGATTCTTCTCTATGCCTCCGATAGCGCACCATCGGGCTCTTTCCTGGAAGGTGTCACCTTACTGCTCGAGGAGTTAATGTCTATGACTCTGGTATTTGCTGGCCTCGCACCCCATGGCTCATTTGCCGCTATTTTGTCCAATATCCGCGCGGTTACTCAGGTTCCCCTATCGGGCGGGGTGTTGATGTGCCTGGGAAATACTCATCATTATCATACTTTTACACTTGTTTAATTGATTATTCTTGATAGTTTTGAAGTATTTTTATGTTTGTTTTCATGTTTAGTAGGTTGAAATATGATTTGTCAATCAAGAACCGAAACTTCAAAAATTCACCGACATCTGTGTAGATTGAGTTATCTTTGGTTGGTTTATATCACTAGAAAGCCACATATGTCTAGTTTCCAACACAACAAGCGGTTTGTGATTCCGACATCTGGAGAGAAAGTTATGACCAAAACGGTGAAGTAGCGCAAAGCTGAAATGTACATACGCAACTCGTGCGCTCGATGACCGTCGGATCAAAATGGCTAATCAATGGTCTATTTTCAGTCTTGAAAGCTTCCAAATGGAAGACTCTAGAGTGTCATGACTTTTGTGATCAATAATTCATCAATTATATGACTTTTGTGATCAATAATTCATCAATTATATGACAACTTTGGACCATTGGATCAAAACGAGATGAACGGTCGAGATGTCATCTTATGCTTTTGCTTCAACTATAAATAGACCTCACATTTTCCATATTTCAACACACCAATATTCTTCATTCTCTCTTCACTTAATAGTCTTTTTATAGTAGTAGTATTCATTAGTAGTTTGTAATTTTGGAGGAGTAATTCGGAGTTTGTAGGGGGAAGTCCACCGGAGGCTTTACGGAAGTAAAATTTGTAACGATCTCTAAACTCTCTTTACTTTTCTCTCTTTACTTTATGATGTTATATTTATCTTATAGTCTTGTTCTATATTCCATTATGTGTTAAATTTACTTTGTTGGGATACAGACGTAACCTAATTACGATGATCTAACCTTTAATTAAAACATATTGTTACGATGTCAAAATAGTTGGTGTATTTATTTGTGAATATAATGCTTCTAAAATTCTGGCCAACTTTTGGATGAACTAAGGATCGAATTGAAACCAAGAGGAGATTTTCGTGAAATAGCTTTGAAGTAAATACCGTGAATTCTCAATAGAATAGAAATATATCTATCGTTTTCACGTGGTTGATAAAATCACCACCGAACATACATGTGCACATCTTCGTAACTAGACTCATTTTCTAGTTGTAAAGTTGTAGAATTTATGTATAACTTGAGAAAGAGTACATAAAGCATAAATGGTGATAACCAACAACAATTTTGAACGTGAAACTCGTAATAATATGCTTAATCAAAAAATTCTAGCTAAGTTCTTTTCCCCAGCTAAAACAGCAAAAATAAGGAATGAAATCACTCAGTTTGTGCAACACGACATGGAGAATCTGTACGAAGCATGGGAAAGGTACAAGGAAATGCTTAGGAAGTGTCCTCACCATGGTCTTCCCAAATGGTTGCAAGTTCAAACATTTTACAATGGGTTGAGTGGAAACATTAGAAACTTAGTAGATGCAGCTGCAGGAGGAGCTTTAATGGCGAAAACCACAGAAGATGCCTATCTACTATTGAAGGAAATGGCGTCGAACAATTACCAGTGGCCTTCTGAACGACAGAAAATGCCAGTTGGTGTGCACGAGATAGATGCTATCACACCATTAACAACACAAGTTGCTACTCTCACCAAGCAACTGGGAACAATGAGGGTAAATGCCATTCAGTCCACATCAGCAACATGTGATTTTTGTGGAAACTCACATTCAACTGCCAACTGCATTTGGTAAGCAATTCTGAAAATTCTGCTCACAATGAAGAAGCAAATTCTATGTCAAATTTTAACAGGCCGCAGAATAATCCATATTCCAACACCTATAACCCTGGATGGAGGAACCACCCTAACCTCTCTTGGAGCAACAACCAGAACCATATCAGGCCTCCTCCTGGATTTCCACTGCACCAAGAAAAGAAACCTTCCCTGGAGGACATTGTCACTCAGTTAGCCACTACCACAAACCAATTAGCCTCAAGAACTGACCAATTCATCAATGAAACCAAGCAATAGTTCCAAAACCAAGGAGCATCCATCAGAAAATTAAAAGTACAAATGGGTCAACTTCCCATCACTCTAGCCGAAAGAGCACAAGGAGAACTGCCGAGCAACACATAAACCAACCCTCGAGAACATGTGCAGGCAATTACACTCAAAAGTGGAAAAGTGTTACCAGAACCTATTGCCTCACAAGCAGAGAAGTTTCATACACATGAACAAGAACGTGAATCTGAGCTAAAGCACACTTCTGCCGATACACGACCACCGAATGTGCAAGAAGTTCCATTTCCACAAAGATTGAAGAAAACTAAACTGGATAATCAATTTTCTAAATTTCTTGATATTTTAAAAAAAAATGCACATTAACATTCCTTTTGCAGATGCTCTTGAACAGATGCCCAACTATGTCAAATTAATGAAAAACATTTTATCAAATAAGAGAAAGCTGGAAGAACATGAAACTGTATGCCTAATCGAGGAGTGCAGTGCCATTCTACAAAAGAAATTGCCACCAAAGCTCAAAGATCCAGGGAGTTTTACAATTCCTTGTGTAATTGGGAACTCACATTTTGAGAAAGCATTGTGTGACTTAGGTGCAAGCATTAACCTGATGCCTCTTTCTGTGTACAGGAAGTTAGAACTTGGAGAAGCCAAACCAACCACCGTGTCCCTTCAACTAGTAGACAGATCAATCAAGTATCCTAGAGGTATGGTTGAAGATGTATTGGTTAAAGTTGATAAGTTTATCTTCCCTGCAGATTTCATCATCCTGGACATGGAAGAAGATCATGATATTCCAATCATTCTTGGTCACCCATTCCTTGCAATTGGGAGAACTCTAATTGATGTGCAAAAAGGAGAACTTACCATGAGAGTGCAAGTTGAACAAATCACCTTCAATGTTTTCAAAGCTATCAAATACCCATCAGAAGCTGATAGTGGTTTCAAAATTGGCATTCTCGATAAGCTGGTTGAACAAGTATTTGACAAGAGCCACTTGGAGGATTCACTCGAGGTATGTCTAATAAAAGAGAGATAGATTTTGATAATGATGATATTGAAAGATGTATTTTAGCCCTTGATCAATACCGATTGATTACAAAGGAAAGGTTGAAGAGCCTGAGAAAGGTACGAATATCACAATCCCATCTATTATCAAGCCACCAACTCTAGATCTTAAACCAATTCATTCTCATTTAAAGTAGCATTTTTGAGAAATAATTCAACTCTACTTGTTATCATCTCATCGTCATTGACTAATGTTGAAACAGATAAGTTGTTGCGAGTTCTAAGAGATCATAAAATCGCCTTAGGGTGGTCCATTGTTGATATCAAAGGCATCAGTCCTTCGACTTTTATGCACAAAATACTAATGGAGGAGAGCTACAAGCTAATTGTCGAACATCAACGTCGTCTGAATCCCAATATGAAGGAAGTGGTAAAGGCTGAAGTATTAAAACTTCTAGATGCTGGAATTATTTACCCAATTTCGGATAACTCATGGGTGAGTCCAATACATGTTGTGCCCAAGAAAGGATGAATAATTGTAGTGAAGAATGAACAAAATGAAGATATTCCCACAAGAACAAACACTGGATGGAGGGTGTGCATTGACTATCGAAAACTAAATAAGGTAACCGCAAATATTATTTTCCTTTACCGTTCATTTATCAAGTGTTGGATCGACTTGCAGGTCACCCTTATTACTGTTTTCTTGATGGCTATTCTGAATATAATCAAATATCTATTGTACCTGAGGATCAAGAAAAAACAACTTTCACTTGCCCATATGGTACATTTGCGTTTAGAAGAATGCCTTTTGGTCTTTGTAATGCCCTTGCTACTTTTCAAAGGTGCATGATGTCTATTTTTTCTGACATAGTGGAAAAATTCATTGAGGTTTTCATGGACGATTTTTCTGTCTTTGGTATGTCATTTGATGACTGTTTGACTAACTTGTCTTTAGTCTTGAAGAGATGTGAAGAAACAAACTTGATCTTGAAGTGGGAAAAGTGTCACTTCATGGTACAAGAAGGAATTGTCCTAGGGCATCATATATCTACCAGAGGCATTCAAGTTGATCGAGCCAAGATTGAGGCAATTGAAAAACTTCCACCTCCTACATTAGTAAAAGGTATTCGTAGTTTTCTTGGACATGCAAGATTTTACAGGTGTTTCATCAAAGATTTTTCTCAAGTCACAAAACCTTTGTGCAACTTGTTGGCAAATGAATCCACTTTCACATTTGATGAAGAATGTCACAAAGCCTTCAACTTACTCAAAAAGAAGCTAACAGAAGCACCAGTAATTTCCACCCGCGATTGGAATCTTCCATTCGAACTGATGTGCGATGCAAGTGATTGTGCTATTGGAGTAGTGATGGGCCAAAGAAAGAACAAAGTCTTACATGTGATCTATTATGCCAGTCGAACTCTAAGTGACACTTAAATGAATTATGCAACAACAGAGAAGGAGTTATTAGCAATTGATTTTGCATTTGATAGATTTCATTCATATTTGATTGGTTCTGAAGTTATTGTGTACACAGATCATTCAGCAATCAAGTACTTGCTTTCAAAGAAAGATGCAAAACCAAGGTTGATTCGATGGATCCTGCTTCTTCAAGAATTTGACGTGGAAATCCGTGACAAAAAGGGCTCATAAAATGTTGTTGCAGATCATCTATCACGATTGAAAGTTAAAGAATCACATGAACTTCAACCAATCATTGAAGAATTCCCTGATGAGAGGCTATACGCTATGCAAACAACCAATACTCCATGGTACGTTGATATTGTTAATTACCTTGCATGCAATATTATTCCATCTGAATTAACTTACCAGCAGAAGAAGAAATTATTTTCCGAAGTCAAACATTTTTTGTGGGATGATCCATACCTCTACAAGCACTGTCATGATCAACTTGTAAGAAGATGTGTTCCAGAAGAAGAAATTGATGAGGTATACAACACTGTCATTCTTCAGAATATGGAGTACATTTTGGTGGAACAAGAACTGCAGCGAAGGTACTTCAGTGTGGACTTTATTGGCCAACTTTGTTTAAAGATGCTCATGTTTTTGTTAATTCATGTGATCGATGTCAAAGGACAAGAAATATTTCAAGACGTAATGAAATGCCCTTGAATAATATCTTGAAGTTAAATTATTTGATGTTTGGGGCATTGACTTCATGGGACCATTTCATTCGTCATACAACAACAAATATATTTTGGTAGCAGTTGACTATGTCTCAAAGTGGGTGGAAGCCATTGTTTAACCAACTAACGATGCCAAGGTGGTGATCAATTTTCTTCGAAAATACATATTCACCCGATATGGCACACCCAAGGCAATCATCAGTGATGGAGGTAAACACTTCCTTAACCGCTACTTTGAATCATTATTAGCTAAATATGCAGTACGCCACAAAGTTGCAACTGCTTATCATCCGCAAACCAGTGGCCAAGTGGAAATTTCAAACAGGGAAATAAAGCGAATATTGGAGAAAACAGTGAACTCTTCAAGAAATGATTGGTCCAAAAAGCTTGATGATGCACTTTGGGCTTATCTCACTGCTTACAAAACTCCAATTGGTATGTCACCATATTGTTTGGTTTTGGAAAAGCTTGTCACTTTCCGGTCGAATTTGAACACAAAGTTTATTGGGCTGTGAAAAGGCTGAACATGGATATGAAACTGGCTGGAGAAACGAGAATGCTACAACTCAATGCTTTGGAAGAATTCAGAAATGAAGCTTATGAAAATGCCAAAATCTACAAAGAGAGAACAAAGCGATGGCATGACAAACGCATTCTACAACGTGATTTTGAGCCTGGTCAACAAGTACTTTTGTATAGCTCACGTCTTAAACTTTTTCCTGGAAAGTTGAAATCAAGATGGTCTGGCCCATTTACAATCACGAAAGTCTTTCCATATGGAGCTGTTGAAATTCAAAACAATGACAAGGAAGCATTCAAAGTTAACGGGCAAAGACTGAAGCACTACATTGGAGGCGAGTTTGAGAGACAGAAAACATCCATGACTCTACATAATCTCATTTGATGTTATTACCAGAAGTCAAGTCGATGACTATAAATCAAGCGTTGTTTGGGAGGCAACCCATATTAGTTCTTTCTTTTTATTGTTATTTTCAGTTGTATTGTATATATGCTTTTTTTCTTCTTTTATGTTCTTTACAGTTAACATGGAAGTAGCTAGTGGCGTCTTGGGAATCTGACGTTAAAAGACCATGTTTGCCAATTTTTAAGAAAATTGGATGGGAAGCCAATCCTCGACTCATAGAAGGCGTTTATGTCGTTTCTGTATGTAAAACCAGAGGAAGGTGTGAGCCACAATCAAAACTACTATTTTCCTATCACATGTCATCGTTTTTATTATTGTTTATATTTGTTTCTTTGGTTTTAGACATTAGGGGCAATGTCTCATCTAAGTTTGGGGGACATTTTTGATTGTGATGGCTTCTATTGTCTTTATATAGGTTTAAAAAAAAAACTACCACTTTACTTCACATAATTGTTTATATTATGGACTAATGATGAGAAATTTGATACTATGGTTATTTTTGTGATGATGATGAGCATGATATACTATGTGAACAACTTCTCATTTAATCTATGTTTGAGCATGCCTATCTTCATATACACTTTTCACACATTGATTTGCATTGGTGGTTGAGCATACTTGGAGAACGGTTATTGAGATAACTAAACTAAGGGAGATACACCCGAGCTTTATAAATAATTGATCACCTCTTGAAGCAAAATCGTTGATGATGATTCACTTCAAAAATGATTTAGGCCATCTTTTCTTTAACACGTTTGAGCCTTTCAAGCCATACCCTTCACAAATAAAATAATCACCAGAACCCCTCTGAGCCTTTCATTAAAGCCTTTTTTATGAGCTTATTTACCTATCCCGTGTAGCCACAAACAGTTATCCTACCCTTCTAGAGACTGATTTGCATTTAGAAACTTGAAATGGAAGGAAATATCTGGAAAAAAAAATGTTAAAAAAAAGAAGAGAAATATGAAGATCACCCCTCTGGTACATATGAATAAGTTTGGGGGAAATGTGAAGGAAATGAAAAAAAAAATGAGAGAAAGAAATGAGGGATATGAGATGTTGTGAAGAAAGAAAAGGAGAAAGAACCGAAGTGCAAGAGATTTCCGAATGTAATATCTTACGTCTCTAGCTCTGCTTTTACTTATCCTTCAGTGAGCCCATATCCGAGCCTAGTGTTACAAGCTGAAAAAGTCCTATTGATCTGTAGTGAATCTTATTCAGATTAGCAGGGAGATAGTGTGAAAGTTATACATATGGAGTTAGGATGATTTACTTTGGTGAACTATTTTTGATGAACTTATCCAAGTAAACTCAATAATCATTGCATTTATTGTTCACACGTTGCACATGGATATTTGTTTGTGAAAACTTGATTAACCGCCAGGTTGTGAACGAGTGTGTCATTGCTCTGATTCTTTGCATTCTCATCAAACAGTAAAGAAACTCTCAAAATTGATCCATGATTTAAATGATAATGTGAAATAATTTTTTTATTCTGTCTTTGTTTTTTTTTTAGTCTAGAACGTTGCGTTGTTTGTTTTAAGCATTTTGCTCGATGACAAGCAAATGAACAAGTTTGGGGGTGTGATGAGCTTGGAAAATACTCATCATTATCATACTTTTACACTTGTTTAATTGATTATTCTTGATAGTTTTGTGGTATTTCTATGTTTTTTTTCATGTTTAGTAGGTTGAAATATGATTTGTCAATCAAGAACCAAAGCTTCAAAAATTCACCGACACCTGTGTAAGATTGCGTTATGTTTGGTTCTTTATATCACTAGAAAGCCACAGATGTCTAGTTTCCAACGCAACAAGTGGTTTGTAATTCTGACATCTGGAGAGAAAGTTATGACCAAAACGGTGAATTTGCGCAAAGCTGAAATGTACATACGCAACTCGCGCGCTCGATGACCGTCGGATCAAAATGGCTAATCAATGGTCTATATTAAGTCTTGCAAGCTTCCAAATGGAAGACTCTAGAGTGTCATGACTTTTGGGATCAATAATTCATCAATTATATGACAACTTGGGACCATTGGATCAAAACGAGATGAACGGTCAAGATGTCGTCTTATGCTTTTGCTTCAACTATAAATAGACCCCACATTTTCCATATTTCAACACACCAGTCTTCTTCATTCTCTCTTCACTTAGTAGTCTTTCTATAGTAGTAGTATTCACTAGTAGTTTGTAATTTTAGAGGATTAATTCAGAGTTTGTACGGGGGAGTCCACTGGAGGCTTTACGGAAGTAAAAATCTGTAACGATCTCTAAATTCTCTTTACTTTTCTCTCTTTACTTTATGATGTTATATTTATCTTATAGTCATGTTCTATATTCCATTATGTGCTAAATTTACTTTGTTGGGATAGTGACGTAGCCTAATTACAATGATCTAACCTTTAATTAAAACGTATTGTTACGATGTCAAAATAATTGATGTATTTATTTGTGAATATAATGCTTCTAAAATTCTGGCCAACTTTTGTATGAACTAAGGATCGAATTGAAACCGAGAGGAGATTTTTGTGAAATAGCTTTGAAGTAAATGCCGTGAATTCTCAATAGAATAGAAATATATCTATCGTTTTCATGTGGTTCATAAAATCACCACCGAACATACATGTGTACATCTTCGTAACTAGACTCATTTTCTAGTTGTAACGCTGTAGAATTTATGTATAACTTGAGAAAGAGTACATAAAGCATAAATGGTGATAACCAACAACAATTTTGAACGTGAAACTCGTAATAATATGCTTAATTAAAAGTTATATCAGACTAGTGACGGTGAAATCATGATTCTTAGCTCTTCTCTTATTGTCTACACTTATTTATTGAAATGCCCTTGTTATTCTATGGTCTCAACGTCATACTTTGTTAAAAGTTTTACTGTAGTTAGTAAATTGTAAATCTTTTCGCTTGAACAATCTGAAATTCGATTTCTCAAATAACATTAGAGTTAATAAAATTTGGTAATTAATTATTTATTCCTCGTGGGATCGATAACCCTATCTTTCACTTTATTTCTTATTACGATTTCGTGCACCAGCGAATTTAATCACAACAGGTGTCTTTGTGGGGTTTCCTCCGGTGTTTTGCGCAAGTGCGGAAGAAGATAGCCCCCGGAGCTGATCTGCGCCAGATAAACCTTCATGAGATGGAGAAGCTTTCCCTTGAGAAAGCTTATGCTCTCTTTGAGAAGCATAGTTCTCATTTGCACCTTCTCCGATGGCTCCTGCCAGGATCCCTGTTGCCGCCATACTTCTGAGGCCCGCGACTGAATAATCATAACTTACCACTATAAACGTATGTACTAGTTAACTTTCGTGTTGAGGAAATATGAGGATACTAATTTAAGTAAATAACACATATCATTGATGAAACTCTTACGCGATAAATTTTGATATCGTAAGGTTGACTTAAATATCAAATATACTTAATTTATATCTCAAGATTTATCTTAACTAACCATATTTTTATAATTATAATTTTAGATATAATTTTTCTAATGTTAGAAAATCATTTCAAATGGTAAGTATACAATAATATCAAGTATAGTTTGATAAACTATTTTGTTTGATGCATAATAAATCTTCAAATATATTACTTAACTGATTTATGCAACATCGTTCTTTAAGTCTCTAGTACATCCAAAATTTCAGGAATCATGACATCAAACAATTACCTTATGAAGCAATCCAGTAATTTGTATAACTTAGTTAATATTATTTTGTTTCAAAATTATCTTAAATTACATAACATTGTATTTATAACTTATAAAAATATTAATACGTAAATCTAATCAGGTAAATGATCAAAGAATATTTAAGTTACGATACATAATCATATAAGAGGATTAGACCTCAAAAGTACATATGGTAATCTTATTAAACTTATGTAAGGATATGTTAAACATGATAAATATACTATTTATATACGATTGAAAAATATCAAAAATATCAATTCATGAATAAAAATCATATTAAAGTGATTCTAATGATTGTTATATCTTATAAGAGTCATGTGTGAGTGATCAATCATGGAATTATGATGATTATTTTCAATTATAAACAAAGAACTTAAAGTATGTTAAATAAGCTGCAAATCGGCGTAGTTTCGAGTTTACCTTTGATCGGATATCCAAATGAACTTTGTTTCCAAATATTTTTGTGGCAACTGATCCCTAACATCACTAGAAACATGTGGCCCAAATGGGAAGGAATATCCAAAGGTTTGTTATGCTAAATAATTCTTGAAAATATAGAACCTATTTTCGGATTTTTTAGACAGCAGTTTACGGTTTCAGAATTTCGACCTTCTAAATCACATTATTTGAAAAACATTTCTTCATATAAAAGTTAGAGGAAATCATGAGGATTATTTAGACGTTAGCCTTGATCAAAAGGATATTTATACAATTAGTTATGAATTTTCTAAGGTGCACGGCCGAATGGATAATTTCTGTGCAACAAAAGTTTTGGGGTATTTTCGGGTAGAAATGATGAAATAAGAACTTGGGATGAACTTTTCTTTAAATTAGACTTACTAACTTAGAGAATCATAGGAAGAAAGAAGGAAAACCCGAAAGAATTTTGAGTGTGAAAATTGTTAGAAGAAAGCCTACTATTTATAGCCAAAAAATCAAATTAAAATACTTTTAATTAAGGTCCCACTTTAATTTCTTTATCTTTGGCCACCTAATAAAGACTCTAATCTGATAATAGGGAGATGTGGCTGATTTTTCTTCAATAACTTAAAATATGATATGTCTAATTCAAACAAAATACATATAAATACATATTTATTTATTTATACGTGTTAAAACAATTTAACTAAGGTCTCACCTTACTTTCTTTAACAACTAATCACCAAAATCTGATCTTAATTGTCATAAAAGTGATGTGACTGATTTCAAAATTATTCACCTATGATGTGATATTATTCTTTTTGTTTATAATAGAAAAAATGAATAAATAGATTTTTTTACACATATTTACTTATGTAAGTTTTTCTAGGTAAAAAAACTCAAAGATCAATATGTACATGTAAAATATGTTTGTTAAAGATATTTGAAGCATATAAGATAATAAAAATGGTTAATTTTCGTTCAAGGACTAAAATGCAATTCTTTCTCAAACGTTTGGGGGTCAAAAATGCTATTTCTAAAAGTTTAAGGACTAAACTATAAATGTATATTTTTGTTCAAGTTTCAGTGGCGTTACAATTAACTTGTTGCACAATAAATTGGGAGTCGCTGTGAATTACTATTTCTCTGATTCCCCCTTCCTGGGTCAATCTCATCCCTATCAATAAAGCTTCGTATTCCGCTTCATTGTTAGATAGAGGGATTGTCGAGCCTGACGGCGAAGTATACTCTTTCCTCCTCCACTTCGGTGTTGGTTAGGACTACTCATGCTCCCCCCGTGTGTCGCCGTAGCGGACACGTGTACAAAAACATGCCACAGGGGAAGATTTTGGATGGGCTCTATACCCGCCATCTCCATGACAAAGTGAGCCAATACTTGGACTTTAATCGAGGGTCTGTGGGCATAGGAAATATCATACTCGGTGAGTTCAATGGACTATTTTATCAATCGGCCCGAGGTCTCAGGCTTATTGAGGATAGTTCGGATAGGGTACTTAGTCAGTACTGTGATAGGATAGGAGAGGAAATAGGGTCGCAATTTACGAGTCGTGGTAATTAGAGCTAACACTAGTTTCTCGGTTTGGGTATACCTACCGTCTTCTCCTTGCAGCGTTTTGCTAATGTAGTATATGGGGTGATGCTCTATGTTGTGTTCTTTGACCAATACGACACTTACAACTTCTTCTCCAACCACCAAATATACGAATAACTCCTCTTAAGGCACCTATTTTACTAATAATGGGGGGCAAGTTTGATACCTTTTCAGCCAGTGAGGGCTTCCTTGCATCGCTCGGTCCACTGGAAATCCTTAATATTCCTCAGGACCTTGAAGAAGATGAGCCCTTTGTCGGCCGATTTGGAGATGAACCTACTCAAGGAAGCCATCCTCCCTGTTAGGTTTTGAATGTCAGTCTTAGGGTTGGGCATGTCTATGACAACCTTGGCTTTCTCTTGATTTATTTCTATCCTCTTCTTCATCACCATAAATCCTAGGAATTTCCCTCATTTGATACCGAAAAAGCACTTATGAGGGTTGATCCTCATCCCGAACCGATCCATAATCGATAGCGCTTTACGGAGGTCCTCCGAATGGTCTTCTGCCCGGGGGATCTTAAGGATCATATCATCGACGTACACTTCCATCGATTTCCTAATTAAACCCTCAAACATAAGTTTTACTAGGCATTGGTAAGTGGCCCCTGCATTCTTCAGACCAAACGACATCACTAGATAGCAGAAAGTACCTACATCGGTAATGAAACTGGTCTTATTTTGGTCTATGGTAGCCATTGGAATCTGGTTATACCCTTGGTTTCTGTCCATCGTGCACAGTAAGGTGCATCCTGCTGTGGAATCGACCAACTGATCTATGCTGGGAAGGGGATAACAATCTTTTGGGCAGACATCGTTCAAGTTGGTGAAGTCGACACACATCCGCCATCTTCCCCCTATTTTGGGGACGAGGACCGCATTGACCAACCATTCCTGGTATCAAACTTCCCGACTCTACTACAGGTTAAGCAGTCGTTGTATTTTGAACCGGATGATTTTGTTACTTTATGGTCCCATATTTCTCTTCCTCTATTGGATTGGTTGAGCATTCGCCTTGACGTTTAATATATGTTGACAGAATCGATCGCTTATCTTTCCTGGGGGTCCTCCTTCCCAGGAAAAGAGGTGATGAAACTGTTTGAGTATGGATACTACTCCGCCCTCTGCCTTGGAACTCATCTCGGTTTCCACTTTACCGGTCTTTTGGGGTCCCTCTCTACTATTTCAATCATCTTTAGTTCCTCCACTGGTTGCACTTTTATTCTTCTTCCAATTTTCACTTTTTAACAGGCATAGTTAATGTCCTCATCATTTTCCAAAAGGATAGCATTCATGCGGCATTCCCTATCCTTAACTTGTCTACATCTGACCTCTCCTATGCTCGATGACGTGGGGAATTTTACCTTTAGGTGAAGTGTGGAAGGGATTTCCTTGAATGTTCGTATGGATTGTCGCCCGCATATGGCATTGTAAGTCCGAGAGGACGCCTCTACTACCCAGAACTTGGTGTGCTTAGTCCTCCTCATAGCTCCTTTGCCCCAAGATATGGGCAGGGTTATCGTTCCCAACGTACGACAAGACTCTCCAGAAAAGCCAACCAATGGAACTTTGGCCGATTCCAGGCATTCTTTCTTTAACCCCATCACTAGGCAGGTGGGTAAGAAAAGGACGTCCATCGAACTGCTGGTGTTGATCAAGATGTGTTGGACCTCAATACTGAAGATGGTGGCTTCTATGACTAGCGGGTCTTCGTGGGTGCCTTTTAAGTCGTATGGCCCGAAGGTGATGGTGGGTAGCTTGGCTCCCTTTATTGAACAGATGGGCGGTCCTTACTTGACACGTCGGGCTTTCTTTAGGTACTTCTTCTTCTTCCCCAGGGGTATTACAGAAATATCCCCTCCTTCAATCATGTTTAGCGTCGTGCTCAAGGGTGGATTATCCTCGTAAGATTTTGGGGCTGGGGTAATCCCTGGTGGGAGGTCTCTTCTCGATACTTAGTGTCGAGTCCCCCTTCCTCCATAGGCCCCTTCGATCGAATCCTTTTTGAAACATTTGACTTGGCTTCTCTTGGTTGTTTTCTTTCAAATAGTTTCCCAGGTATCCGACATTTAAAAGGTGTTGTATCTCATTCCTCACAGTGGTACATACATCCGTGATGTGCCCATAGGCTTTATGGTACTTACAGAATTTACATGTATCCTTCTTGTTAAAGGGTTTCTTAGCGGGTAGTGGCCATTGTAGGTCGGTACTCTGTCTCATCACGTTGAGCACCTCAGCGGGGGTGATCATCAGAGGGGTAGCGGAGCAGCCTAGAGATGTCTCTTTACCATACTCCTATCATCCCTTCGTCGGGAAGGCACTTTTTCTTCTTTGGTTTAGTCCTGAGACCTCTTCTCGTGCTCGTGGTTGTTATTCTATACTCGAATCTTAGAACTTTCGGCTTCTTCCATGATAATACAGGTTTTCGCCTTCTGCATGAGTTCATTCATATCTTTGACCTAGTTTCCTATAATGTATTTGAAGAAGTCCCATGCTCTAAGCCCTTGAGTTAGATTATGTGCTATTATAGAGGGATTGGCGTTCGGGACGTCTAAGGCTTCGTCCGAAAAGCGCTTCATGTAGTCCCTTAAGGATTCATCATTCTTTTGTTTGACCGTAAAGAGGTGAGTAGCGGATTTGGGGTACCTTCTGTTACATGCAAATTGTCGTACAAATAAGCACGCCAGTTGATCAAAATGGGATATCGTACCAAGGAGAAG
Source organism: Linaria vulgaris (assembly GCA_948329865.1). Taxonomy (NCBI): domain Eukaryota; kingdom Viridiplantae; phylum Streptophyta; class Magnoliopsida; order Lamiales; family Plantaginaceae; genus Linaria; species Linaria vulgaris. The sequence goes on from OX415253.1 coordinate 12,607,668, forward strand.
TTGGGAGAACCAAGCATGGGCCCTACCCATTAGGGTGGTTCGAAACACTCGACAGACAAGGAAGTCAGGCGTCGATGCCAAATCCATAGTTGCTATGTACTGATGGATGTGTTCTTCCGGATCCCTTCCGTCTTTGTCCCCAGTGTACAAGGGGAGGTTGCTGGGCCGCAACCCCGCAGGGACCGAGGCTTGAGTGATTTTTGGGACAAAGGGAGAGTCGTGGTACATTGTTTCTTCCCCCGGAGTTATATCTTTCTTTATATCTGTCATCTCTCTACGCAAGATATTGACAATGTCCCACAGGGAGTTGTCTACCCCCGTCAAAGTGGGAGTAGTTGGCGGTCCTGAGGGTAAGGATATCTCAACCTTTCATAGTTCTGATCTCCTCTCGCAGTTATCTCCAAAGTGAGTTCTCAGCCTTTGGTCCCGTGAACGGGTATCACGATATCGGGGATCTTGCCGGAGGTAGGGCCTTGGGCAGGATTCTTACTCTTCTGAGTCGTGTCATTCCCTATAGGGTCGTATGGGGAGGTCCTCGTATGGGTGCACCGCCTCAGACCTATTCCTCCAGGCAGCCCCTTCTACGAGACGTTCTAATACGAATGGGGAACATTTATGAAATCCCTCATTTCCGTGGGAGGCGGGAAAGGAGTCTCAGAAAGCTCTGTGTGCGTATATTCTTGGTGATCCCAGAGACTACTATCGGTTAAAGGACTATCCATTGTTGATACGGGAGAAATTCTTTAAAAGTACTCGAATGTAAGATCTTATGGCGTTCCCACAGACAATGTCATTTTGTTAACAGTTATTTATTTTTGGTGAATGTATGGGTGGATTATAATACTTTGCCTGAATTTGAAGAATATAATTGCTCTTTTTTTCTCCCCCAAAAAAGGTATGTCCTTTTATTCTCAATCTTTCCCCCCTTTTATAGGAGTTAGTTCTAGTACAAGTAGGGTATCCCCCTTTGACAGGTGTTTCAATGCATGTGTCTAGGAGTGGGGTGTTTGTTTTTAATTCTGACAACTGTCTTCGAGGAAGCTGACATATCTTTCGGGAGTTGCCGCCTTCGGATTCTTGATGCCATATGTCTCTCGTGTGCTGAGTTGATCCTTCATTCGGTCTTATCGGTTTAGTGGATGAGTACATGACGTGTACTGCTCTTTTGCTCCGATGCCCTTTCTTAGATAGGTAGACATCATGGGAGGAGATTCATTGGAAGGGTTTCCAAGAGGTCCCGATATGCTTTTTACGAGGTATTGGGTCATGATGGGGTAAGTCTCATGTGGTATATTTGATAAGGTAAATGCTAGAGTATCGTATCCCTCGGGGTATTCGTGAAGTTATTTAAAACTTCTGATACATCGCGCGGGATCAGTACTCTGTAAGATACTTATCATGATTTGAATAGGGCATTATTTTTCCGATATCGGGAAGAACATCTAAGTCTATCGATATTGGAGTAGGTTTTCTGGATGCTTCGAGGGCATCTTGAAGGAAGATATACAGTTTGGTAAAAATCAGTGTTAACAACGTGAAAACCCGTAGGCATCATCTTTTCAGTGTGCACTACGTAAATTGACGGATTGATGCAATAGTTTGGAAACATGGTCAACCAGGCAAACTACACTAGGTTAAGCTTGTGTAATAGGCACAGACCTAAAATACATAGAATCAAGTTTATTTTTGTGAGAATCGAACTTGAGACCAACCATAAATATCTCTCATCTTTAACCAACGATGCCACCCTTACAGGCTATGATGCACCGATACCGATATTAAGTCGACTATGCAGTACCCGATACATATAGATACCGATTCAAACACCGATACTCGTACTAACGTATCCGATACGCCACGTGGCATATTCTTTAATTTTGAAAATAAAAAAAAAAATCTCGATACGTATTCGATACGTCTTTTTAGGCGTATCAAAACTATTGTGAGTGTTTTTTACAAACTTTATGTGGTCATTAATCGTCGAGTATCGAACATCTTGATTTTGTTATATTACAACAAGCTTGTTAACTTGTTGTTTAACTTGTTAGTCATAATTCAAGTTTGAATGCTTTCTTTTAATTTTGATGCATGACTTTCTTTAATGTTAAACTTTTTTTTGTGTATTTTTAATTTTTCTTGTTTAAATTTTAAATTCTACTATTTGTTAAAAAAAGATACACATAATAAATATTAATAATTTATTATACATATCGTATTGGTATCGGCTATTTTTAAAAAATGTCGTATCAGCGTATTCGTACCGTACACGTACCACCATATTTGAACCCGTGCAACTTAGCTTACATGTATTATTTTGATCTATTTTAAGGCAAAGACAGATGCTTGTACTCCAAATAACGATAAAGTCTAAGATATAGATATACTTTCCAATAAGATAAGCTTTAACAGTAAAAGTTCTCTAGTATTGAATTTAAGGAAATTAGTTCAAACATATTTATTTGTCTTCAAATCACATTCCCAAAAATTACTCTAAACAATACCTTTTTATTTGTCATGAAAATTGAGTTTAATATTTTTAATCTTTACCGGATGAGAGTGAATCTGCTAGAGCCCGTTTGGTTGGGCATACAATGTCATTGTATGGCATTTAAACAGGGTTGAATAGGAAAAATAATAGCTTTGGTAAGCTATCTTTAAACCCGTGCCAGTCATGTTTAAAATGACTGACCCGAAATTCAACACGGATTTGAAAACGACAACCCCCATCGTGCTGGGAAAACGGGTGTAACTGTAAAATTAAGGACCAAGTGTAAATACAAATCTGCCCTTAAATTCAAATGTAGATTAAGGCCCAAGGGTAACCCTGTTCCTCTTTATTTATTTTCATCCACAAAATCCCGTGTGACCGTATTCTCCCCCCTTCATGAGAGTGATTCAACCGATGCTCCTCATTAATTAGGAAAATCAAAAAATCCCAAAATCTCTACATATTATTTCGCCGGCGACTTTCGCAGAGATTTGTCGGTGGGTTTGCAGGCAATTTCGCGGGAGCTTTCGCCGGAGGGTTTCAAGGTGATTTCGCCGGAGCTGCGAGTTGTGACCTAGGGCTTCTCGACGATGATGAACACGACGAATTAGACAACGAGGATCTTCCGCGATGATTTTCTGTTCAAGATCAGATGGCGCTTGTAATCCACCAGCCTAATCTGTTCCCTCAAATCCCAACTTCAGTACGACCTCGAGCTTTGGCGATTGATTCTTCGCGTGACCCTTGTCGTGCCGGACTTCTTCACCTCCTCTTGTGCATGTCCGAATTTTCTCCTATCTTCATCTCCGGCCATATTTGTTTTTAATTATTTTTGTGTTCTTTGGTTTAAGTGTTCTGTAAACTCCTCTGTATTAAGGATGTTCATGGGCTTGGTTATGTGTTGTTGCTACGAGATCTATGGACCACGTGTTATTGTATGGTAATTGGTGACTTAATTATATGAATCACACCTCCTAGTACATACTAATTCTTTTGATTAGCTCCAAATTAAAATGGTGACTTAATTATAGTTGGTATATATATACACACATATATATGAATATTTATATGTGTTATTATGTCTTCTATTTGAAAAAAGTACACTTAAGTCTCGGGGTCATAATTAAATAAATTTAGTTCTATGTTAATGATGGGTCGTTTTCTCGTCGTATTAAAAAATAAAAAATTGTAATATACATCATTTCTGCTTGATCAACTTAATGAATAGTATTAAGTTGTTTATAAGAGTTCCTTTTGCAGGGACAAAATTGAGATTTCACACATTTTTTAGTTAAAATGGGTTCGAAAAGAGCCAATCAAAGGAGAAGTAGAGATGACTAACAATGTAGAATAATGCTGATTAAATAACCAATCAAAGCAATTTTATACGCAATTAAATGAATTATAGCAGCAACTAAAACAAAATTGATTCAATAGTGAAAAAGTAACCAAACGTGCTCCTATAGTTTCACCAATGGATGCACTTGGCCCATACAATCAATTGTGTTAACAAATGGTATAGCAAAAGAATATAAAATGAATATCGAAAACAAGGGGTAACTTTAGAATTTTCCCTTACTTGGTGCCTTAATTTGGAGTTTTCTTTGACATAGATCCGATAGGGGCTGCCAATTTTCCTACACAATTCATTAAATAAGTTTACGAAGTTGTTAAGTATAGTACGAGTAAATAGTGAATTAATGTAGCACATGATTTTAGCAGGTAGATGTTTATCTTAAAGCACTGTGCCACTAGAGACGAATATAATTAGTTCCAGAATTGTCTAGTTAAAAAATAGAATTTATACGAGTTGCTTAATAAAGAAAAATCTCTACCTCACAATTGTTTGTCCCAAATTCCAACTGAAACAATATTAAGCTTGTGACTAAATCGTAGTGATTAACAATTGATGGCTTCATCGATATGCATCCAAAACCTTGTCCAACCACAACTCCACAAGTCACACTAACTTGGTGGAATCCATTTTCTTGATCCAGGTGCGGAATTGGCAGATATTAACAACTATTGACTAGTAATTTGTTACCGCCGAAAATATAAACAAATAAACACACCAATACTTAATTTAATTAACCGGTGCGTTATTTGATTAATAGAAATGACGTTAAATAACATTCCTTTTTGTTTTTTTTGGGTAAATGGATGTTATCGATAGTTATAGTACGGATAATTACTATTACACTCCATATCTATGTTGCACGGACACGGATACGTGGACACGTATCGGACAAGATACGAATACGAAGATACGCATTTTTTCCAAATCATATATTGAGATACGCCAAGGATACGTCGAATATTTAATATTAAATAATTATATATTAATATATTAGTTAAGTAAATATGTAAAATAATGAATATTAAACACTTATAAAATTAAAAAAACAATTAACATATAGCGATATACAAAGATCCACCATTCCACAAACTCAAATTTTAATTGATAAACATGTTCAACACGAATATTACAAAGTTTCATAATATAACAAACACGGTTAATATTGCAATAGCTTATTTATTGTTAAACGACATCATCAACAAATAAAATTGACTCAAAGTTGGGTTCATCAAGAGAAAGATTTGCAATTTCATGAGTAAAACCCATTATATGAGTTAAAACTTAAATCAGATTAATAAATTTGAAAATTTCTTTTTGGTGTTTGTAGTATAAAAAAATTACTTTTCGCCCCTAAAATTTTCAAAAATAATAAATATGCCTATTTTATTGAGGACACGTATCGGATACGCCTTAGAATAGTATCCGATACGTATCCTGTTTATTAAAAATTAGTTATTAAATAGGATACGCCACGTGGCGTATCCGACACGTATCCGAGGCGTATCTTAGGTGTATCCTTATCCGTTTGGTATCCGATACGGGATACAGAGCCATTTTCGGAGTACCCGTGCAACCTAGCTCCCTATAGTTTGGTATAATTACAAGTACTCCCCTCTAGTTTGCAAAATTACAATCACCTCCCCTCCAACTCAAAAATATAAAATGAATTTTCATTATTGCCCTAATAGGTTTACTTAAGGGATTTAACATATTTGGTAAAAGTCAATGATAAATTTTTAAAAATACTAAACTAAAACTAAAATAAATGTATCAATTATATAGTTAAAATTGTGCCACATTTGATAAACATTCTCGTGTTTAACTTAAAACCTAAATTTCTTAACACATAACTTGATCAAGTGCAAAATTGAATGTTTAATTCTATTTATTGGTTAGAAGGGAGCCATTGTAATGTTATAAACTAGAAGAAAATTACTTGTAATTACACTAAAACTCAGGGGTGTAACTGTAATTATCCCGTTATAATATAAAAGATTCATGGTGGCCATGTGTGAACTCTCCATGAAGTTCACTTAGCCGGGCAGGACCCCCGTAATCATCGATCACACATAATAAAGAATTGAAAATTAATTGTGGTGATTGATGAAGGCCGCATGGAGTGTTGGAAATATAGGAAAGGGAGGACCCACTGTCAGCAGTTATTACACTACCGAACACTTAATTACTTCAAGCCAATACGTGCATAGCAGCTACCTAGGTAACCTAGAGACTAGCGCACTATTTGCATAATAATGCGGCTGTCACACTTGTTCATTAATTTTTCTACCGCCATATTCATGATACTCGTGACCATACCCATACGAGCTAGCTACTAGGACTACTCATATATGAAATGAAACCGTACTTACAAATTCAAGCATACAAATATTCACGCTTAATTAGTTTTTCTTAAAAAAAAAATATTTACACTTGGTTAACTGCCTAAATATGTTTTGTGTTCGTTTATTAATTGGATAAACAAGCACGTGCTGCAGCAGCATTGCCAAAGGCAAAAACACTGCTGTGTAGTGTCTGTATTTTATCTTCTCATTTTCCCTTTTGCCGATAGAAATGCTAGAGCTGAAAGTAGAAAATTAGTCAGCACATCGATCAATCACATTACTTGATGACCAGAATCCTTTCATGGTCAACCATAAAATATATTTGATTTTATGTAGGAAAATGACAAATTTATTCTCAGCCTCAGACGATGAGCAAAAAGACTGTTAGGATTAGGGTTCTATTCGAGCTAGAACGGGCTCCAAGAAATATTTGGGAGAGAAGAGAGAACTAAAATTAAATTAAACTAAAATTTATTGTTCTTGAATGAATAAAAAGTAACAAGACATAGACTATTTATACTACTAATAATAATCCTTAACCACTTAAACCTAGACTTCTTAAAAGGAAATAACAAAATTAAAGAAAGACTCATAAATTAAGAACGAGATACCATAATTAACTATTTCCCATAATCTCTCAGCCACGCGGGCTTATGCTTTATGCGACTGGGCCTAGTATTAATAGGTGTAATCTGTTGGGCCGTATCAATGCCCGCCGCTGAAGACGAGGCCTTGTCCTCAAGGCCCAATTGCAGTTCTTCCAGTCCCGAATTACCTTGGCCCAATCGAAGTGCAGCACGGCCCACTAGGTCTTGGCCCAGTTGAGGTTCACCATGGCCCATTAGGTTTTGGCCCAACCTTATAAAGCTTGGAGATTCATTTGCAAAGACATTAGGTATTGCATTTCTTTCCTCTTCACCATAAGCGGCCGCCGCCTTCCCCATTGCACCACCTCTCACTAGCTCGCCCTTCTCCTCCATTTCTTCATCATGCGTCGTCGTCCCTCCAACGCTCTTGCCCATAAGCTTCTTCAACTTCCCGTCGTCACCCCCAAAGGCGTCATTCCACCGATCCGACCGTCCCCCGTCCCGCTCTCGCAAAAACCTCTCCAAATCCCCTTCCTCGACCCACGATGCGTCCGCAATCGACGACCCACTCCAAGTTACCAAACATTCTTTCACGCTACGTCCATTTCGCCACACCTCTCGTCGGTCTAAGACGTTCTCGGGCTGTGAAATCGGCAAATCTTCGTTGTTCACCGGCGGAAGTGCGGCGATCGTGTCCGGTGGTGGCCCGTGGTGCGGTTTGAGAAGGGATACATGGAAAACGCGGTGGATCCGAGAGCCCACGGGTAGATCGAGCTCGTATGCGACCGCTCCGACGCGGTGTACCACTCGAAATGGCCCATAGAAGCGGCGAGACAGCTTGTTGAACCCCGCGCGGCGCACCGTAAGTTGACGATAGCTTCGCAACTTGAGGTAAACCCACTGATCTGGTTCGAAAATGATGTCGGATCTATGTTTGTTTGCTTGCGTAGTCATTCGTTGTTGTGCGGTATGCAAACTAGTTTTGATCTTGTTGAGCATCTCCGATCTGATAGTAAGTGTGGTGTCAATTGTTTGATTGTTGGACGTGCCTGTTATGTATATTGGAACTGTATACGGGGCTCGCCCGAATAGAGCCTCGAAAGGGGAGACTTGTGTTGCTGAATGCTTGCATGAATTGTACCAAAATTGAGCCATAGGAAGATATCTCGACCACTGTTTTGGTTCGTCCATACTAAAACAGCGGAGATAACATTCCAAAGATCGATTCACCACCTCTGTTTGGCCATCTGATTCCGGATGATAGGCTGAACTGTAGCATAGAGTAGTACCGAGTTGCTTGAAAAGTTCTGCCCAAAATGTACTTAGAAAAATCGACCCTCGATCTGAAACAATTGAACGGGGTAACCCGTGCACACTGTAAATATCTGTTAAAAATATTGAGGCAACATACGCTGCTGAAAACTTTGTAGGTAGAGCTATAAAACGAGCAAACTTGGTTAGTCTATCAACAATAACCCAAATTGCTGTTTTGCCGTGTGACATGGGTAAGTGAGTGATGAAATCCATGCTTATATCACACCAAACGTGTTCTGGTATCGGCAAGGGGTTTAAGAGGCCGTATGGCTTTGTGGTAAGATATTTTTGCTGTTGACACACTTGACATGTTTTGATGAATTCTTGAACTGTTTGCTTCATGTGTGGCCAATAAAAAACACCGTTGAGTCGTGCTAAAGTACCAAAAATTCCAGAATGCCCTCCCTGAGGCGTGGCGTGAAATTCTACTAGTAATTGTTTTTGCAACCCACTAGCATCAGGCACCAAAAATCTGTTTTTATACAATAGTAGACCATCTTGCAATGTGTAATTGAAATCTGTCTGGGCTAACTGAGTATAAGCAGCGACTAACTTTGTTCCTTCTTGCGAGGACTCAAAAAACTGGCGCAATTGAGATAGCAAGGATGAAGTTGGTATCGAAACCGCCAAGTAAACATGAGCATCAACTCTTGACAGTGCGTCAGCCACGACATTCTCTCGACCAGGTTTGTAACGTACCTCGTAGTCAAAGCCAAGTAATTTAATTATCCATTTATGTTGGGCTGGAGTGTGCATGGTTTGGGTCAGAAGGTGGCGTAGACTTTGTTGGTCAGTGTAAATGATGAATTTTCGACCCAGTAGATAGTGACGCCACTTCTTTACTGCCTCTGTTAATGCATAAAATTCTTGATTGTAGGCGGAGTCAGCACTCATGCGAGGAGACATTTTCTTGCTGAAGAAAGCTAATGGACGCTGGTTTTGGGAAAGTACTGCTCCAACAGCAACTGCCGAGGCGTCCGTAGTTAATTCAAAAACTGTATTAAAATCAGGCAATGTTAGCATAGGTAGTTGCTGCATTTTTATTTTGAGCTCGTCAAAGGCCTGCTGAGCCTGTGTACTCCATGTAAAACTGCCCGACTTTAATAAAGAGGTGAGGGGAGCGGCGAGCGTAGCATAGTGACAAACAAAACGACGGTAGTATCCCGTGAGCCCCAAAAATCCCCGTAGGGCCGTGAGTGACGTTGGCCTTGGCCACGCGACCATGGCATGAACCTTCTCCGGATCAACACTAACGCAACCCGCACAAATAATATGGCCCAAATAATGAACTCGTGCAACCCCAAAAACACACTTAGAAAGCTTAGCATAGTATTGGTTAGTCAACAAAATATCAAAAACCAAAGCTAAATGCTGATAGTGACTGTCTAATGTGGTGCTATAGATCAGGATGTCGTCAAAAAACACCAAAACAAACTTACGTAAATGCTCTCGGAACAAGTCATTCATTGCTGCTTGGAACGTTGACGGGGCATTCGTCAGACCGAAAGGCATGACGACGAATTCATAGTGCCCGTCACATGTCCGAAATGCGGTTTTGTGAATGTCCTTTTGAGCAACACGAATTTGATGATAGCCGGAGCGTAAATCCAGTTTAGTGAAAATTGATGCACTTTTTAGTTCATCCAGTAACTCGTCTACTGTGGGAATAGGAAACCTATCTTTGATTGTGATAGCGTTCAAACCCCTGTAGTCAACACAAAAACGCCACGTGCCATCTTTCTTGCCCACGAGCAAAACTGGGGAGGAAAATGGACTGGTACTCGGACGAATTTGACCAGTAGCTAGCATTTCTGAAATTAATTCAGTCATGATGGCTTTTTGGTAATGAGGGTAACGGTAAGGTCGTGAGTTTACAGGCTTTGAATGTGGGTCAAGGTGAATATGATGATCATGTATACGGTGGGGAGGCAAACTCTTAGGTTCAGAGAAGATAATGTCAAAGTCCCGCAGGAGTTTGGTTATCTCAGGTGTAACCTGCGATGATGTGTCGGGCTGATTACACTCTGCCTCTTGCCTTGGAACCACCGATAACATGTGAATAGAAGCAACTGAGTCTGTCTGTAGCATACGACGTACTTGTGACGGTGTGGCTTCTGAAACCGCAGAATGTCCTTCGAGGTCAATCTGCTGTCCACCCCATTCGAAGGAAATTCGAGGTATTGCGAAGTTGGCCTTGATTTCTCCTAACTCGCGCAACCACTCAATGCCTAAAACCAGATCTGCTCCTTGGATTGGTAAAACCAGTAAAGGAACACAGAAGTCAGTGTTCTTGAGGCGTAGCTTTGTGTTGGCACAACGACCCTCACATTGTAGAAACGTTCCATTACCAACCATTACTTGGATTGGAGTTGCCTCCAAAACAGGCAACTGCAGCTGAGTAGCGAAGCGGGGCTGGATAATATTATGAGTACTACCAGTATCTATTAAAACTGTTAGGGGCTGTCCTTTAATAGAGCCTATCAAACGCAATGTTTGTGGGGAAGCGAGACCCAGATATGCTGCCAATGATAGGTGAAACTGGCCGACTGGCGATTCCTCGACCAAAGCATGTACATTGTCGTGCTCTGGCAAGGAATAAGTAGTACTATCTTGATCCATGACATCCTCTGTGGGGCCCTCTTCGTCCAGTAACATTAAAAATTGAGGAGTCTTACACCGATGTAAGGGTCCAAACTTTTCATCACAATTAAAACAAAGGCCCTTTAATCTGCGTGCCTGCATCTCACTAGGTGATAAACGTCTGATTGGTAAAGGAGGCTTAGGTTGGGGTGGGGGTAACGCGAGCGTCGGGGTAGGAAAAATTGGTTGCGAAGCTGCCTGCATTCTAGGGACAAATCGGGGTCTGCTCTCCAAAATCTTTTTCTCAAATAACTTTGCCAATCCAACAGCATGATGCATGGAGTGAGGTTTCATAACTGCCAATTCAGTACGAATATCTGTCCGCAACCCTGAAATAAAACAGTTCATGCGCGCTTCATGTGATAAACCCGTCACAAAGTTAGAAAGTTGTTCAAATTCTTTTTGATAATCCATTACTGTCCCAACTTGACGTAGTTTAAAAAGCTCAGCCTGATGATTCTCAAAGGATGATGGGCCAAATCGAGAAAATAAATCTTGAACAAACGCTTCCCATGTACTGATCATCTCGTTATTAGTCATCCAATTAAACCAACTCAGGGTTGTACCTTGCATATAGAATGAAATATGCGAAATACGATGTTCGGGCGGAACATGGTACAGTCTGAAATAGTGTTGGGCCTGAGCGACCCAATCTCTAGGGTTGGAGCCATCAAAGGGCGGCAGATGCACCTTAGGTGGCTTTGGCAGTGAATCAGTGCTCGGCGCATAAGAATTAAAAGCTTGTGAATGAGATGGACTATGAACCTGATACGACTGATGTTGTGGTCCCGGTGGGGCTGTATTTCGAGATTGGTCAATGGATGTTTTTAATTCAGCCAGCATCTGGAACATGGAATCTTTGAATTCTGCCATATCCTTTGCTGATGTTGTTTTGAATTCTGTCATGTCCGACTGTATTTGGCGAACGGACTCAGCGAGGTTTGAATCTTCAGACGTAACTGTTCCATCTTTTCGAGGTGGCATGTTTCCAAAACAAAAGTAATGAATTCAAAAAGCAATGAAAGCACCAATTGTTAGGATTAGGGTTCTATTCGAGCTAGAACGGGCTCCAAGAAATATTTGGGAGAGAAGAGAGAACTAAAATTAAATTAAACTAAAATTTATTGTTCTTGAATGAATAAAAAGTAACAAGACATAGACTATTTATACTACTACTAATAATCCTTAACCACTTAAACCTAGACTTCTTAAAAGGAAATAACAAAATTAAAGAAAGACTCATAAATTAAGAACGAGATACCATAATTAACTATTTCCCATAATCTCTCAGCCACGCGGGCTTATGCTTTATGCGACTGGGCCTAGTATTAATAGGTGTAATCTGTTGGGCCGTATCAAAGACAAACTTCTCAGACTGTCAAAAGAGGATTGTGTTCAAGTATATGTGTGCATGGCACAATATAAGAGAAAGAAAAATTGAAATAACGTGAATATGAATACATGTGATTTTAAAGAGTGAATCTATAGGTACAGTGCATGTTTTTATGCAAAACAAATCTAGAGGAACAAGACTACGATGTACCAACAGAACAAACCGAAATAAAGCTGATAATTTTTCTTGCCTTAGAAATATCTTTTGACGGTTTTTTTATTGAGAACTCTGGTGATCGACTTTGACAAAGTACATAGTGTGTGATAGTGATACGGTACCAAAATGTCACATTTCGTCCAAAAGTCACATCATCTACATTTAATACGCCCACATGCTAGCACGGGAACTTCTCCTTAATCATGCTAGCACTACTCCTTAATCACGGATGATTTATGACAAATCATTCTATCAAAAAATAAATAGACAAATTAATTTTTTTGTTTTATATATGTATGTGTGTGTTGTTAAAGTTAAGCATTAAGCAAAAAGCTTTCTCAAAAACCTATGCACTGATTCAGATGGGGAAAGGCCTATCCGCTCAAAAGAATTTGGGACTAGGAGAAAAACAAAAGTCCATGCCTCATGGAGTTAATTTTAGTTTTATTAAAAAATTCTGGGATATGATTAGAATTGATATGTGCAGATTTTTTTGATGAGTTTCATATTAATAGTCGTTAGTGTTTGGATTAAACTCGTCTTTCATTTTCTTGATACCGAAGGTGGAGAATTCTTAATAATTACACGATTATCGCCTAATTTTACTTGTTGGCTGTCTTTACAAAATTATTTCTAAAGTCTTAGCCATAAGAACAAAAAATTTATGAACTCCATTATTGCTGAAGGATAAACAACTTTCACTGGTGGGCGTCAGAGTACGGATAGTATTCTTATTACATATGAGGTTGTTGACGAGGTATTTGGAAAAAGGAAGAGGCGATCGTTTTTAAGATTGATTTTCATAAGGCTTACCACAATGTAACTGGGCATTTTCTTGAGTTTATGATGGATAAATGCGGCTTCAATTCAAAGTGTAGGATTTGGGTGATGGAATGATATACAAAGGTCCAATAGACAAGGGCTAATGTTTAAAGTGGACTTTGAGAAGGCATTTGATTGTGTAAACTGGTCTTATCTTGAGAAGATGATGGAGTTGATGGGGTTTAGTCGTACTTGGAGATTGTGGATTTCAGAATGCATTCATTCAGCCTCTGTTTCCGTGCTTGTCAACGGTTCTCCTACTGAGCAATTTTTTCCATCCCGTGGGTTGAGGCAAGGGGACCCGTTATCCCCCCTTCTCTTCATCATTGCCACTGAAGGTTTAAGTAAAATGATCAAAGCGGCTGTTAGAGAAAATCTCCTCACAGGTATAAAAATAGGGGGAAATGATTTGGAGATCACCCATCTGCAATTCGCAGACGATACCGTCATTTTCTGTGAAAACTCAGCATCAAATATTTTTGCAATCAAAGCTATCCTCAAGAACTTTGAGTTGATTTCGGGCTTAAAAGTAAACTTCTTGAAGAGCAGCATTGTTGGGATAAATATTGGAGATGAAGTTTTAAGTGAATATGCGGATATCCTTAACTGTAAATCTGAATGTTTGCCGATTAAATATCTTGGTCTTCCTATCAGTGCAAACCCGAGGCGTGGGAATTTGTGGCGGCCAGCAGTTAATGCATATTCCACTAGGCTCTCTCAATGCAATTCTGGACATATCTCATTTGGAGGTAGAATTGTCCTTTTAAAATATGTTTTTGTTAATTTACCATTGTACTTTTTCTCCTTCTATAGAGCCCCGGCAAAGGTGATAAATGAAATGATTGGAATCCAAAGAAAGTTTCTTTGGGGTGGCAACAAAGACTCCTCAAAAATCTTGTGGGTTAATTGGGAGAAAGTCTGAAGTGATAAAGAATCTGGAGGGCTTGGCATCAAAGATTTGGAGATCTTTAATGTTTCTCTCCTCGCCAAATGGAAATGGCGTATTCTTCAGGGGGGCGACTCATTGTGCTGAAAATTCTTGAAGAGAAGTATGGTAAAATCAGTAAACCTTCATATTTTAATGTTGGCAATTCACGCAATCATTCTTCAATTTGGTGGAAGGATTTGATGTCTTTAGATTCAAAATGCCAATTAAAGGATTGGTTCTGTGATGGAATTTTTAAAAAAGTTGGGGATGGTCTTAATACTTTTTTTGGAAGGATAAATGGATTGGGGATTGTCCGTTGTTCACTCGGTTCAGTAGACCTTTTTCTATTGCAACGGACAAAGACTCTTTAATTGCAGAAAAGGGAGAATGGACAAATGAGGGATGGAAGTGGAATTGGCATTGGAGAAGGAACCTCTTCGCTTGGGAATCTCAGCTTCTCGAGGAATTATGTATTCTTATCAGTGGGTTCAGCCCACAAAGTGAAAGAATTGACCGATGGAGGTGGAAAGCTGGTGAAAATGGCGAGTTCTCTGTCAGATCTGCCTACCGTCATTTTCAGCCAAAGAGCAATGATCATGATGAAAACTGCTACAAAATGCTTTGGAAGATCGAAGCGCCTTTGAAGATGAAAGCCTTAGTTTGGAAGATAATCTTGGATCGGCTCCCCACAAAGAATAATTTGCTGAAAAGAGGCATTGTCTTGTCGGGTGGGAACAATAAATGTGTTTTTTGTGACATGTGTCTTGAGGATTCGGATCACATCTTCTGTCAATGCCTCTTCTCGACTCAAATCTGGTCCGAAGTTCTAAAATGGTTGGGTATTTCATCTGTGCACTCGGGATCTACAAAATCTTTGTTCACCCAACTTTGCGGCATCATTCCGTACGGTAATGTGCGAGATCGTTGGAACTGTCTTTGGATTTTTATTTTCTGGGAAATATGGAACATTAGAAATAATTTGTGTTTCAATGGTAAACAACCTGTCCTTAGTGAGGTTGTGAAACTTATCAAGGTTAAAGTGTGGAGTTGGATTAGATCGAGGGATAGGAATTTTGTTTACTCCTTTTTTGAATGGTCGTGCGCGCCCCTGTGTTGTATCTCTAAATAACTTTGTGGAGTACATCTTGTGCTTCACTTCTTAATAAAGTTTCTTCATTTCCGATAAAAAAAAAGGCAAATGTTTTTGTTAACGAAAGTCCTTCTAGCGAATTTAACTTGAAAAGAGGTCTGCATCAAAGTGACCATTGTACCGCTTTTATATCTTTTAATTGTCGAAGGTTTGAGTGGAATGAACAAAAACGTGGAGGAAGAAATTTTTTAAATGATGTTCTGATTGGTTATCCAAGTTGTGTCATCTCCCACACGCAATTTTTGGATAATAATATCCTTGTTTGCGAAGCAAATTATCCAGTATTTGGGCTATTAGATGTTTGATGCAAAACTTTTAGGTGGTGTTTGAACTACGAATAAATTTCAATAAGAGTACTCCCTCAGTTTCAACGTTGACAGTACAAGATTGGGGGAGTTTGCGACTCTTCTTTGTTGTAAAGCAGTTGATGTCCCCTTTAAATATCTTGGCGAGGAGGTCGAAGCAAATCCTAAAAGAATTAAAACGTGGCAGCCCGTGTTGAAATCCTTCACAAAAGGTATATCCTCTTGGAAAATGAATACTTTGTCAACTGGTGGTTGAACTACTCTACTCAAATCCGTTCTTACGGGTTTGCCGGTCCACTATTCCCCTATCTATAGAGCCCCAAAGATTGTGGTCAAAAAGCTTACTAGAATTGAAAAAAATCTTCTTTTGGGGAGGAAATTATGAGAAGAAAGCTACGTGGATTTCTTGGAATGACAATTGTAAAGCCAAGGAACTTGGTGGTTTAAATGTGAAAATGTAAAAAATATTAATGTGGCTCTCTTAAGCAAATGAAAATGAAAGGCGAGAACTTGAGGTAGATCTCTTTGGACCCGAGTCTTAAAGGCTAACTATGGGAAATTATTTCCCAATCAATCAAATTTGCATCGGCGACATAGACAAAATTTAGAGTCTATACGGTGGCAGGATCTCTCCCTCTTGTCCTACTAAGAACATTGTGGGCAATGGTTCGAAGAAGAGGTGACTATGAAAGTGGAAGATGGCCGTGCTACAAGTATTTGGAAAGAAAACATGGTTGGGAGGCGATACTCTCCAATCTCAGATATCCTAGGTGGTTTTCTCTTTTGTTGGACAAGGAATCTACTATACAAAAATATGGGTTTATGGTATAGTGGAGGGTTTGTGGTACAACGGAGGGTTGAAATGGTTATGGAGGTGGAGATGGAGAAGGCAATGTTTTGCTTAGGAGAAAAATAGTCTTGATGAGATAGAACATGTCCTCCATTGGGAGCAATTAATTGAAGGAGAAAGTAACAAATGGACATGGAACCTGGAACCAAATGGTGTGTATTCCACAAGATAAACTTATGTAAAACACATGGGTGAAAATGCGTCAAATTGTGACAAGTTCCTAAAGGACTTTTGGGCTAGTAAAGTTGAGTTAAAGACTAAAATTCTTGCTAGGAAAGTTGTTGGTAATAAAATTCCTACTAGAGAGTTTATATTAGATAAAGGCGTCAATGTCAGTACAGATTCTACATTTTTTGTTCTCTGTGGAAGCGCTTTTGAAACTGCCAAGCACTTATGTTTTGAGTGTAGAGGTGTGTGGGAGATTTGGGTGTGATGTGCAAGTGGATTGGGGTCGATACGGTTATTAGCAATGACCCGAGAGTAAATCTCCAGCATTTCGGTGGCTGGTATTCGTCAAAGAGTAAGGAAGAGAAGTGGAAAAGTCTTTGGTGTTTGATTATTTGGACAATAAGGAAGATGAGAAACAAAGTTACATTAAAGGGGATGAATTTCAAGGTGATAACAGGGAATTTTTCTGAAATGGTCCTAGAATGTGTAGCCTTTTCAATTTTGGTCCCATAATGATACTTTTTACAATTTTAGTCACACAATGTAGTAATTACCCAATTTTGATCCCAATTCTGCTAATCAATCACATAAACATCACGTGACCCACTAATCACGGAATTAGGCCATAAATTATTTAATTTTTTATTTTCTTTTTAAAAAAACAAATCCAAAAGCCAAGGTATTAAAAACTAAAAAGTCTTATATGCAATTGCCTGTCCATTACACTCCCTTCTCAATTTGCCGAAAAAGCTCCACCGCCCTTTAAGTAGATTCTGAAAAATGCTACGACTAAATTGGGTGTTTATGTGGAATCAACTTTCAAGTACCTCAAATGCATTAATGAGGTAATTAACAGTAAAAGAGTATTGATTTACAATTTTGGACGTGTATTTCAGAATTAGATTTCCATCTTTTGAATGAAATTGGAGCTTATTATGGGTTGGATTAAAACACTATACATATATGTGAATCAAAACTCTATAATGGAACTAATGAATCAATTTCTAGATTTATGGGACTATGAGACTGGTCGGAGTCACGAGTTCGCCGGAGAAAATAGAGGATATCAGATCGACTCACCGGAATTACGAGTTCTCCGAGAAATGCGTCGTTTTGATTCTTCAACAACGTCGTTTCTAAATGTAGAATTTTCCTGCATCCGCCGTCTAAAACACCCGAACCTACCTAACGGGTGGTGGAGCTTTTTCGGCAAATTGAGAAGTGAGTGTAATGGACTGGAATTTGCAAATGAGCCCTTTTAGTTTTTAATCCCTTGGCTTTCAGATTTGTTTTTCTAAAACAAAAATAAAAATTTAAATCATTTATGGCCTAATTATGTGATTAGTGGGTCACGTGATGTTTATATGATGGATTAGCGGAATTGGGATCAAAATAGGATAATTAGTACACTATGGGACTAAAATTGTAAAAAGTATCATTATGAGACCAAAACTAAAAATGCTACACATTTGGGACCATTTCAGAAAAATTACGGGTGATAACGTGCGGGATTTCATTAAATTCTGGATTTCGTTGAAGTCACACTCACATGATTTTTCTTTTCATTTTATGATTGGTCTTGAAACCTGTTGCGCTTTTGATTTTGTTTGTTGGGCCGAGTACCCTTTGTACTCCTTTGAGTAAAATTTCTTTTTTCTTTATAATATATTTAATTCAAACAATAAAATAATCCAAGCATACCACAATTCTACAAAACTCAAAGTATCATATGATACGCACAAAGTATCGATGAATCAAATATACTCAACCATGATATTAAATAGTTTTACAATGTAAGGATACTACTAGTAAAGCTAGATTAACATCACCATCATTTTCTCATTGTTTAACTACGTCTTATTATTTGACGGATACATAGAAGACACGCCATCATCACATAATCGACACGTACTTGTGGCTCTTTTATGTAACTTATAATTTGGGAAAGTCATGTGACATATTCAATACGCATCTGAGGTAAATCCGTGTTTGATACATGCCCTACCGTTACAAGCATAATTGAAAGTATTTGTGAATTATAGTCGAACAACAATTCTAGAGAATTTTGACACTAGCAATACTCTTTGAAATTATTCGGATCGAGACTTGATACTTAACACGTGTTGCGGTAACACTGACTTACTGTTATCTTAACACCTACTTAATTAGTTTGATAAAATACAACGGGCATGAAAAGAACAACAAGTAGATGTACGAACTTTAAGCAAATTATATTAATATAAGTTGTCAATCCTTAGGCAAAATAATCACTGTAAGAAATAATGACTTTAAAAAGAGTATCTTAACAATTCTAAGTTCCTCGCTAAGAACTACTAAGACAAGATTAACCAAGCAAAAAAGGATGTAACTCCTTAGAAGTTTAGCTCCTTAACTCTAAAAACACTTAGACTTAATTTTCTAAACAAAAACTCAAAAAAACAACACAAAGACACTAAACTATAATAATTTCCCCTTTAGGCATTTTCGCTCTTGTCTTTGTGTCTTTTCCTTGATGGAAAATGTGTCTACTTATAATGAAGTCTTCCTTGATCTCCAAGACATGGTGTGCACATTTCTTGGAATGATTTTGATCTCCTTATATGACTATAATTTTGTTCTTGAGCATATCTTCTTCAATAAGGAAATGTTGCATTATTTAACTTGAAGTTTTTAAGGAAGGGTTTCGTTATTTACTTGAAGTTTTAAGGAAAGGTTCCCTTATGTAACTTGAAGTCTTCTAGGGAAAGTATCATTCTCTATCTTATATTCTTCTATCCTTCTCTCAAAAATGTTCTTTCCTTCTTGCAATTCACATGCCTTGTTCTTTCCATTGCAGCGCATGCGGCTACCTTTCTTTAATTATCGAAAGTTCTTCTTTGGAAACTTTTGTTTGAATGGTAACTTCTCTTGAAGAAAATGGAATCATCCTTGAAGTATCTTGATCTGGAACACATAAAAATACCAACTACAACTCGTGGAACTAAGTTAGTAAGTGAATAAAGGCAAACCACAATTATGACAATAAATCCCGATTGTGAAGTGTTACAATGTTATACTCGGTATTGGGTTAACACTTCATAAGTTCATTGTTATTACAACACTTAGTCTAACACTTGTACTTTCACTCTTTAACACTCATTTCACAAAAATGTATGATAAAACTACAAAAGGATTTACAAAATGACTAATGACTTACTCTTGTTTCTTGGGATGATATAACACTTACAAAAAGTGTTATATATAGGCAAAATTTTGAAAATGACTCAACTATGCCCATCCCTTTATTGAGCAGCGGATTATATAGAATTGATAACTGCAACAAAAATGAACGGAGTAATTCACAACACACGAAAAGTGATAAACAATGAAAAAACATAAGATACAATTTGCTTACCCAGTTCACCTACGACTACCTATGGAGGCGATCCAAGCTATGATTTTCACTACGATGATGATGAGCGATTACAAAATAAGATACTACAATTGGCTCTCAGAGATCTAGAAAAATCTCCACCATGGTGTTTTCTCTATGTTTAATCTCTCCCACTATTTCTTTTGGAGGGAATTTAATGACATATGTCACACACCCCAATCCTCATATAAATAGTGTCTGAATTACGAACTAAGGCAACATTATGGCAGTTAGGCCGATACTGGCCTTTCCTGGAGTCGCGAAAGTCACACGGCATCTGCGAAAGCCCCTAAGTGGCGTGACTCGTGCCAGCTTCAGGTCGATCAGCACGACATGTGGCCTAAGTCGCATGGACTGCGCTGCCTTTTGTCAGGGCATCGCGACCACGCCAGGGTCACGCTGCGCCCCTTTTGCGTGAGCAGTGCGACCATCACACCAACACTTGCTGCGTTCTTCTTTTATCATCTCGTTCAGTTCTCCGTCTTCACTGTTTAGGCACCACAAACCTAACACCCTTATGTCCACAAATGAAAGAAAATATATAACTGGATTTGTTCAAGGATATGAAAAAAATACTCTCGAGCAATGTGGAGTTACTTATAACATAAAGTAAACTAAAAAACGTAATTGCTTTGCTACAATTATCATATCTCTACATAATTAAAAGTAAAGCTTTTAGAATCGAATTGGACTGGTTAGTCGGACTAGATTAATTGATGACCAATACATTACCCGATTTGGATCATTCTCTAGAACTGGTAGCTCGTAGAATCAATCAAACACACTTAGAACCGATAAAAAAGGATGAGTGAGTGAACCAATTATATGCATATTTTGATTCAATAAGGAGCAAGAATTGAGCCATAACCATCTAGATAAATTTACAACGCTCCCAACAACTAAATTACAATACAAATTGTAATATCTTAGTTCGTTTTACTTAAACATATTTACTTGGCATAACATGCAACTGTCGAAACACTAAGTAACACATGAACACAAGGATTTATAGTTGCTCGCGTCTTAACAGACCTACATATTTGGCTTTCGCCTAAAATTAATTCAAGTCTCTTTTCAATTAGTACATGATTGACGCACGTAGATTTTACACGTACTGGTAATATAGATTCATCTTAATTGCTTTTCTATTACCTGACGTGACACTTTACTCATTTACTTTACTTGAATCCATAAATCACTAAGAAAACTCGAAGACCCTTCGACCTGAAGATTTCCTAAACCATGAATACAAAAAGGTTTTGACTCTTAAACAAAATACAAACACTCTTAGACTTAATCTCTCTAAGCTTATTTTTCTTTTCTTTCGAGTCTTTTGCATTTATACTGTGCAACGCCTTCTAGAAGATAGTTTTCGTATCAGATCAGATCTCTTGGTTATCGTCCAGCTTACAACCTTCCATAATTATCCAATTCTCGTACAACCAAAGGATACAAAATATGCCAAGTAAAAATTCTACAATAACATCCAGGTTAATTGGAATAAGATCGGATTCAAACGAAGGCAAAGATTGAGATTCAAAATCTAAGAAACACTACTTAGTTAGGCCGAATCAAAATCTAATTTCAAAATATAATCAATAATAATAAACCAAATAATAAATGATTAGTTAGGCCGAATTTGGGTTCTAACACAAATGTTGTCATTCAGTTATTAATATGACCAATAAATAGCTAAAAAATGTTCTTTTTATATAATAAATATATTACACGCTATGTTGCACGGGTTCGGATATGACAGTATAGATATGGTCCGATACAGTATGGATATGCCGGTATGGCATTTTTTAAAAACAACCGATACGCGATACGGCAAGGATATGTCTATATATAATAAATTATTAATATTTTTTATATGTATTTTTTATTTTTAACAAACAATGGAATTTAAAACTTAAACAAGAAAAAATGAAAGTACACAAACAGTGATGCATCTAACTAAAAGAAAACATACAAGCGTGATTATGACTAACAAGTTAAACAACAGGTTAACAAGCTTGGTGTAATATTACAAAATCAAGATGTTCAATACTCGACGATTAATGACTACTTAAAGTCATATTAACAAACAAAAGTGAATTCATAACAAAGGTTTTAAAGTAATTCACTTTCAGAATTAAATTGAACATCCCAAATTTACAATCTACATTGTTTCTTCACGGACTTCTTCGGCAAACAATACAGATTCAAGTTCCGGTTCATCAAACGACAAGTCTGTAAAAGTCTATGGAATTTATATTTTAATTTTGAACTCATCAAATATTAAAAGTTTGTAAAAAAGACCCACAATAGTTGCGATACGCCTAAAAAAACGTATCGGATACGTATCGAGATTTTTTACTGTTTAAAATTAAAGAATACGCTACGTGGTGTATCGGATACGTTAATACGGGTATCGATATCTGAATCGGTATCGATATGTATCGGGTACTGCATAGCCGACTTAGTATCGATATCGGTGCATCACAGATTAACTATAACTTTTGTAGTATTAATAATGTAAAATGAAAGCTTGTTAGTTTTTCATAAGTGTGTTGTTGTTTTGTTTTGTCTTTATTTTTTTGTTAAATTTGCTACTGTGATTGTGATTTATTTATTCATAAAAGTGGCTGCTAGTTTTGCATGAATAATATACACTTTCTGATTTGCTCAATATAATTATTTTAGCATGATCTTATGCTAATTTCTGTAAGAAGGCTGTCTATGAGATAAGACAAGAAGTCATTATCAGCAAATATTTTTGAAGAGTATACTCATATAAGTCGCCCTAGACATCTACTGACTGTTGGAATGGGACCAAAGCAATGCGCCGTCAGAGGCCTTTTCTCTTGATTGGGACATGGAATTAAATGCAAAGCTATAATTGGATATATCACCATATATCTATTTCATCATTGCGCCGGATCCTTTCTCCCTACCTATTTCTGTCTACGCTGAAAACGAAAATGAAATAGAAACAATCCGCACCGTTCTTCTGCCCCTGTCCTTCATCCAACGGCCTACAACAAAGAAAGATTTTATTAAAAGATGCAAAACTCTGTATCATGGTATGCGTAGTATCGATATTACTGTACAAGATATAGTATTCATTTCAAAGCCACGTGTATTTGATTAATCAGAAAAACCCTTCTGTTATTGAATCCTCCTAGCTTTATTTTGCATACTTACCCCATTTTGATTTGGTCAACGTTAACTTTCCTGAAAGTCCTCACGTGCAAGTTATTTAGTGGTATTTAGTGACCTTTTGTTATGAATGAAATGTTATTAAGTGACTTCAACTCCATTATTTGAGCTTAATAATTAAATCGTTCAACAAAAGATTATAAAAGGAGTGGTAGGCTTGATTTGGAAGGATTAAAGTTCAAATGGTTAATTAAGTCGTTTAAAGGTTTTCTAGTGCCGACATTTAATTTAAAAAAAAAATTAGACGAGAACAATATATGTACATGCAGAAAACTCTTATCCCCCTAATTTCCCCCATCATGTAGTGCAAGTAAGAAACAATATTTTTTATTTTAAATTTTCCAAATTTTAAAGTAAATCATTTTTTTAATTAAGTAATATTAGTTATAAAAAAGAATTTTACTTAATTCCAGGAAGGATGGTAAATTGAAAAAAAAAATGCCTAAAAACAATCAAGGAAAAGAGAGGGTAAATTTAGTTTTGAGATGTAAATATTATTAGACTTCCGGAAATTATCTCTATTTTGATGTTTAATCGAACATTTATTGCTTTAAGAAAAGAGAAAGATTTAATATAAGCGAAATTACAACTTTAACACAAAGCAGAAAGATATTTATTTTTCTAATAATGAATCGGGTTTATTTTTTGTTCATATATATATATATATATATATAATGTAGTATGTGCATCTAGATTTGTAATTGCAAAAGTTCATTGGCAATCCATTCTTTTTTCATAAAAAAATAAAATTCTGGAAGGCACCGATCACAAGTGCATTACACTTATCTTAATATATGTATTAATATATAGACTAGTAGTATCACCAATGCAATTATTGCTATAATATATATATATATATCACAAACATGTAAAAATTAATCTTTAACACATTACTAAAATCAAAGTACAAAATTTATTTAATTATCAGCTAATAAATGTTCGTGAAACACAGGAGTTTTTTAAGTTCGTGTGCAATTACTTTTTAATATGATATAACTATTGTTAGTTATTCAGTATAAATAATTAATCGGATAGCTAGCTTGCATATATACTTATTATCATACGACTGAGTCTTCCATTTTAGCATGGGGCTTTGCATTTGATGATGTATTTGACGTATAATTGGACAAGAGCGATGTAGCATGAGAAGAATCAAAGCATCTCGTAGTCTAAGTGACACCGAATGTGACGTCTAGTTGTACTGAAATTCGAAAACTGGGGAAAATCAACATTCTTATGTTGGATTTGAGAGCTAGGCTTCGTTTGTATTATAAATAAAAATAAGGTATCATGCAAAATTTCTTATTTGGTCACTCAACACAATTTCTTATTACGTTATTCATTCCAAGTAATTAACCTACTAATAATAGTTGGGGCATTATATAGTGTCAATTAATGAGTCTAACCAGTAACCATCTATAGATTGTAAGTTGTGTTGCATGTAGATAAAGAGACAAGTGTAATAAGGAGAGGTGGCAAGTAATAATATGGTCATTAAGTACTATTCATTATGAGTTTATATTTTGTTTTTTTTTTCTTGGCACATATGTAATATTGTCGACAGAGCACCGTGGCCGTACAACGCTAAGCTAGGTGTGATCATAATCTATAATTTGTGGATTAGACTCTTGTGATACGACATGTTTTCCTATCGTATCTTTCCTGATGTATATATTAGACAATTCCACTATTATTATATATATATACACCACCACACTCAAGGTTCCCTATCACACTAAGAACTAGGTTTGGAAAAACATTAAAACAGACAGAAAGAAAAAGTGAGTAATATTGTCGAAAAATTCAAAAATGCTAAATCCGGAAGCTCAAGAGTGGAGACCTCACTCAACCACTTCTCTCCAAATTGCAATTCAGCCACAGCCACAGTTTCTCATAGCACAACCCTTCACCTCTGCCGTTGCACTATCGCCAGAAATGATATTTCCGATGTACTATTACTGTTACAATCAGATGTCGGTGATCTCTATGCCCAGGCCCATGCCCCCCATTCTGGAGTCTAATAACATTATTAGTAATATGTTACTTATTGAGGAGGAAAAAATTGTGGATGAGAAAACAGTACCCCATGTTACTACTACCGCTATGCTCAGTAATAATCAGCAGCAGAAAAAGAAGAAGAAGAAGTATAGGAAGCTTGAAGGTGGCGGTGGTGGAAGAAAGAGCTGTCCGCCTCGGTTGCGGAGGATGGCTGGTGTTCCGAAGCCGGCCACTACTGTCATGCGCAAAACTCAGGAGGTGATGGATCAGGAGGATCTCGCTAATACTACCGTCATGATTAGGAATATCCCAAATCAGCTGAGGTACTACTTTATATAGTGATTTATTATTTCATTTCTCTATTTTTGATTCTGTCATTACGAGTTATCATGTTGTTAAACATTTGAAAATTTTGGTCAAATCTGTCTTTAATTTCTTCTTTCAGTCTTCTTATTATTGTTATTAACAAGTCTAATAGTTATAAGTAGCTATGTCCGACGTCATCCTCTCGTTTGTTATTAATGTCATTCAATGATGACTCCAAAACAAAACATTTCCCTTCTTAATTCCTACTACACGCACGCATCGGAATGCTACTCATCAGAGATATAATGCTGCTAGACTCTTTTATTTCTCCTCTTTGGAAATGATACAAACTTCAAGTTATCTTATTATTCATTAATTATGAGCAAGGAAGGAACCTACTTTACTATTACTGTTACGTTGCCTGCATGTTGTGATAAATACTGTTACTTAAATGTAATGGTTTTTTTTTTTGGTTGCAGGAGTGATTACATGCTCCGATTTATGGACAACCTCTGCAAACTCCACTCCCTTGAATACGATTTTCTATATTTGCCTATAGATTTTGTGTAACTCCTCTTACTTTGCTTTACTTAATTAAATACCATTATTTCTAGTAGCATAATGTAATATTAATTAGTGATTTTAATGGAATTCTTCTATTCAGCAAGAAATTCAATCTAGGGTATGCATTTGTCAATATGACAAGCACTGCTGATGCCTTAAAGTTGAAGACTGTTCTTCATGGCTACAAATGGGGAACTATAGTTACTTTTAAAGGTTTTATTACTTCAAGAAAAATATGTGAGACCACATGGGCCAGGATCCAGGTAATTCATACCTAATTCTTACATCTTCTCCTATTTTTTAATTAATTTATTATTTTGTCAATATCAATTTCAATATATAGAAGTTTGCATGAATTCCAACTATATATAACTAATTTTACAGGGAAAAGAGAATTTGCTGAAAAAGTTCAAGGAAACTAATTTCCACTGTGATAAGACGGAATTCTTACCACTGCTTCTCGATCCGCCTCGCAATGGACTCAACCCTAACCCTTCTCCTCCCATCACCGTTGGTAAGCTGCGTGGACGCCATCACGATTGAAGAACTTGAGAATCTACCACCCTTTGATTCACTACCTATCTAAGTTACTATGATTAGGTTATTGTGGTGTATGTTATTTGCTTTTTCTTGTTGTTATTGTTTGTAGTTTTAACAACTTTGGTGCGCATGCGTACTTAGGAAGAAGATATAGTGTTTTCTGTGTACCTCTCTTCGGTGCGCATGCGTACTTAGGAAGAAGATATAGTGTTTTCTGTGCACCCCTTGCTTGAGTGCTAGTTAGGGTGATATGGAAACATCATAGTATGGCTTCCTTCGGTGTGTTTTTCTATTTCTTTTTTCTAATGTGTCAGTATGTAATATAATGTTAATTAACTATCCCCCTTAATGCTATTTTATGTCGTTACTGTTGTTCTTTTCTCTTCGTATTGTTTTTATGATTTTACTCTCATTATTGTTTGTTAATCTCTCGTTCGTTGTTTGATATGGTTTTCGTGTGATCACACTCTGATAAACCTAAAGTAATTTGCTGCACTCTGGAATCATATATGTAACTTAAATTGCACCTAGATTTGGGGCGCAATGCAAATAGATGGTGTTAACATATTAACTCTTTAGCAATTTGTTGAAACCAGCTTCTGTTGTGAAATGTTGATTCAATATTTAATTCTAAATTCTCGACAAAGAAAGATGTATGCATTAATTTTCATAATGTAGTTCTGCTTTCCGGACCTAATTCTAGATCAAGTAATTAATAACAATTAATAGCTAGCAGATATGTGTAAATTTACATCAAAATAAAATATTTATGTTATTATCATTCTCTTAGTGTTACTTGTGGGTGGAAAAAATAGTGAAGAAATCGAAGTATTTTATGTAACAACATATAACTTCTATTAATGGGGATTTGGATGTTTCAAATATATATTGTAAAATTAATTCTTAATTCAGTCGTGATCGCTAGTAAGAAATTTAATTTATGAATCTTATAGTTGTTGTTTAGGCAATATATATAAATTTCAAATATACAATTCTTATTTTAAAACGCACGAACCGGGAACAACTTTTGACTCCAAGCGAACACATGGAGTATTTTAATAAAAAATCTTACCTTTTCGTTGGTTCTAACTTGTAAGTTCTTTTTCCCTCAGAGAAAAAAAGAACTTCTAAGTTCTAACATTGGATTATCTACAAAATTTCTTTCCGTCCCATGTAAGTATCGTCAAAATGATAGCCGAAATGATGTAGATTACATTTTAATTTTTGAAAAAAAGAGAACATTTGTTTACGAAGTTCTTTGCTCTAGAAGAATTTAATATTGAAACATAGCTGGTTCTCTGATATCTGTCTCTCTCTAACAATATTCTGGTTGCCTTTACATTAGCAATTTAGTATGCGGTTTGAATCTTTGTAACTAACCGTAATATAAATTCAGTCCCCATAGGGGTACATGAAGGGTTTTGGACCTATCAGTGGAAATTTGGAGTGTTCAAAAATGGTTTTTTTTTTTAAAATTGATTGTTTTTTTTTTTAAATTGATTGTTCAAGAATGCATAAATGTATGATATAACGAAGAGATATAATCATATATATGCTATTCGTACGGTACGGCCCTACCCGATTGAAGTTTCGGATTTACAACTCTAGGATTATAGTCTATTAACCGTCTGATATATTCGGAGAAAAGAAATCTACCACTATAGGGATTTTATCAAAAGTAGCCCCATAATGATCTATTTTATCAATTTTAGCCCCATAATGATTTGAGTTTCAATTTTAGCCCCATAATGAATTGTTCGTTTTCAATTTTGGTACTTTCGGCAAAAATCACCCAATTTTGGGACTAAAATTGAAAACTGCGAAAATTGCTAAGGCATTATGGTACCAAAATTGAAAACTAAAAATTCATTATGGGACTAAAATTGATCAAATAAATCATTATGGGACTACTTTTGCAGAAAGTACCTAGATTTTTGCTGAAAGTACCAAAATTGAAAATGAACAATTCATTATGGGGCTAAAATTGAAACTCAAATCATTATGGGGCTAAAATTGATAAAATAGATCATTATGGGGCTACTTTTGATAAAATCCCACCACTATACATGTGTTATCATTTTAAAGTAGCTACATTCTCCTGTTCATCTCACTACAAGAATTTGCTATTTTTTCCGACCGGAATCCAGTCAAAAAAATTTTTGACCGCTACCGACCGAATCCACCGAAATCTGGTCGGTAACATAAAAAAAAAAATCCCGACCGGGACCCGGTTGGAACCTTTGCGGGAAAACTCCCGCCAAAGGGTGCAACCCTAGCATTCACTCGGCCCAGCTGGGCCGAGCAGTCCCGACCGCACTGCAGTCGGGATTGTGGGAGGTAATACCTCCCTCCTCCTCCTCATTTCTCACACAACCAAATCTTCTCTCCCTCACTATTGTTGACCGCCCCTCCTCCTTTTCCGACCGCATTTCTGTAGCAACTCCGGATCCGGTTAGTTTTTTTCTCTCTTCTCGGTTTTTATGTTGTTTTTATTATTTTAATAATTATTTTATATGTTTAATTGTTAGATATTGTAGAAATTGTTAGGCTTTAATTAGGAAATGCCTTTAGGAATTGTTAGGCTTTAGGAAATGTTAGAGTTTAGTAATTATTTATGCCTTTAGGAAATGTTTTCTTTATGCATTGTTAGTCTTTAAGCTTTATTTATGTATTTAGGGATTCATGATGCTTTTAGGGATTCATGTATTATGCCTTTAGGAAATTAGAATTCATGATACTTTTAGGGAATTACTATAAAGTAGAAATGATTATATTTTTAGAATATCTACTTGAAATTTATGTTTTTAGGTACTTTTGAAATATCTATATGTCTTTTTTGGTAATATTATTTATCTTAGAATTGTTTTATTTTATATGATTTTATATGTGTTAATTTAGTTATTATGGCGTTAATTTAATAAAATGTTGTTAGATATCTTAGAAATAATAGTTTTTATAACATAGTTCATGCCTTTAAGAAAACTATTTAACTTAGTAATGATTAAATTTAGGTCATCTCTATAATTAGAAATATTCTAACTTAGATGCTTTTACTTAGTATATTGTACTTTAGTCGACGACATGTCGGGTGATCCTCCACGCTCGTCTCGTGATACCGGTCATGGCCAACCCTCCAAGAGAGGGCGTAGTGGTCCACCGAGTGCCGCAGGGCTCAGTGCTCCACCGAGATTAGGTCCTCGTCTTCGATTTGTTCATTCTGGCGCTACACCACCCGATGATGTTGATGGCCCTGCTATCGATCATGCCGAGTCCCCTTTTATTTCCTAGTCACCTAGGCGTACGACTGGATCGAGCGGCGGTACTCCACCAGATCGAGCAGTACCACAACGACTATATGATGATCATGCAGCATCGATGCCACCTACGTCATCTGGATCGAGGCGTACGGCACCTAGACCACCATCTATAGATTCTACAACTGCGGGTCCCAGCACTTCTTCCCCAATAGACGCCGCTGGTGCAGGACCATCTACAACGACGCAGCAGCGACCGGGACGAGGCATATCCAGAGGCGATCAGGTTTCGTCTGACAGTAGATCCCGTCCTAGAGTTGTTTTGGATGAGCACGACGTATTTTTGAAGGGGCGTAAGATATCAACGACGATTACCGATATCATCAGGTCATTTATGAAGACGTGTGTTCCTACATACAATGAGGTCGATGAGAACGTGAAAGGTCAGATGTGGACTAAGTTTAAGGTGAGTTATCGGAACACACACACACACACACACACACATATATATACATAGTAAGATTTTTATTTAACAAAACCTTAATTATTCAATTAATTGCAGAAAACATACAACATTGGTCCGGATGAGTTGGGTCTGGCACATACGGCCTACGAGGCTAAGGCCATGAACAGTTACAAGGAAATAATGTACAATGCGAAGAAGATCTACTATGCGAGGAACGATGATCCGAAGTGGACCAAAGCATCGCTGATCGGATTTTTCCGACCAGCTTGCGATCGGGAAAGACCCTTTCCCGACCGGATCGAGGTCATTTCCGATCAGATTTACGGTCGAAAATGACCCTTTTTTCTTGTAGTGTCTATTCATAAATTCACAAATAAAATGCGCATGAAAAATTCACAAATAAAATCAATTGAAAAACATAATTAAATAATATCATCTCAATTCAGCAACGCACTCTGATAGACATCGACCCGAACAAATAATTGTTAGCAATAAAAAGTATAAACGACGATGTCACCTTAACTTCAAAGATAGCGTCTCAAAAATTGACAAAATTTGGACTTTTAATAAGTCAATCACATCTAAGAAGAAGGTAGCAAAACTTCATGAGTTAATTAATAAGTTTGATCCATATTAATATAAGATGCCCAAAAAAATCAAGAAATATGGTCAAATTTGATCCAAATAACATTTTAAATAATAGTCAAAAGTCAATAATAAAATTTGACAAACGTTTCACATTTTCCTAGTCTAGTTAATGTTTCTTTTCCAAAAAATTAGTTGAAGGTTATTATTGCTTTTTAGTAAACAAGTTTGTTTCTTTGGCTTCATGAATAATTTGCCTATAAAGGTCATCTAGAAGGTTTTCTTTCTTCCCTTTCTTGATATACATTATCATCTTTTAGGTTGAATAGTCAAAAAGGGTAATCTATAATAACTCGTTTCCATTTGATCACGTAGTACTTCATAAACCTAATAGTCAAAACAGGAACTTTTTCCATTTTGTGTCACTTAAGTTAAGACTTAAGTAGATTAAAAAAGAAAATATCTTACAAACTTCAATGCAACTACATGTTCTGTAGAATGAGAAATAACTAATTTTCATTACAAAATAATAAAAAAGAAAAATCATATATCATTAAACAACAGAAATAACATTGCTGGAGTTCTACTATTTGATTCTTTATAACATGAAACTTTTCAATTTCGAACTGACAACAATCTATTTCTGTTTCGACGTAGACAACCTTATTGTTTAAATCATATATTCATAGTTATCCCAACCAATTGAAGTTTTTTTTTATTAATGCTCTGGTCCAATAAAAATAATAATATTATCTAGTGAAGGTATGTTTGTCTGTTGTTGTTGTTGTTGTTGTAGTTGTTAATTCAGTTAAATATAGCCATTATTAGTGATAACTGGTGATCGTTTTAATATAACCACAGCACAAATTTACTATAAAATCGAAAGTTCTAACTTTTGATTGAGAGAAATTAAAAAGAGCTACCAACACCAACAGTAACTGTAAATTACTAATTTTCATTGGAAAATTAAGCCCCAAGCCTGATAAAACAAATATTGCTGAAACTCAAACCTGAAGTGTTCTAGACGAGAAACCTAAAAATAAATTTACAAGCTTCAACAATAAATCCAATAAAAAAAGTATGCATGTTCATAACCTGAAATTTGAATTAATCTAGACCTTTTCTGGTTGTTAACACGGTGAAATAGATTTCCGCTCGTGTTTGTATTTGTTTCTTTTTTCCTGATTGGTGAAGTCACACAACTCACTGGGCTGAGAAAGGATAAGGACCAAATTAAACTTAACCAAATTTAATGATTTAAGCTCTGCCAGTTAGTTATGTGTTATGTCGCTCTTTAATATTATCGGCATTGATTATTACTACTTTGAAAGCTGAAACATAACCAAGCAGTCTTTCCCTTCTGCATCTTGTTGAAGAAACATATTTCAAATCTCATGTAGAAAAAGAAGCATTAGATTTTGATGAAAAAATTGATAGAAAGAGATCGGGCATCAATAGCAGTTTTTGCAACCATATATTTCAAGTCTTACTTGTAATGGCCATAACTATAGACTCGTTAATCTGTTTATGGCCCAAATGAACCAACTCTTCGCGGCTCTAAAGACCCATTTATTGCATCTGCACAAGCAATCTATCTTGCTGCGTAAGTTTTCTTGTTTTCTTGCTTATTAAGAGTTTGTTTCCTAGTTTGAGTGTTAACAATTATTTAATTATTCAGTATTTTCTTGATATTCATGTAGGTTGAAATGCCTTGCCCGAGTTCTAGAAATATAATGTACAGTAAGTAGTGTCGAATCTCCTCTCTTTATTTCTTCTCTCGCTTTTTTATTTATAAGGGTCGGGTAATATACAAGTGGCACCACGCATGTATCTATTTTGACAAGTGTCTCATTCATGCAATTTATAAGATGAGTAGCTTTGCTTCATTATCGACATCTGTCTTTGTGTGTTGACAAATGCCTTTGTCCTTCTTCATCTTTTAAGGGGGTTCGTGCCCGATGGCTCTTTGGGAGAGAGGGGCCAATATTTTTATCCTTTGGAATTTTGAGGTTCCTATCGTGGCTTCCAGATTTGCACTCCTTTTTGTAGTGTATCCGTGCCATATCATGATAGTACGACTGTTAGGATACCGTGTCCCTATGGAGCATCTTGCAGTTATCTAAAACCGTATTATGTAAGTCACTATCGTGATTCGGGGAAGATTAGGATGGTACCGCTTTACAAGCGTCGAGTGTAGCATCTAAGGCCAACATCACTTGGGTAGGCCTTCGTGATGTTTAAGAGCATCGTGAATCAAAACGATTTTTACTATAGTGTTAACACTAGTCCCCCCCCCCCCCATCTAATTCTTGTTGCCTTTGTTAGAAGCAAGAAGAATTTTGCTGGATGGGGGTATCAGAGAGATTCAAATTTTTTCGATGGCGTGGTTCATTTAAGTCCACGTTCCTTAGTGGCAGGAAAAAAAGTGTAACAGCTCCGAGATTTTTATTTTACGTGCCCAATAATTATGTGTTGTGGGACATTAATTCATTAATTAGGGGTCATTGGTTATTAACTCCCACTACCCCCAGTTTCTAGGGTTTAAATACCCATATTCCCTCATACTTCGTCACTTGCAACTTTGATAAAATATATTCTCTTTGCAATCACCTTATGTCTTCCACTCTCAAGCTTTACTGGTGTCTCTCTCAAACGTTGACTTTACTTCTGCGGCTTCTGGTTCTGGCGTCGTGTTTTCTCCCCCACCTCTAATCTTCTCATTGTGACGGGTGTTTTTGTACCGTATACTCGTAAGAGGGGCGTGGTGGCGGTGACAAGTAGCAGCGAAAGTGTTCTTCCCAAGAAGAAGAGTGCCAAAAAGCCGTCTAACAAAGGCAGCGTTCCTCGTAACACTCAGAAGGTGGAGGTGACTGCGAGTACTGCCACCAATAACGAGATACAAAACCTATTCATCTATTTTGGGGCGTCTGGAGGGAACTTGGAGAAGGTGGTTCCTAGGGTGGATCAGAGGGGAAACAACCCTTCTAAACACTATGTTACCGTGTATTATGTACAAGTGAAGACGGGTTTTCGATCGTTTTTTCCTCCCTTCTTCTGCGAGGTATTAAAGACTTGTGACATATGTCCAATCCAACTTACTCTGTATAGCTTTTCTATGTTGTCAATTTTTGTTTTTTTGGTGTTTGATTAAGGGTTTAGATGTACTGTGAAGAGATTTTTCTCGATCTTTGAGCTATCAATATCTCTTGGGGGTGCCTTTTTATTTCTTTGGGCATCGTGATGCCAATAAGCGTATTTTGTAGGGTACTGTTAGTTCCTGTAGTAGCTGGAAAAATAAGTTATTTTTTGTGAAGCCTATCGTGGGTGAATGGGATATGCCCCTTACATGGAGAGAAGATTTAGAATTTTCTCCAGTATTTGATGCGAAGGCGCTAGTAGAGTCCCCTTCTTTCAAGGCTTTCTATCGGACCACGGGGTTCAGGTTCATTACTCCCATTGACAAAGTGGAAAAGCCTTTAACCGTGCCTCCCGAGTTTGTGATTTCCTTTGGTAAGTAATTGTTTGCTACTTTCCTAATATCGATTTAGAGTTATGGGATGTCTAGTTAATATCCATATCTTGTATTTTGATGCAGAGAAAACCTTGAAGGGGTTTATGGTTATTGGTGTTGAACCCCAAGATACAGTTCTTCCTCACCAAGCCGAGCGAATGCAGACTCGATCGTCGGTAGTTCCAACCTCCACGGCTTTATCTCGGTCATCTAGTGGTACTTCTGGTGTGCCCAAAGGAGATAACTCATATGAGGTTCCGATGGACACCATGCCGATTCCCTCAACTGTTAACGATGGCGAATAGGATATGGGGTTAGAGGCTGCTTCTTTGCCCATTCCCCTGACCATTCCATAAGCTATGTTGGTTCCGTCCTCTGATGTTCCTACTACTACTATTCTCGAGTATATCAATATTTCCTCTACAGATAAGTCTTCGGGTAACCATTCATCGGCTTCTTCGGAGATGGTCAATCTTTCTTTATCGACATCTCCAGTGGTGGCACCTGGTACCTCCGGCATACTCCTTTCAACAAAGTTGCCTACTTCCATTTTGCGGGCTCTTGGTGGGTGTAGGATAAGTTCCTTAAATACTTACATGATGCTGATGTTGGCTTCTTACTTAATGTATGCGTACTTTTTTATTTTCAGACAAAGGGAAGGTTCCTGCTATCTCTATAGGTGAAGCATTTGACTTAGGTTGCTATATATATACATCATATCCTTTCTTTTAGTAATATCTTGAGCTGGCCTTTTTATAATGTGTTTGACGCCACAAATGAGGAGCTATTACGAGTTTCAGGGGGAGTGTCTAAAGCCCAGTATTCAGATTTGGCTTACTTTATGGGTGAAGATCTTCCCCTATCTTCTATCAGAGCTACGCCATCGAGTTTGCCTTCAGATGACAATGCTTTGCTTCTAGACAAATTGCTATCTGAAAGCCCGGTGTTTGCTGGCCCTTCAGCTTTTCCGCCCAAAGGATCTATTCTGGCGATTGTAACGGATCCCCCTATTGTATCTTAGGTTCCTTACTCGGGGGGAGTTACTTTTGGTATGCCTTCTTCATCCGACCTTCCTGCCCTGGGTAATTTACCTTCTGCTGGAGATGTAGAGGACGAGCTTGGAGTTATTTCTCGATTCTTTGCCTCCACAAATGCAAAACCGGCTGATGGATGGCAATTTCTTCAGAATTGTCTTAACTGGATGGCCCTGATGGTATGCCTTTTCTCCCATTGCATTTTTTAGGGGTGTTTTTAAACTTTTCGTTTTGTTTTCTCTTAACATTGTTCTTAGTCGCCTAAAGTACTTCCCGTTATTTGACTTGAGTCAGAAAATTGCAGGAGACTTCAACTATGGCAGAGGAGAAGTATAAGAAGAAGGAAGAGAGGCAAAATGCTCTTAAAGAGAAGTTGTATAAGTACGTAGCTGCTTGGGGAATAGCTTACCATTGGATTCACAAATTAGATTGTGAGGCTTCTCGCCTCCGATCGTCTATCACGTAACTCGAGACTTCCAATATGGCCTTAAAGGAGAAGATATAGCTCATGGAGAATGAGAAGGCAGGTAGGGTGCTAAGGGGAGCTAAGTTACAAAGGGACTTGGCCCAAGCTCTTCATCAGGTAGATGACGTTACATAGGAGTTGGCGAAGGCTCCGTTAGCTCTTTCAGGGGGTATACTGCAAGCTAAGTTAGATGCAGCGGCCAAGTATGCTCAAAAAGAGACCTTCAAACGATGCTCAGCTAGTTTTGAAGAGAAATATCATGGATATCTGATGGGCTATCTGCTTTGGGGTTTCGTGCAGTGTGTTAAGCAGGCGCGAAGCAAGGAAATGTTGTATCCAATAGTCGATATACGCCTTTTGGAAATTCTTGAGATGGATAAACCCACTACCCCGGAGGATGCCTATGCCTCCTTCTACAACGGATGTTAGCACTAGGATCCCAGTTACAACGGTGTTTCCAAAGCCTATGGTAACGGAAGGAGTGCTAACCTCAGACTTGCCCCCTCCTCTAATAGCGGTGCCTGCCAGTATCCTATCGGTGATGCCATCCCCGCCATCAACTTTTGCTCCACCAACTTCCGATTCCTAAATCCCCCTGAATGATGGATCTTCCCCTTTTGTTTACCACCGTTGTTATTACTGTTATTGTTTTTTTTTTTTTTTTTGTTGAATTCAACTCTACTTCGGTATTTTGAACTCAAGGAAATGAATGCTGGTTTCCTTCATATTTACGTTATTCTCCTACTGATGCGTACAATTGTACTGCAATACAATCTTTTTCTGACATGTCTAGGGATTTGGGCCTTTTCATTTATTTCCGCATTAACTCCTGAGTTTAGAGCATGTTTCCCATTACCTAGGATATTTGTTACACCTGTCCTTATCCCTCCTTTGCATGGGTGATGATTGGGAGTATGTTTCCCATTATCTTGGATATTTCTTGCACGTGCCGTTGTACTTGA
Source organism: Linaria vulgaris (assembly GCA_948329865.1). Classification (NCBI taxonomy): domain Eukaryota; kingdom Viridiplantae; phylum Streptophyta; class Magnoliopsida; order Lamiales; family Plantaginaceae; genus Linaria; species Linaria vulgaris. The sequence goes on from OX415253.1 coordinate 12,644,467, forward strand.
GTCGTATAAAATGGCGATTGGGCGAATCTGCCACTTAATCCAAAGGTTATATGACTAACGTGGGCCCATGGCAAGTGATTGTTTCATTGTATATACCTGGAATCAGTGAATATTCTTTTGCAACTCTTCCAAAAGCTATTTGTCAAAAGATTATTCTCTGTGTTGTCAAAAAGTAGACCTTTGTCCTCTTGTTGTTCCTTTTTTTTTTATCTGTAATTTGACTGTTGGTGTGACATCTTATCAGAGTGGTGAAGTGCATATCACCTCTCAAGTCCATGATGCCTCCACGTTCTTCTCATTCCCAGGATAATTCCTTATCTTCTCAAAATTCACCACTATTGCATGGTGTTTGTCGTACCCCTTCTAGAGGGCCTCTTCATTACCCTAGGTGGAGGACCGAGGGGTGGGGGGGGGGGGAGGGGGATGGGGTTATTATCCATATTGGGGGATCATGCTATGGCCTCCGTTTTCGCGCCTTTTCGTACCGAACGCTTTTTTGGTAAGTAATATAATGATGGTATTTTCGAGCAGAGATGCATATCTCCCTACTGATCGTTTTTTTGTTTTCAATACTGCCCCTTTGAATCCACGTGGTATAGTTGGTGGGGGTCGAGTAGGGTCTGCTGTGAGTATAGAGATTCTGGAGTCCATCGTTACTTTGTTTGCTGACTACCATTTGGACCCTGAGAAGTCGATATTGTCATTCCCCGTCCCCATCAAAGGGCCTACGATCCTTCTGCTGGGTATATCACGGTATATTCGAACCAAATTTGATGAAGACTTCCTTTGTTTTTCACCCTTTTATTCCGTCTCTTTTTAGGTATTGGCATATATGTCCCAGCCAGTTAACGCCAAATCCCTATCATCACTTGATAGGTTATATTTTGTGTAACAAGCTCTTAGAACTTCTTCTCACCCATGATCGCGTGGGGGCTGTTTTCATCTTATGCCTTCCCTTTTTAAGCTTGGTGTATCGAGATAATCGTCGTACTTTTACTCTGGTGCCACAATTGTGTCTGTGAATTAAGGCTAAAGTGACACATCAATAAGTTCGAAGGACTAATGTGTTTGGTCAACATGTAGCAATTGTCTGCATTCCTAAGTCTCTTCAAAACACACAAGTTGTCTCTGTCGATCACTTCACATTCATCCATTTCGAATCAAACAAATAGGTCTTGATCGCACAACTGACTTATGCTGATGAGGTTCGCATGAAGTTCTTCCACATAAAAGACATCTTTCAGTTTTGGGAATCCTTTCACACTGAGGGTTCCTCTCCCAAAAAAAATCTCTTTGATTCCATCTCCAAAGACAATATCTCCTCTCATTTTAAGAATAAATTTACTGAGAATGTTCTTATCTCATATCATATGACGAGAACAACCAATGTCAAAAAACCAAGAGTTAGCAGAGCAATAAGAACTTGAAGAGTTACTGATAAAACGTTAATATTGGACTGTTGAACCCCAAATCTGTTTTTATGAAGTGGGCTTTTGTGTTGGAACATATGTTTTAGCCTTTGGTGCTGCAACATCAGTTGTTGCAGCTTTTTTTTCTTGGCCTCTTCACTGATTTAAAAGGTTCATTGTTCCTTTCCTGTGGTATCAGAATATCCATGATGATGTATATTATATTATATTTACATTTACCTATGAGAGAACGTCTTGGGAGTAACGACCGATATCCCAAGGTGGAGGACAAGGCACTCGGAATCTAACCGATGATTACCACCAAAAGAAGGAAACGGTTCACGCCAGCTACGCTTCCTTCGTTCCTCTCCTAACAGGTGGGTGGTCGAAATCTCCCTCGTGGTAACCCTATGACTCCACCCAGGTAGGGGAGCATATCCGAGTACAACGCTAGGACCCAACAAACCAAGACTTGTCCTCTTTTGCAGATATCTATCGTTGCACCCTCGCCTACATGGAACTACGACCTCAATGGTCATATGTACACGCGATACCATTGCCGAATTGTCCCATAAAAACGCTCATAATATGAGCCTTACTAAGAAACATTATAACCTCGATGTGGTCTCCTTACTCAACGAGCCTTCTCTGGCCATGCCCTCATCTAGCTTAAAAGTCTTTCTTATCCACTCGAACAAAGCCTCTGATGAACTGTTAGTACTAGTAAACCAATACCTAGAGTATATTTACTAACATTCTACTTTCACCTCTTGACAAAAAAGAGATCAACGGTGCTGACTAATTTGAATATCGAGAGGGAAGCAACGAGATGTTACCTAGAGGAACTCACCACACATTTACTCCCCAACTCCCAACCACACTCCATAAATGAAGAAAGGACCAAACTCAATTGGTCACCTCCCCACATAAGACAAAGGATTGGGTCCGAACGTGACAACCCTCATTAGCCTAGACCACCGACCATCCTGACTGGAGGCCATAAAGATCATCTGATTGGCTCCCCCAGTTGACGATCATCATTGGTGTAGAAGAAACCTTGCCATGGGCCACCTCTGTCAGAAAACACCTGGTGATACAAAAGGAGAACCACCTGATTGACTCCCCTAGCCGGAGACTCTCACTAGAACCGAAGAGGTCTTGCTATAGGCCATCCTTATCAGAAGCACCTGTTGGTGTAGAAAGAAATAAACATGATTGGCCAGCCTGATTAAGGCCATTATTTTCAGCAGAAGCCCCACAACGTTGGTCGAAGACCCATGGGAGTCCTATAAATAGGAGCTGGTTAACATCCCTACAACAACATAACTAAGTTAGAGATAAAACTTTCACACACTCCCACTCAACACTTTTAGTTTCTACTTTCACTTACTCTTACACACAGCTTTGAGTACGCCATTGGGCATTTAGCTGCTAGAAGAATAATCATGTTTGTAACGTCAAGAGTTATCCCCCTCGTAGCTCTCCCCTCCCCGACAGAGTTCTTCCTCGTGTAATCCATCCCTTCTCGTAAATATCAATAAAGGCACCATTTGTTCTTTCCAGGCTTGGGATTAGCATTCCGAACAAAAGAACTCGATAAATATTCAGAATATACACCCCTCGTGGGCTCAGATGATATTGCATCATCAAATGGAACCGTCTGTGGGAATACTTTAGAATCCCTGAGACAGCCAGAAAAGGACGTGTTAAGCCTAGTTATAACAATTTTGACAGTGAAAGAAAAGTAAGCTATTTAGAAGCAGTACATCGGCGGACGACGGAGAACCACGTTCCTCCCTCAAAATCCTCTGATGCACAGCCATCTTTGTCTCACCATACTACGGTTCTACCACCTCCAATAGCAGAGGGACCCGAAGTCGAATACGTTATCCCAAGGGATGTGTATAACAATCTGATCAAAAGTGTCCTCAGCGCAAGCAAAAGAACCGCCTGAGAGTAGGGAGGATACTATGCCTTGGCCAGCTCTCGCCCGCCATCTCAAGATACCGGATCGACGGGCTCTAACCTCAGTCGAGCCCCGAGAAATTTCCTCCCTCGTCGAACAATCAGAGTGTCGCTGCAACGCTTGAACACCACGGTGGGTAGCCACCCAAAGGCACTAGCCCCCCATCGTCATCCACGAAGGAGAGCGAACAATGAAAGGCAACCTAAAACTCGGTCACACCTTGTAGATGCACCTAAAAGGGTCGTACAACGAATCATGGAAGAAATTCAAAAGGAGTTGCGCGAGCTCTGACGTAACTTGATTCCAACGTAACTTGATCATTAAAGAAATGCAAAAGGAGAGGCCGCCTTTAAAGGCTCCCCTTTTATGCCCCACGTGGCGAAAGCCTAGAATCGCCCTGGAATAAAACCCATGGGATTACCCACCTATGTGGGTGAGAAGAATGACCGAGACCCTCACGATCATATCTGCCAGTACATGGCCTACATGGACTTGGTGTCTGTCCCGGATTACGCCTGTATGGATGAGCGCATGCCTGGTTCTCCTTATTACCCACGAGGTCCATCTATATTTTTGAACATCTCACCCAGTTATTCTCAATTCAGTTCGCGTGTAATCACAACTTCCCTAAAACTGCTAGCTACCTATTCAACATCAAATAACAAAAATGCGAGTCTCTTTGATATTTCATGAGAAGAAGATTTACCGACGGGGTCCTAGACATTCCCCATGTCAACCCTCATATGCTATCGAATATACTTGTAAATGGTCTACGGACATGCGACTTCTCTAGCTACTTGATGAGGACCCCTGTCAAAGACCTGGAAGACCTGATGCAAATGGTGGAATCCTTCAGGCAAATGTAAAAAATCCTCAAGGTTGGAGGAAAAGGTAAAGATAAGAAGGACGACAAAGAGGGAGGCAACAAAAAAGACAAGGTGAATAAACATATTGAGCCAACGCCGCTCACCTCTATGACAGCCACCCCGACCGAGGTGTTAAATATCCTGTGAAGAGGAAGACAGCTCCGCTGGCCTCGGTCTGCCAAATAACCCTTAAAATATAAGAACTCGAGGAAATATTGCGCCTACCATCGGACGTGTGGACATGTTACGGAAGAATGTTCCCACCTCCGAGACAAAATCCGACGGCTCCCCCGCCTAGGGTTCTTAGAAAAATACGTGAAACCAAATAATAGGTTGGGACGCATTGATAGGTCCCCCGAGAAAAGAAGTCAAGAAGTAGAGGAGGGGAATATAGCCGAACGGCCTCGTTTTGGGCAACCAAAGAGGGATGCTCCGACCCCTCCGACTACCACGATGAGGTCATATCGCCTCCTGCTCCACACACATACCGCGACAACTCGCCCACTGGGAGAACAGTTAATATGATAGAAGAAGGAGTTATGCCTGTCGATTCGACCGACCATAAGAGGAAATATGTTAAGGAAACGCGAAGTATAGACCGAAGAACAAAAGTGTGAGCCACTGAAGTATGGCGCTCCCCTACGATCACTTTTGGACCGAGGGATCTGTTGCGTATCGTTTATCCCCATAAGGAACCACTGGTCATCCAAGCCACTGTGATGGGTATGAATATGAAAGGAATCTAGATAGATACAGGAAGCTCGGTGGACGTTCTTTTCTTCCCCGTTTATCTTGCAGTCGGACTGACAAAAGACCAGATGGAGCCTTTACAAGTTCCACCCGTAGGCTTCTCTGGAGAGCACTACCAGACACTAGGATTGATCACCATGCCTATGTCATGGGGATGAGGTTCCACGAGATGTATTGAAGCCATCAAATTCTGAGTCTTAAAGGCCCCCACAAGGACCTATAATGCCATATGTGGAAGACCGTCCCTCCGAGCCTTTGAAGCCATCTCATTGATAATGCACCTGAAAGTAAAGTTCCCAATCCCTTTGGGCATTGGGGAAGTTAGGGGTGACCAAGCCTAAGCTTGGGAATGTCGTATGAACGCTCTACCCCCAAACCTTTAGGACACGACACCCGAAATTGTAGCCAAAAAAGTTTTGCGTGGAGGACGAGATAGTTCAAGCACTTGAGGAACTTAAAATGATCGAACTCATCAAGGGCGACCAAGGAAAGATCATAAAGATTGGCACCAACATCAAAGACAACGTGGAAAAAGCACTTACCAACAATCTAAAGCACTTCCAACACATCTTTGTGTGGGAAGGTGGTCCTCTTGGCTGGATCAGCCAGAAGATATGTCAGCACGAGCTCAACGTCTATTCTACCGCAAAGCTTGTGCAACAAAAGAAGCGATCCATGGGACCCGAGAGAAACAAGATAATCCGCTCCAAGGTGCAACAACTCCTAGAACTGCATCGGATTAGGGAAGTTTGATACCCTGAATGGCTCGCCAATGTTTTTATTGTACCAAAAATTACCGGAAGATGGCGCATGTGCGTAGATTTCATTGATGTCAACGACGCCTGCCTCAAAGATTGTTACCCCCCTGGCAAGTATCGATCAACTTGTTGATTCCACCACCAGATGCGTCATGCTCTCAACTATGGATATGGATCAGGGGTACAATCAGATTCTCATGGCCATGCATGATCAGGAAAAGACTAGGTTCATCACAAATGTCGAAACTTTCTGCTAGTCATGCCCTTCGGGCTTAAGAATGCAGGTTCCACATGCTAGAGGTTTCTAAATGTAATGTTTTAAGGTGTCATCAGAGATACCATGGAAGTCTATGTAGACAACATGATAGTTAAAAGCAAGTAAGTCGATGATCATGCACGAGATCTGACATGAGCTTTTGAAATTATAGAACGATTCGGAATGAAGATCAATTCGCAAAAGTGATCCTGTGGGATCCGGGGCAAAACTTCATGGGTTACCTTGTTATTGAGAAAGGGTTAGAGGTCAACCCCGAAAAGGCACAGGCTATCCTTAATATGGAAGCACCCAAAGGCCAAAACTATATGAGAGGTGTAGAAGCTGACTGGAAGAATGGCCCCCCTAAGCCAATTCATTTTCCACTCCTCGGAGAAAGGTCTTCATTTCTTTAAAATACTCCACAACGTAAAAAACTTCCAATGGAACGACCAATGCGAGTAGGCTTTTCGAAAACTTAAAAAGTATCTCCATGACCACCACTTCTAATAAAACTGTTACCAAGGGAGATGTTATTTCTATACCTGACCGTAGGACAAGAATCCATTAGTGCCGTATTTGTCCAGACAGAAGGGAGGGAGCATTTACTCATTTATTAATTAGAAAGACATTGCAAGACACGGAGACTCGCTACACCAGAATGGAAAAGATCGGTCTAGCACTAATCACCACCGCATGCAAGCTCTGGGTCTATCTTCTAACGCATCTTGTAACGGTGATCACTCGACACCCTTTACAAGCCATCCTCAATCACCCCGAGGCTTTCAATCGATGGTAAAATGGGTAGTAGAGTTAGGAGAGTTCGACATTACCTATGCCCCAAGGTGGTCTATTAAAGCCTAAGTCCTAGCGGACTTCATCGCAGAAATGTAGAAAGGGCCAAACGGGGAAGACGAGGAGCCACTTTGTCATATCTTTGTTGATGGATCCTCCACAAGCTCCCATAGAAAAGCCGGTATAGTGTTCCAAAAAGTAGACAGCCCAGAACACGATGAAGCATTGCACTTCGTCGTATGCCTGGATTACCCCATGTCTAACAATGAAGCAGAATAAGAGGCGCTCCTTATCAGAATGTGACTAGATCGAGAAGCACAAATGTGCAAAACCCTGGTCCATAACGACTCTCAAATGTTAGTTCAACAAATCAGTGGGGCATACGAGGCTCGAGCGAAAAGGATGAAAGAATATATGGACACCATCTTAGCCGACAAAACCACCTTCTCGATTTCAGTATTCAACAAGTTCCCCATTCTGAGAATCAAGACATCGACACACTATCCATGTTGTGAACACTCAGAAGATCACCTTCCTCACCCTTCAGAAATCCGAGCGAGAAGAAGAAAATGCCTTTGCAATCACTCTAGTCGAATGAGGATGGATGACCAGAATTATCGAGTTCTTCAGGCGCCCGAAAAATTTGCATACGACAAGGAAACATATCGTGCCATGAGCAAAAGAATGGCCCGCTACATTTTAGGGAATGGCATGCTTTATCGGATATCTTCTCCCAACCTAACCTACGGTCCATCAACAAAGACCAAGATCTGCACATCCTGGAAGAAACCCATGGGGGATGTTGTGGCAACCACGTTGGAGTAAGAAACACGACAACCAAAATCCTCTAACAAGGGTACTATTGGCCGACCATGGCTTCCGACTATCAAGAATACACCCGAGTGTGTAAAATATGCCAAGTCCATGCTCCGATGGTACACCAACGGGCGACCCCGTGGGAACCCCACGCAGTTCCCTACCCTTTCAACATGTGGGAAATCGATATCGTTGAAGCCCTAGTCCACGACAAGGGCCAGAAAAAGTATCTACTTGTAGGAGTCAATTACTTTACCAAATGGGTTGAAGTCGAGCCCGAGTCGAGATTACAAGTGGTGCTATTATCAACTTTCCGTGGCACAACACATTTTGTCGATTCGGAGTTCCCTAGAGGTTGGTCAGTGCAATCCAAAATGAGCTCCTCCAAAACGAGATAAGGAATAGCGCCAACTTGGCCCTCACCGTTGACATTCTCGAGGAAAAAGAAACAGAGCCGTGGCTTGGGCAAAATTATACAAAACACGCATGGCATGTTACTATAATACCCAAGTCATACCCTGAAATTTCCAAGTTGGAGATTTGGTTTTAAGAAGGATTGAAGCCACTAATAAAATTGGAAAACTAGAACCTAAATGGGAAGGGCCCTACCAAATCTCAAAGATCCTCGGAGCCGCCACTTATCTCCTTAAATACATGGAAGGAAGAGAGTACCCTTGGGTGGCCACATGCCACTCGATATTAATTAAACCACCATCCTCATAATAGCAAAAAAGAAACACCCCCAACTTCCCCACCACTTCCCCCTTATCAGCCTGTGCAACGTCAGCTACAAAATCATTTCTAGATTGGTAGTTGCACGACTCTGCCCAACTATAAACTCCCTTATCCCCCCATACCAGAACACATTTGTTCTAAACCATAGCATCGCTGACAACATCCTCATTGCTGAAGATATTATCCATACTATCAGCAACCGCGGCACGACCAACAAGGTCTCTCGATTGTCAAGACTGGTCTTGCTAAAGCCTAAAATCAGGTAAATTGGCCATTCATCAAATTGCCCTAACCCAGTTCCACTTTCCTCCCACCCTCATCGGTTGGGTCATGGAATGCATCGAAATAGTCGAATTCAATGTTACGGTTAACAGTATCCGATCATCAAGATGGCACCATCCTCAGGGCCTCCGGCATGGAAATCCTATTTCCTCATATCTTTTAATTCTCTGTATGGAGCTGCTCATTGCTGCCTTTGTTCGGGCGGCCGAATTTGGACACTTTTAAGCGTTGCGCGCAAGCAAGCGAGGACCTCCTATCCCCATCCCCAGCTTTGTCGATGACTGCTTCATTATTTATGCAGATCACTTGGGTGCCCTCCAGCTCCTACTTCAATTCCTTAACTTATTTCATGCTATGGTGGGCCTCGGGGTGAGTTATAACAAGTCCCGGGGTTCTCTTCTCCCCAAACATCCCTTCCGCTCGTCGAGCCACATATCTCTGATTCCTTCACATGGAACCAATGGCCACTCCCGACCGCATCCCAATCTGGTAGGGTCGACTATGACCCTATTTCTTTGACCTTATAATCGAATGCTTCACAACCGTATCAAGGTCTAGTATTTGCTTGCCGACGCATACTCATTCAAAACATTCTGTAGTCATCTCTCTGCTACATGATGAGTATGCTTTGGTTGCCTCATACGATTCTCACTACTTTCACCAAGCTCTACAAGTCCTTCATCTGAAATGTCGATGTCGTGGGGCACCGCAAGGGCTCGATTCTTTGGTAGTCTGTCTGCCAACCCCTCACTTATAAAGTATAGGCTTCCGCTACCTCGAGCAGCTCAACACTGCATTTATGTTGAAGCTTGGGTGGCGCTTGCTTCACAACCCCGACTCACTCTGGTGCCATGTTTTGTGTGTTAACTACTTCTCGGACCGACATCCTATTACGATTTTGATGCCCTCAAACGCTAGTCGAACATGGAAATTTATATCTCGCCTTTTCTAGACACTTCTATCCTCTACTCGATTGGTAGTAGGGAATGGTGAATCAATCAACTTCTGGCACTCCCGATGGCTTGGTAATTATACCCTTGGTGTCTACAACCCATTCTTTCTGCCTCCCCTTCCATCACTCAACGTTTGGGATATCATCGTGCCACCTAGTTCATGGGACCTCTTCATTATGGGCCCCTTCCTTTTGCGACATATATTAGACCGCATTCGCGGGATTGCCATTCCACCATTGATGTCCCAAACACAAGCTGCTAGGCCTTCACAACCTATGAGGCCTCTCCGCTATTAAATTTGCTTACACATGGCTTGCAATAGCTTTTTACGGCCCCCCACAACATAGCCTTCCCTGGCACGCCTCATAGTGATCCTTAGTTTTGCCCCGCATTCGTTTCTTTGGCTAGTTGTAGGGCCACGATGCCTTGGTAGCCCGAGATTTCCTTCAACACCGATATATTCCAGTCTCTGAGTTGTGTCCAAGGTGCCAATCAGCCAAAGAATCTACAACTCACTGGTTTGCTAAATGCACCATATTCTCTGAAGTCTGCCAGGCATTCCCGCTCTTACTATCCCTTCTACTTCGGACGAATATAATCCCTCACTTGACTTCCCTTCCCCACCCGAAAACTACTCTTATTGGTTGATGAGTCCTATAGCAAGGCAAAAATGAACTCCTCTGCCGTCGACAACCCATCTCCTCCCCCCGGATCATCATGCTCATTTCTCATAGCTTACGCAAACTCCTTCCTTCCCGCCTTCGAAGCCCCCCAAAATCCACCATTTTCCCATCCACTGGATTCCTCCAATAAAGAGGGTCATTAAACTCAACACCGATGGGTCGGCACTGGGCAACTCGGACCTAGAGGAATCGGCGGCCTGTTGTGGGATTTTGTAGGTCTAGTAGTTGGTGCTCTTTCAAAAGCGACGAGATGCAGCACCAACAATATAGCTGAGCTCCGGGCTATTCGCCAGAGATTACTATTTATCTTATGATTTCGATTACGATGTTCATTATCGAGACAGATTCGAAATTTGTTTTTGCCAGACTGACCCACGTGCGAGGTCGAATGACATCAGCAGAGACATTGGCCCTGCTCCATGAGATATGGTGTTAGGGAAGAAGTTTTGCCACCTTGTTCATCTCCTATACATATCGCAAAGCGAACAGGTTCGTGGATGTGCTAGCCCGTTTGGGCTTCAGTCCGGCTCTTGAGGACTGCCCTCTGCAGCTGCCCTTTTATGTAACTTGGAGGAGCTCCCTGCCTGATTTAGCATACTTTGGCAAGAGTGACTTGTCTTGTACATATACATGGTTATCTCGCCAACTCTGACCCCACACCCCTAGTTGTACATTATTAGGTCGCGGCCTTAGGTTGATTTATACATTTGTTATGTTAAAACAAATTATCAATACACAAATGTATAACTCCCCGAGAATGAGAAACAGTAATGGCAAACCAAATGCCAGAATAATTGGAGTTATGGATGTACGATAAATTAGTTTTAAACATAGGCATTCCAACTATCAACGATAATCATTACATACTAATGGGGAATTTTGTAAAATACTTCCAAATGCTTTAGAAATTGATTTAGTGAAATTTAAATAGGTTTCAGACTAAAGTTATGAATTCTATCTTTTACTTCTAGCAACTTAATTAAAATTAATGTCTTTTTAAATTATTTTGTTGGTGTACCATAATTACGACACTTCTAAAGTACACGATCATCTTGGAAATAACTTGGAGTAAAGGGACCGAAATGCAATCTTCTTCCAATCCAATTAGACCACTCGAGATGCCAAATTAACGCCACTCTCAGGACAATACCATTAACCTCAAGATAACGGTCCTTTATGGAAAAAATACGAGATGTGAGGTCCCTACTGCATGCCACGATGGACCAATCTACAAACGAACCTGTCAATAAAGGTTCGGTCCATGTCGGACCGGACGTCGCTCTGATACATGTCAGATCGGACACGTCGTTCAGGTCCACGTTAGACCAGACCACCTCTGTTCGGTCCACGTCGGATCGAGCCACATCAGTTCATGTCGGACCGGACCACATCAATCCACGTTGGACCAGACCAGGTCGGTCAAAACCAATGTGTCGTGCGGTACGTCGAACAAAATCGACGTGCCCGATCGGCGTGGTACGCGTCCATCGAACCTATGGTGCACCCCCTTCTCTTCTTCACCTTTAGTGTGTGGGGGCATGCTCTCATGCCTTACCCTTCCCCATCCTCTATAAATACCCCCTCACTTCTTCATTTGAGGGGTTGGTCACTTTAGGGGTAGCTCACTTTGGAGGTTGAAGCTTTCGATGCTTTGACTTCTCTCTAGAATTCTAGTAAGAGAAAGCATGTCAAGCATTACATATCAACACGTTTGGCACGTCAACCATTCAACATCAACACGTTTAGCACGTCAACCCTAGGCACGTCAATATGTTTGGCACGTCAATGTGGCACGTGAATCAGTTCTACGTCAATCAATTCCACGTTAATTAATTCTACGTCAACCAAAATACTTAGAGCATTTTATCCTCTACTTTTCCATAGACATTTAAATGTTAACAATTGGACTTAAGTATGAGAAAGCTTTTGACTTGGGAATTCACTTATTGGTGAAAATTGATTAAGGTTCCGATCCCGAGCCTCTGCAGCTCGATGAATTATAGCGCCGTCAGGCTGCCCAAATGATCTCCAATCTAGATATAACCTAACAAGGGTCAATAATTCATCCATCCAGGCCTCGACTGCGCAACATACATCCTAAGGGCCAATACAATGCATACAACTCCCGAGCTTGCATTACGTCAAATAAGACCCTCCCGCAGGCACAATTAAATAATGAACTACGTCTGACTTGATTCTTTCTTACAAGAGAGATACGTAGGCAGCTCGACCCCGCGTTGAGCCTGGTTGCAAGAATATAACACCCGTTTCCTCCCCTAGAATAGGTTACTTTCTAATATAAATTGTTTACTTTTAACCATTATGTCTTTAACGCATGTTTCCATAGAACCAAAAGCTCTTCTTGTGTTGCCTATAAGGGGCAAGAGAGTCTGGTGAATAGAAACCTACTACTTGAAACGTATTTCAGAATGCATCTCTGGGTCACTCCAACATAGCTTCTCAAGAGGCAACTCAGCATCAACAACCACCGGCAACAGATCAACAAACTTCTCCAGCCGCGGCTACAAATGCCCAAACCTAAAACAACGCGTCAACTAGTACACCACCAATTCCTCCCGAGCATTTCGAACAACTAATGAATATGGTTAGGCAAAAATTGACTGCAAATCTGGCACCGCCACCTCCAATTTGCATTCAACACTTGGGTCAAACTGTCAATCAATCCTAGGGTTCAACTCATAGGGGACACACACGTGAAAAGAGAACAAATACTATTGAGGATCGCAGTCATCCATTTGGTAAGAGAGCTCAACCCTCGCCATCTTCATCATATTCTGTCGCATCTACTGCACATATTATATCAGATGATGACCATGGAAACAACAGATAAGGTCAACAACGCATTGGAAGGCTGAAACCTTTGCTCCAAGAAAGAAGATAAGGAGATCCCGCTAGAATCATTCCTCTTAGCCTCTCTAAAAGAACTCTTCGGGCAGTCGATGAATTTGCTTATGAGACTTCTCCATTCTCACCCTACATGAAACAAATCGTGCTAGGTCGAGGCCGAGAAATCCCACAGATGCCAACATACGATGGTAAAAAAGACCTCAATGCTCACTTGCATCTCCTAGACGAAATGCTCAACTTCGGAGGCTACTTAAAAGGCATACAAGAACGTTTGTTTGCTATCACACTCATTAATGTAGCTCAAGACTTGTTCTCAAAGATTCCTTCGCTTGCGATACACAAGTATGATCAACCCATAACAATGTTCAAGTCACAGTTTGCTACGCAAAAGCGAACTCAGTTGAAACGAGAATACTTGAAGACTATCATACAAGGTATCGATGAATCAACCAGAGACTACATCAAACGGTTCAATACCAAGATGTTGCTAGTGCAAATGCCCTCCGGTCAGAGCTTTACAAATATTTTATTTAACACCTTGAGAAACAGATTGCTAGCGAATCAGCTTTTGAGTAGAAATCTCAGACCATCGAACAAATCAACATGATCACTCAATGCAATATGTAAATCTTGGTGATTTGATTGTTTTAGGCATAATAGAATCATAGTGATTTGATTGTTGTTACTAGTATCGAGCTCGAGGTGTTTGACGGTTAAGTATCGAATTCATCGCACCGAATCCACGTACCGTTTTTGAGGCGGTGATGTGGCCTATATATAAGGCCCATGGTTGCAGGTCATTTATGGTTGTGTGGAAAAACTTTGTCCTTATGAAAATAAGTATGGAATAAGAGGTAGTGTCGAACTGGCATGAGTATGAAACGCATGTTTAATATCGAATCGCTAGTAGCATCGAACAAAAAAGTATCGAACTTTAGGAGTATCAAACAGAGAAACAATCAAGCACCAGTAGAATCGACTTTCCGAGGGTTTATTGTGTTTGATTGTTTTATGCCCCAGAATAAATCAAAGGGTCGAAGCAAGATCGTGAGGCCATCAGCGAACATTCATGCCTCGAGGGGCCAGAGTAACGTTTCCCCCGTAGAGAAATCAGGTGCGGGTGCTTCAACAAGTTAGGGTGCACCACCAGCGGGATCTACAAAAGAACCTTGTTTTAGTTTTGTGCTTGCGAGGGCGTCAGGCAGCCTATCCGCGAATTGGGGTGCGGGTCAGACGGTTTTGAACTGAATGATACTTCTACCAAAAGAATTGGAGGGGTATCTTCTCACGTTCGTGTATCTGTGTACGTGACTTTGAGCGTCACAATGACTTTGAGCGACCGCGAATTATCGTGAGTCCTACTGCTAAAGGGGGTAGGTTAAGAGTCAATTCGGATCCTCGACCACCAATGGCGGGGGCGAGGGAATCCACCTAGTATCACGAGACTACAGAGAGTTTGATTTTGCTATAAGCTTGAACTTCCCTATAACAAATAATGAAGTGGAGTATGAGGTGATTCTTCCGGGGGTAAGAATAGTAAATACCCTAAGTTCATACTACTTATAGGTGGTTACAGATTCCCAACTAGTGGCAAATCATTTATCGGGATTATTCGAAGCAAAACAGAAGACAATGGTCTTATATTTAGCAAAGCTGAAGGCCCTAGCTTCTGAATTCGCCAATCCAACTTGATTCAGATACCCAAATCTGAGAACACTAAAGCAGATGCATTGTCAAAATTCGCGAGCTCTTCATACAATTTTGTCGTGAAACGTGTTACCTTATTGGCCACTTCGAGGTCAACAATAGGTTTTACTAGGACTAGTAAAGTATGAGCTGATGTAGAGTTCATTTTTCCTATTGCAGGCACTCCTTGCTGGAAGGATGAGATCTTCCAATATCTCCAAAATGGGACACTCCCACAGGATGTAAACGCACGGCAACGCCTCAAATACAACGCATACAAGTTCACTATTTATCAAGGGGAGCTATATAATAGATCCTTTGAGGGTCCCTGCTGAGATGTATATCCCTAGTGGACGCGTAGTACATCACGAGAGAGATACACACTGGGAGTTGTAGGAACATTCCGGGGGAAGATTCCTCGCATAAAAGATTCTGAGGCAGGGATATTTTTGGCCGACGTTGAGAAAGGACGCGACACTATTATGTCATACATGTGAGAACTATCAATACCATGCAGATTGATCCACATGCCAGTTGTTTAGATGCAGCCTCTCGAGATTACTTGCCCTTTCGATCGGTGGGGAATTGATATAGTGGGACCACTCCCCGTCGCTAAGGGACATAAAAAGTTTCTCTTAGTTGCTATTGAATATTTCACCAAATGGGTGGAGGCGGAGGCATTGGCCCACATAACTAAGAACAACATGATATACTTCATATGGAAGAATATTATCTGCCGTTTTGGTCTGCCAAGAGTCCTTATCTCCGATAATGAGACCCAGTTCTGTGGCAAAGAAATGGTTTCATGGTGCAAAGAATTAAAGATTGCACAACACTTTGCGGCCGTGGCTCACCCGCATGCTAATGGCCAGGTTGAATCCACCAACAAGACTCTAAAAGAATATCTGGAGCGTCGGTTCACGCCACAGGAGCAAGTAGGACAGAAGAGCTTCCATGCATCTTATGGGCTTATCGTACAACTCGACGGACTTCTACAGGGGAGGCATCATACACCTTAGTATATGGCTCCGAAGCAGTGGTACTAGTGAAGATAGGTATGCCTACCTATCGTATTACTAAGTATGATCCCAAACACTCAACGCGTCTGCGTCAGATGGACCTTGACATGATCGGTTCTACAAGAGAACATGCCTATCAACGTATCATAGCTTTCAAAATAGCTATGGCCCAAACTTTTGATAAACGGATCCATCTCCGCAAATTTCAAGTGGGAGACCTCGTCTTAAAGAGTGTGAGAGCTAGTAAGCACGTGGGAAAACTACAAGAAAATTGGGAAGGTCCTTATAGGGTTACTCGAGCAAGCTCTAAAGGATATTATTATCTGTAAGACATGCATGGGGACCCGCTACCCCGTCCATGGAATGTGCAACACTTGCGCCGCTTTTACTGTTGATATTATTACACGTTGTAATTAGAACTACGCAAAGCTTGATTCCCAATGTGGGATACGTAGGCAGTCACCTTCTCGGCCCATCACTTATATTATAAAATATTATTATCTTGATAAATGCAGGAACTTGATGACACGAACGGCAAAAATGCTGATAAAGAGAAACAGTTGTATCGCCCTCAGGACACATCGCTTGAAAAGGCAACTGTTCATATGCCTCGACTGCAAGAATGCTGATAAAAAAACATAGAGGTATCGCCCTTAGGACATATAGCTTGAAAAGGCGACTGTCCATATGCCTCCACGGTAAAAATGCTGATAAAGCAACACAGAGGTATTGCCCTCATGACATATCGCTTGAAAAGACGACTGTCCATATGCCTCCATCACAACGATGGCACTAATACATCAAAGAATAAATGCAAATAAAAAGAAACGTGCAACAAAGAACAGCGGTGAAAAGCACAACAATGAAGATACATTCAAAAATGATGGACGAATACAAATGGTAGTTGCATCATAGACATTATGAATAGATCACAAAACCATTCTTACTCTTACCGCGACTACAAAAGGATAAGTACAATCTAAAACCACCAAAAGAAATCATCTTCCAAATGAGTTAAGAGATCACTATGAATATCATCCCTGCTAATGGGAAGAATATAGGACAAATCGAGCTCCGAAGTTCTTGCAGGGAATTTCAAGGGCTCATCTTCTATGTCCACGGCAAGCTCATCCATTCCTGGGTGGGGACAAGACATCTGGGTCCATGTACCACTTAGGATTGTCACTTTCTGGATCCCTCCGGGGGAACACGTATCTCAGAGCACGAGGCACCTTGTAACGCAATCGGGGGTATGCGCCAAGTGCAACCTACATGATCTTCAAGCCTATCTACATCGATTGAATGATTATCACCAGCACCCGAGTCATCAAAAAAGCACTGAGCTTCATCAGCCGAGACATTTCTCTTCACTGGATCAGAAGGGACCATCCCTATATCTTCACCCCAAGACATTTCAATTAGCTTAGCATTCTAAATATCAAGCGACGTTACGGAATCCCTATAGGAGTTGCGCTCTTTCTCCAAAAATGCCTTTTGCCGACGGAGTAGATGACCTTCAGCTTTCGCTTCTTTCAGCTCCCTCGTTAATTTCTCTTTTCAACTTGAGCTCTTCAAGCGTTATCATGGGCCTTCTTCACGCGAGTCTTTGATGCACGTGCTAGCGCATTAGCTTTATTGCGAGAGGTATTACACTGAGTGATCAACTTCCGCATCTCTTGTACTCTCGCGTCATGTTCAGGCTGGACCTCGGCCAGCAACATGTAGTCATTTCAAATTAAATGGAACATGTGGTCAAACTACCACAGTCATGGTACAACGGACTTATACGCATACAACACAAATAGTACACGAAAGCAAATGCTTAAACAAACAACCTTACCACATAAAAGAGCATTATACACATCCGCTGCACTACAACAACTCCTATGTCCTGGATCAGAGCATCATGATCAATATTTGGATAAATACAATTCAGGCTTTGAACAACATCTTGTTCATGCACGACCTGGCCGCCCATCCTCATGACTAGCCGATCAGAAGTAGGGTCATGAAGGAAATTATAATTTACTCTTATGTCTCGGAAAGGAGCATCATAACGCCCTGATGGCGACCTACCTCGACGCTTCTGAGACGCACAATGTGCCGCTGCGGCCGCAGCAGGGGAGGTATTTATCCTACCCCGGAAGGGCCCGTGAGCCCTTATATTGGTAGTCCTATCAGGCAAAGGGACACACTTCCCTGTTTCAATCTCTCTAGTATCTCCAGCACCAAGAGAGGTTGACGCACCAAGCAACCCTTTCAGAGATGAAACTCCATCATTCACAGAGCCACCTTGGGAATTCTCACCGACCTCCTTTCTACGGGCCTCCTCTTTAAAGCGATCCCTACCGTTTGGATGCCAATAAAAGAGGCACCGGCGCTAGCGATGTTACTACAACATTACGAGGGTTGGCAATAAGCCGCTTTTGCGATTCCAGCTCTACTCTGACAACCCGTAAGCTTTCCTCTTCCAAAGTCAAACCTTCTTCAATATTGAGCGAGTCCCAACAACAATACTACCACCTTCTTAGCACGGTTGGAACACCAAGAAGCGATTCGGGAATTGGGAGTTCCGCTAATAAAGGCAAACGCGAGGAAGCCTGACTTCTGCAGAAATACTAGGAACCCGCATGAGTGCGTCATTTAACGCCGCCTCTGATGACATGTCATCTGGAGCGTTCACCCTACTTGGAGGGTTAACCCCAGGAAGATTCGATTCGAAAGTTTTGCCCCCAGGAGTCGACGGCACATATGGCCGCGGAGACACGACATGCTGCTTATGAGGAGGATTCTTAACTCATACCATCTTTCACCTGAATTAGGAAAGAACAATCAGAAGACTATATAATCACATACTAAAGTAAACACCGTATCGAGTGTTATATCGAAAACATGTCAAAAAGACTTCGAATAACATATCAAAAACATGAGGAAAGAACATCAAAAACCTATCGAAGGATATATCGGATAACATATCAAAAACAGGCCCTGACATACCCAACGGACTCTCGATATCAACTTCGATATATGGCTCGCAAAAGGATAGAATTTGAAATAAAATAATCAGATAATGACAAAGACATGAGGACCAGCTTTTATAATACAAATAATCGGGCCCCACTGAGCAATTAATGCTTCCAATGTCGGGGGTATATCAAAATCCATATTCGACATAGACCCGATATGAACAAATTTCAGACTTATAATTCTAAAAAATTGCTTAGTTGAAGATGAGCCCTGGAAATTTCCATTTATTAATGTTGAAGACATGGTGTCGCCGAGTATACTATTAGATGGAGGGGTCGGCGAGTAACATCGTTGAAGAAGATATTGCCAGAGGGATTACACGACGTGAATGGTGACGGGTTCAGTATGACTAAGAGGCAAATACACAAAAATTGCACGAGGTTTGCTCGATCACTCGGAATAATATTACAACCTGATTTGCCTAGACCTCCAGATATGTAAGTGATGAAAGGGATTCATGTTGGTATCCCTCTTATATTTGTAGTAGGTTTTTTGATTAATTACGAACATATTTATTGTGCTGGTTATGGATTTGTCTCGTTGCTATTTGGTCTTGAATTGTTCCCCTCAGTTTGATGAGGAATCTTAGAACTGCAGTGGTGTATCTCTATTTTGTGCGAGAGTTTATGTTTGCATTTGACCGTGTTGGGTCGAATGTCCATTGATAAGCGTCTCATTAACGTGATTTAAGTATATATTTACTTATGCTTTTAAATACTTAAGAAGTCATATTTACTTGTTTTATTATTGTTTTATGTCTTCTTAGGAGTTTATGGAGTCAAGACGAAACGGGGATAAATAAAGAGAAAATTGAATATTTTGGGCAATAATTAGTTAAGACACTATTTCGGGATATTCAGGCTCTACGGAGCACTACGGCACAACAAAAAGGCAAAATACCGAACATAGCGCGATTGACTAGAAGACACAAGAAGACCGCGGGGAGGAAATCAGAACATCGTGCGACCAACATCGCATCGCGCTGTGGAATGTGATCAGATGGCGCATTGCGCGAGTGGCGTGCAATTAGAAGAAGATTGGGTCGATTGTCAAAGACATTTAAACGATGCCAAGAGTAAAGAAAAACTATAAATATGAGGCTACATTTAGTAGTTAAGGCACGAGCTTTTCACCACTTTCAACAAACTTTCCGACAGAGAAACCCTGAGAGTTTGTCACCATAGAGAAAACACCATCAAAGTCTTGTTCTAGTTTAGTTGAGTCATTGTTAGAGAGAAAATAGTTTGTGAAGGAGAATATAGCAAATAGGAGTAAGAAGAGGGTCAAGCAACAACGTTCCACCGAATCCAAGAAGCTTTTCTTTATCTATTTACTTTGTCTATGATATTTACTTATTTATTGATTGTTGAACTTACGACTATGAGGAGCTAACGTACTATTTGTTTAGAGTTGGAGAGTAAATCTGATTTATGAATATGTTAATTTGCTTTACTTGAAGTGTGTCTGATGATCTTGAATGTCTAGATTAAATAGTTACTTATGTTGTGTGACTGACCTTACTCTCGTTGGGATAACACATAAGCACATGTGTGGTGTCGCCCGGAGTGTAGAATGCTAAGGATAGTGTTATATATGCAATGTGTGACTTTGGATTTGCGAAAGCAACTGATGCGCAACATTTAGATCACACTAGATCAATCTTAATTAAGTGTGTTTTGTTAACACGATTTGGATGAGTTAATTGGATTGCAGATTTGATATCTCTTCTAAAGAAACTGACAATTGGGCTGGTCCATTAACACGGTAGGTTATTAGAGACTCATAACCATATGTCACAGATCCATTAGACATGCAAACATCAAATAACTATCAAGTACTATAAGCACATATAGGTGGTTTGTCTATGAACTATTATGGTTAAATTATTGTGAAACCCGACCTCTAAACAATCTTTCCAATTATTATTTACAACCACAATCAATCAATCAATCATTAAACTATGTTCTCTAGTTTAGTTTAGTTAAGTTAGTTAATAAATCTTTCTTCCGCATTCTTAGTTTAATTGTTTATTTACTTTCATTAATTAATTAGTTTTAATTGTTTTAATTATTTTCTTGCATTCAAAAACACAAAAAACCTAAAAAGATATTTAATTATTGTTTTTGCATTCTTAGATTACATCCTAGACTAAGCATTCTTAGCATAAAAAGCATTCAAAGAATCTTTAGTATCGAACGCATTCATAAGCAATCATCTTGCAAGCACAAGAGAAAAGATCATGACAAGTGTTAGTATTTGGCATTTAAGTGATCCATAAATTCATTTATCACTCCCTTGGGATACGATACTTAGTTCGTAACTATACTTATCATTTTATTATTATTACTTAATTCGTACACTTGAGACAAAGTGGAATTTAGGTGTAACATTCATGTGTTGACTTATATTCCATTTTATTTCACCCTACGTGCCCATCATCCATCTCTATTGTCTGATGACATATTAGGTTTGCATGTGACCGCGTCAGGTCAGATGTGCAACTCCGTCCTTTGACGAGATATTGGGTTTGCATTTGACCACATCGAGTTTAATGTCCATCTATGATCTTTTTGGAGATAATAGGTTTGAATTTGATTGCGTCGGGTCAAATGTCCATCTCTGTTCTTTTGGGAGATATTAGGCATGCACTTGGTCGCGTCAAGTCAAATGTCAATTTCTGACATTTTCGGAGATATTAGGTTTGCAATTGGCCGCGTCAGGTCAAATGTCCATCTCTATTCATTTTGGAGATATTAGGTTTGCACTTGGCCGCGTCAAGTCAAATGTCCATTTCTGATATTTTTGGAGATATTAGGTTTGCATTTGGCTGCGTCAGGTCAAATGTCCATCTCTGATCTTTTTGGAGATATTAGGTTTGCATTTGGCTGCGTCAAGTCAAATATCCATCTCTAATCTTTTTGAAGATATTAGGTTTGCATTTGGCCGCGTCATGTCACATGTTCATCTCTCATCGTTTTAGAGATTTAAGGTTTGCATTTGGCCGCGTAGGGTCAAATGTCCATCGCTAATCTTTTTGGAGATATTAGGTTTCCATTTGGCCGAGTCGGGTCAAATGTCCATCTCTAATATTTTTAGAGATATTAGATTTGCATTTCATTGCGTCACATTAAATGTCCATCTCTACTCGTTCTTGGTGAAAATTTGCCTCATTCTTTGACTGGTTTGGGTCTATGGGCTATGAAAACCGTGTTATTGTACTTGTAGATTTGTCATTCGTTTTGGCAAACAACACCCAATATCGAATAAGCAAGGATATCAATTTAAATAAGGATAAGGTCGAGCCCAACAAAATGTCGAGTTGCCTACGTTTCCCGAGTAAATCCTTGATTCTTAAGCCGTCGTAGTTCCTGTATAAAGTTTTACAAACCAAGCAATAAACATAAGGAATAAATCTAGGCGTAGTAACACCTCAAATGCTGCACATTCCAACGACAAGTCAGCTTTCGTTCCTCTAGATCCTCCAAGTAGTAGTAGCCTCTTGCGCTTGCCTATATGACACGAAAAAGACCGTCCCAACGAGGTTGTAATTTACCCACATGCTTGCTTGCGTCAATACTTTTTAGATCCATGTCTCTGACCTCAAAATTCTTGAAACGAACCTTCTTGTCAAAACTTTTGGCCATAGCTGCCCTAAAGGCTACCGTGCACTGATATGCTTGTTCTCTTGTTGATCAGATTATGTCGAGATCCATTTGGCGTAACCTGGCCGATTGCTCTGGGTCATAGTCATGTATTCGGCGAGTTGGCATCCCGATCTTGGCTGTTAAAACTGCCTCAGAGCCGTATACCAATACGAAAGGAGTTTTTCGTGTTGACGTTCTTGGGGTGGTTCTATAGGCCCATAGGATACCGTGCAACTCTTTGGTTCAACTCGTTCCCATACCCTTCAGTATTCGTTCGAGGTAATATTTCAATGTTTTGTTGGTCGATTCTACTTGCTCGTTGGCCTGAGTATGTGACACTAACGTAATATGTTGAGAATTTTTTAGCTCCTTACACCAAGATTTGATCTCCTTGCCTACGAATTGTCAACCATTATCGGATACCAGAACTGTTGGTATGACAAAACGACATATTATGTTATTCGAGATGAACTCGATCGTGTAATGTTCTGTGATAGTTTTCATTCCCTATGCTTTTACCCATTTTGTATAATACTTCACTACCACAACTAAAAACTTCTTCTGTCCCTTTGCAATCGGGAGCGGCCCAACAATATCGACCCCACATTAATCGAATGGACATGCAACGTCCAAAGGATGCATCGGTTGGGCCGGCCTGTGAATAAGCCTAGCATGAATTTGGAAACTTCCACATCGTCGTGAATAAGCCATAACATCCTTGAGAAGAGTGACTAGTAATATCCTTAACGGAAAAGGCGTTGCGCCAACTCTCGTCCCCCGTAAATGGTTCCCACAACTCCCAGCCCACACCTTGATGTATTTGGATATCCCAATCACGAGCTTTTCCATTGCCAAAAGTGTCACGTGCTTTTGCACGTAGATTTCAGATGAGCTAGAAAACTTCGATAATGCATCGGCCTTGGTGTTCTCGGAACACGGGATCTGCAGAAGATCAAAAAATGAGAACTTGACAACTAGATCCTCAAGCTTAGCCAAATATTGTATCATCGTTTCCTCTTTGGCTTCGTATTTCTCTGAGAAATGATCTACTACCAACTGGGAATCAGTGAATACTTCTAAATGGTCAACATTGACGGTCCATGCCATGCGTACACCGCTAACACTACTTTGTATTCAGCCTCATTGTTGGTCACAGGAGAATTTAGACTTGTGGCGAATTCAAATTTATGGTGGTCAACAGAGAGAAGATGTACAACAACCTCCCCCTATATAATTGCTAGCCAACCTGTCCACATGGAGAAACCATGTGGAGGTTGCGCGGATGGTACTTGGATTATTAGATATTGCCCAAATGAAATTTGTTGAGCTTACCACGATATTTCCTAGTGTTTCTACCATAAAATCTGCCAATGTGTGGGCCATGATTGCTATCCAGGGATGGAACTCCAGCCCAAATTCGCTAAGTTCAATTGCCCATTTGACGAGGGACCCAAAAGTTTCACGATGTATCATTACATGTTTTAACGGTTTATATGTCATGATCGTAATGGGGTGCGACTGGAAATACGTTCGCAACTTCCTTGTTGTTGCCACTATTGCCAAGGAAAAAAGCTCTATCTCCAAATAAATTTTCTCCGCACCATGTAGCACCCTGCTCACATAATGTAACTGGAGCTGCTGTGCTCTTTTCTCTTTACCAACACTGTGCTAATGGCATGTGGAGATACTGCTAAGTACAAGTACAACAACTCTCCGTGCTCGGGCTTCGCTAAAAGGGGTGGGCTTACTAGATATCTCTTCATTTGCTGGAAACCCGCCTCACATTCTGTTGTCCAAATAAAGTCCTTTCTCTTCCTCATCACCTTGAAGAAAGGTAAATTGTTCTCAGCTGAAGCCAATATAAATCTTCTCAAGGCAGTCAGATGCCCTACCATGCACTATACATTCTTGACTGTCCTTGGGGAGGGTAGGTCCAAAACCGCCCTTATCTTGTCAGGATTTGCCTCTATGCCTCTCTCATTCTCCACATAAACTAAGAACTTGCCCGCAATTACCCCAAATATGCATTCTTTGGGTTTTGTTTCATCAATGTAGACTTCCATCGACTTGTCAATCAAATTGTAAAACATCTTGGCAACCAATCTCTGAAACGTCGCCCCAGCATTTTTCAGGCCAAACGACAATACCCTATAACAGTATAGTCCTATGTCATTCACGAACTTTGTGTTTCTCTAATCATTCATGACCATGGAAATCTAATAAAATCCACTATTAGCATCCATGATACTCAAAAGCGTGCAGCCTGTTGTGGAGTCTACCAATAAATCGATCCTCGGAAGAGGGAATGGATCACGCGGGCAATGTTTATTCAGATCTATGTAGTCAACAAACATCCTCTATGTCGCTTCCTTCTTAGGTACGAGCGCTGTGTTGCTCAACCATTCCAAGAATTTGATCACATAAACATGTCGTGTTGATAACAACTCCTGAACCACCCTTTCAGCTGCCTCGTTCTTTTCTTTTCTAATGTTTCGCTTCTTCTGCCTAACTGACTTTGCATCTTGGTTCACATTCAACCTGTGTACAATTATCATCGGATCAATTTGGTGCAAATTTGAATCTGTCCAAACAAATATATCTGCGGTACGCGTGAGACAGTCCACCAAGGCGCTTTCCACATGTTGATTCATTGATGTACCGATCCTTATGGTCTTTTCATCATCCTCCCTAAATAGCTTCACGGACTTGAACTTTCGCAATGGTTCCATTTTTGATTCGTCCCATGGTCTCATAACTTCTCGATCTTGGCCTTTTTTCCATGTGTTGTAGCTGCCGTAACAATTTTGTTTCTCTTCCCCATTCTTCCAATCTGAACTCCCGCGTGTAGTTGAAAGTGTTCCCACAGACGACGCAATAATTTGTTGTTATTCCGCCTGTGTTACAAAATAATGAAAATACGATACAAATAGGCCTGAAATGTACGAAAGCATGCTAATATATTACAAAGAACCGATTAGCTTAGTCCGGAACACCTATTACACGGTATGAAAGCCTAGAATGACTAAAAAACTTTTGAGAGTCGAATCGGGGAACTGTTTGTCGGAGACAGGTTCGATGCTGAAATAACTATCGAGTTCCAGGACAATCGAACGGTCCTGGATTCGATACTGAGAACTCTTGAACGAGGACACTAATAGAACAACGATCGGACAGAAGAACTGATCAATCGAACGGTAGAACACTCGAACGCTTGATTTAATGCTTGTAGAGTTGGTGAACAATAATTAATTATCTACTGTGAATATCGGGGTCCAGGGAATTTATAGACCTCGGGATGCGGGGCTCGATCCGCAAAAGACAATAACAACTGAATGCTAGCATTCGATCGTTAGGGAAGGGCTACCCTTGTTCAACACTTTCACGTTTGGACTGTTAATGGGTGAGGTCGGTCCAGTTTGTTGCTGAATCACGCCTACCACATATGGTTTTAGAAAGAGAGGAAGGGAGAGTGTGTAACGAACCGTAAGGTTAATTGTTCCTCTTCGAGTCAGAACACAACTCCCAAGAAGCAAGAGAAGAGGAAAGAACACACTTTAATATATTTTCTGGATAATGAGTTCAATACATCAGATTTGCAATTATAGAAACGTAGGTAACAGTTAGAGAAACTGCCCACTATTCCACTACTCCTAATATAAATAAACTAATTACTTCACTGAAGTAACAATTACATAAACACACTAACACAATACTAGACAATATAATATAATAAGATATTAAACATAAAAGCTGTTGGACGTTATGTAACATATTAAAGATGATAGTCCAACATCCATTTTGGGCTGATACGCTTGCGTTTGGGCTGCGCTGCAGATTCACTCGGGCCCGTATCAGAGTGTATTTGTATATTAATAAGTATAACAGAATTCTCTAAATATATATATAAAAAAAATATATATGGAAATTGAGATTGGTTGGTGGGCTTGTTAACTAGAGAAGTAAAAGTCTTTTGAAAGCCCAATTAAATAAGTTACATTTGATTTTTGATTATGATATGATTGGTGGGGTTTTAGTTCTTAGTTTTTTTTTTTTTTTGATAATAAGTTCTTAGTTTAGTTGAGCACAATTTACAGGGAAATAGAAAAATGACGAATTTTAGGAAGCTGAATCGACCGACGGGCCATCGGATGTCCATGCTCCGGACGATGGTGTCGCAGTTAGTGAAGCATGAACGAATTGAAACCACTGTTGCCAAGGTTTATTATTTTTATTTCTTATCAATCAGCAGAACTAGGGTTTTACTTTGTAGTTTAATGCTGAGCTTTCACTAGGGTTCTTGTATATGCTAATAATAATCTTTTCTTTGTTGTGCATTATAGGCCAAGGAAGTTCGTAGGCTTGCTGATAATATGGTCCAACTTGGAAAAGAGGTATTTATGTCTTTTTTAATTAACTTTTGGATTATATCAGAATTAATTTGTAGAGAAGATTTTCCGATTCTGGCTTGCTGTCTGTCTATTCATTCTCTTAATTGCTAGATTGATGATGTCTGTAAACAACAATGTGCAGAAATCCATCCCAAACACTCTCAAGTTAACTTAGCCCAATAGGAATCTAACCATTTAGTTCTAGAAAATTGAGGTATTGATCATATCACCTCACTAAAATCAGCCCCTAATTTGCTGCCTAACATTGCTTAATTCTTTCTTACCCTCTTACATTATGCCCCAAGTGTGTCCATAACGAAACTCTGTACTCAGATCGAGGCAGTGCTTACATTTTCCCATCAAAATCTCACTCGCAAGGTTTCATCTCGTGTTCAATAAATTTGTGAGTAAGACGCGATAAAGCATCTTTAAAATAGCAACAAGTGTCCAAGAAAGATTCCTGCATGCAAATTGCAAACCACTATGGAAAACCCTTCACAGCTTCTGATCTTATATGTTTTCTGGAAACCCTTTGTGGTTGTTCTTAGATAAGGTCAATATTGTTTGAGATACATTTATCGGGTCTAATTTCTCAATCATTGACATCTGTACCAAAATGCGGCAGGGTACTCTATGTGCTGCAAGACGTGCTGCTGGCTTTGTACGTGGAGATGATGTCCTTCACAAGCTATTTACAGAGTTGGCTTATCGATACAAGTGAATCCTTAAAATATTGTAACTTGTATCCTCTTTTTTTTTTTGAAATCTAATTTGACACAACATAACCTGCATTTTTATGGTATAGAGATAGAGCTGGCGGATACACAAGGTTGCTTCGAACTCGAATTCGAGTTGGTGATGCTGCGCCAATGGCCTACATTGAGTATGTTTTCTGCCCGAAATAATTTAACTTGGTCTTAGAAGAATTAGCTATCCAGCTTCAGTGCCAACTAATTGAGCTCGATGGTCAATGATAGTAAGGGATAATTACATGAGCAACTCTCGTGGCGTGGTCTACTTACAAGGACATGCTCAACTGTCGAAATTATTACAAAAGCACAATCTAAAACTTAAAAACATCACTGATAGGCTCTTTAAAAGTTTGAATAGTTACCCTATGATACCCTAAAATTTGAAAAACATTACAGATAGTCTCCTTGCTTTTATGTCTTCTAAGCTTCAGAAGGTGTCACTATAAACTATTCAAGTAATAAGGGAGAATTCTTGTATTTGAATCAATACTGAGGTGATGTAGATGTGTAGATGTAACTGTCTCTGATAGTAATGGCGTTGCATAAGTACGGCAGGTGCAATTTTTTTTCTCTTTTCGTATGGATAAATAGGGAGACATCCTTTTGCTGGTCTTCGTCTGAGCTACCGGCTTTCAATTGTGATTTGGTCAGTACAAACTGTTAGTTTTTGGTACCGTTGGTATCTGAATGTGACAATTCCCCTTATTACTTCTCTACGTGTGTTATACCTTCTGTTTTGGGTGACATATTTGTCTTACTTGGCAGGTTTATAGACAGGGAAAATGAACTGAGACAATCTAAGCCGCCAAACCCGCAGCCAGCTCAAAGGGCGTGTTTGGATCCGTGGACAAGATCTCGACTTACTAGGCAATTTGCACCCCCTAAAGAGGAGAAGAGTGCCTCCGAGTCTGAGAGTTGATGTATTTACTTGTCAATCTCTGTAACTTACATTAAGATGGATTTTTTTTTTCTTCCTCGTCGGTGCTGATCAATAGCATGATGTTGTTGGTGAACCGTTTCGTTTGAATAGTCTGAAGAATTGTTTAGTTACATGACCATAATTTGTAATTCATTGGCTCGGACGATTCTCTTGAAGGTGCTTACCAACTTTAACTACCTCATTGTCTTACATGCTGGGCAGAGGACTTGGAATACACTCCACACCAAATAATATCATATATTCTGCGTAATTACTGTATACTTATGGCTTCAATGACCCAATTTCATACACCTTTTAGCAAGATTTTCTGTTAATCAGATGATTGTATTATTGTTATCCAGTTATATTCGTTGGATGTTTGTCTTAGTTCTTGAGTTATTTAATTCTTGAACTTTATGCTAGTGTCTGAATAATAATAAAGAAACAAAGAAGCATAGAGACTCAAACTGACAATGTAGTCCCTGTAGATATAATATTTTGGAGTTAAAGATACTTTGATGGTAAACGAACTGGTATTTCGTTAGAGGCCAATATCGCATTAGATGCCAATATTGACAACCAACATTATTTGCTACATCACTATCACCCTCCGAGAACTTCCCCCTTTCCCTCGTGCCTCGGTATCCAAGGCACACACCTTGCACTTTAAATAAGACATTTAACTGTGATGGCTCATCTCTCGGAATCCCGGGGCCTTCAGTGATTGGCGGCGTGTTTCGTGATTCAACAGGTATCTTAGTTAGTGCGTTTTTTCGCGACCGCTGGAACAACCACTAAATCTATCACCGAACATCGAGTTGTTCGCAGGGAGTATTTTATGCTTCACAATTATCTGTCTCTAAACTGATCGTCGTGACTCGCTCTGAATTTGTGTTTTGTTGCATGACATAGACGCGGGGCCTACTCGCCTCAATGGAGATGCAACCACTCATCCACAATTGGACGTCTCATGTACATACCGCGAGGCCAACAATATTGTACATGTGCTAGCACAGTGGGGCTCCGACTTTGTCCTAGTGGACTTACCGACGCAGTCACCTTTTTTACAACATGGTCATGTTGTCCCCTCCTCCCCGGACTGGAACGTTTTATTTCGGATGATACTATCTGTTCATATTCGCGTTCGCCACGCCGACCTAGACTTCGCACTTATTGTATTTCGGATGATACTATCTGTTCATATTCGCGTTCGCCACGCCGACCTAGACTTCGCACTTATTGTGCATTACTACGTTTTGTCCCTTGTAGATAAAACATATGAAATGTAAAAAAAAATAAAAAAAAGCATTTTACTTATGTATGTCAGAAAATATTCACAGATAAGCCTTTTTATTTAATAATATTGTAAAGTCTTAAAAGAATATCAATGCGATCAAGTTTGATAATTTTCCTAATTAGTCGAGAGAGGCAAATATAGTTTTATTTATTTTCATAGATATACTACTACCTCACGCAATCGACCGATGAGAATAGTGGTTGACTGACTTGGTTAATTTCGTGTCCGACCCAAGGGTCCAAAATAGAAACAAAAAAAAAATAATAAAAAATACACGCATGCTGATGCATCAAAAAGGGTATTGCTTTGCTTTCAATACAACGTACATACGGTGCAACGTCTTTATAATATAAATTATCTAATTAATATTTTCCTCCTTTATTTTATGAATAATATTTTTCCTCCCTTTTCAGATGCATGCGATGCGATGGGATAACTAATTAACAGCGGCAATACTTGGCGATAGGTGCAAGGCTTTATTCATCCCCATCGATGTTTCACCGTCCAATATACGTATGTTTCTTGCCACGTACATTCTAATTACTTTAATTTCCCTCAACAAAAGATTTTTATTTATTTGTATTCTTATTTATACAAAAACGAACTCCTTAATTTAATTTTGTTTCGGAACTTGTCTATCTAAGACTTAAACTTGAAAATTTTATGGCAATAGTTTCAACTTTTTCAGGTTTTCTGCAATAAACTCATTATTAAGAGAATCTGATTCTCGGCCGCGTTGGTAATTAAGTTTAACTACGGGGTTTGATGTTAAGTTTAACTATTGAAATTGGAATCAAGGTCGAGTTAATTTCATAACTCTATTAAAGATCTTAAAAAACACGAAAAATAGGAGAGCATCTTGCGCATTCTTTCTTTTCTTTTGTTTTTCTCAAAATTTAACGGAGTGTCCCTGTTATATTTATCCAACTAAAAAGAGTCGATCTACAACATTCTTTCTAACTTTATACGGAGTGGCATTGTAATAAATTCAATCGCTGATATTTTTTTTTTCACATTTGGACTAATTTTTAAGGAAGTAAAAAAAATTACTGGTCGCATTTATCAGGTAAAATGTTTAATATTAAATAATCTTAAGATTTGTGCAGAAAGTATCTGGGCTACCATTAAGTTTAATCACGTGATCAAAGGATGGGGAAAATAAAAAGAAGATGATAGGATTTATTGGAACTTTTCATTATATATATCATACCCTTCAAAGATATTTGATTATCTTTTTGACTATTGAGCGGTCAGTACTGCACCTAAATCTAATATTTCTAATTGGACCACTTAACAACGAATGACGTGTAAGCAAGGCATTAACAAAGAAACTCATGTATTAGCTCACTTAACCTTGGAGTTATTAGGAGAAAAACATATATAATATGACTATTAATGTCATCTCACACGGAAAAAGATATCGATCACAATTTACTTATTTCTTAAGTAAGATGTGACACTTATTCATCATTTACACAAAACACATGTTAACTAGTTGAACTTGTACATCATTAACTAAACACCCGGTTTTCATCTACCTAATCCATCTACTCTTCCTTGTTTTTCCATATAGATTTTCATTGGTCCATAATTCATTTTTCTTAGTAAATAATAATGTAAAGTAGTCGATAATCAATACAGGTGGACGGATTTTTATTAGTTGAAGGAATTAAGTACCTGGGATTTGACTGTAATTAGTATATATATATATTATATATATATATATATATATATATATATATATATATATATATATATATATATGCACATCTAGAAGTGTGTTGTGGAAAATGAATTTAACTTTTTTATTTTCATGAAACACTTGGACCAAAAATATACAATTTAGTATAGGAGAATTCAAATGGACGTTACTTGTTGCTATATTGACCCCCTACTCTCCTAACCTGCTCTATCTGTATTCCATCACTTTCTTTTTTCCACCATTTGCAGAGAGACCTCTTTAAAAGAGAATATAAACAACATATCAACTTTTGTTGAAGTCCATGCATGTTCATTGAGTGTTTTCAATTAATTGAGGAAGTACATATCAAACTTATTTACTGAATCTCTCTCTGGTAATCAAATGTGCCATTTTCTTCTCCCTTTACATTTGGTTTAGCATTCAAATGCTAATAATTACTTGCTTATTGTCTCTGTAATTTGCTAACTATAATAATATTCAACCTACTTTGTCACAGCTTCAGAAATCACTTCCCTTTATTGATTAGGAATTTTGGACAAGAAGAAAAGGAATGATCAGTTGTCTCTGAAGCCTCATGGAGACCAAACAAAAATTGTTAGTCTTACTTTTTAGCAAACTTTTAACTCATGTAATTCCTTTCAGACCATTCTCTATGCTTGTGTATTTCTTTTCTCCACCAAAACTTCATCTTCAAGTTAACTTATACATGCTTGCATTTTGGCAGAGGCGACGCCTACAAAAGAAAGCTAAAGAGGATCAAAGTGAAGAATTTTGAGAACCCTTTTCAATTTGCGGGTGCGGTCAAGAGATGCAAGTTACATCCTTTGAAATTTATTCTAGCTACAATCGTTCTTGGAACTTTCATAACAATTCTTTCTTCTCCAACCGTGTGTCCAAAGACCAGTATATCCCGTCAAGTTTCTCGGTAACTTTGACACTCTATTATCATTCATCTTACTAATATAACCATCGATGGATTCAGACTTAACTATTCCAAAAATCAGTGTATAACAGGAATGCACTTATAACCAAAAGTAGTATCAGCTATTGTTAATGCATACGTTACTAAATGCAGGCAACATTTCGTGAACAGGTGGATATGGGGTGGTTCAGATCCTCGGTACACATCAGATCTCGACACAAACTGGGAAGATATCTCAACTGTTTTACAAAAGATACCTAAAGACAACAAAATAAGAGGAATTGGCCTTCTTAACTTCAATGACACAGAGATCCATCAATGGCAACATTTGATTTCCTCGGCCAATCACACAGTTCTTCATTTAGATCATGCCGAGAGAAATGTGACTTGGGATTCCTTGTACCCTGAGTGGATCGACGAGGAACAAGAAAAAGAAGTCCCAAGTTGTCCTTCTCTGCCGAAACTTGAAGTGCCGAGAAAACCACTTGACCTCATCTCAATCAAACTTCCTTGCAGAAATGAAGGGAATTGGTCTAAAGATATTGCTCGACTTCACTTACAGATATCGGCTTCTGGATTGGCCGCTTCTAGCAAAGGAAATTATCCCGTTTATCTTCTTTTCATATCGAGGTGCATCCCAGTGCCAAACTTGTTTACTTGTAAGGATCTAGTTGCACGTGAAGGGAATGCATGGTTGTATAAACCAAATATGGATGGTATGAGAGAAAAGTTGCACCTCCCAATCGGATCATGTGAACTCTCTCTTCCTCTTGGAACTATAGGTAAGTTAAGTCCAATGTTTTACTGTAACACTACTATGCCTCAATCCCGCTTAAAGTATCTATGCTCCTGAAATTTGATTGAATTACGAAAAGCATGTCTTAAGGTTTGAACAATAACAGGGACACCTGACATAATAATGCGGTCCTGACTTTATCAAAACATATATGAGCTAATATTGCAATCTTATATGAAAACAGAACAGGATTATAATTCCAATGGACAAACGCGGCGGCGTGAGGCTTATGCTACGATCCTCCATTCAGCAGATGTTTATGTCTGTGGAGCCATAGCTGCAGCACAAAGCATAAGAATGACAGGCTCCACACGGGACCTCGTAATTCTTGTGGATGAAACAATCAGCGACTACCACAGAAGTGGACTAGAATTGGCAGGTTGGAAAGTTAGGACAATTGAGAGAATAAGAAATCCAAAAGCGGAGAAAGATGCTTACAACGAATGGAATTACAGCAAGTTTAGATTATGGCAACTCACAGACTACTCCAAGATTATTTTCATTGATGCCGACATGCTTATTCTCAGGAATATTGATTTCCTGTTTAGTATGCCGGAAATCTCTGCAACGGGTAATAATGGGACGCTATTTAACTCGGGAGTGATGGTTATAGAGCCATCAAACTGTACTTTCCAGCTTCTTATGGATCATATAAACGAGATTGAATCGTACAACGGTGGAGATCAAGGTTATCTGAATGAAATATTCACATGGTGGCATAGAATACCAAAGCACATGAACTTTCTGAAACATTTCTGGATTGGTGACGACGAAGTAGTGAGGAATAAGAAAGTGAGTCTGTTTAAGGCAGAACCATCGATTCTTTACGTGATACATTACTTGGGAAACAAACCGTGGATGTGTTTCAGAGACTACGACTGCAACTGGAACGTGGATATATTACAAGAATTCGCCAGCGATGATGCGCATAAAAGGTGGTGGAAAGTTCACGACACGATGGACGAGAAGCTACAAGAATTTTGTCTGTTGAAATCTCAGCAAAAGGCACAGTTGGAATGGGACAGAAGGCAAGCAGAGAAGGAGAAGTATGCAGATGGACATTGGAGGAATAAAGAGATAAAAGATAAGAGGATAAATAAATGCATTGATCGTCCGTACTGCAATTGGAGAGGAATGTTGAAGCATTGGGGAGAGTCCAACTGGACACAGTTTCCTTCTGTTCCCACACCGCCGGCTTTGAAAAGAGCCTCTGCTAGCTAGTTTGTGACCATGCATGCACAATATAATTCTTTCTTTTTTTGCCTTTTTTCTTTCTCTATTGTTGAATTCTTCTTTTAAAAATTTCTTCTTTGATCTTGGAAGAACTCGGGTTAAAGAGGATTGGATATATATTTTTGTTGAAGTTTCTAAGATTTATACTTGCAAGTTCTGCATTTTCTTAATCCCTATGTGAAAAATCTTAGTTCTTTAATTATTAAAAAACTTTAATGTTGTAATTATAGACAATTGTAATATAGACAATTGTAATAGTTAAACAGTAATTAACACAAAGTTTTAACGTGGTTCAGTCCAAATGATTATACCAAAATAGGACTCAACACAACATACCTACTTAAGAATTGCAATTTTAGGATTTACTCCAACGTAAAACTAGACTTCATATGTTTTACTCATGCAACACCTAAGCATTTTAACTGTATTTGGTATACTCCTTTTGAGTATGAGAACTTCAAGATAGCTAAAAAATCATTTGATAGGAAGTTCTCTCACTAAAAAACTTTGACTCGATACGCGACGAATGTCAACCAATTATCGCTCAAAGCATGTGATCATTAGGTCTCGAGTCTTCTCCTTTTATAGGCATATGCAGAATCTTTGCGTATCGTAAGTTGTAACTCTGCATGCGATCTGCACAAATCTTCTTTCCTTATCCAATATATTCTGCAAAATAGATCCGAATATATCCAATGTATATACCAACATAAATACGTCTAGATGCACTATAAACGGAGACTGGATCAATAACTTAATCCACAAGAAATGTCAATCATATAAGATAAGATGAAATCATCTAAAGATAACTTCCATCTTAACAAGATTGACACAATAGATCTTGATGATGCATAATCCGCCACGCCCTCGAAAAGCGGCAAAACGAGTACCCCACAAAAATGACCAAGGGCTAGGGAAAAGGTACCACCGGGTCATGACCAGCTAACGCCTCAATAAGGATATATGGTCTGAATACCCAGAGAAAGTACCCCCGGGTCACGACCAGCTAATGCCCCAATAAGGGTACACGGTCTAAATACTCGGAGAAGGTACCCTCGAGTCACGACCAGCTAACACCTCAATAAAGGAATACGGCTCGGATCAAAAGACTGGGGTATACCTCACCTAACGGCCCAAAGACTCACAATCTGGGGTACCCACAAGGAAAATCACAAGAGCCCCCTCCCCCTCCTCAGGCCGATGCGCCGACCCCCTGATTGTCTGACTCCACCCGGATCTCACAGGTCCCGAAATAAAGGACCACTGGGTGGTAATATCCAACATTTAGCCAAAATATCTTTGAGGAAGGAGGACAATACAAAACAATGAGGAAATGAGTGAAGGTAAGGAAGGGTTGAAGGAAAAAGACCTTTCATCTATGGTCTCAATATAACGAACGGCATAAAAAATTCGGAAGATCTCGCAGCTACTCAGAAGAAGCACGACTCCACGAATCCCTCACGGAATATATAGGGATAATCACGACCCACAGGATAGCCAGACCCTCCAGGAGGAGCGAACATCACGACGACATGGCCGACTCGAAGGAAGTATCAACTATCCATGTTTAAAGCAGCTCCCAACCACCCCTCATTATGATAGAAGACCAAACCTCATTGGTTCAAGACGGCTATTGAAGCAGAAAGTGACAAATCCTAGTTGTCCAGACCAACGATTGGGGCAGGATCGACTCTCCCTCGTTGGTTTAGAACAACCTGCAAAGACAATTGGAGTAGACGTCATCCTTACCCGGTCAGAAGAACTTAGTCAACCCACGCTATTGGGCACCTCGTACCAGACGACCCCCATTGGCGCAGAAGGCCCTCGCATCATTGTCCATGAGCACCACTCATAGTTAAGACGATAGACCAACCCTGATTGGCGCAGATGACCCTCGCATCATTGGCCATCGCTCCCACCCGAAGTTAAGACGGAAGAATGATCCCCATTGGACCAAGACTCAAAGGCTAGCACTATAAATAGCCCCTCATTTCAGCATCAATGACATGGGCACTTTTCGCCAAATTCTCCACGCGCACTCAATTGTACTTAGCAAAACAGCAAAAGAACACTCTCTACAAGAAGTATTTATCTCCCCGCACGACCACCTTGTAATTCACTCAAGATCCTTAATAAAACAATATTGCCTCATTTTCCTAAAATTCAAGATAGGCGTTTCAAACAATATTTAGTGATAGTATCCCAAAATTCCCGACCCTACGGGCCCCAGACGATATTGCATCACCAGATTTCATTTTCAAAACAAGACCAGCTTAACTAGTGAGCCCCATGTAAAATCTCCCCATTAGATTTGTTTTGTCAAAATCAATTGTCCAATATGCACAAGTTGGATAGAGTGTTCAATCAAAACCAACAGATAAAGTGTTCAATCAAAAGCAATGTGCATAAATAGTTAAGATTGCAACACCGGTGCAAGCATCCGTAAACCCAAAAGTGTTCAAAGATGCACACGACCCTGAAATGGTTAACTACTCTCCCACTTTTTGACGAAAGAAATCAAGGGTCGCACTAAAGTTGCAACACCTTGTCCAGTTTCGAGTCCATGAGCATCACAATGTTGCACATTTCATCATAGGACTTACTCAGGCAATCATAGTTGGCGTGCATCCGAGAAAGCTTAAGATGCACACCCTCGAGGCTGACCGCAACATTGGGAGTGGAACTGGTTCCTTGCTTCGTGGAGGGACCACTAGTTGCATGATCTTCAATGGTGGATGGATTGTTGATGAATTTATACTGTCCCGCATTGTTGAAGGTTTAGTCTCATTATCAGCATTAGGGCGAGGTGTTTTCGCTAGTCTCGAGATTACTCCTCATCAAACTCTCTTGCCCCTTATAGTCAACACAAGAAGAGATTTTGGTTCAATGGAAACCTACACTAAAGACATAATGGTTAGAACCAAATAGTTTGTATAAGTAAGTAACCTCTTCCAGGGGAGGATACGTGTGTTGTATTGGGCTCAACAAGGGGTGGAGCTTCTTACGTATCTCTATAATAAGAAAAAATCAAGCTGAATGTAGTTCATTATTCAATTGTGCCTGCTGAAGGGTTTTATTCGATGTAATGCAAGCTCGAGAGCTGTATGCATTGTATTGGCCCTTAGGCTCGATTTGGGCTATCCCAGAGGATGTATGTCTGGTAGTTGAGGCCCGAGGGGAAGAGGCGTTGTTAACGGGTTTGGAATTATTCCCTATTTAACGAGTTATTTTTGGGTTGGAACGCCGATCCCGACCCGAGGGGATTGTTGGTTTTTATTGATTTGGGACTGGACTCGCATATTTTTCGAGGTGCCTACGTATCCCCCGATTGGGAATCAAGCCACTCGTAGTTCTTGTTCTGGGTGATGATTATTTGGAGTATGTCGATTTTATTGATTGTGTTAATTTTATATCTGTTGAAAGAGTTGACCTTTGTGAAGCCTTCAGAAAGAAAGGAGTTCGCTCTCTCCTCTGAAGCCTTTTTTATTTTAGTTTTATAGAGAACATGAGTTCCCTTGGGAGCGCCCCCCTTCTGATCTCTCATCTCTACCTCTTATAGAAGTCTTTCAGGAACATGTGTCGCTATGCATGGGTTCACATGTGTCATTATGCATGTATGAAGAGATAGGTTTTATCTGTTTGGTATATCTACTAACGGGGTGCTGACCAGGATGAATTATCCTCTCCGATAGCTTCAATGTGCTCTGATGGATTGACTCCTTGGTTTTCTTCGCTCTGATGGGCGGTACCTATCGGAAACGCTGGATAAGTGGAAGGGAATGCTCGCCTGATGCTGCTGTAGTTCCGATAGTGGTCCATTGTTAGGTTGTCTTCTTCTGATGTGCACTCCGATAGGTGTTTCTAGGTTTTGATAGTGCATTTTTATCGCGCTTTGGCCCTAGGGATGAGTTCTTCGATAGCTTTTAGACATCAGAGGGTGTAAGGGGTGTTCTCGTATTCTGGGGGACTCAGGGTCTTCGCCGTGTGATACGGGTATTTTGCGGTTACACGTATAAATCATATAATAATATCTCCAGAATTTTAGTAATCGAATTATGGTATATTTTAAGCACGTGGATTTTTACTTTTTTAACAAACCCCCCCAGTTTCTAGTGCAGTTGACTGTACTAGAAACTCAAAAGGTCGAAAGTCACCGATTGTCTTGGTATCGTAGCCTTCAGTCATCGGGGTCGTCTAAAGCACTGGTTTCGAGCTTTTAGAGTATTGTACGTAGTATCAGGACATCTTAGTGTCCTTATAAGCATCGTAGGGGCTGCCTTGACCCTTTTAAAGCATCGTAGAGTTATCAGGGAACTTGTAGGTTTTGGTCAGGTACTATACCGTGAATGTTTCATAAGGCATCGTAGATCCTCGAGAGGAATTTTGAGTCGCATCCACGACTTGGAAAACTTTGGGAGGGTATCAGATAACTCTTCTGGGGTGTCGTAGACATTCGTCATTGACGTTTATGTCTGTTTAACACATGTCTCCAAAGTTCTTGGCCTTGCTTTTGAAGAGACGAGGGGATTATTGTGATTGCCTTTTCTGAGGCGAGAAGTTTTCGATGCCTTTGAAATGAACCCCCGTGGGATTAATATCGAGGAATTAATTGTAATTAATGTTGTGGCATTTAATTAACTGCGATTAAATGCAATTAATGGTGGTTTAATGCCACGTTCAGGAGTGGTACGTGGGTCGAGGTATTCGGACCATTAACCGAAGAGGCGTGACGGTTTATAACCCACTAAGCACGATTTCCAAACGTGGGGTGTAAAGAGGTTTACTGGGTAATTAATGCCTTTATTGGGCCTAGGATTTATAAACACTTCTCTTTCCAATTCTACTCTCACTTACAATTCTTAGGCGAAAAAATTTATCCCGCTTAACCTCTCTCTCTGCAAAAAGCTTTCTAATCTTCTCAAAATCTCTCTAATGGCGTCTCTACCCACAACCAATCTGGTGTCTGCCACTTCTGGCACTAGCGGGGCGACATGGGCTGTTTTTCCATCTTCTCGAAAGAGAAGCGCGGCGGCGGTGGTGGGGGCCGGTGGTAGCGGCAGTGCAAGGAAGGTGAAAGAGTCAAAGAAAAATGCTGACAAGGGTGGTGTTCCTCGAGCTACCCAGAAGGTCGAAGTGACAGTTAGCACTGCTGAGGAGGAGGAAATTCGAAAGTTGTTCATCGAATACGGTGCTTCTGGCCGGAACGTGGAGGTGACGGTTTCATTAGCCGATCAACGGGGTAATTCTCCTCCGCCGAAGCACTTAACAGTGTACCACTCCCAGGTAAAGGCGGGATTGCGCTCCTTTTTCCCGCCTTTTTACTGCGAAATCTTTAAATATTGCAACATATGCCCTAGCCAACTCACCCCCAATTCTTTCACGGACCTGGCGTTGTTTGTCTTCTGGTGCTTGGTGAGGGGAATTGAATGCACGAGGGATAGATTTTTTGCAATCTTTGAGTTGAAGGTGTCTCCGGGGGGCTCCTTTCTACTGTTTCAGTCATCGGGACAAAGATGACCGTATCTGCGAGGGCAATGTCAGCTCTTACAGCACATGGAAGAATAAGTTTTCTACATCTGTCCCGCCGAGGGGGAATGGGACATGCCACTCACCTGGAGGGTGCCCAAATTCCCAGAGAGGGTGTTGGACGATACACTGGTGTTTTCACTGGTGTTCTCGGCGAAACCTTTGGTGGAGTCGAAGGATTTCGCTCGTCTCTATCGGACCGCGGGCTTGCGACATATCGCCCCGATAGACAAAATCAAGACTCCTCTGGCTATCCCCAAGAAATACTTCAACGCTTTCGGTAAATTACTATTCTTATACTTCTTACTTTATAGGTATTTCTTGTTTATCTAACCTTTAGCTATTTTGCAGTGAACGTTCTACAGCCGTACATGGTAGAAGGTGCTAGCGGTTCGGGTGGTAACGAGGAGATGGGAATTCAAGAAGGGAAGTCGATGATAGGAGAAGATGAAGTCCCTGGGGCTGCGAAGGGTGATACCGAGCAAGCAGGGACTCGTTTAACGATTGCAACGGCCATGTCCCGATCATCTAGTGGAACGTCCGATACCCCAGAAGAAACGGAGTTGGACGTGACTTCTGCGGATGCTGTCCTCGTGAGGGCTTTCTCACTAGGAGAAGGGGACGAGGATGTGGGGATAGGGGGATGCCCTTGCCCCCTTAGGTGTTGTCGACATACCTTCACCCTCGAAGGCATCGGGGGATTCGCTGGAGCTAGTACTGGCCACTCCTCCCAAAGGTACGTATCTCTTCTTAGTTTTAAGTGATATTGAGATACTTATATATTTACTTATACGAAACTCTGTTCTTGGCAGACAAAGGAGTGACCCTCCCTGCCGAAAACGAAGGAGTACCTCAGGAGGATGTTCCAGATCTGGGTAAGCCTCTCAAGATTAAACGTTTCCTTTTTCAGTTTCCCCTTAAGGAACGACTTACTTACCCGGAAATTTTTAATTCGCAGGGGGTAATAACTTGTTTAGTTTGGAAGAAGGATCCTTTCCCTCAGATCCTTACGTTCCTTCAACTTCCGATGATCCGATGCTCTTACTGGATGAGCTGATGGCTGCAGCTCCTTCTTTTATGAATCATCCTGCTCCGAATCCGTTTGCCGCCATTCAATTGGACAGTCCCGTGGTTATTCAAGTACCAATATCGGGGGGAGTGCCTTTAGGGGGACCTTCGTCCTCGAGTATTCCATCCGCGGGACGAGATCCTGGCTCGGAAGAGGCTAAGGTGGCTGTCGATACAGTCACCCGATACCTATCGGCCGCTAACTCTCTGCCATCAGAAGGGTGGCAATTTGTCCAGGCTTGCACGAATTGCGTGGCTATGCTGGTAAGATTTAATTTCTACTTATCTAATTCCTTTCGAACCCACTGTTGGGATCTTTATCCTTCTACTTTGCTTTCTAGGCGCCTAAAATGCTTCCTCTTCTATTACTCGAGGTTGAGAAGTTGCAGAAGTTGGCGGGCGTAGCGGAAGAAAGGTCTCGGAAGTTAGAGGAAGAGAATAAGGAGCTCCGAGAGAAGATGAGGAACTATAAAGAAGCGTGGGCTAAGATCACGCAACAAAATCAGGAGTTAAGGGGGGGAAATAAGCGGCTTAAGTCTTACATATCGGAGATGGAGGCCTCGGGGAGGACAAGATGGCATGGGAGGAAAATCAGAAGGAGTCGGAGCGCAGTTTGTATCAAGCACTCGGCCACGTGGATGCTCTTACTGAAGAGTTATCAAAAGCTTCGGTTTCGGGGGGCACCACCTCCGAGGAGATGCAACAGAAGATGGCTGCTGTTGTGAAGCAAGCTCAGGAGGATGCCATTACCCACGTCAAGGAGTTATATGTCCCCAAAAATCATGGATACTTGATCGGACATGTAATGTGGGGGTTCCTTCAATGCTTTGGGCAAGTGCGCAAGAAGATAGCTCCCAATGTAGATCCGCGTCTGATAAACATAGCGGAGATGCAGAAGCCTACGCTGGAACAAGCCTACGATCTCTTTATGAAGAGTAGTTCCCAGCTTCCTCCTTCCTCTTCTGCCCCGACTCGGGTTCCCTTAAGTGTCGTGGTCCCCCTGCCTACAACTCGTACTCCTCCTGGTACGGGGGCCCAGGCTGGTCCTTCTGGTGCTCCCCCTTCTACAAGTGCTCCGACTCGTGCCTCCACAACTGTGAAAACCCCCACTTCCATGAGTGCTCTACCCCCCATCTTAGGGGCTCTTATTATTTTTTAAGCACATTTGTACTTTGTTTTTTATTGGAATGAAACTTAATTTTTTCCGTGTTAATAGTCGTCATAACTTTTCAGCACTTTATGAATACTTGGATCCCTTCCTTTAATTGTAGAACTTAAGATTGAGTTTAAAGAAATGAAGTTCATTCTTACTGGCCAAACAAATTACTTAACATAACGTGCCTGTTTGCAGTGCAAACTTTGGAGATACATTTTCTCTAAATAGAGGTATCCCCCCAACACGTAATCGTTGTTGTAACATATCTTGGGCAACTCAAACTTAATTCGGTCATCCGAGGAAAGATTCCTAAGTATATATAGGTGCTTGGAGTTTAGTGAATATTACCCACGTCAAGGAGTTATATGTCCCCAAAAATCATGGATACTTGATGGGACATGTAATGTGGGGGTTCCTTCAATGCTTCGGGTAAGTGCGTAGGAAGATAGCTCCCAATGTAGATCCGCGTGTGATAAACATAGCGGAGATGCAGAAGCCTACGCTGGAACAAGCCTACGATCTCTTTGTGAAGAGTAGTTCCCAACTTCCTCCTTCCTCTTCTGCCCCGACTCGGGTTCCCTTAACTGTCGTGGTCCCCCTGCCTACAACTCGTACTCCTCCTGGTACGGGGGCCCAGGCTGGTCCTTCTGGTGCTTCCCCTTCTACAAGTGCTCCGACTCGCGCCTCCACAACTGTGAAAACCCCCACTTCCATGAGTGCTCTACCCCCCATCTTAGGGGCTCTTATTATTTTTTAAGCACATTTGTACTTTGTTTTTTATTGGAATGAAACTTAATTTTTTCCGTGTTAATAGTCGTCATAACTTTTCAGCACTTTATGAATACTTGGATCCCTTCCTTTAATTGTAGAACTTAAGATTGAGTTTAAAGAAATGAAGTTTATTCTTACTGGCCAAACAAATTACTTAACATAACGTGCATGTTTGCAGTGCAAACTTTGGAGATACATTTTCTCTAAATAGAGGTATCCCCCCGACACGTAATCGTTGTTGTAACATAGCTTGGGCAACTCAAACTTAATTCGGTCATCCGAGGAAAGATTCCTAAGTATATATAGGTGCTTGGAGTTTAGTGAATATTATCACGTACTTTTAAAGAATAATTCCACTAGGATTATTCACATTTCTAGTTACGAATAAAGGTTCTCCAGGTAAACGCCCACGGAGAACTTCTCCGAGGCCACTGGACCACCTCTTTCCCTCTTTTACAAGTCTTTTACAGATTTCGCATATGTACTAATATAGCAATCAGAAAATCTTATGATTTTCAAGGAGAGATCCAGGATTGGAATCGAATCATGAGAGTTTGGAGAAATAAAAACTTACCTTCGGAGCGTACCGCCCTGTGGCAGTAGCACCTGCTTTCCTTTTTGACAGCGATCTCTTCGGGCTTGCTCAAGGATTCAACGGCGGTTCCCACAGACGGCGCCACTTTGTTAACGTGTTTGGAATTATTCCCTATTTAACGAGTTATTTTTGGGTTACAACGCCGATCCCGACTCGAGGGGATTGTTGGTTTTTATTGATTTGGGGCTGGACTCGGATATTTTCTGAGGTGCCTACATATCCCCCGATTGGGAATCAAGTCACTCGTAGTTCTTGTTCTTGGTGATGATTATTTGGAGTATGTCGATTTTATTGATTGTGTTAATTTTATATCTGTTGAAAGAGTTGACCTTTGTGAAGCCTTCAGAAAGAAAGGAGTCCGCTCTCTCCTCTGAAGCCTTTTTTATTTTAGTTTTATAGAGAACATGAGTTCCCTTGGGAGCGCCCCCCCCTTATGATCTCTCATCTCTACCTTTTATAGAAGTCTTTCAGGAACAGGTGTCGCTGTGCATGGGTTCACATGTGTCATTATGCATGTGCGAAGAGATAGGTTTTATCTGTTTGGTATATCTGCTGACGGGGTGCTGACCAGGATGAATTATCCTCTCCGATAGCTTCAATGTGCTTTGATGGATTAACTCCTTGGTTTTCTTCTCTCCGATGGGCGGTACCTATCGGAAACGCTGGATAAGTGGAAGGGAATGCTCGTCTGATGCTGCTGTAGTTCCGATAGTGGTCCATTCTTAGGTTGTCTTCTTCTGATGTGCACTCCGATAGGTGTTTCTAGGTTTTGATAGTGCATTTTTATCGCGCTTTGCCCCTAGGGATGAGTTCTCCGATAGCTTTTAGACATCGAAGGGTGTAGGGGGTGTTCTCGTATTCTGGGGGACTCGGGGTGTTCGCCGTGTGATAAGGGTATTTTGCGGTTACGAGTATAAATCATATAATAATATCTCCAGAATTTTAGTAATCGAATTATGGTATGTTTTAAGCACGTGGATTTTTACTTTGTTAACAGGCCTCAACCCGTGTTGGGAGTTATCTAGATTGATGATCATTTGGGCAGCCTAACAGCATTGCAGTTCGTCGAGCCTCGGAGGATCGGGATCAGGACCTTAGGAAATTTGCACCACAAAGTGGTCAAATGCTAGATCAGAGCCTTCTCATACTTATGTCCAATTGTTGACATTTGAATGTCTATGGAAAAGTAGAGGAGAAAATACTCTAAGTATTTTGGTTGACGTACTTTTGGTTGACGTAGAATTGCTAAAGTGCCAAAAGTGTTGACGTGCCACGATTGACGTGCAAAATGTT
Organism: Linaria vulgaris; assembly: GCA_948329865.1. Lineage (NCBI taxonomy): Eukaryota > Viridiplantae > Streptophyta > Magnoliopsida > Lamiales > Plantaginaceae > Linaria > Linaria vulgaris. Next base: position 12,689,395 of record OX415253.1, read on the forward strand.
TGACGTGCCTTGGGCCGGCGAGCCAAACAGATTGACATAAAATGCTTGGCATGCTCGAAAGGGTTGATGTGGAATGCTTGACGTGCTTTCACTCACTAGAATTCTAGTGAGAAGTCAGAGCATTCCAACTTCAACCTCCAAAGTGAGCTACCCCTCAAGTGTCCAATCCCTCAAATAAAGAATTGACGGGGTATTTATAGAAAATGGGTAGGGTAACACACACTAATGGTGAGAAAGAGAAACGTGTGCACTATAGGGCTGATGCACCTGCACCACACCGGGCCTGACCCCATGGTGGTCTAGATGACCGACGTGGCATGGGTTTCTATGCTATATCACGAGTTGTGTTGTCCGAATTTATTTATGGTATTTTTCCATACCATTTTCTTGAGGTCAATAATATTGTCCTAAGGGTCGCGTTGATTTGACATTTCGTGTGGTCTAATCAAGATCGGGAGGAAATTGCCTTTCGGTCCCTCTTCTCTAAGTTATTTCCGAGTTGATTGTGCATTTTAGAAGTGTCATAATTATGCACACCATAAGTCCCCTAGTTTGAGATGGGCTTGACTTGTTGAGCATATCTCAAACTAGAAAAAGGAAGACTAGGCATAATTACCATGTAAATTTATCGATATCTTACAAAAATTAGCTTCTTAGCCACTCTCAGTAATTAGCAAGAATTCATGCTAATTTTGTAATTTTTGGAAATATTTGGGGTCGGGAAATAAATATTCCTTCAAGAATATTTTTGGGTCATATGATGTCAACACATTAATTAGATAATGAGTTGGGCCTCTAGCACATAGACTAGGAAGCTTTTTATTAGAGAACCTTTAGGACTTGTTAGGCCCGTTAGGATTCCAATTCTAAAGCATTGATTCTCCATCTTGCCTCATTTTCCGACTTTGAAGAGACAAAGAGAGTTAGGGAGAGGAGAGAGCTTGAAGTGGAGAGAAATGAGCATTTCAAGAGAGCATTTTTTCTCTAAATTGAAAGGTAAGGTAACCCATCGAAATCTTTCACGTTACTTGTGGGGATGGGGTTATGTTGCACAAAACGATGTGTCCACGTGCAAGTTGTTCTGATCAATGCGGCCACACCGATGCATCACGTCGTGTCATCCACGTCGGTCGAAACCAATATGGTGACATCACCAACACGACGTGGTGACATCATTCAGTAGACGTGCCACGTCAGTTTCGACCAACTTGGCATCGACTTGGCTGCTCGTCACCGTGATTGTGGTGACATTACGTGCTTGGTAGGTTGGTTATATATCGAATTTACCTCTTTGTTGAGTTGTATGATCTTGTTGTCACGTTTGTAGAATTCATAAATTCCTTAATAGTGTAGTTTTGTGTGGAGCTTTACCTTGTATTTGACTTTGTTTACAATATTGAATTGGAGGTGATCGTCAAAATTGGGTTTCCACGCCACTACCGTGAGCATTACCCTATGAGGTCTAGGAACCACACAGAGAAACGTTACCATTCACCTCGTCGGGTAGATCAATATTGTTGGTCGGGTACTCGCTAATTAGGAGGTTGAGATGCATCTCTACTCATGAGACATTATATAGATCGCCTTCACACGGTAATTTACTTATTCCCAACTTGCCTTTTTTGAGATTATGGGGTTAGGGAAACGGTTCCCTATTGAGTATTTTGATGAGCATATTGGTTCGCACTCCGAGCTTGGGTCGGATTATGAGGATGATAGGAATATGGAGAGCCACTGTAGTTGTGAGAGAGATGAGCACTTGGTTGATGATTCAATTTTGTCCGACGATTTATATATTGATCATGGTGCATCCTACGAGTCGTCCTCAGAGGGAGGAGAGGAGGATGATAGTGATTACGAGGCTAATCCTCGTGTTAGACGCCATGATGGTGATGATGTTGACGTTGTTGTGGAGCATGTGGATCCTGGAAGGGATAATGATGAGGGGGATAAGGTATACAACGAGGAAGGTGATTAACCTCTGTGTACATTGCAAACCCTCATCAATATAGAGGACATTGTTTCCAAGCTTACGAAAAAGGAGACGGTGGAGAACATGAGGGAAGAGTTTGACATACCACTCGGGTATGAGGTGATTATTCCAAGGCTGGTGATAGGATGCATCTCCTCTTGAGGGGGTGCATTATCATTTTCTCCGCTTCTCTAGCCACAAGGCTTAGATTTCCTGTAGTTACCGATTTTCGGGATATTTTAGTGAGCATTAACTTGAATCTAACTCAGTTTATGCCAAACAAATATGCAGCCCTTGTGGGTTTTGTGGTGGCTATGAAATCCAAAGGATTTCAATGCAATATTGACGACTTTTGGTATTAATTTTGCATGCAGTTTAACCAGAAAGCTGGTGCCAATTCTGGCTTTTATTACTTATCATGTTAAAGATAACTATGGTAAGCATTGGAAAGAGCGGTTTATTTATATCAAAGAAAACACTCGAGGCGAGTTTGATTGCTTCAGTTGGAATTGGACTAATGTTGATGTGTGGCCCGAGAGGCCTAGTGATGGGGGTGGTAGAAAATGGAGGTTAGTGGCACTTCAGGCTAATCCCTTATTTTATCCGGCCACGAGTCTTCATGAGGTACTGAGAGCGAGTCGTATATTAGTTGTTGAGGACACAGGGATTGAGACTTTGGGTATAAGTTTTGTTTCTGCATCTATGTGATTTATACTTACCTTTGCATGTATGCATGACTTGTATCTAGCATTTTGGTATTGTGTTCTCATCTGTTCTTTTTTGTCCTTTGTAGTTGACATGGTGAGAGACAGATCAAAGGAAATGCGCAGGGTCGCTACAAGGAATAGGGTACCCGCTGGCTAGGTGCCCACTTGCGGTAAAGGTAGAGGGAACCGTGGAGGCCGCAATGCCTTGAATGCCTCTGATGAGAAGATGCGGGATGCCCCCGTTATGGAGCAGGGTTCTAGCGGTAGTTTGAACGCATGAGATGCAGTTGAGGAGAGGCTCCTTATGTTGTTGCGGACCCACCTGAAGTAGTGGTTGTTAATGAAGAGGCTTTTGAGCGTGGTGAGATAGGGACATTGCCGCCCAGACCTGAGGCCAGGTCAAGTAGTGGTGCTAGTGCATCTCACGAGTGGGCTAGAAGCAATAAGGAAATAGGCCAAGGCTAAGAAGAAGGCTAAGGAAGCCGAGAATGATGGGGGCAAAGGGGCACACTAAGAATAAAGAGCTATTGTAGAGCCTATTGAGGCTCCAAGTATCGCTGCTCGGCGCATTTGCCATAGCTGTTGGAAGACCTCGAAGTATCTTGCCGAATATCCCAATGATCATCCTGAGAGCATTGTGCGGTTGAGCATGAAGTTGGGCCATAATGAAGAGCTTAATGATTCATATGCCTTAGTCTTAGTCGGTAGCATCAAATCGATGGTGAACCACGAAGAGGTCATTCAATAGGTAGGTGGAAGAGAGGACTTAAGGCGTTTTGTTTGCCATGGCCAGATATTGGTAATAACTTGACCTTGTCTTTTTGATTTCCACTATCTTATTTTTGTGAACATGGTCTTACTTGTGCTTTTTGGGCCTTTTCAGTCCATGTTATTTTCAAGGGTGCTCATCAATTAAAGAGCGTGAAACTACCATTAAGAGATTGGAGCGTGAGCTAGAGGCGGCCAAGAAGGCTTAAACCGAAGCTTTCAAGCAAGGACAGTCTGCGATAAGATTTTCCCTTTATGAGAACTCTTATTAAACTGATTACCTTTTAGTGTTGTTATTTTTCATGAAGATAATTGTTTGTACTTGGCATTGTTGAACAACTAGAGATGTTGAGAGTAAGGTAAAGTGGTTAATGAGTTCCTGGCGTCTGATACCTGGAAGCATATTGCATGGCACGTGGCGTCATTGACAATTGAAAGGGATACAAGGATTGTATGAGCGATATCGTATACTACGACGAGATGAGCCCGGATTTTGATCCTGCTTGATACTTTTTGGATGTAAACTACTGGATGAGGATTACATGGAACTTAATACTGAAGAAAAGGCCAATGATGATCCTATTACAGAGAGTACATATGCTTTTAGCAGTTGGAAGAGTCGACGTAGACTTTGGCTTTGTGACATTGATCTACTCGCGCAAGACGAGGTGGTAGAGGATCGAGAAGTAGAGAAGGTTCTGCCTGCAGATGTGGAGGATGTCGAGGTTCTGCCTGCAGATGTGGAGGATGTCGAGGTTCTGCCTGAGGCAAATGTCACCTCTCCCGTTGCTTTTGAGCTTTTAGAGTGCACATAGCATGTCATGGCCCACACCGGGGCACTAGCTGCTCCACTTGTTACTCTAGAAGTATTTCTCGCGCGACGAAATTGTTCTACCTTGAATGCACAAAACATGCGTATATACATTTTATCTGATTCAAGTATTGCCGGACTGAACTCATGTGAGCTGCAGATTTCGAGCATTTTGGTCTCAGATGATGCACGTGACAAAGATAACTTATATGTCATTGTGGATACTCGTACCTTTCTGTAAGAGGCAGATGCGGCGTTTATGAGGTTGTGACCGTGACTGCAGTTTGAGCATTCGCTCAGATTCACGTATTCAGTCATGTTGACTTAGTGTTGATGTATATGCCGTATTATGTCAAGAGCATGGAATAGATGAGTACTGAGCTCGATCTAGAATTGACACCATGTAGGTGTGTTAGGTATGTGAACCGTAATACACGACATTCATATGGAATGTGTGCTTTAGATGAGAATTGTGCTCAATCTAGTTTCTGACACCAAATTAGTGTGTAACTCGTGGGAGCTGTAATGCACGACATTCTTTTGGAAAGTGTTCTTTATATGAGAATTGAGCTCGGTCTAGTTTATGACACCAAGTTAAGTGTACTTTTCTCATTGTAAAACGGCTTGGGCATTTGCATCAAGTTGAATGTGGAGGTGACCCAGCTAGGGGGTTCTACTCCTTCATTTTTTCCCTTGAAAAATGAAATTTGGGCTCTTGGGTCACGTTGTGCTACTTTTTTTTTTATCTTCGAGAAGAGCAAGTTGAAGCGTTTGCAATTGGCTTTTGACCAGGTTATCTACGTATCTCCAGTAAACTCGAGAATCAAGTCTCTGTAGTTTATTTAGTTTATTACATCATTTTATTCGTGAAAATGGTAAAAACTGCAATGAGCTAAGGAGAATTATGGATGCTATTGTTAGGCATAAAAGTTTCGAAGGTTCTGGTCATTCCAAGGACGTGCTAGATTGCGACCGTCCATTTCCTACAGATAGTAGTAGCCTTTGAAGCTAGCTCGGGTAACCTTGTAAGGTCATTCCCAATGTGGTTGGAGTTTGCCAATGCGCTTGTGGGTCTCGATTCTTTTCAAGACTAAGTCCTTACTTGGAACTGTTTGAAGCGGACCAGTTTGTGGTAAGACTTAGCCATCATTGTCTTGTAGGCTTGATTACGCTTGTATGCCTCGTCTCGGGTAGAGGCTATGAATTCCAAGTCCTCGAAGCGCATTCTTGTCGCTTCTTTTTGGTTGTCAGTTAGTACGCACTGTGTTGGCATAATGACTTCCGTAGGTATAACTGCTTATGAGCTGTAAACTAGTAGAAATGGTGTTTGGCTGGTCTAAGTTCTTGTGGTTGTGCGATAGGCCCATTGTATCACAGGCAGAGCTTCTTCCCAAGATTCCTTGAGTTTGTGCATTCTCTTCTCAACATATTTCACAAAATTACTGTTTGTATTTTCTACTTGACCGTTTTCTTGTGGATGATAAACTGCCGTGAAATGCTGAGGGATACCTATATCTTTGCACCATGCCTGAACGTTCTATTCCGTGAACTGCATGCCATTATCTGATACGAGTACTCGCAGTATTCCAAATAGTATATGATCTGTTCCCATATGACTTCAATGATGTTATGCTCCGTAATGGAGGAGAATTCTTGAACTTCAGCCCATTTGATAAAGTATTTGACTGTGACAACTAGAAATCTCTTTTGCCCCTTCGCCGTTCGGAAGGGTCCAACTATATCGATGCCCCATTGATCAAATAGGCATGATGCCTCCATTGGTTTGAGAGGTTGTGCATGAACATTCGTAAGATGGGCAAAGATTTGAAAACTTTTGCATCTTCTGACAAGATTCATTGCATCTTTAGGCAGGGTTGGCCAATAGTAACCTTGACGCAACACCTTTTGAGCTAATGAGTGCCCTCCTGAATTAATTCCGCAAGCTCCACTGTGTATTTTGTGTAGCACAATATCCGTTTGACGAGGTGATAGACACCGTAGGAGTGGTCCTTCAAAGGATTTTTGTAGAGCTTATCATTGAAGATGCTGAAAAGATGTACGTAGTATTTTAGTATTTGTCCCACAACGGAGTTTCTTGGAAGATTTCCCTTCTTGAGGAAAGTGTAGATCTCATCCTCCCAAGAAGGTTCAAATATGATTGGCATGGCCTGAGCGACTCTTTTGAGAGTTCCTTAATGTCGAGTCTTGCCTATGGCGGATTCCTCTACTGCTAGTAAGATGATTCTCTTTTCAGTGTAGACCTCTATTGAAGTGGCAAACTTGGAAAGCGCATCGAACTTGATGTTCTCACTTCTTGGAAACTGACACAATGTAAAAATAGTAAAAGACTTCACAATATCTTTAAGCTTGTTCAAGTAGAGGATCATGGTGTCCTCCTTCGCTTCGTACGAGCCGTTGAAGTGATTGGCCACACATTGCAAATACATGTAAACTGCAAGGTGTTTTACCCCCAATGAGCTTTCCATTGAGGTGCCGACAAGAATATCTTTGTATTCTGCCTCGTTGTTAGTTACGACAAAGTTTAGACTGATTGTGTATTCGAATACTCTAGCGTTGGGGGATCTTAGGTATACACCTACTCCTCTGCCTTTGTTTGTAGATGAGCCATCAATATGTAATGTCCATGAAGCTTCTCCTATTTGTATGGTAGCAACTTGTGCTTCTTGACCTTGTGCCCTTCTGAGGGTTTCTGCAACGAAGTTGGCTAGGACTTTTGTGCTTTGATAGCTGTTTTGGGGCGGTACTCTATTGCGTTCTCGCCTAGCTCTATGGACCATTTATCCAGACTTCCGGAGGTTTCGGGCTTCAACAACACCTTTTTGAGTGAGTTGTCAGTTAACGACACAATGGGGTGTGACTGAAGTAAGGACGTAGTTTTTGTGTCGTGACGACGACAGCCAAAGCGAATTTTTCTATCTCGATGTAGTTGTTTTCTGCAACCTAAAATACTTTGGAGATGTAGTATATTGGTTGATGGACTATGCCCTCCATGCATACCAATACTCTGCTAAGAATGTTCTCGAATACCGCAAAAGAGAGATACAAAGTTTCTCCCTCGTTTAGTTTTGCCAACAATGGTGGGGAGGAGAGATACTGCTTGAGTTGCATGAGAGCTTATTCGTATTCATCGGTCCATTCGAAGTCCTAATATTTCTTAAAGACTTTGAGAATGGAAAGCTTTTCTCTACTGCAGTTGAGATGAACCTTCCTATAGCAGATTTACCTTCTCCAAAAAGTGTGTGAGATGAACCTTCCCGACGAGGCATTGAACATCTCGCACGCTTTTTGGAGAAGGTAAATCTGCTATAGCTTTTATCTTGTCGGGATTTGTTTCGATCCCTCTTTGGTTGACCATGTAGCCAAGGAATTTTCCTTCGTTGACTCTGAATGTGCATTTCTTCAGATTTTGTTTCATGCCGTATTGTCTCATGATCAAGAAGGCATTCATGAGATGATCCACATGATCTTCAATTTTGATACTTTTGACAAGCATGTCGTCGATGTAGATCTCCATGGTTTTACCGATGTGGTCATAGAACATCTTGGACACCATCCGTTGAAAGGTGGAGCCACCATATTTGAGACTGAAAGGCATGACTCTATAGCAGAATACTCCTCTATCTGTGACAAATGCACTTTTGATCGTGTTGTAGATGACCATCAGTATTTGACGAAATCCACTTTGAGCATCCATCATGCTTAGGAGTGCGCATCTTGTTGTTGAGTCGACTAGCAAATCGATCCATGGTAGAGGGAATGGATCTCTAGGACAATGCTTGTTAAGGATTGTGCAGTCTACACGCATGCTTCAATATTGGTTGGGCTTTGGTACGAGAATTATGTTAAGGAGCCATTCTGAGAAGCGTACTTATTGCATATGGCGAGCGGATAATTTTACAATTACTTCCCTGTCAGCACAACGTTCTTTTATTTGCCGAAGTTCCATTTCTTATGTCTAACAGGTTTTGCCTCTAGATAGACATTCAACCTATGTACAACAGTACGAGGATCAATAGATTTTAGGTTGCTATCGGTCTATGCGTAGATATCCATGTTGTCGCAAAGATATTAGATAAGCTTGAGTTCCACATTTTCCAACATGTAGGTGGCGATGTGTGTCATTTTTTGTTAAATTAGTTGGAGACAGACATATCTCTGTTGATTCACCCAAATGTTTGACTCTAGCCGTGCTAGCTAGTTGTTGTATTATTTTATAGAGTCTCTTGTCCTCAAACTTTGGTGATATCTCAATTTCAATGATGTTGACGGGAGTATTCTTGTTTGACGGCTTTTGCAGTGCTGGCATTTTTACCGTATCACCAAGAGTGTTGATCATGTTGACTTCTAGGGTCAGATCTGCTTGAAAGAATGACATAAAATATCCAAGCTTCTTTGTAGTCTCCGTGGACTTCACCTGCACCCCATTTGGTGGAAAGTTTCTTCGTCTGATGATATGTCGATACCACTACCTTGAAATTGTTGAGACCTGGGCGGTCGATGATTATGTTGTAACCAAATGGTGAGTCGCGATGAGGTACTCTATGTTTTGAGTACTTCTTAATGGAGCAGTCCCGAATGAGGTAGGAAGCATGACTGTTCCAACTGCTGTAACTCTTGAACCTCCAAAGCCGTATAGCAGGGTTGTTACCATTTTCATGTGCATTTCGCCTAAAGAGATGACATTAATGGAGATTTCGTTGTCAATCAAGATTTGCTAGATGTTGTGTTTTACAATGTCTAGGCTTATGACTAATGGGAGATTCAAACTCTTGGCTTCCAAGGCTTCTGGATCGAGCTTTACTTCATCAATTATGTCAAAATTCAACGCATCTTCTATTGCTTCTATCATGGCTACGTATGGGATACCCATTGATAGTTGTCTTATTCCATATCACGTGTAATTCTTTTGCATTCTTTGTTCGAGTCTCCGTCAGTTGGGTCTCTAGATATCATAGCAACGTCGTTCGAAATTGGCATTCTAGCAATCATGTAGCTTATCTCTCGAGGAACCATACGACATCTTGCGCGACATGTTTCATCGGCTTCTTTCATTGTCAAGAATATTGAACTGTAGAATTTGTACTCTTCTTGTTTGAGTTTTCAACGCGTAGTCTCACTTTGAAAGTGAACTCGCAGAGATGACTATGACCCTCTTCCTTATAACATTGAAAGACTAGGGACTTCCCATGTTGTATTACGCAGAACTTGTAGAGTTTTGCTCATGCTTTTGTAGCATCAGACTCTAGTGTGGCCATTTATTTGTGCAGATTCTGCCTCGGCCATTCTTTGATGTTGGTACCTACAATCATATTAATAACTCCCTTAACGAGAATATTGTCAGTATCATACCTTATGACCGAGATGGGGTTCGTTTGGAAACATTGTAGATGTCATGCATGGTGGTGGTAATCGGGAGTTTTTCTCTCAGAGAAGATCTTCCTTGTTTTGTACGACTCTTATCATTCTTCTTGTTACAACGTGAGTCGTTCTGTTTATGTTAGGTGTTTTCCTTTCTGACATTTTTCATTTTGTTGCACTTCCAAATCTCCATATCGCATTGAGTGGTCAATCACGTTGATCTGTTCGATGGTCTGTGTTTTTTGCCTCAAAAGTTCGTTGGCTAGCAATCTATTTCTCAAGGTGTAGAACAAGATATTTGTGATACTCTGAGCGGAGGGCATTTCAACTCGCTGCATCTCGGTATTGAACCGTCTGATGTAGTCTCTGGTTGATTCATCGTTGATTTGTATGATAGTCTTGAAGTATTATTGTGTCAATTGAGTCCGCTTCTATGTGGCAAATTGTGACTTGAACATTATTCTGAGCTGGTCATACGTATGTATCGAAAGCAGCAAAATCATCGAAAATTAGTCTTGTGCTACATAAACGAGAGTGATAGCGAACAATCAAGCTTGTATGCCTTTTGAGTAGCCTCTCAAGTTGAGCATTCCATCTAGCACATGCAAGTGAGAACTCGTGTCCCCTTTACAATTGCAGGTTGGCACGTTCGGAATTTCTCGGTCTCGACCTAGCACACTTCGTTGCATGTCGGGTGAGAAGGGAGAAGCCTCATCCACAAATTCATCGACTGCCAGTAGAGTCCTTCTAGTGAGGCCAGAAGGAGTGATTCTAGCGGGATCCCCTTCTCTTATTTTTTGGAGAAAAGGTTATGGCCTTCCGATGCATTGTTGACCTTGTTTTACATATCCACGATCTACGCGTGATCTATTATGCATAGTAGATGCAGCAAAATATGAAGGAGATGGCGAGGGTTGAGCTCTCCTGCTATGTGGGTCTCAGCGATCCTCAAAAAATAGTGCAGTATTTGTCGTTCTCCTTTCACGTGTATGCCCCTAGGAGTTATACATTGGGATTGATAGTTAGTTTCACCGAAATGCAGAACACAAATTGGAGGCGGCGGTGCCGGATTTGCAGTCAAGTGTTGTCTAACCATATTCAGCAGTTGATCAAACTACATGGGAGGAAGTGGCAACGCATTTGTTGATGCAATGTTTCTAGTGTGAACATTTGTTGGTGCAGCGGGAGGAACTTTTTGATCAGTGGCTTATGGTTGTTGCTGATGAGTTACCACTTGCGAAGGCGTGTTAGAGTGAGTCAAAGATGCATTCCGAGAAGTAGTAGGTTGTATACGTGTTGCAACCATCACTACAACAGAAATGACCTTTTTCGACGGGGGAAAAACCGTCGAAGAAGGCCCATTTTCCGTCGGAAAAGACCTTTTTCGATGATTAGGCTTCGTCGGAGAAGAGTTTTTTCGACTGCCAACTGCCATCGGAAATACCGACGTCGTTTTTCGACAATATTGTAACGTCGAAAAGGGGTCTTTTCTGACGACACAATACCGTTGGAAAAGACTCCAATACCGTCGAAAAATACTTTTTCGACGGTATTGTGCTGTCGGAAAAGACCCATTTTTCGATTATATAATACCGTTGGAGAACGGGACAAAATATTTTTTTAAAAAATGAAATTTTGTATATGCGTATTTAAAAAAAACGTATTAAATAATTTGAATCTGTATTAAAAAAATTGAATATGTATTAAATAATTTGGATACGTATTAAATAATTTGAATAAAAAATTGAAAAATATATATAAATATTATTTCCTACGGTTTAAAACCATTGGCATGGTGATACTCATAAAAAAACATTTGCACAATTTTGTGTTTTTTCCCAAAAAAAAAGCTTTTTTGTTTGTTAAATCCTCTCTCAATTTCCTAATTTTATCCCAAAATCTTATTGTATATATAGTTAATAAAAGGGAAAACGACACTTACACCCCTGAACTTTTAGCCCGCGAGCACTTACACTCCCGAACTTTTTTTTGGAGCACTAACACCCCAAGCTTATTTTTTGAAAGTTTCGTACCCCTCGTGACACCCCCCACACGTGCGAAAGGGAATATTTCACACAATCTTGGTCTCCACGTGCACGTGTCATCCAAGACTAAGGGCAAAATCGGTAATTTAGGGGTGTAAGTGCTCGGGAGCCAATAGTTCAGAGGTGTAAGTGTCCTTAGTGTTTCACGCGAACCCAAAGATTCCATAGAATATTCCCTTTCGCACGTGTGGGGGGTGTCATAGGGGGTACAAAACTTTCAAAAATTAAGCTTGGGGGTGTTAGTGCTCCAAAAAAAAGTTCAGGGGTTTAAGTGCTCGCGAGCTAAAAGTTCAGGGGGGTAAGTGTCGTTTTCCCTTAATAAAATATAAAAGTAGAATTATTTATTACAAATAAAACATAAATATAAACAAATTTGTAATATATAGATAAATAAAACTGGGCTATTATTATGAAAGTACTAATATATATATATATGAAATTAAAAATAATAATAATGTAAGTAAACAAAATATATATGATAAGATAAAAATAATACATAAAATATAAGTAAGAAAAGTATTTGAAGAAAGAATTGGGAGAGGAAATGTAGGGAGATATAATTGATTGTTTGTATATGAATGAATGAATTTTAGGTGTAAAATTTGGGGTATTTGTAGATTTGGGAGGGAGAATGGTGTCACGTCACCGATCCGGGTGAAACACCACCCGAAAAAGGTCTTTTACGACGTCACGATGCCGTTGAAAAAGACCCTTTTTTCGATGGCACTATGTCGTCGGAAATAATCAAAGCCACCGACCCCACCTTTTTTCCGTTGGCACTTTTTCGGAAAGGCAAGTGCCGTCGAAAATTAGTTTTACCCATTTCCGACGGCCGACTCCGTAGGATGCCGTTGGAAATGGGCCAATTTGTTGTAGTGCATGATGCCATTGAGATAGTGCGTCTAGGGGTTTCCTAAGTAAGTAACCTATTCTAGGAGAGGATACGATGATGTATTCTTGAGACTGGGCTCAACGCAGGGTCGAACTGCCTATGTCTCTCTCTGAGGAGAAAGAATCAAGAGGGACGTGGTTTGTTATTCAATTTTGCCCGCTAGAGGGACTTATTTGATGTGATGCAAGCTCGGGAGCTGTATGCATTCTTTTGCCCATAGGCTCAATTTGGACTATCCCATAGAATGTATGTCTCATTGTCGAGGCCCAGTGGCCAAAGTGTCAACCGTTGTTTGGGTGTTATCAAGATCTGAGATCATTTGGGCAACTTAATGGCATTGCAATTCATCGAGCTCCAGAGACTCAGGATTGGGACCTTGGTGATTTGCACCACGAAGTGGTCAAATACCGGGTCAAATTTCTCTCATACTTAATTCTAATTGTTGACATTTAAATGACTATGGAAAATTAGATGAGAAAATACTCTAAGTATTTTGGTTTATGTACTTCTGGTCGACGTGGAATTGTTGAAGTGCCAAAAGTGTTGACGTTGATTTTGTTGTTGTGGAAACGTGTGACGTGAAACACTGTTGATGTGCCTTGAATTGAAGAGCCAAACAGGTTGACATAGAATGCTTGACGTGCCCAAAAGTATTGACTTGGATGCTTAACATGCTTTCTCTCACTAGAATTCTAGATAAAGTCACAACATCAAAACTTCCAAGTGAGCTTCCCCTCAATTGTTTAACCCCTCAAATGAAGAAGTGAGGGGGTATTTATAGAAAATCGAGAGGGTAAGGCATGAGAGAGCATGCCTACACACATTAAAGGTGAGGAATAGGAGTGCACCATAGAGCCGATGCACCTGTGCCACACCGTACTGGACCCTAGTGTGGTCCGAATGACCGACATGCCACGCAGCATGTTGGGATTGACCGACGCGCCATGGCATGTTAGATTTTGGCTGACGTGTCTAGGGCATGTTGGTGTTGACCAATGTGGTCAATCATCCGGCGTGGCTTGTTTGACTGACGTGCCATGTCGGTTTGATCAATGTGGCTCAATTCTGGTGTCGTTTGATGACGTTGTGTTGTCCGGACTTCGTATTTGCCATTTTGCTATAATAGACATTTTTCTCGAGATTAATGGTATTATCCCGAGGGTCGCGTTGATATGGCATCTCAATAAATCTAATCCGATTGGGAGACAATTGCCTTTCGATCAGTCTACTCCAAGTTATTCCTAAGATGATTAGGCACTTTAGAAGTGTCGTAATTATGGCACACCAACAGTTTTCCTTGTATCGTAGGCAACCATCGGTATTTGATGAAATCCACTTTGAGCATCCATCATGCTTTGGAGCGTGCATTCTGTCGTTGAGTCGACTAGCAAATCGATCCATGGTAGAGGGAATGGATCCCTAGGACAATGCTTTAAGATATGTGTAGTCTACGTACATGCACCAATTTTTGGTTGGGCTTTGGTATGAGAACAATGTTGCTGAGCTATTTCGAGAAGGGTACTTTGTAGATGTGGCGAGCGGCCAATTTTATGGTTACTTCCCTATCAGCGGCAACGTTTTTTTCTTTGCTAAAGTTTCGTTTGTTCTGTCTGACAGGGTTTGCCTCTGGATCGACATTCAACATGTGTACTACAATAGGAGGATCAATAACTTTTAGGTCACTATCGGTCCATGCAAAGATATCCATGTTTTCGCAAAGACATTGGATAAGCTTGTATTCCACATACTATAGCATGGTGATGTCGATGCGTGTATTTTTTGTTGAATCAGATGGAGACATACATATCTCTTTTGATTTGCCCAGAGGTCCGACTCTAGCTGTGCTACCCAGTTGATGTCTGATTTTGCGGAGTGTCTTGTCCTCAAACTCTGGTAATATCTCTATTTTGATGATGTTGTCGAGAGTATTGTTGTATTGCGAGTCAAACAGAATGACGTGGAATTCTTGACGTGCTTTCTCTCACTAGAATTCTAGAGAAGTCAGAGCATCCAAGCTTCAACCTGCAAAGTGAGCTACCCTTCAAGTGTTTAACCCCTCAAATGAAGAGGTGATGGGGTATTTATAGAAAATGGGGAGCGTAAGGGCTGAGAGAGCATGCTTACACACATTAAAGGCGAGGAAGAAAAATGGGTGCACCATAGGGCCAGTACACCTGCACCACACTAGACCGGATCCCGTGGTGGTCCTGATGACCATAGTACCACGTGGTACATCGGGTTTGAGCAACGTGGTCAACTGTGCCACGTTGATTTGACCGATGTGGCCAGGTTTGATCAGCGTGTCACGTCGGTTTGACTAACGTGGCATGGGTTTTGGTGTCGTGTCACGAGTTGAGTCGTTCGAACTGTATTTCTGATATTTTTCCATAACATACCATTTTTTCAAGGTCAATGGTATTGTCCTGAGGTTAACGTTGATTTGGTGTCTCGTGTGGTCTAATCAGATCAGGAGGGAATTGCCTTTCTGTCCCTCTACTCTGAGTTATTCCTGAGATGACCGTGCCTTTTAGATGTGTCATATATATGGCACACCAAGCGTCTTCTTTAAAATCGGGGAATTGTGCCACAAGGACCCTATAAATAAGTGACGGAATGCCAAGAGAGCAACGAAACTGTAGAAAAGCCTCACAATACATGCACGCAAACACAAGTTTACCCAGATCAATCTCAACATCCGTACCAATGTGATAGAGTATCGATGCAATAACGGAGCTCATAGTAGAGATTCGTGTGCAGGGCATTCAATGAGGAACAATAATGCTAAATAAGAGATTTTACCTTGTGGTGAGGTCGCTAGTGGTAAGGGCAAACCCACTAGGACAACAGGTAACCGAACCGCCAGTGAGTTCAATTGAAACTTTTGCAAGGTTCTTCTCCATTCGCAACTCTGATTGATTGGCAATATCAATCTCAGGGGTGCCCATGACAGTTGACAAGAGCTATGGCATGATGGTGCAAATGCGATTTTGCACAAAGACCTTGTGATGTTGAAGAGAGCCCTCAACATCCAGTTGCATGGTCATGTTTGCATATAACTCCATGACAATAGAGCTATTGTAGCCCACGGCCTGTGTTGTGTTGCATCTAACCACACTCTACTCTTCATAAGAGAAACCACATCGGTTTTGGCAAATGATTCCACCACCAAAGGTTGTTCATCCACCATTATCCGATAGAGATAGTCACTGAATTTCACATTGGCCTCATGGGTGTTAAAATGAGGGGAATATGCCCTAGCAACATTTAAAGCAGTAGAAACAGAAGCAACATCAGAAAGAACCCCAAATTTCTCAGAGGAATGAGGTGTATCCTTATTCATGGGCGGGGTCGGTGTTGGTCGTTGCTTCTTGGCAGGTGGTTCACTTTTCTCTTTTTAGTCAACAACAATAACTACTTCCTCTTCTTTAACTTTCAATCGAGGAGTGAGAAGCAATCTTGTGAAGCTTGCAACCTCGGGGTAGTTTCTTGGCGCTTGCCTTGGTGCATTTCAAAGTTGCAACTTCAGAGGTGGCAAGAGTATGCTGAGCAACAGATTTTGGTGGAATAGAGGATTCAACCGTGCCTATTTAAGACCATAGACGGATGTTTTTAATCTTAAAACATGTGTAAGAAAATGCGGCTCAACAAACCCTTTAGGCTGTTCTACGAAAACTTCTTCATTTAGGAAACTATTTAAAAATAGACTTTTAACATCCATTTGAAAAGTTTGAATCGTAAGACACATGCAACAACAAGCATAAGTCGAATAGGTTCTAGTTTTGCAACTGGATGAAATGTGCCATCGTAGTCCACGTCTTCCACTTGAGAGTAGCCTTCAGCAACCAACTCTGCTTGCATGGCTTCAATCCATGCTTCTATTAGCAATGATTCCTAGACATTATTTGGTTCGCTTTTGGAGGTATAACTAAAAAATCGAACCATTTGGTCATACTTCTTTCGAGGGAGATCTCGAGTTCGTATACCTTCGTCCATTTTTCCAATTACAGATCCGGGTGGATGATTCTTCTTAATATGAGGAGGTTCTTCCCCGTGACTTGTAGTAGGTTGAATTTTTGAATCCTCTATATTCTGGACTATTGCTATTGCAACATCGAAAGAAGTTTCAATTTCCCTAAGTTCATCATGGTCTAAATCCTTACCATCATGAGTTAATTCAATCATTTAAGTGATCTCAACTTCGGAAGACGCAGATGCGAAATCCCCATAATCATCAAATTTGACATTAGAGGATTCAACAACAGTCTGAATGTGCATTTTAAAGATTCTATACGAGTGACTATTGCGAGAGTAACCAACAAATATGCCCAAGTCAGATTTCGATTGCATATTACCTCTTTGCTCTCGATCATATAAAACATAGCAAGTACATCCAAAGATGCGTAAATGATGTACACTTGGACGTTTACCTTTCCATACCTAATAGGCATTAATGTTTGTACCTGGATGTAAGTATGCTCGGTTTAAAGGTAGCATGCAATATTTGTTACTTCTGCCCAAAAACGTTGAGCCATTCCTTTTGAATTTAGCATAACCCGAGCAATCTCAACAGCGGTCTTGTTCTTAAGCTCAATAACTCCATTCTGTTGTGGAGTACTTGGTGTTGAAAACTCATGAAATATCCCTTTATCATTGCAGAATGAATTAAAATTGAATTTTTTAAACTCCTTACCAAGTCACTTGGGATTCTTTTAAATTTTAAATCTTTCTCTATTGTAACAGTGTTACATATGTTTTTAAAAACAATAAAGATTCATTTTTCTCTATGAGAAATCCCAACCCAGGTAAAACGTGAGAAGTCATCAACATAAACAAAGATGTACCAAAATGCTTTCCTTTTAAATTGGCCCTACTAGACCCATGTGAAGTAGTTTAAGGATCCTTTTGGAAGGAGTACGTTGCAACACAACATGACTACTCTTCTTTTTCATTCCTTTTGGACACAATCCACACTTCACTAAAGTCTTAGGACCACTTTTGGATAAACCTCTCACGATTTTGACATTGTGTAGCTTGGCAAGTGTCTTGAAATTGATATGTCCCATCCTTTAGTGCCAAAGATCTGCATAATTGTTAATACTAAAGTTGCAAGTGAGAGCTCTCATAACTGAGTTACATTTAGATATAGTGTAGCAATGTTTTATGTTTCTAAGTCCTTGTAGAACTCAATTCTCATTTTGATCAATAACTCCACACTCGTCTTTAGTAAACTTTACAAACAGGTCATCATCACACAACTGAAATATACTAATTAAGTTAGCATGCAATCTATCTACATAAAAGACATCTCTAAGTTTAGGAAATCCTTTCACATTCAATGTTCCTCTTCCATGGATTTTTCCTTGGTTACCATCCCCAAAAATGACATCCTCCTTGCGTTCATCCATGAAGTTGCTCAGGATGCTCTTGTCTCATGTCATGTGCCTAGAGTTGGAGTTAGAAGATTGTTAGGAAACAGAGTTGCAAGCAACAAGGCAGGTAATTGTTTTGGTATATTTATCTACCGAAAGTTTCTTTACAGATTTTACAGGTGCAATAGTATGTGCAGTTTTCTTTGCCTTCTTTCTTTTATTGTTCTTCTCATGTCGGGGTGGGTTCGCAAGGTGTAGGGGATTGTTATTCCCACAGCTGGTAGCAGTATGGTTGAATGTTCCCCTTCACCCCATAACGATGGCACGTTGGCACAAACCTGCTTCTCTGTGATATGTCAACAGAAAACGGTAAAGAGTAAGTATTGTTCAAGTTGTAACTAGGATTTACATGAGTATTCTTTTTGTGAATGTTTGAGGAATCAAATGAAATTTCCACTCCTCTAGGTATTCGTTTCTTCTTTGACTGTAACATTTGTGTTCTTAAGAAATTTTGGTTCACCATTCTTCACGAATCCCACTATAGATTTTCCAGTTGTTACTCGCTGGGTGTCCAGAATTCTCTCTAGCTTCTTACTTCCATGAGTTAGTGGCTTTACAGCCTTCATGACCGATTTTAATTCTTTCTGGGTGAAAATTAGAAAGTCGTTCATTGCCTTTTGAACTGCAGGTGTTGTTTCCAGATCCTCAGTGAGGTGATCCTTCCTGATTGAAAGTGCAAGTAATTTCCTTTCATGCTCCAGAATCTTGTTATTCATTTTGACTAGACTCCCATATGGTGTTAGGATCTTGAACTAAGATTCTAGTTCGGCATTCCGTTCACAATGACTTCATACTTTGATAAGGCCATCTTACTATCACTTCGATCTGGATCCCCATCATCTGAATCACTATCGGATTTAGTAAGAATGCCAGTTGCAACAGCCATGTTTGTTCTAGGTGACAAAGAGACGAATGATAAAAATGCAACATTAGAAATTTCTTTAGTGTCTTCATCGATGTTGTCAGATTTGTCATTAGTCCATGATGTTAATAGTGCCCGACTTTTGTTTTTCTCAAGCAGGTTGGCACAATAGGCTCTTACGTGCCCAAAACCTTGACATTCTCTGCTTTTAATACCTCTTCCAGTCTTTTTGCTATTAATTCTACTTGTAGCAGAAGGCTTTTTAAATGTATCAGAGGGACTAGCAACAGTGTGGGAAGGCTTACATTTATTCCAGTGTTTGTTCATTTTGTTGAACCTTTTCATGAGAAGTGCCATAGACTATATTAGATCTGTGCTTGAGGAATTTTGTTGGAGATTTTCCGGAAGTGCGACTCCTTTAGAAATTGCATCGCCTTCTCTTTTTAGCTTCATTTCCAATGTAGTGCATGATCCTATTAGATCAGCAAGTGGTAGAATTTCAATTTCATTGGCTTTTTCAATTGCTGAGACTTTCATTGCAAATCTACCAGGTAGGGATCTCAACAATTTTAGCACAATTATGGAATCACGAAAATATGCTCCAAGAATGGTAGCTTCACTCGCTAGATGTCTGAGTTTTGAGTGAAACTGAGCAATTATTTCCATTTCCGCCATCAGAATGAATTGAAATTGATCATTCAACAGTTGAGACTTTGATGCTCGGAGATTGGCATTTCCTTCATTGGCGTTTTCAATGGCCTCCCATGCATCATTTCAAAGCAACCGACGCAGGTGCAACATCGAGCAGAAACCAAATTCCTCAGAGGAAGGAGGAGTACCTTTCTTCATAGATGGGGTTGGTGTAGATCTCTTCTTCTTGGCCGATGGTGCCCTTTCCTCTTCATCATCCTCAACCGCAATGGCCTCCTCTTCTTCATCTTCCTCGGATGAGGAGTGGGTCTCAATTTTGAGAAGCTTGCATCCCTGAGGAGGTTCTTGGTAATTTCCTTTGTGAAATTCCTAGTTGCACCACCAGTTGTGGAACACGCAGCAGGTTTCGTTGGAGCGGAGGCAGGAGTGAAGGATCCCCAATTTCCCTTCGTCTTTGTCTGATTCGCCAAATTTGTTTTTGCCCTTGATGGGGGAACCTTTCGACGATGCAGTTTTAGGAGACAGGGGCACATAATTAGGTGGTTGAACAACATCATCAGTAACATGTGTTGGATCACGGGCCACATCATCATTGGAATCAGAATCGGAGTTGTGACTGTCCTGAGGAGGATCAGGTGTGGTGATAGTCTAAAATGGATCAATATTCATTCCCTCTTCTTCATTGTCGTGCTCAAAAACTGTTGGTTTCTTTGTCGAGTCTCCCATCCTTAATGAAAAGAAAATATAACTTGTAAAGAAGGATGCGAGTGAAAGAGAGATATGGAATTAAGGTAATTAAGAGCAGTTAATGAAGGTGATATAAATAGGCCCAATTCTTAATGATAAGTATTAAGAAATGAGGGAAAGTTTCCCCCCAAAAATCAATCTCCAAAGATTCCGTCTCACATTTCATATAAGTTGATTTGGTGTGTTGTCGTATGCTGATGAAACACTCTGCATCATGCTGATCCTAGGCTGTGCTGGAACCAGCTTTGTCCTTTACACACATGTACTCCAAGCGACGTGGTGAGGGGACGGATGGATCGTTGATGATTCCGGACTGAACTCAGGTTATCCCAAGCTGCCTACGTATCCCTTTGGGGGAATCAATCGGACGTAGTTCATTTGTCTATTCTGCATTGTGCGGCTTTACGGTTTTGACCATATCTCCTTGCAGGATGATCCAAATCTCAAACCGCTTCTTGATATGGAAAGTAGACTCCTTTAGCTTTCCAAGAATATAAGGTACCTCTCGTCCCGCCAGTTCAAATGATGGATCTCGGATATGTGAATTCATTCAAAGATGTTGGTGGACCCCCAATGTAATTTACGTAGCCTAGAGGTTCGCGTTTGTATTATCACAGAGAAAAATGTTCCTCTCGGCGCGAATTCTCGGTGAAGCTTATCATTTGGTAGTTGAAGTTCTTCGGCTGTTTTTGTACTAAGCAATCAATGCTTTGCTGCAAAGCCTTACCTTTGTATTTTAAGGTGAACGGTGCGCAATATCCCATAGGATTTGTTGATTTCTTGCCCTTTTTGCTGAGGTGAGGTCACTAGTTCCCTGTTATCTATCAAGGATAGCGCGGCAGATAATGAATATATATTGATATAAGTTCCTCAATAAGTTAGAAGACAGAAAAATCGTTTGTGTTTTAGCGAAAATGTATTTCTTTTGATTCACCGTCAATCGATAAACACCTTCATAAGAAGTGCATTTGGAGTAACATGCATATATTCGATGCAACTTGCAAAATGGATGCGACTGTGATGTGTGGTTGCGAGAACGCTACATGGAGTAGCGTGTAACCGAAGTAGACGAACATGACCACTTGGGGCCTTATACGTGCAATCTTGCATGTATAATCGTGATTGTTGCTTGCGATTGTGTATACGTGATTGTTTATGAAAATCGGGTTTTTACCAACCTTGCGTGAGGTTGACGAGTGAATGAGAGTCTCAGGGTGATCGATGGGAGCGCTTGTTGTCACTTATTATGATTTTTCCCTCATAAGCATTTGGGATATGGGAAAATGTTTGTGTGTTGGCCTGGCCATAGCGTTAGTGTGGCTAGGTTTTGCGTTGAATATGTGGGTACGTAACTAACTCAAACTTGGTCGGTACGTCTTGAGTTATTCAAGTACTTTATCATAGGTAGTGTCTCACTGCAGCTAAACTATTGCTGATGTAGCTTCAAATAATGTTACAACTCATGGGTGATTTTGAGCTATCACCAGCGCATAATGTAGGTATGATAATGCTTAGCATGGTGGCGTTATTGTGATTCTCAAGAAAAAAGGGTCTCGTGTTGATTGGCGTGAAGTGTGCTCGCAAAATTGAAATTAAGAATTCGAGTGGGGCTACGTCGCCTCTGCTATTGATTGTCTAATAACCTTTGGATAATCCTGGTCTTTGCTTTGCCATTTGTTTGTATAATATATTCTCGTTCAAATCCTAGCATTAGCCTTGGGTAGACATCTATTGTCGTGCACTGTAGGATAAATATGCCGGTGAAGGTGTTTGGTGGCATATCAACATATGATAGGAGAGAAGTTGACCTGTTAAGGTATTCCCTGAATTTTCTCATAAGAATGAGATATTTTTACCAGTAAGGGTGGTCCTTGCCTTATCTCGTAAGATAGGAGGTGTTGCTTATCGTTTTTTAGGTATTTTGTGTCTTTTCGTAGATGGATCGATCTGATAATAAAGTGTATGAAGTCCCGCAAGGTTGTAGCGAGAGCCAAAATTATATGAAATATCACTTGGAAAATTTAAAGCCCGATATGCGGACTGGAGGCTCCTAGGCCAATGTTTGTAACTGACGATTGACGTCTAAATTATTTATAGGTCCAATGAGAGATGTCATGATTATCTTCAATGTAAGTTAAATATGCACTTTGCCAATCTTTAAGAGGGTAAGATAGGCAATGAATGAGAAGTCATCTCAAGGAAGGCTCTCGGCTATAATAATTGTGAAAATGACGAATGCGATAATGGACGGATATAGTTTTCTTGACGTTCTTAGGTTTGCGTTTAATGCGTATTAGATTGCTTGCTTGTGCTAGTGAGTATTGTAGGTTGGTCAACCTTCGAAAGAGTCGCATAGTTTACGATGATGCGAAGCGTCATTTATTATCCTGCTTGGAATAATCTTTCGATTGACGCTCCTTGTTTTCTGGAGCGAGTTTAACAAATAAATGCATCCTCATGCATTTAAATAATAGTCTTTCATTTTGAACCGTGTATTATATATTTCCTAGTCATAGTGGTATTATTGAAGATCTCATTGGTGATGAGAATTTACCGTTGGTGGCGGCTTCATTTATTATTTGTCAATCTTAGACCGGTACGATGGCGGATGCAACGGCGTTGTTATAAATCTATGGTATGAACGATTTATTCTTTTAATCATGCAATCGCGCTGGGTTTGAGCGTTTTAGCAGTATATTGTGCTTTTTAAAAGGCGTGGTAATACATAGATACTTGTTTTTGCCGTATGAGGTCGGGGTACCATGTAGGTACTAACCATTGCGCCTTAAGAGGCGGGTTATCGCGTAGGTAATGGATGTTGTAAGATGGTTCGTCTTGTCCACTTTGTTTGGATTAATGCAAGCGTGTCGTCTCATATTTGTGCGCAAATTTTTACAATTCTCGCGGTATTTCACAGCAACTTGTGTGTTTGAAATATTTAAAGGAATACTGTTAAGAAATCGTGTATTTGGCTGGTTGTCCCTTTAGTTAAGGTACCTCGTGGGTGTGCGTTTACTTGTCATTTAAGGCAGGATACCGCGTAGGTACATGTTCGCCTTTCAATTTAGTTATGAACTTGTACGTGTAGAGGTTCTCTGCCATTTATGCATGTTAGCGTATAGGTAAATATTCTTTGGCAGGAGTGACGCAGCATTTCTTGCATTTTACCTTATATGTTGATGGGTAGAGGTGATGTTGCCATTTCTAGCATGTTTCCTTTGTGTTGTCCGCATTGTCCGTTCCTTCGTTTGTCCTCATATTGTCGAGGTATAGTGTCGTCCGCTCTATTCTTGGGAATAGGGGATCTGTAGGTAGGGGATTGCAGATTATCGACCGCACTACCGCTCGTGGAGTAGGGGCCTTGTAGATAGGTGACCATCTACCGCTCGTGGGGTAGGGGCCTGCCTCTTCACCTAGTTTGTTTTATGGGATTTTCCCCCAATAGGCTCTCCACCTAGCTTAATTTATGAGATTTCCACCCAATAGGCTCTTCACCTAGCTTGATTTAGGGGATTTTCAACCAATAGGCTCTTCACCTAGCGTACTTTTATGGGATTCCCACCCAATAGGCTCTTCACCTAGCTTGATTTATGGGATTTTCAACCAATAGGCTCTTCACCTAGCTTAATTTATGGGATTTCCCCCCAATGGGCTCTTCACCTAGCTTGATTTATGGGATTTTCACCCAATAGGCTCTTCACCTAGCGTAATTTTATGGGATTTCCACCCAATAGGCTCTTCACCTAGCTTGATTTATGGGATTTCCACCCAATAGGCTCTTCACCTAGCTTGATTTATGGGATTTTCACCCAATAGGCTCTTCACCTAGCGTACTTTTATGGGATTTCCACCTAATAGGCTCTTCACCTAGCTTGATTTATGGGATTTTCACCCAATAGGCTCTTCACCTAGCTTAATTTATGGGATTTCCCCCCAATAGGCTCTTCACCTAGCTTGATTTATGGGATTTTCACCCAATAGGCTCTTCACCTAGCGTAATTTTATGGGATTTCCACCCAATAGGCTCTTCACCTAGCTTGATTTATGGGATTTCCACACAATAGGCTCTTCACCTAGCGTAATTTTATGGGATTTCCACCCAATAGGCTCTTCACCTAGCTTGATTTATGAGATTTCCACCCAATAGGCTCTTCACCTAGCTTGATTTATGGGAATTCCACCCAATAGGCTCTGCACCTAGCTTGATTTATGGGATTTTCACCCAATAGGCTCTTCACCTAGCTTGATTTATGGGATTTCCACCCAATAGGCTCTTCACCTAGCTTGATTTATGGGATTTTCACTCAATAGGCTCATCACCTAGCGTAACAGTTCACGTGGGTAGGGGCCCATCCCGTTATCATAGGGAACCCGTTACCACTCAAATCTTCAGGATTAACCCCGTTATCACAGGGGATCGGTTCACGTGGGTAGGGGCCCATCCCATTATCACAGGGAACCAGTTACCGCTCATGGGTAGGAGCTTGCCTTTGTTTGTAGGTGACCCGTTACCGCTCATGGGTAGAAGCCCGCCCGTTATCACATGGGACCCGTTACCGCTCATGGGTATGAGCCTGCCTTTTTCTTCATAGGTGACCCATTACCGCTCATGGGTAGGAGCCCGTCCGTTATCACAGGGGACCCGTTACCGCTCATGGGTAGGAGCCTGCCTTTTTCTTTTTTTTTTCTTTTTTCTTGTGTGTGACCCGTTACCGCTCATGGGTAGGGGCCTGCTTTCTTCAGCTTTTGTCGCTGTTTACTGGTAGTTTTCCTCCCTGTAGGGTTTGTAGAGCCTTGGATACCTGTAATCCAATGAAGACAAAAAGAAGAATGTGCATGCATAATGATATATATAGTGGAATACACATAGATTGCGTTATGAGTTTTCCCTTATGGGGAGTTTTGATTTCGTGAGAGGTGAATGTTCATGTATGAGAGTTAGGCGTGCCTGTTGTACCTGCTTTAACAGATAATAGTGAGTAATGTGGGATGTCATCCCGTGATTTCACTGCGAGAAATTTTTTAAAAATTCATCGTGCTGTTAAAGCACGTTATACCGTCTAGGATATGTACCTATAGGAAGCAAATATATAATCACACAATAATTTAACTAGATCTTTTTAGTTTCTTATGGGAAAGAAACCATAATCTCAGTGTGCCTTTAGAGCACCTTCGTCGTATCCGTTAGGACACGTTCCTGCAAGAATCAAGCACATGACAATAAAAATATGCTTATCTAGGGAAAATAAGGGTTAAAGATGGATAACGATATGCGTCGCAATATGTATGAATAAGAAACTTCAAAATGCATGACATGTAAGAACCGGATAACCTCCGATCCGCCTATCCTTTAGGATAAGAAGTACCTGTACACTTACGGTGTACCTGCAAAGAGTCTATCAATATGAAGGAGAGAGAGAGATATAACGTTCCATATATAAAGATTCACAATGTGCAACGGTTGGGAACTAGGTGAACCCTAGTTCGCCGATGCATCACGCGATAAGGGAATAAGACCTGCATGGTGCTTCCTGTTTCAGCTATAGGTCAGCATAGAGGGAGTTAAAGTAAATTAATGATTTTTCAATAATAGTTAAAGATAAAAATTAAGGGATAGCGTAACTAACTTGCAGAATATGTAGGTGAATAGTATAATGTAATTGACAGACTTATCTTGATGTAAGGCAAATGTCCGATGGTGCTCCAATCCGCCATAGTTCTTGGTGAACTTGGTTGAATCTTACGATTGCATGCTTGTTTCTAAGTACATTCCATTGTGTTCCCACAGACGGCGCCAATGATTTGATGTGTTGTCGTATGCTGATGAAACACTCCACATCAGGCTGATCCTAGGCTGTGTCGGAACCAGCTTTGTCATTTACACATATGTACTCCAAGCGACGTGGTGAGGGGACGGATGGATCCTTGATGATTCCGGACTGAACTCAGGTTATCCCAAGCTGCCTACGTATCCCTTTGGGGGAATCAAGTCGGACGTAGTTCATTTGTCTATTCTACACTGCGCGGCTTTACGGTTTTGACCATATCTCCTTGCAGGATGATCCAAATCTCAAACCGCTTCTTGATATGGAAAGTAGACTCCTATAGCTTTCCACGATTATAAGGTACATGTTGGGGAGATAAGTATATCGGTAGTGACATCCTATATAATATCGGGTATTCTGGCACATTGGAGATATATTGAGGTTCCATCATATTGGCCATATATCGAGATAGGTATATCGAAACCTCGATCTGGTTCTTCCTATGGGTAGCTGACACATGTAGCTTTCCATACATATATTACACATGTCGAATGGATAAGTACATCAGTAGTTATGTTCGATATAATATCAGGTATTGCAGTATGTCGAAGGTATGTCGGGGATCTATGTCGAATGTGGCATATCGGGATGATATTCGATGTACATTTCGACATAGACATGACAGGGTGATCCCTAGGTGTTTTTCCATCCCTTATGGCCAAGGGGTAGGGGTATTTATAGGAGTTGGACCCATATCGAATATGATATTCGATGTATATTCGATATAATTTTCGATATAGTGCAGGTTCTGCGCAGTCCCACCATTTTGGGCATAACTTCCACTCCGGACCTCAGAATTGCGATCTGCTTGTTGCATTGCGACCTAGACACCCGTGGCTTTCCAACGACATATCATAGAGGGCCTAGTTCGTTATATACAAATAATGGCAATCCTTCTAATTGTGGTATCCACGTGACATAATGCGTATCGCTACTATATTATGTAGTATCATAAGTATATTGACTTGATACGCATAATATAAGATTTGATAAGTACAAACTCTTGAAGATAATCACGCAAGGCACGGAATCTGAATGCACAAAAATTACCTATGCACTAATGTACAAAAGATAAGGAAATGAGAAAGTGGATAAGTGAGGACGTGTCTCATGTAAATCACAAAGTTAAGCAAATATCTCCCAATATACAACACCTCACGGTAGGTTCTTGTTTCCATTTAAGATTATGTGCACTCAAGTATAGTTTCATGATACACAGAACACAAGTTGAAACTTTGGTATTGAACTGTGTGAACAAATAGTTTTCGCACTGACTCATTTGTGAGAGAAGGTAGCTCTTTTGAATTGAGTTGACGTGTGGTATAAGAATTGATAGCCTTCACAAGTGGATCTTTTAGGTCAGACAACTTTTTCCAGTTGCCACTAAGAACCTTCAACAACGTAGGACACTCAAGGAGACGTGTTAAATTTTTTTTTTTGGTATTTTAATATATATTTTTTGTTTAAACAACTTTCAAAAACAATGATGTGCTCCACGTGATTCTGAACAAAACTTGAGGGCAAACAATCTCTTATATAAACTAATAAAGTAAGCATGAAAGACAAATTCCCAAAGATTTTTGCAGGTGCTCAAAACGTGCATCATCTAATGCCTTCGAAAAAATATCTGCAAGTTGAAGTTCAGTGCAAACATGATGTAACTTAATAGTTTTGTCCTCAACTAAACCTCAAAAATACTGGTATCTTATATTAATGTGCTTAGTGCAAAAATGTTGGACATGATTTTTAGATACATTAATAGAACTATTATCGCAAAATCGAATAAGTTCATTTTGGTTAATACCATAATCTTTA
This sequence comes from Linaria vulgaris, assembly GCA_948329865.1. Taxonomy (NCBI): domain Eukaryota; kingdom Viridiplantae; phylum Streptophyta; class Magnoliopsida; order Lamiales; family Plantaginaceae; genus Linaria; species Linaria vulgaris. The sequence goes on from OX415253.1 coordinate 12,717,298, forward strand.
AGCATTCCTTTCATCCATACTAAGTACAACAACTCCCTGTAACAATATATTCAGCCTCTGTTGTGAAAAGAGTAAATAGAGTGTTGTTTCTTACTAAACCATGAAACCAGATTGGTTCTAAGATAAAAGCATCATCATGTGGTGCTTTTCCTGTCATCAGTACACCCAACCTAATTTGTATCACTATAACATACAAGAGAAGCATTCTTATTAAAGTTGTAACTGAGACCAAAATCTGTTGCTTGATAGCGTGCACAAAAGCCAACACTAAAGCATATTTTTGGGTTGAGTTGCAATGAGGTAAAGCAGGCTACCAATCATTCTTCTGTACAAGCTCGAATCAAGTGAGTTGCAGCTGTCGTATTTGCTAAGTGGGTCGGTTGATCCCATGGGAGTCTTCATTGGTTTAGCTTGATCAAGGCCAAATATTTTAACAAGATTCTTTGCATACTTAGTCTGTGAGATGAAGATTCCAATATTATTTTGCTTGACCTACAAGCCAAGAAAATATGTTAGTTCTCCAACCATACTCATTTAAATTTATTTTTCATAACCGAAACAAATTGTTGCAACTCGCTATCAGAGGTAGAACTAAACACTATGTCATATACATAAATTTGTGGAATCAGAATATGAGAACCAAAATGTTTAAGAAAAAAAGTACAATCAACGCCTCCTCCAAAGTATCCTTTATCAAGGAGATGAAGGGTAAGACATTCATACCAGGCATAAGGTGCCTGTTTAAGACCATACAATGCTCTTTTTAATCTTTAAACATGTGATCGATGATGTGGATCAACAAGCCATTTAGGTTGTTCTACAAAAAACTTCTTCACTTAAGAAATCGTTTAAAAAGGCACTTTTGACATCCATTTGAAAAAGTTTTAATCATAAGACACGTGCAACAACAAGCATAAGTCGAATAGATTCTAGTCTTGAAATTGGAGAAAATGCCATTATAGTCCACGCCTTCCACTTGAGTGTATCCTTCAGCCAACAGCCTTGCTTTGTTCCTCACAGTGTTCCCAAGTTCATCCGTCTTGTTTTTGAAGACCCACATTGTACCTATGATGTTCACATTTGTCAATCTTGGAACAAGTTCCCAGACCTCATTTCTTTCAAACTGGTTCAGCTTTTTTATGTATGGCCTCAATCCATGCTACTTCCAGCACTGCTTTCTTGACATTCTTTGGTTCAATTTTGGGGGTATAGCTGACAAAACGAACCATTTGATCATACCTTTTCTGAGGGACATCTATAGTTCGTATACATTCATCCATTGTCCCTATTACAGATTCTGGTGGATGTTTTTTCTTGATATGAGAAGGTGCCTCACTGAGACTTGGACTTGGTTGCATTCTAGTATTCTCTGTGTGTGAGACTATTGCAGTTGCAACATCGGGGGAAGTTGCTACTTCCCTAAGTTCCTCCTCGTCTGAGTATATTTCCTTAGGAGTTGATTCATTTATTTCAGTGATCTCAACTTAACTTTGGAGGAAGCAGATGCGAAGTCCATGAAATTATCAAATTCTACATTAGAGGATTCAACAGCCGTCCGAGTGCTCATATTAAAGATTCTATATAAGTGACTATTGCGAGAATAACCAACAAATATGCCCATATCAGATTTTTACCTCATTGCTCTCTATCATTTAAAACATAACATGTACATCCAAAGATGTGCAAATGATGTACACTTGGACGTTTACCTTTTTATACCGTACGTATGCTCGGTTTATAAGGTACCATCCAGTATCCAATGCTTCTGCCCAAAAGCGTAGATCCATCCTTTTTGAATTAAGCATAACTCGAGCCATTTCAACAATAGTCGTGTTCTTACACTCAACTACTCCATTCTGTTGTGGAGTAATAGGTGCTGAAAACTCATGAAATATTAATTTATCGTTGTAAAATGCATTAAAGTCAGAATTTTCAAACTCCTTACCACGTTACTTCGAATTATTTTGACTTTTAAATATTTCTCTGTTGTAACAGTGTTACACAGGTTTTTGAAAACAACAAAAGAATCATTTTTTTCTTTGAGAAACTCAACCCAGGTAAAACGTGAGAGGTCATCAACACAAACAAAAATGTAACGTTTACCATAAATGCTTTCCTTTTGAATTGGCCCTACTAAATCCATGTGAAGAAGTTCTAGGATTCTTTTAGAATGGGTATGTTGCAACACTGCATGACGGGTCTTCTTTTGCTTTCCTTCCAGACATGATCCATACTTTCTTGTAGGCTTAAGGCCAATTTAGGTTAAACTTCTCACAGCTTTGATATTGTGTAACTTGGCAAGCGTCTTGACATTGATATGTCCGATCCTTTGATGCCATAATCTGCAGGATTGTCATCGCTAAAGTTGCAAGTGAGAGATCTCATAACAGAGTTACATTTAGACAGAGTGTAGTAGTTTTATGTGCTTCTAAGGCCTTGCAGAACACAATTCTGGTTTTGATCAATAACCTGACACTCATCTTTCGTAAATCTAACAACCCGGTCATCATCACACAACTGACTTATACTGATTAAATTAGCTTACAGTCCATCAACATAAAAGATATCTCTAAGTTTAGGAAACCCTTTCACATTCAATGTTCCTCTTCCAAGGATTTTTCTCGGTTACCATCCCCAAAGATGACATCACCCTTTCGTTCATCCATGAAGTGCCCCAGATGCTCTTGTCTCGGGAAAAAACCATTTATGGTCCTATATTGTGGTCTAGTTACGATTTTAGTCCCATAATGTGACATTGTCCATATTTAGTCATTTAATGTCGCTTTTTGTGTAATCTTGGTCCCTCGGTCAGTTGTTTGGCCACGAAGTTATTTTATTTGCAGAAAACACCCTCCATGCGTTATTTTAAATTAGTGAAAACCCACATGTGTTATATATTCTCTTTAATTATATTTTCACCTAAAGAAAGCTAAAAATAAAAAATTCCCTAAATTACAATGTAAAATGAGATTTTTTTAATATATTTGAATTATTATATATATTTAATAAAAATAACTAATTATTTATATCTAATATATTCTCCCTCCACACATAGCCCCCCTAGCACAAACTTCACCACCTTTTTTTTTTCTTTTTTCTTTTTTTACTTTTCCCCCTTCCCAACTTATTCATAAAAAAGCTCAAATTAAGGTCCTCAGACACCCATTATTTCGTCGGTAATTAAGCTTCGAGGTGGCGCGTAAGGATTGGTTGGTCGCCGGAGGATTTGAGAAAGACTTCTCGACTTCTTAGTTTTTTTACTCTCTCTCTCTAAGCACTTCAAACAAATTAGAATATTTAGAATTTTAAAAAATTAGTTACTTAAAACCATGGATTAAAAATTCGATATGATTCGTACAAAATCACCGAAAAAATTCTATTTTTTAATTGAACGAAACGAAACCGATGATCAGTTTTGAAATTCATAAAAGATAGATGATATAATCAAGGTTTGCGTAATATACTACGAAACCAAATGTAAATATTATAATACTTCTTTCTGGATACTTATGCTAAAAGTTCCACGTGTATTTTGTGGGCATTGTTCTTGAACCTGAATTCTTTGTTTATTTCAAGCAAAAAAAATAGATGGAGGAAGTATATATATCTTCGTTTTAAATACTAATTATATAAATAATATATATTTATATATATATATATATATATATATGTACATATATATTATTAATTAGCTTTACACGTAAAAGGACAACAATAATTTATAAATGACACCTTTCTAAATTAATTTCATTAAATATTGTTATCCAGTTTTCAATTTAATAATAGAACAATTTAATTTCTTTTAAATATTTTCATGATGTACCTATTTATTTATGTTTTGTAATTTGTTTGTGGTATTTTCTCAACTTACTGAATATGTTTTCGAAATTCTCAAAACGTTTCCGAAATTTTCCGAAATGTTTCTAAAATTTAACAACTCGAAACTCACATCCGGACCGAAATTTTGATCCATGCTTAAAACAAGGGCTCATAAACTTGAATTTCTGACAAGAAATAAAAAAAAATAAAAAATCATAAATTGGATAGAAAAAAGAATAAAACAATGAAAAAGAGAAATTTGGCTGTGGCGGTGGTGGGGTGGTAGCGGCGGGGCTGGGGCTGGGTGGGGAGGGAGAAGGTGTTTTAAAAAAAAATTATTTTATTATAATTAGGTCTTTTAAAAAAAATAAAAATATTTATAATAATTAAAATTTATTAAAAGTATTGAATCTTACATTGTTCCTTAGTGGATTTTTTTTTAATTTTAGCTTTCTTCAGGTAAAAATATAATTCTAGGAGATATATAACACATGAAGGGTTTTTACTAATTAGAAATAAAAAAATGTGGGTGTTTTTTGCAAATAAAAATAACTTCAGGGGTCAAAAACTAACCGGGGGACCAAAATTGTACAAAAAGCCACAATAAGGGACTAAATGTGGATAATCACATGTTATGGGACTAAAATCAAAACTAGGCAACAATAAGGGACCAAAAGTGCTTTTTTCCCTCTTGTCTCCCGTCATGTGCCTAGAGTAACCACTATCGAAAAACCATGTGTTAGAGTTAGAAGAATGTTGAGAAACTGGGTTTCAAGCAACAAGATAGGTAAGTATTTTGGTATATTTCTCTACCCAAACTTTCTTTACAAATTTCACAGGTGCAACAGTGGGTGCATTTTTCTTCCCTTCTTTCTTTTATTTTTCTTTTTCTTCTTTTGAGTAGCTCGGGAGGATTCGCCCGGTGAAGGGGATTGTGATTTCCACAACTGGTAACAGTAAGGTGGAATGTGCCCATCCACTCCACAATGGTGGCGTGTTTGAATAAATCTGCTTCTCTCTGATCTGTTTACCTGATTGTAAATGTTTGAGTAATCTATTGGAATTTCTACTCCTTTGGGAATTCATTTATTCTTTTGACACGATAACCTTTGTATGGCGACCGCGCCCCATGAGCCATGCTCCGATCCAAGTTGGTTCAGTTGTGGCCAGCCACATTCTCCAACCCAGACTAAAGTGCAACTCATAGGAAAGGGTCTCATTTGTTTAGGATAAAAAACCATACATGTTTTATAAAATATATTTGATTTATATAGCAGAAGTCTTGATATTAAAAACAATGTGACTATTTTAATTGTTACGCATTGGTGATAAATCATAAATAATCCAAAATGCACGCTTGAAAAACTATTCACTTGATCCATGCTGTGATGTTGATTTTTATCCTGAAGAATGGACAGAAAAAACGAGGAATAAGTCTTTAATGACTTAGTGAGATTCATATAAAAGAACTGGTAATGCAAGAATTAACAGTGATTTAGCGGATACATTTCAAATAGTGATCTTACCGGTAGAAACGGTTCAACTAGATAATTTGATGTAGCAATGGTACTGAAATTTTCATAGAATAGTAAATGAACTTGTGCTTAACAGTAAACAAATCCAACCCTATGATTTATAATATTCTATCTTATACCTCCCGACGAGGAGCGACCTCACAAACAAATCAACAGACATGTTACAACCAGCTCCTGACTGCAGGCGGCGCCTTGATAGATGGGTATCAAGCAAAATTACTTAAACCAATAGTCCTTACTGCCCGGCAGTAATTCTACTCAATCCCTGGGCCCAACTTCCCAATGGCGTCCCAATGGGTATAACAAGGTAAAAATCTGTAATAATTTTTTTCCGAACAAAAACTCCAAAATGAGAAACTTATATTTTGGGGGCATTTGGCAGAATCGGATTATTTTGGGTCGTATAAAATATTGAAGATGGGTGATTATTTATAGACGGAAAATGATACTTACTCATTAATATTTATGTTGCACCATGATGTTTTTTATAATAAATCACAAAAATCTGATTTCAACCTTGCTCTTAAGGATGTTATCGCTTACCTTATCAATTAGTTAATTGCATATCAAGTCCTTTAATTATTTATAATTAAAATGCAAATAGGTAAAATTAGATTTCTTTGTTACATACATATTTTCTAATGTAATATTCCTTGGTAATTCGATCGTCTTGGTTAATATTCAAAATTTCAATATATGTTTGTGGATTAGAGACCTATAAAAAGACTAATTTGTTTAAATATTTAGGGTAAAAAAATGGAAATCTTTAAAAGTTCAAGGACTAAAGTATAAAATTATTTTCTTCCTAATTTTTGGGGCGTTACAATCCCCCCTCATTAAAGAAATTTGGTCCCCAGATTCTTACCTGAATTGTTTTGAAGACAAAGGTTTATGGTTTCATCTCTTCTTTTCTTATTACTCCATCAGACTTTCCTTTAACTAGTGATCGCTCCTAGTCAAATCTGCAATATAAAAACTTTTCGCTTCTTCTAATTTATGTGATATCAAATTCTGAGTACCTATGTAAACCCAATAAACTTATTCCATACATAATTTCGTCTTTTCAAACGTATTATAATTTTCACCCCAAATAATCAATTTCCTCTGTAACCATTGTTTCAAGAAATCCTCACATCTTGAATTAATACTTTGACAATGAACATATCCATATCTTGACTCGAACGCTAAACCTCAAGTTTATAATGTCTCTCCTAGAAAATTATCATTCCACTTTCAACCTGTGAATATCTAATAACCTCAAAATCGCCTAGATAATTATTTGCTCAAGGTTTTAATCCATTCCCTATTGTCTCAAATTTACCTTTGACCTTCAGAAAGTCAGTCTAGTATCCACTCCTCAAATCTAACAAACTTATATCCATTAACTTGATCTAGTAATCTATATATATCCTAAAGTGAATATCCCTTTGTAATTGATACCTAAATGTCCATCTTTCTTTCTTTCTTTCTTTCTTTCTTTCTTTCTTTCTTTCTTTCTTTCTTCATTTTTTTCTTTATTTTATATTTTGGCCAAAACAAGACTAATGTATCCCAAAGGAAAAGTATTTTTAACCACTATCTCGATTAATTTTATCCTTAAAGACTAACACTTAACACCATGGGAAGTCGTAATCTCATTTTTTGGAAGAAGGAAATTAAACTCTTATGATTCTTGTCTAATAATATGTGAGTCTAGTTTTGATTAGATTAAAATAGTTATGCATATCAAGTTTTGATGTTTCACACATTATAACAACTATGTAGGTAAAAGAAGCCTACTCAAATAAATGTCTTATTATCCAAGATGCAATTTTACAATTGGATTTACATAATAGTAGTAAACCCATACCAAAAGCCAGAAATAAGAAAGGTATTGCGAACCCTAAAAATACAATAGCAAATTCAAATGATATTTCTTCATTGTTTAGAAGAAAAATAAAAGTAAAAATAACAAAAATTACAACAAGAATTACGTGAACCATATGATCCATTTTCCGTAGAGAGGAGTTAGATGAAGATAAGTGTGTGTTTTGTAGTATAAAAATGATGTATTTATAGAAGTAGATATGCCCGTTATAGCCGTTTATAACCGTTGCGAGAGGGAAAAAATAAAATAAAAGGGATTTTTTTTTTGGATGATTTGAATGGTATGATGATTGGACGGAAATTAAGATTTAGAAGTATGTGACTTGTTTGTTTAAAATATGTTCGTGTTTTCAAAATCTTAAAACAAAAGTTTTAAACTAACGAGCATAATATAAAGTAGTTATAAAAAAAACTTTAATATTCTTAAAATTTTGAGTACCAAAAATTCTAATTGAAATTTTTGGTGATAAATCACAAAAATTAATATTTTATTTAAATAAAAAAAATTACTACCACAAATAACATGAGTAATTTAATTGTAACTCAACATAGATATTTTTTGTGATTTATTATTATTGATATTAACATTATTTTAAAAATTTGTATTCAAATGAGTAAATCTGGATAATTAGACAAAAGGCATGAGGAAATGAGGTAACATAACTCTTTCTTATAAGTGCATGCACGTATTTTAAGAATTATGCAAATATTTTATTTTTGAGTACAAATAAGACTTAGACGATTATATCTACACACACACACACACAAACACACACACACACACACACACACATATATATATATATTATTTTTAATAGACACAAATAATAGATGATGAGGTACTACAATATGAATGCATTTTCTTAGATGGGTAAATGTCATATCCTAAAAGATGGATTGTTGGAGATGCTACTTAATTAATTATTATTTTTGAAGATGTTGTATTATTATTATTATTTCAAAAGCTTCCTCGTTATGCCTACTATATTTTTATATAAATAGCGGTTTTATGATATCAAAGATTACACATTGACACATACCACATTATCAGGGAAAGAAAAATATGGGATGGAAAAATCTTCAATTCGAAAAATAAAACCCATTTGTGTCTTTTGTTGGTCTAGTATAGAAAAAGATCCAAAGTTTTTGGACGTAGCAAGCAGTTTGGGAAATATATTGGCTGCGAGAAAGATTAAGTTGATGTATGGGGGAGGAAGTTTATGGTTAATGGGGTGTGTTGCGAATAGTGCATTTTCAAATAAAGGTAGTGTGTGAGGGATCATACCAAAAGCCTTAGCTAACATGAATTCTGATGGTCCAATCTTATGGGAGGAGGTTATAGTACCTAGCATGTATCAGAGAATAACAAATATGTTGTATAATTCTTGATGCTTTTATTCCATTACCTGGGGGGTTAGGAACATTAGACGGAATTTTATGCATAGTATCATGGGCACAGTTAAACATGCATCAAAAACCTATAGTGCTCTACAATGTTAATGGTTCCTATGATGGATTGTTGTCGTTTATGGATCGTTGCGTGGAGCAAGATTTTATGAAGTCGTCGGCCCGTGAAATTTTAATCTCTGCACATACTGCAGATGAATTGATTGAAAAACTTAAAGCATATGTACCAAAAGTAGATCCCATCTTGTCACAAATTCAATGGCAAACAAGTAGTGACAATAGTCGTAGTAAGAAACATGTTTTAGATGTACATACGACACTCCGGTTGTAACTCTTTTATGTTGATCAGTGTTTGATGTAAGTATATATGTTTTAATCTATATGAATATTTTAGTAAAAACATCTTTGAGTGATTAATGTTTGTCCAAATATTTTAACCAATGGCTCTGATACCATACTGTGGCGATCGCGCTCCAAGAGCCATGCTCCGATCCGAGTTGGTTCAGTGGTGGCCTGCCACTTTCTCCAACCCAGACTAAAGCGCAACTGATTTGAATGTGTCTCACTTGTTTAGGATCAAAAACCATACATACTTTATAAAATATATTACGATATATACAACAGAAGTCTTGATATTACAAACAATGTGACTATTTCAATGGTTATGCACTGATGACAAAACATAAATATTCCAAAATGCACGCAAGAACAATTTTTCACTTGATTCATGCGGTCATGTTGATTTCTATCCTGAAGAATGGACATAAGAAATAAGGAATAAGTCTTTAATAACTTAGTGAGATACATATAAAATAACTAAAAATGCAAGAATAAACTGTGATTTAATGGATACACTTCGAGGAGTGCTCTTACCGGTAGAAACGGTTCAACTAGATAATTTGATGTAGCAATGGTACTGGTATTTTCATAGAATAGTTAATGAACTTGTGCTTAACAGTAAACAAATCCACCTTATGACTTCTAATACTCTACTTTATACCTCCCGACGACGAGCAACCTCACAAACAAATCAAGAGACATGCTCGAGTACATGTCAATCCAGCACGCAGGTTACAGCAAACTCCTGATTGCAGGCCGCGCCTAGATAGATGGGTATCAAGCAAAAATACTTAAACCGACAGTCCTTACTGCCCGGTAGTAATTTTACTCAATACCTGGGCCCAACTTCCCAAAGGCGTCCCAATGTGTATAACAGATAAACAAATAAGCTAGTAAACCGGATAATATCTGTTGCTCCTTGAGCTACATGTCCCGAACATAGTTAGTTGCTCTTTGCACAGTTCAAGAACCAGCGGATGAGATTATAATATTGGAGAATTACCATGATTATGAATCGATGTGATAAATAATAAATGATTGGATATAATTTAACGATGAGTAAGAAAATCATATTATGAGATGAGATGCAAAACATGATTATGATGAAATATAGGTTGTTCGATGTTTGGTAACGGAGTAGTTGGATTTCTGTCCAAGCTCCTCAGGACCGGATGCCAAACTGGGCTAGAACAAATCATAAATAGAAGCTCACCTTTACTCGTACGGGGAACCTTGATGGCGTTGATTAGTTCGTCAAACCTTTAACAAATTTAAATAATATTAATCAACAGAATTTATAATTCACCACAACAAATATTAATACTTTCTCGTCAATTCTGATTTTGGTGAAATTGAGAACGTTCTTGTTAAGAATTCTAGTTACAATGTAAATCTTAATAAATAACACATAAGCTTAATTTATGTCATTACACAAAACATGAAAATCTTAGATGATGAATTTAAAGAAAAACATATGCTTCAATTGAATACTGAATATCTATTGTTTTAACAACCTTATTTATACCTCAAAATTATATTAATCCACCATATGTTCAAACTTATAACTATGAGTATTCATGTTAAAGTCATTCCGACGACAAATCACGGTAATAAGTAAAATTTGATTAACTATACAATTTGATGCATAATCAATCCTTGAAACATATTACTTAACTAACTCTAAGAAAAATTGTCTTTTTAGCCTTTAATCAATTCAAAACTTTTAATAAGCACAAATCAAATAAGTATCATATGAAGTAACACCTTAAAAGGTATAACTTAGTCAATTATTATTTTATTTTACATAGTTAGTTTAAAATGCATTATAACTTAAATATAAAGATATAAACATGGGAGATTTATCAAAACATGTGATAAGGAATGTTTATTATGATAAATAATCTTATTTGAAGGTTAGGTCATGAAGTGGCAAGAATAATCTTGTAAGACTTATGAAAGTAGTATATTAAACATGATAAATCTACCATTTAAATCGTGGGAACCGACCGAAGAGACAACCCAATCTCCATGAAGAGATGTTGAAACCACCGAACTTCAGCAATAGTAGAGGCAACAACGCGGTATTCTGATTCGTTAGAAGAGCGAGAGACGGCCTTCTATTCCCAAGAGAACCACGAGATGGGACTGGAACCCACCATAATAAGATAAGCCGAAGTAGAAGTACCATGAAGAGAATTCCCGCCACAATCAGAAATTGAGAATGCAGTAAGGGCGAGATTGGCATCCCGACGAAGGGTAATGCCGTGAGTAATGGTGCCCTTAAAATCACAAAAATGTCACTTCATGATTATAAATTATAATAATCTAATTATAATTGATATTATATCATGTTAAATTCATGTGTGTGATAAATACTTAACTTATGATGGTGGTTTAACTTATAAACTAAGAAAATAAACGTTGTGCCAAATAAACTGAAGAGTCACCGCAATTTCGGTTTTATCCTTGATCGGACATCCAAATAAACTTGGGTTTCAAATCGTTTTACTGTTTCTGATTTATAATGTCATGATGAATGTGCGTACCCAAGATTTTGTGAAAATACAAATGTTTGTTATGCTAAATAATTCTTGCAAAATAAGAGTTGCTATCGGATTTCTTGGCATCAGTTTACGGTTTATGGATTACGGCCTCCTATATCATATTATTTGGGAAAGATGTCTTCATACAAAAGATAGAAAACACCAAGGAGAGTACACAGAGCAAAAATAAATTTTCTACTATTTATTATTATTTTCCAAGGTGCAGGGCAGATTCGACCTTTCCTGTGCAGTAAAAATTAGGGCGCCTTTTTGGGTAGAAAATAACAAGGTAAAAATATGGGATAATTTTTTTCCGAACAAAAACACAACAAGGAACAACTTGTATTTCAGGGAAATTTAGCATAATCGGATTTTTTTGGGCTGTATAAAATGTTGAAGACGGGGGATTATTTATAGGCAAGAAATGATAGTTTACTCATTCCATATTTGATTATTTAGATGGGGGATTATTTAGATGCGATTTGCCCCCTCGCCGGGTTTTCGGCTATTTTTGGCCATTTTGGCCGGAATTTTTCCCCTTACCCGACACATATGTGTTGTACTAGATGTATATTAGTAGTTGATGACAAAAAGTAGGCGAAACAATGCCTCGAACGGGGCATATTCCGGCTAAAATACACTGAAGACGAAATCACATTTTGGCCGGAATATGCCCCGTTCGAGGTGTTTTCTCACCTTCTTTTTGTCATCAACTACTGATATACATCTAGTACAACACATATGTGTTGGGTAAGGGGAAAAATGCCGGCCAAGAATGGTAAAAAATAGCCGAAAACCCGGCCAGGGGGCAAATCGCACAGACGTGCATAGTTTAGGGGGGAAAACGCTTATTAAATTAGTTTAAGGACGAAAACGCAAAAACGTGCATAGTTCAGGGGGTTTAATGCATTTATCCCTAATATTTATGTCACACCATGATTATTTTATAATAAATTAAGGACATCATAGCTTATCTCATCAATTAGTTATTTGCATATCAAGTCCTTCAATTATTTACAATTAAAATTCAAATATGTATAATTAGATTTCTTTGTTATATACATATTTTCTAATGTAATTTTTCTTGGTAATTCGATCTTCTTGGTTAATATTTAAAATTTTAATATATGTTTGAGGATTAAAGACCTATAAAAATAATAAAAAAATTATTTCTAAGTTCAGGGACTAAAAGACAAATTTTCCTAAACATTTAGGGTCAAAATAGAAATTTTCAAAAATTCAAGGATCAAAGTATAAATTTATTTTCTTTGTAATTTTTGAGGTGTTACACTTTGTGTTCTCAAGAAGTTTTGGTTCACCATTCTTAACCAATCCTACTCTAGATTCTCCAGTTGCAACTCGCTAAGTGTCCAAAACGTTTCAAGCTTCTGAGTTCTAGGAGTTAGTAGTTTAACACCCTTCATGACTAATTCTAAGTCTTTCCGAGTGAGAATTAGCACATTATTCAGCGCCTTATGAGCTGTAGGGGTTGTGTCCAAATCCTCGGTAAGGTGATTCTTCTCGATTGAAAGTGCGAGTACTTTCCTTTGAAGCTCTAAAATCTTATTGTTCATTTTGACTGGACTTTCGTATGGTGTCAAAATCTTTTACTGAGCTTCTAGTGTAGCATGTCGTTCACAAATGGCTTCATACTTTGATTGCCCCATTTTACTATAACTTCGATCTAGATTCTCATCATCTGAGTTATTGTCGAATTTAGTCAGGGTGTCCTTTGCAACAACCATTCTTACTCTGGGGGAGAATGAGATAAATTATGAAAATGCAACATCAACAATTTCTTTAGTGTCTTCGTCACTGTTGTCAGATTCATCATCACTCCATGATGTTAATATTGCTATTCTTTTGTTCTTCTCAAGCTGATTTGCATAGTCGGCTCTGACGTGCCCAAAATCTTGACATTCCCTACATTGAATACCTCTTTGAGTCTTTTTGCTATCAAGTCTATTAGTAGCGGAAGGCCTTTTAAATGAATCAGAGGTACTTGCAACAGTGTGGGAAGTGTTACCTTTACTCCAATGTTTGTTCATTTTGTTGAACCTTTAGTTGAGAAGTGCCATATGATGTATCAGAACTGAGCATGAAACGTTTTGATTGAGATTTGATTGAAGTGCAACTCTTTTAGCGATTGTGTCTCCTTCTCTTTTCGACTTCATTTCCCAAGCAATGAGTAATCCCATCATATCAGCAAGTGGTAGAGTTTCAATATCCTTGGCTTCATCAATTGCTGAAACTTTCATTGCAAATCTCCCTGATAGGGATCTCAACAACTTCAGTATAATTCTGGAATCTGGGAAGTCTGCTCCAAGATTGGTCGCTTCACTTGCTAGATGTCTGAGTTTTGAGTGAAACTGAGCAATGGTTTTTGTTTTTGCCATCAGGATAACCTCAAATTGATCATTTAGCAGTTGCAACTTTGATGCTCGGACTTTAGCATTTTCTTCATGAGCATTTTCAATAGCCTGCCATGTATCCTTTACAATTTCACAGTTAGCAATACTTTTGTATTAATTATAATCGAGAGCAACAATAATGATATATAAAGCAGCAGAATTATAGTTTGCGAGGAATTCCTCTACATCAAACCACTCAAGTTCAGATTTTACTATGTCATTGTCATCTACTGGAGGGCTCCACCCTTTAATAATGCCTTTTCACTCCTTTTGATCTTGCTATTTTATGAAATTTCGCATGCGACTTTTCCAGTAGGAATAGTTAGTCTCGGTCAACATTGGTGGTTTTATCTTCGAAAGACCTCCCTTATTTCCTCCATTTAGAAAGCAAAAAAAGAAAGATATTTTAACCAAAATCTACACTATTGGAAATAGTGATCCGCTCTTGATGTCCATTGAAAGATCTTAGATCCATATTACTTGAAAAACGGATATAGAAATAGGAATAGTTGCAACTGTTTACGAAAGTAATACTAATTTTAATTTTTTAATCTTTGAGGAATAGTTAGTCTCGGTCAACCATTTTTACTGTTACAATTGAGGATCGTTGAAACAATTAAAACAAAAGCAGTAAAGAACACAAGGTTTTTGCGTAGTTCGGTCCAAATGGTCATAATCCACGGGGTATGCACTGAAATTATGATTCTGCACGATATACCTACTTAAGAATTATAATCTTATGATAAACTTCACAGTAAAATTAGACTCCATCTATTTTACTCTTGCAACATCTAACATCTTGCAACACCTAATTCCCCTATGAATATTAGTTGCAACCGCGGTGCGGTCACAACTGATCAAAAAACATTAAAGTTTTGGGTATTTATTAATACGATCTTGATGTGTTTGTGATTTTAAACAAAAAATCTCATTAATAAACTTGGATAGAAGTAATATTTGATTAGTTTAATAGTGAAAGATATTGGATCTATATTACTTGAATACGAGTACAATTATACATGGCAATAGTTACAACTATAAATGATAGTAATACCGATTTTAGTTCTTTAAACTTTGAAACCAGTTTTATTGTTGCAATTGCGGACCGTTGAAACAGTAAATGAAAGCAGTAAATAACATAAGGTTTTTAACGTGGTTCGGGCCAATTGGTCCTAGTTCATGGGGTTTTCAACCAAAATGTGTCTCAAATGATATACATACTTAAGGATTACAACCTTATCAATTACATCAATATAAAACTAGACTCCGCTAGTTTACTATTGCAACACCTAAGCATTAACTCTATTTGGTATACTTCTTTGAGTTGGAGAACTTCAAGATAGCTCAAAGTTCATTTGACAAAGAAGTTCTCTCACTAAAACACTTTGACTCGATACAAGATGAATGACAACAAACTATCGCGCAAAGCTTGTCCTATAAGGTCTCGAGTCTTCTCCTTATATAGGCATAAGCAGAATCTCTGCTGATCTCCAGTTGCAATCCTCGCATATCTTCTTTCCTTATCTGATAAGCTTTGCGTATCTCCATTTACAGTCCACGAAAATCTTTTTTCCTTATCTAAAATATTTTGCAAGATAACTCTAAACATATCCACTGTATGTGCTTATGAAATATGTCTAGATACATAATAAGAATATATGATTAATATTTTAATCATCAAGGAAGTTAATCAAATAAGATAAGATAACTTTATTAGGACAAAATAAGTTTAATTACATAAGATATGATAACTACCATCATTATCAGATTAACTTCAATAATATGATTTGCAAAACAAGATCAATTTTAACCTAGTAGGGCCCATAGTGAAATCGGCCCTAACAACTTTCATCTCCATTTAATGGTTTCATGTTATTTAGTTTATAATTTGTTATTCCATTATCCAAATAGGAATAAAAGGAATCAGTTTGTGCTTGATGCTAGATAATTTCGTGTGAGGTTGATACTTAGGACTCCAAAATTTTACTATAACTTGAGCAACAAATTTGCACGTAATTAAGATGTGAGGAACACCTAATGCAAACACATCCACTAGTCGCCAAAGCTACTCACTTATCTGTATTTTGCACATTTGAAGAGGGCATAGTTTAACTATGAAAATGAAATGATAAAGTTAGGATTCATTTTCTTTGGCAAACTAAGTGAGATAAGTTTAATGATTGTAGTTATAATCAAGTTTAGTTTGCATGTTTATTAATAACAATTGTCCTATATGACATAATTATCACAAACTATTAACCCCCCCGCCCCGCTTATTAGTAACCCCAGGTATATTAAAATCAAAAGTCCACGTTATCCCTCATTTTTAAAGAACTGTAACCAAAATATCCTTCTTGATTAAAAAGTTATCCTCAAACCATTACCTTTTCTTCCAAAAAACTAAATTACACCACTAATTGACATGCATTCATTAAGAGGGTGTTTGCAAGAGCTTCTATAAGTTCCTTATGGGCTTTATGTCACTAAAAAGCATTTCTTTAGTGTTTTGCAATGATTGTTTTTGCTTCTCCTTCTCTTAAATAAGTCAAAAATAAGGAGAAGCCCAGAAGCTAGCCATGAGGTGCTTCCATAAGCACATTTTACTTATTTATGACTTAAATGCCTCTAAACATCTTATTTTAGCCTTAGTTAATTAGAAGAAAAAAAATCTCATGATTCTTCTCTTTCTTTATTTACATGATCTTCTCTATAATTTTGATTGTGGCAATTTGTAGAGTAATAAATTAATATTAAAAAATAATTAAATCAAAATTTAATAATGAAAAGATTAGAAAAAAAATCTTAAGAAATATTTACTTAACAATAACATGCTTGACATTATTATATTAACAAATTTCGAATAAAATTAAAATTTCTAAGATACATGCTTGTACAAAATAAATTGTGCATTTTAATGCAATAAACGAATATATTGATTTAACTATTGTAAATTTAAACAATGTTTTATAAATACAACTAATCATCACATGATTGTGTAAATGTGAGTAAAACATTATATTTCGTATACTTTAAATAATAATAATAATAATCAATTCTTATTGCATTTTAATTATTATTCTAAAGTTGCTTCTCACAAGCTATTACAAACACCACAAAATTAGTTTTAATTGCTTTAAGTTACTTTTAAAAGCAGGTTTGCAAACATTCACTGCTTCAAGTCAAACGCAACTTTAAGTAAAAGTAATGAAGAAGTAACTTTCATAAGCTCTTTTAAACACACCCTAAAGACAATTCTTTCAATATCGTACATGTGAATATTTTATTTCTCAATATGTAGTTCGTAAGAAATATCAATTTCTAAGTTACGAAAATGACTTGTTGTATCAAGAAGGTAGCTACGTGAATCCCGAGGTAGTAGCTTGACAGGTAAAGACATGTCATAGTGGATTGAAGAAGTGAAGCCGGCAATCAAGGCCAACCGGGATTGCTACTGGGATTTAAAGAAGAACTATGATGGAGCAAGTTTTGAAAAGTATAAGCTAGCTAGGAAAGAAGCAAATAAAGTTGTTCGACTAGCACGAGAGACTGTGTACAAGGAAATTTATAAGGAGAGGGATAACAAGGAGGCCGAGAAGGATATATACAGGATTGCTCGCATTAGAGATAAAAGGACTAGAGACCTATGTGCAGTGAAATGCATCAAAGATGAAGGTCAGTCTGTCTTGGTGCGTGAGGATCGGGTCAAAGCATGGTGGGGGGAGTACTTCAAAAGCATGTTCAATGGAGACCCCCACCTAAGAAGTGGTTGACATCTCGCAGTCCCCTCAAGATCTGAACTGCAATTTTATGCGTCGTATTAGAAGGTCAGAAGTCAAAGATGCTTTGAAGAGGATGAAGACACGAAAGGCTATTGGCCCGATGGTATCCCTATCGAGGCTTGGAGAAGCATGGGAGAGATAGGTGTGACCTGGGTGACAGACCTCTTCAACAAATATAGCGAACAAATAAATTACCAAAAGAGTGGAGGAAGAGTACGCTAATACATCTATATAAGAACAAAGGCGGTGTCCAAAACTGTTCTAACTATCGTGGGATAAAGCTTATGTCTCATACCATGAAGTTATGGGATAGGGTGATTGAACACTAACTGAGACAAATTATTTCCACATCTCAAGACTAATTTGGATTTATGCCCGAAAGGTCGACCATAGAGGCCATCCATTTGATTCATCGGCTCATTGAACGCTTTCGAGAAAAGAGTAAAGATTTGAATATGGTCTTTATCGACTTAGAAAAGGCATATGACAAAGTATCTCGAGAGGTTTTATGGTGGACATTGGTAAATAATGGGGTACCCATAAATCATATAAGATATGTATGAGAATGTGGTAACAAGTGTTAGAACTTGTGGCGGTTTAACAGACGCCTTACCGATTACAATTGTCTTACATCAGGGGTCAGCTCTGAGCTTATTTTTGTTTACCATTGTAATTGATGAAATCACCAGAACCATCCAAGACCGAGTTTCATGGTGTATGTTGTTTGCAGATGATATTGTCCTCATCGATGAAATGAGAACGGGAGTTAATGCTAAACTAGAACGATGGAGACAAACATTAGAATCACTAGGGTTTCGACTTAGTCGAATAAAAACAAAGTTTAGCAAACAACGAAGAAACAACGATGGCACGATCCAGTTGGATGGCCAAGAGATACCGAGAAGTTTGCATTTTCGGTATTTAGGCTCCATACTACAGAAGGATGGAGAGTTAGACGGAGATGTCAACCACCGCATCCAAGACGGAAGGTCAAAGTGGAAGAGTGTAACAGGGATCCTGTACGATCATATCTTTCTTTTAAAGCTTAAAGAAAAGTTCTATCGTACAACTATTAGACTTGCTTTGCTTTATGGCTCCGAGTGTTGTTGATACGATATCCACCAATGATGAATGATATTCGTATGCTAAACGTAAGATCGTTATCTTCAGGTTGTTTGGATGGAACCTCGACCCGTTGCCTTAGTACAAATAAGAACCTTGGTATAGAGACCACGACCCGCTACTTGATACAAAACACGAACCTTGGTATAATGAAGACGCCACCAATGGTTATGGAGGGTGCCGTTTGATAAGTCAGATTTGAACGCCACAAACGAGGGTGATGAACCCGTTTGATAATTTCAGAAATAGTTCTTCAAAAACCAAAGAGAATAAAATCTCACAAAGTTTATAAATATGATAAGTGTTGTCTTACAATGAAAATGGTCTTCCTAATTTATAGGAGAGACAAACTTGGTCACTAAGAAATCAACTTATGACCTTCCATCAATTTCTAGGAAAAGAAAACATACATTAACTGCACTAGGAAATGATGAAAGAGTATTCTAGAAAAGAAAAATACATTAACTAGACTAGAAAATGATGAAAGAATAGACAAAACTCGTCTTTGACTTTTGACCATTATTTAAAAGGTCACTTGGATCAGATTTGACCATCTTTGTTGCTCATTTGGGCCTCCTTTATCATTATGGACCCAAACTTGGTTAATTAGTCCATAAATAGATGCTCCCATCTTCTTAGCAAGCCCTCTTGTGATTGGCCCATTCAAAGTGCGAATTTGGTCCATTCTTGTGACATCTTCTTCATTTGAATTCTTGTAATCTTTTTCTTTTGTCACGGTGTCCATATTTCCATCAGTTGGGGTATTAAGCGAAGTCATGCACATAAAATGAACGTTACAAAGATGCGCATGCTATGGTGGATGTGCGGTAACACCAAGAGAGATAAGGTGCGCAATGAGGATATTTTATATAAATTAGGTGTGGGCCATCGACGAGAAAATTCTGAAAAAAAAAACCGTTTAATATGATTTGGGCATGTTAAACACAGACCAATAGATGCACGGGTACGACGAGTTGAAGGTCTCAATTTGGGACGGCTAGAGCTCGTGGAAGATTGAAAAAAAAATGTGGATGGAGGTCATACGGAACGACATGAACCTATAAGATTTAAATAAAGACATGCTCGTCAACCGAAATGTATAGAGGCAGAAGATCCATGTTCACGACTCGGCGTAACTCATTGATGGTTCATATAGCCTACCTTAATTTATTGGGATTACTGCCTTGATCGTTGTTGTTGTGTAAAAAAAAATAGGAGTCTATCTTTTATAATAATTTATTGAAGCGCACTACGCAACATATTTCAATTTTTAGTATTATAACAGTATTATTTTATACTCAATTTTCAAGGATTTTTTACGAAATATATTCGAAACTTTTCTAGTTTTTGATTTATCGAAATATAATACGAAAACCAAAACTTTCATCCATGACCATGACATATTCTTTCACGATCTAATATTTTTCTATTTTAATTTTATTTTTAATTTTTGTAAGAGATTGCAATAGAATTACTTACATATATAAAGTTTCATATTTTAATACGTGGACGTAATTATTTATAGATGCGAATTTTGGAGTTATCATTACAGTAATAATTGAAAAAAACTAGAACATACCAACAATTATAAAAACAATTATTTATTATTATTATTATATTAACGCAAGCTTGCTTTTTTTCTTTTTAACGGTCAATGGAGTTTTAAGTGAAATGATATAATCATGAGTAATTTGACAATAGATCGTATATTATATGCGAAGCGTGTGATTACAACAATATGGTAACGAATCTATTACAAATTAGGTCTCATATCACTATCGCTAGTTCTAGCTGGACTTAGGTTCGGAACACCTCAGAGTAATGCTTGGATGCTTGGCTGGATGTCGAAGATGATGTTGAATCTCTTCTATTTCGGGGTGCCACTTTTTCACCCGTTACTACTAAATCACCACCCCCCCCAAGTTAAATTGGTGCTTGTTGTTGCCCCAGGAGCCGTTACACCAGGTGCTAAAGCGTGGGTATTTTGTATCTGATGTGGCTGATATCGGGGATACGGCTATGTCGAGAATGGATAGCAGGGATGTAAATTGGGGTGTATGTCGAGTAAGTATGTCAGATGGAATATCGGGTAAGATATAGGGAATAGGTGTCGGGAGTATTCGATATCGAATATAGATATTCGATATACGAGTGAATAGTGCGTGTAACTAATAAAACTTACCTTGATTAGCGGAGCTCGGATATATATAGACCTTGGAATGCATGGACCGAACGCGTGAATTCCACGTGCACTGCACTATACCGAATGTGATAATCGATATCGAGAGCTATATCGGGGTACATCCCCGATATAAAGTTGCGTTGGGCCGATTCCTGATGGGTTTGGTCCATGTAACTGGAATGGGCCGACCCAATACGGAAATTACTCATACCATGTAGTCCCCCAGTTTAGGAGTTATTGTTATAAATAATAACCCGTAAACTAATTAAATTAAATTTTGAATAACTTGCACCTCTTGTCCCCCTAGTTCAAATGGTGGAAATCGAAGACGTGAATTATATTTAAAAACAATGGTGGACCCACAGTATAATTATCGTAGCACCGAGGTTCACATTTGAATTGTGAACTAGGGACGTCTGCGCATAATGTTTTGTAACCGAATAATTATTTCAAAAATGAGTTTGCATATCGAATATGGGTTTCGATATTGATAAGCTGATATCGAATCTTGACTTCGATATCGCTGGCGATCAACGCGGAATCAAAATGCCCGATGTCTATAAATAGGTGTTGAGAGGAGAGAGAAAAATCATTTGTCTTTTAGCGAACTCGTACTTCTTTTGGCAAAGGTATGCCGAGGATGTTTGATATAGCTCTCGATATAGCTTTCGATATAGCCTTTCGATATATCCTTTCGATGTAGCTTCCAATATAGCTCTCGTTATAGGCATTCGATGTAGCTTTCGACATAGCTCTCTCTATAGGCATTCGATGTAGCTTTCAACATGGCTTTCGATATGGCTTACTTCCCGATATTTATCTGTATTCTGTAATATATTTCATGATCGTTTACTCAATTTGATTATATATGGCTAACTTTTTTAGCTTGGTTTTTTAGATTTCGGTGCTCTATCTTCGTCGAGCCTCGATAATCTCACTCTTAGTTTAGCTAAACGGTATGTGAAATGGCAATTTCGGGAATAAGAGACGTGAACGAGTCCCGAAACAATGCTAGCCTTGTCCCTGGACTGGAGCCTGGGAATGATGAAGGTTTGCAACACTATTCTTTTGCCTTCTCTTCTGAGATGTTCGAGCTAGATACATTGGTAGATGATTATACATGCGATGCCTTCGGCGATGAAGATGACAGGGATGATGCCCAGGACAAGAATGAGGAGGAGAGAGAAACTGAGGCGAGAAAGAGAACGAGTTTCGTCTGGTCGATGTGTCGGAGATGAAAAATATCCCCCACTATCCCGATTACTATCGTACTGAGTACCACATTGATGGGTATGAGATCATGTTCCCCGATCCTAGCGAGCGGATGCATAAACCCCCTAAGGGTTGGATTACGATGAACGTAAAACATTTTGTCAGTGGCCTGCGTTTCCCTATCGACCCTTCGATCGTTGCCATTTTGAAGAGCATCGGGGTCAATTTGGGGCAACTCTCCCCAAATTCTTTTGGTATTATTATAGCATTCGTGCTGGTGATGAAAGCCTTGGGGGCGCCGCATGGTATTAATGAGTTATGGGATTTGTTCTCTGTTATTACTAATAAGAAGGCCGGAGATAGAGGGTTTTTCTTTGTGAGGTCTCATGCCGGGTGAAAGATTTTGCAATTTACCCAAAATAGAGGTCGCCGCACAGATGATCGTCGATCTAGAGGCGATGGGCAATTATGACCCTGTTGCAGCGGCTAAGGTTGCAGCTGAACGGGATGAAACCGTGAGTGTACTCGTTGTGAAGGTAACGTCGAGGCTCTCCTTGGCGATAATGCAAAATTAACTGACGCACTGAATTAAGCCAATAGCGATGTTCTTTCCGAGAAAGAAAGGAGGAAAGCCGTAGAGACAGAACTTAATCGTGTTAAGGTAGAACTTGCCCGGGCCGAGAGGGCGGTACGCCACGATGTAATGTCTCTCTCGTCTGTACGAGCGCTGTTTTATTTATTGCATATTTATTAATGGTATATCGTATCGTCCCCTTAGGCGCCCACTCGGGAGCAGAAATTGATCATTGCGAAGGGCTTCCTCTTGAGCAAAGCCTATAAGGAGATATGCGTGGAAAGGGGTTTGCGGGATCAAGAGGAGGCCAAAGATGCCATCGTCGGTCAAGCTAAGTTGTGGAACGTCTTTAGAGAAGGCTTTGATGCCGAGTCGCTTGATCCGCTGCTTGGACCCGATGGACATCTCCCGGAAGATTCCAAGTCCGATGATGATAGCGGAGCACAAGGCCAGCTGACTATGTAGATATTCTGAAGCGGAAGAGTCTGGTACTAATTCACACCAAGGGTGGCCCAAAGCATCCTCTGTGATCGCTGTAACCGTTGCTAGTCAGTTGGCTACCTAGTTCCTGGGTAGCAGCCTTGCTTTTGTAATGTGTCGAACAAATTCTTATATGTCTATCGTTATTTGTTAATTGAAGAAGGGTGCTTCCTCGGTTGTTTTTATACTTGTCATCTTAATCAACATGAACTTTCTTTATTGTCGACCTTCTTTTCCTCCTCGTCTCTGTGGGCAGTAGGGGATCTTTGTCTTTTCTTTCGTCCTTCTTATCTCGATGGATAGGGGATGTTTTTTCTTTTATCTTGTCCTCCTTATCTCGATGGATGAGTGATATTTCTCTTTTCTTTTGTTCTCTTTATCTCTATGGATATGGGATCTTTTTCCTTTTTTTTTCCTCCTTATCTCGATGGACCGGGGATCTTTTTCTTTTCTTTTGTTCTCCTTATCTTGATGGATAGGGGATTTTTTTTCTTTTATCTTGTCCTCCTTATCTCAATGAATGGGAGATATTTCTCTTTTCTTTTCTCCTCCTTATCTCGATGGATATGTGATCTTTTTCTTTTCTTTTTTCCTCCTAATCTCGATGGATTGGGGATCTTTTTCTTTTATTTTGTCCTTCTTATATCGATGGATAGGAGATTTTTTAATTTTCTTTGGTCCTCGTTATCTCGATGGATAGGAGATATTTTTCTTTTCTTTTGTCTCCTTATCTCGATGGATAGAGGATCTTTTTTGTTTCTCTTGTCCTCCTTATGTCGATGGATGGATGATCTTTTTGTTTCTTTTGTCCTCCTTATCTCGATGTATATGAGATCTTTTTCTTTTCTTTTGTTCTCCTTATCTCGATGGATAGGGGATCTATTTATTTTCTTTTGTTCTCTTATCTTGATGGATAGGGGATCCTTTTCTTTTCTTTTATCCTCATTATCTTGATGGATAGCGGATCTTTTTCTTTTCTTTTGTATTCCTTATCTCGAGTGATATATGATCTTTTGCTTTTCTTTTGTCCTCATTATCTCAATGGATAGGGAATCTTTTACCCGTTTAGGTATGTTTCTGCCTTATCCCATAGGATAAGAGACATTCGACCTAATAGGTACTCTTCCCCATATCTCGATGGATATCGAAGTCACTTTCTTTGGTTGAAAGAGGGTCGTATATATGTACCTGCCAATCAGCGGATATATATAGAGAAAAATACAATAACAAATCTTCATAGCCGTGATATGGGCGTTGTCAGATTTTTCTATCCATAGGATAGGAGATATTTTACCCTTTAAGGTATATTTGTATGTTATCTCGTACGTTACGTTTTTTCCTGCAAGCGCAACAATATCATAGAAGAGATATGTATATGGCTATTCAAGATAAAGGTTTATAACAAACGGTTGAGAACTAGGTAATCCAAGTTCACATGCGTATCACGTTGATACGGAATCAGACCGATGTAGTTCCCCTTGTTTTAGTTACAGGAAACCCCATGGGGGGAAATTTAGGTAAAACGTAAAATGTTCAGACATAATGAGAATTCAAAACCTAAAGAGACAAAGGAATAATGCTACTCTACCATTTGTTGACCCTCGTTGCCATCGACCACTGGTGCTGCAACTTCCGTAATTGTAGGGAGTGTGAGAGAGATAATGTAGCAGAGCCAGCCTTCTGCGTGATCAGCAATGATCTCACCAATTCCACCGGGAGCGGGGAACTTCATTGTTTTATGGTACGTGGAGACCACTGCGCGATTTGCATTCAAAGATGGCCTTCCAATGATGATATTGTAGGCAAAAGTAAAAATGCACGTGTAGTCAGGAAGTGTTGGTCCAATATTTTGGTAACTAGTTGTGGCACAACACTGAACTCAACACTGCACTGTCCGGATTATTTATGAGAAATATTTTGTTTTTCCTTTATTCTTAACTCACCTAGTTCCACAAGTTGTAGTTATCTAAGATATATTTCAGGATACCAAGGACCATGAGGATCGTGCGGATTATGCTTAAGGAAAGAAGATAATCCAAAGTAACTTGAAGATAATATTGGAAGATCTCTTGAAGATAACATCAAAGGAGATTTCATAATTATCCAAAGAAGAAGAGAGCAATCACCAACTCGTGTCTATCACGCCAATGTAAAAGAACGATCAAATCCTATAAGAAGGCGTGATTGATATCAAGACTAATTAACGAGACTATAATTAGTTCTGAGAAATTAGAAGAATTATTGTAATAGCAATTAGTCATGTTTTTACTGAGTTTTATCTAGCTAAGTTATAAACTCCATAGCTTATAGATTAGTTAGTGTTAGGATTGAGTTCCTCACTCATTTGACTTTTGTAAGATCATTATATTTATATTTAGGGATTATTTGACCTTAAGGCTCGACATGATATTTATATAACCTGCTTAAAATTCGTTCACTATGTTTATTATTCCGCTGCAAAAGTATTCTACAACAAGTGTTGGGACAATACCGAATACATTCGGTGTTGGCACCACACTTAGTGTCAACACAATGCGTGAATCAAAATGGTACCAATCCTGGTCCATACATTAACAATTGGCGTCAGAGCCAAGCACCTAATTCATTGGTGTTTGGATTTGGTACCATATCATGGATAATCTAAACCCCAATACAAACAACAGGCTACCAGTGCTGGATGGGACATCAGTGCTGGATGGGACATATTATTCTTACTAGAAAATCAGACTCATGCAATATATCAAATCCTTAGATCTACGGGCTTGGAAATCAATCATTGATGGTTACACTCCACCAATGACAACCAGATTCAATGACAATGATCTACCTATGAAGCCTGAAGCTGACTAGACTCAAACAGAAGTCATTGAAGCAGGCAACAATGAGAAAGCACCGAATTCCATCTTCAGTTGGATTGGTCCACATATGTTTACACTAGTACAATTATGTACAACTACCAAACAAGCTTGGGTTCTCCTTCAACTGTGAGGGTGATGCAAGTGTCAACGAGGCTAGACTTCAAATTGCTTTACAAAAATTTGAGAGTATTAGGATGGGTGATGATGAGTCTGACACTTCTTATTTTGAGAAACTAATGGACTTATCAAATGAATGACAAAGCTTAGGTGATCCTCTAACTAATAAATAACTAGTTTACAAAGCTATGAGAACTCTGTCTCATAGGCTTGAAGTTAAGAAGATTGCTATGCAAGAAGCCAGACACATGTCATAACAATACTGCTTCAAGTACAAAACATTATGTGAAAGATATAAGTATGATAGCAGTGGTGTTAATGCGGATGTTGGGACAACATCATACCCCTTTGATGTTGGGACAACACTACGAAACAACACGAGTGAACAAAATAACAGTTTTCGAAAGAACAGAATGTGGTCTCCTAAAATTAAGATTATCTGTAATGTTGTCTTTTCAGCTACGCATACTCTTATTGGTGATTGGTATCTTGACAGTGGTTGTTCTAGACATATGACAGGTACCAAGACTATCTCATGGACTTTGTGCCCGTGTATACTGGTACTGTTACATATGGTGTACGAAGCAAAGGAAATATTATAGGAAAGGGGATTCTCAATGTGGATGGTTTCCCACACCTGACTAGGGTTATGCAGGTGGATGGGTTAAGGGCTAATCTTATCAGCATTAGCCAACTTTGTGATGATAATTTGATTGTTAAATTTGACAAGTATTTCTGTGATGTGTTTGATAAATCTAACAACTGTGTTATGACAGGAAAAAGTTCAAAAGACAACTGCTACATGGTGGATGAGGATGCACAGTGCCTACATGTGAAGGTTGATGAATAAGTGGTTGGGACAGAAGTCTAGGACATGTCCACTATAGGGATCTGGAGAAGATCATCAAACTAGAAGATACGAGGGGTATACCTAAACTTACCCGTCCAGGTAAACTGGTTTGTGGTGTTTGTTGGCAAGATAAATAAACCAAGACTACACATGCTCCTATACATGTGGAAGGTTAGATCTCTAGAACTTTTAAATGCTTTGAACTGTTGCACATAGATCGAATGGGTTCTATAGAGGTTTGTAGCCTTGCTGGTACGAAATATGCATATGTGATTGTTCATAACTTTTCCAGGTACATTTGGGTAAAGTTCTTGAGAAAAAAATCTGAAGTTGTGGAAACATTCAAAATACTAGCTGATAGTATTAAGTTTCTCTTCAATGCATGTGTTATTAGAATTAGATCACATCATGGAAGGGAATCTGAAAATAGAAAATTTGATGATCTGTGTGATTCTATAGGCATCTCTCATGAATATTCTGCCCCTATCACTCCCCCAACAAAATGGAATTGCTGAAAGGAAAAATAGAACTTTGCAGGAAATGGCTAGGGTAATGTTAAACTCCAGAAAGATAACCAAAAGACGTTGGGCAGAAGCACTTAGTACTGCTTGTTATATTTCAAATATAGTTTATCCAAGACCAGGTACAACCATGACACCTTATGAAATAGTTAAGAAAATCAAGCCTAATTTGAGTCATTTTTCATGAGTTTGGTTGGGTAGACAGACAACCATTAGAGAAGTTTGATGTTAAAAGTGAAAATTGCATTTTTGTTGGATATTATGTGAATAGCAGTGCCTATAGAGTGTTTAATCCTAGATTAAATACTATCCAAGTATCTGTAAACATTGTGTTTGATGATCAGGTTGTTTCTGCAGGTACCACTGGTAACCAACTGAGATTGCCTCAGACTGGTGATGTGGAGCCAATACCATCGAGTGACAATATGGACTCAACACCAGGGACTGAAGTATAAGAAACTGGGAATGATGATGTTGAGTCGACACAAACAGATACAGATGTTGGACCAACACCAGTTTATGTAGATTCTAACACATAAGAGTGTGTTGGTGAAAATGTTAGAAGAGACTCCTGCCATAATTCAGAGGGATCATCCCACTTCTCAGGTTATAGGGAATCTTATAGAAGGTGTAAGAACACAAACAAATAAAGAGTAAATTAAAAATATATAGCTAAACTTAATGTTGGCATGTCATCTGTGTGTGGTTTAGTTACATGTTTTGTTTCTGCTATAGAGCCTAAGAATGTTAATGAGGTCCTGAAAGATTCTCACTGGATAAATACAATGCAAGAAGAACTCATGCAATTTTCTAAGAACAAAGTATGGAAAATAGTTCCTAGGCCTGTTCATGCTAATGTAATTGGAACTAAGTGGATCTTTAAAAATAAAGTGTTGAAAATGGAGTGATAATGAGAAATAAGGTTAGATTAGTAGCCCAAGGGTACATTCAAGTTGAAGGGATTGATTTTGATGAGACATTTGCTCCTGTGGCTAGGATAGAATCCATTAGGCTTTTACTTGCCATTTCTTATTTCTTGAAAATCAAACTGTACCAAATGGATGTTAAGGGAGCCTTTTTGAATGGGTATATAGACAAAGAAGCTTTTGTTGAGCAACCAAAAGGATTCACAGAACCCCATCACCCTGATTATGTTTACAAACTTGAAAAAGCTTTATATGGTTTGAAACAAGCTCCTAGAGCTTGGTATGAGAGGTTAACTGAATTCTTGCTATGTTTTGGTTTTTCAAATGTTGGAGGTGATAGGACACTGTTTATCATGAAAAATAACAAAGATGTCTGTATAGCTCAAATCTATGTTGATGATATAGTATTCGGCTCTTCCAATCAGTGTACTCTGGACAAGTTTGTTAGTTCTATGACATGTACATTTGAAATGAGTATGATAGAGGAGCCCACATTCTTGCTAGAACTGCAGGTGAAACAAAAGGAAACAAGAATGTTTCTATCTTAGGAGAAGTATTCTAGGAATTTGGTGAAGAGATTTGGGTTACTGGAGTCTAAGCCTTGCAAGACACATATGTCCACTATTGTGAAGATTGAGAGGGATGTAGCCGGTGAAAATGTTGTCTCAACACTCTATAGATCAATGATAAGGAGTCTCATGTACTTATCAGCCACCAGACCTGACATAATGTACTCAGTATATGTCTGTGCCAGGTATCAGGCTGCACCTAAAGTACCTCACTTAACTGTTGTAAAAAGAATCTTGAGGTATATCTCTGGAACTGCAGAGTTAGGAATCTGGTACTCTCATGATACAAACTCAAATCTAGTTGGATTTAGTGATAGGGATTGGGCAGGAGATCTAGATGATAGAAAATCCACTAGTGGATGGTGTATTTATCTACGAAATAATTTGGTTTCCTGGTACAGTAAGAAGCAAAATTGTGTGTCTTTATCTACTACTAAGTCAGAATATATTGCAGCTGGCAGCTATGTATCCCAACTGATATGGTTGAAACATATGCTTTGTGATTATGGGTTAACTAGTAATACTCTTCAAATGTTCAGTGATAACTTGAATGCAATTAGCATATCTAAAAATCATGTGCAACATTCTAGAAACAAACAAGTACACATTAGACATCACTTCTTAAGAGATTTGGTTGAAGATAAAACAATCACAATTGAACATATTGAAACCAACAATCAACTAGCTGACATATTCACAAAACCCTTAGATAATAAGAGGTTTTTCAGTTTTTTTAGAAGGCTCTCGGTATGAGTGTGTTGTGAACACACTGAACATACAGGTGTTGCCTCAACATCGCATGCCAACACCAGTGATTAATTGTGACGTACCCAGATTGTTCTCTTGATTGCTTAGTTAGTTCTTGTGATTTCCTTGTTTGTCTCTTGTCTCTTTGTCTACATTCTTGAATATTGTGAAGTCTTACAGGCTTGTCAGCATTTATTAGATATCTTACTCTTTACAAATACTTCTTAAAAATTTTGCTAACTTTCTTTGCTTTGAGGTAGTGTCTTGACTTGGAAAAGATGGGGTACACAGAGCTGACTGCTATGTTGTATTCAGTTGTGTCTTATTCAATTTATAGATACACAAAACAATATGAAGAAGCTGGGGTACACAGAGTTGACAGCTATGCTGTATTCAGTTGTGACTTATTTATATTGTTTTGCTTGCAGAGGCAGCATATAATGGTGAACACCTATACTCGGGTGTCTATGGTATTGTATTGCCTTTCATGCAGTATAATTTCTTACGTGGTGCTAATACTTTCTTTATGTTGCTCAGTAAACAAGTATGTATTAGGATACTGGGGATTTTTGGGGTTCTGTACTTCCTTTATCTAGCTCTATGTACTTGCATGTGCATCTGCATTGATTGTGTTGAAACTGGGGTGTTAGGGGTCCTATATTGCCTACATTCAGTGAATACATGATCCATTTTTTTCCCTCAAAGTGTAATTCTCGAAAGTTACTTTTTAAGAATGGTCTTAAATTGAATAAGTAAAGGGTTTATATCTGTGACTTCTGATTTGTTGTGTTGAGACAACACTGTACTCATAAATGTTGGACAAACATTCATCTTCTGGCACTTGATTATCCTATGTTGTTTATCTTGCGTTGTGTTGTCATGGTCTTAAGGGGAGTATCTCTTGGTTTTCTTTATGTCATAATTTCATATGTAAGGAATATCTCCTAGGATTTTAGCTGCCGGTAACACACAAGACTATTTCTTACTGAAATATAGGAGCTTAATTTTCTCTGTGATGTTAACCTCTTTACCGTTTTCTTAGTGTGTTTTATGTTCTCTAAGTCCCACTCGAGTTTCACATCTAAGCTAAGCTACTGGATTTGAATGATTCCCTCTAACTCTTGAAGTTCCATGTATCTTGCTTAGATTCTGCTTATGCTAGTATGTGAAGAAAACCTTGGTAAGACCTTTTGCCACACAAACACTTAGCTCGTACAGACATGATGTTGATTCAGAATTTTGTGCCAACACTGCCCCTACTAATGTTGCCTCAACACTCAACACAACATTGTGGCTTATAAGTTATGCCAATAACTACTCTGGTCACGTGTCATGCCAACACTACTGCACTTGTTGACTCAACATGGCGAGATTGGCACACGTTCTCAACATTTACCCGCCCATAACTTCTAATTTACCTCCAATTTCCTTTTTCATCTCCTATTTATTATGCTTAGATCCTGCAAAATCTATTAAACCCTAGAATCTTACTATCTTCCTAATTTACTCACACAGGCTATAATGGGAAAGAAATCCACAATCGCTGATCTTGCCAATGTTGCTGCAGCCATGTCATCTTATGCAGGGGGAGTTCAACCCCGTAGAAGTACCTGCACATGCAATACAGTGGTGGTACTTGAACCATCCAAAAGAAAGGTGGCTTCTGTTTACACTAGGAGGAATGTGAAATCGAAGAAGGGGCATCTACCAGTGATAAGCCAACACCAGTTCCAGAAGATATTGCGCCAGCACAAGAACCCATCAATGTTGTCACAGCACCAGAACCAGTGAATGTTGTCGCAACACAGGAACCTGCTGATACTGAAGCAACACTGAATCCACCCGACATCTTTGAGGATGTCCTCTTGCAGATGAACCGGTGATTTCAGAGGCAGTGGTGCCAGAGAAAATCAACCACCAGCTCGTCCTGCTGAGATTGAGGGGGAGAAAGAAGATGAACATGTACAAGATCATGAGAAAGCTGCTGAAGAAGAAGCTACTGCTGAAGAGGATGAATCCTCATTTGCTGAAAATGGTGACTTTGCTGATGAAGATGAGGTGGAGGGAAGATGATGATGAAGGAACATAGGAGGAAGAAGAAGCTGAGGAACTGGACCAGTTTGATGTTGTGCCAACATCAGCTGGTCAAAATGTTGGACCAACGCTCGCTACCCAAAATGTTGATCTAACACCAGCCGACCAGGATGTTGACGCTACACTGGAGTCTGAAGAGAAGTCTGAGGAGGAACCACCAGAAACTTTTGAGGCTGATTTTCCTACTTAGCGGCACAATAGGTACTTCTTGACCAAAACTGCAAGTGAGTACTATGATATTATGGCTGCTAGGAAAATTTGGGCCGAGAGGAACGTTGTTGTTGTAGACTATAAGAAACATAAGGTGTTTGAGTTTCTTGAGTCTAGGAGCCTGTTATACTCTTTGATTGATGTTGTCCCATATGTCCCTGATGTGATTAGGGAGTTTTACTATAACTTGTGTAAATTTGTACAAGCTAAAGGGTCTCCTAAGTATGTGATAGTGTATCTAAGGGATAAGTTTTATAAATTTAATCCCACTATCATTAACAACACCTCGAGGACGTGAAGAAGACAGGAAACTAAGGTGGAAATAAATGATGACACTATGATGAAAGAGTTAACAGGTGGACTGGTGAAGAAATGGAACAACAAGCTGAATGTGAGTACA
Source organism: Linaria vulgaris (assembly GCA_948329865.1). Lineage (NCBI taxonomy): Eukaryota > Viridiplantae > Streptophyta > Magnoliopsida > Lamiales > Plantaginaceae > Linaria > Linaria vulgaris. The sequence goes on from OX415253.1 coordinate 12,749,859, forward strand.
CTCACATCCCTCACTGTCATCTTGTGTAAAGCTCATTCAACTGGATACCCTCAACAAACTCCACAGTTCTCACTTATGAGATGGGTGTGTTGATATAAAAACTGCAAAAAAGGCACCCAATGAACATGGGGGAGAGAATTTTTAGGACTATTGCTGAGGTTGCACACAAGAAGGATGCAATTCTACCCGTCCCTTTCTTGATCTAGAAAATTCTCAGTGACCAAGGATTTCAAAAAGGTGAAAATGATACCTTTGTAGACAAGACTGGACAACTGCCTGTCACTAAGAACTACTTTGGAGGAGACAGAATCAATGACCTCCCATGGAAGGATCCTAATGCTCCTGGAAGTAGTAGAGTACAACAGGGGAAGAAGAAGGCACAAACTTCATCATTGCCCCAGTTGCTGAGGATGATTAAACCCCCACTGTGGCTATCACCTCTGCCTTCATTCAAGAGAATGTGGATTGGTGTGATAGGATGGTTGCAGACATGAAGAGGGAGATTGCAGACAAGGAGGAGGAAATCAAAGAGCTGGACACCATCAAGAAGCACTTGTTGGTGGTGCTTTCCTCACAAAAGGGAGAGATTAGGCCACCAATTTTTTGTTTCTTGTACTTTGTTAATTGATCTGAGCAAGAGTTATTTTAGCACAAAGAGCATGTTCTCTGTTTTTGTTTATGATGGATCTATAAACTGAATATTACTCTGCACGTTTTTCCTTATTCTAGTTTGATGTGGTTTGAACTGTTGATCTAACTGCAGGTGTTGAAATGATAGATGAAAATATTGCGACAACACAAGTATTACCTGTGTTGGCTCAACACTGCAGTTCATCATTCATAAATTAAGGGGGAGCAAATTAGAATAAGTTTTGTTACTATATATTCCGAAATACAAATACATGAACAAATTTGTTGCAGGTGGAGTTTTGTTAAGAAAGGCAAAAAGGGGGAGATTGAAAGTGCATGTGTTGTCAGGAAGTGTTGGTCCAACATTCTAGTAACTAGGGTTTGGCACAACACTGAATTCAACACTGGACTGTCCAAATTATTTATGAAAAATATTTTATTTTGCCTTTATTCTTAAACTCACCTTGTTCCAAAAGTTGTATTTATCTGAGATATGTTTCAGGATATCAAGGACTATGAGGATCGTGCAGATTATGCTTAAGGAAAAAAGATAAGCCGAAGTAACTGATCTCTTGAAGATGACATCAAATGAGATTTTGGAATTATCCAAAGAAGAATAGAGCAATCACCAACTCGTGTCTATCACGCCAATGAAGAAGGATGATCAAATCCTATAAGAAGGCATGCTTGGCATCAAGACTAATTAACGAGACTATAATTAGTTCTGAGAAATTAGAAGAATTCTTGTAATAGCAATTACTCTTGTTTTTACCAAGTCTTATCTAGCTAAGCTATAAACTCCATATTTTATAAATTAGTTAGTGTTATGATTGAGTTCCTTACTCAGTTGACTTTTGTAAGATCATTAAATTTATATTTAGTGATTATTTGGTCGTAAGGCTCGGGAGGTTATATTCATATAACCTGCTTAAAATTCATTCATTGTGTTTATTATTCTGCTGAAAAATTACTCTACAACAAGTGTTGGGACAACATCAAATACAATCGGTGTTGGCACAACACTCAGTGTTAACACAACGTGTGTATCAAAAGGATACCAATCCTGGTCCATACATTAACAAAAAGGATGATCCACAATCGTATACCGGATGTTGATAGTTCTTCTATATGGTTCTTCCCCGAAGTCGGTAGGCAAATTGACATGTCTTAATGGAATCACTTCGCCTCCCCCAAATCCAACCAAATGGGTATGAATCTGCTCTATCACATTGTGGCCCAAAGCCATCTTCTCCAAAGAGTGTGCAAATACGATATTAGTAGCACTCTCGTTCTCTATTAGGAGTTTTCGCACCTCGTAATTAGCGACATCAAGGTTAACTACGAGAGGGAAGTCCAGTTACCTACTTGGATAGCCTCTTGCGATAGATCCATCAGGTCCCTCCTTAAAAAAGTAACGACTTCATCGGGCAGTTCCTCTAAGTCTCGAAGCGTCGTAAAACCAATGTACCTGCCCTCCTGTAGCCCTCGAGTGATCCTCTTTCCCCATTGGCGGATTCGGCCCATGTGGGTGCGTTGACTATCGTGCTTCCACGTCCGCCCGGAGCCTCAATGGCTTTCTACTTATCTCTTTGGGGGGAGAGGGATCTTTCCTCACGATCTCCTAAATCCTTGGCGTTTCGGACATATTCGACCAACTTTCCTTTCCGAATGAGCCTTTCTATCTCATCCTTCAAATCTATGCACTCCTCCGTTTTGTGCACCATTTGGCTATGATATTCGCAATATCTCTTCAAGTGTTTGGTTCCGTGGGTCTCTTTCAATTTTCTTGGCTGATTTAGTGAAAATGTCTTAGTTTAACTGAGTGTACCTCTTTGGGGATCTTTCATGGTCGTTCCTGTCTCTGTTTCAACCTTCTTTCCATTTGGAGCGGTTCTGGGCCTGATACGGGGCCTGCTTGGTAGTTATCATGTTATCTTGGTAAATAGTTTTGAACGCCAGAGCGTTGATCTAATCGAAGGTAGGGGATTTCAGTTTGATTAACTCGGCCCCAGTATGCGGCCCGAGTCAAGGTCGTAGCCCATATCTTTGCCTGCTCGTTGTCGGTAAATCGGTGTAGGTTCAAGATACCGTTCACATAGGAAAAATGTCCGCGGGGGTCACTCTTCCCATCGTATATCTTGAGCTCAGGAATCTTATCGCCCTTTTCCAGCACTTTGAACTCGATTTCCTCCTTGAATGGGGTTAACCTTCGGTGTTCGCTAACCAATGCCAATTTGCGATTGACCTCTTCCTTCGCCTGGTTCAAACATTCCATCCTCCTTACTATGTTTCTTATTTTGACCCGAGGGTCAACAACCTCTTCCATGCAAGCTCTAGGACCCGGGCATTCCCTCCTAGACTTCGCAGTCTCCTCATGCTCTCGAGCTCTGGATCCCCCCCAGACCTCTCGTCTTTGATCCCTGGGTTAAAGAGGTAAGGTTCCGACAACCTAGTTGATTAGGCGGGGCAATAGTGCTTCTAATGAGGCATTCAAAGTTGTTTGTATCGTAGTGTTGATTTGTTCCAAAATCTCTGGCGAGAGGACAATGGGGTTCAAGGGCATGGGCTCGGAGGCCACCGGAGGTTGAGGAAGAAGCGGATCATGTTGTTGTTCAATACTGGGCTCTCGTATCGATACCTGCGGGGGGGGTGCATTCTTTGTTGTCGAATTATCAATGACGAGTCTTGTGGATCGTGATCGGGTTACCCTGCTGATTTGGCGATAGATCGTTATATATATATATATATATATATATATATATATGCAAGTGTCGGTTACAAGTATGTGATCTAGCAATACAACGAGTCTATCTCAAATCAGACCTACACTACGTGTCTCGTGTAGGCTTGGTCCAGAACACCTCGGACCCAACGCTTCGATGCTTGGATGGGAGTGGAATATCGGTAAATAGATCGAATGGACGTCGGTGATTGCCTTCGATGTGATGTTGAGGATGGCCCTCGATGTGAGATCGGTGATGAGGTGGTATGACGTGTCACAGGCGTGTGTTTTAGTCATGATATCGAATGAGATATCGAAAGTAACATCGGTGATGTATTTCGATATGACGAGTGGTAGCTGAGGGATAATAATTGCTTATTTTGGGATCCGGGCACCGCGTATTTATAGACCTTGGGATCCGAGGACCATAGTAACATATCGGTGATGATTACCGATATGACATCGAAAGATATCCCCGATATGCTCCAAAATGGGCCTAATTTGGGCCTGGCCCAATATGCGGGAAATGCCCATATCATGTAGTCCCCCAATTTGGGGATTCTTGTCTTAGAGATAAGGATTCGCAAATTTAATTTAAAATTTCTGGGTTACCTGTACCCTTCGTCCCGCCAGTTCAAATGACGGAGATCAAACTTGTGGGGAGTGCACTTGTGATGAACGCCGAGTTTGAGGTCCTCGTTTGAATTCTAGTTCCCTTGGTATTTGGGTTCCTTGAAAATTGTGATGGGGTTGCCGTGATTGTTGTTATATTCTCGCAGCTCTTCGCGTAGTAGGGTAAGATATCGGGTTTTAGCTTCGATCTTATGTCGAAACTCACATTCGATATGATGTCGGAAGTGTATTTCGATGTAGTAAGGCGTCCGTGTATTGGTAGGGTGATGTCCCCTGCACGCCTGTTCGTCTCCATTTTCTTCATCACATCGAATATTAGTACCGATGTTTGATCGAAACATAGTTTCGATCTAGTATCTCCGATATCTATAAATGGGCCGTCAGGAAGGTGAAAACCCATTTTGGCTTCTAGCGAAATTTCGTTGTCCCTTCGAAAGACACGTCGAATTTGACTTCCGATATAGATTTCGACCTCGCTTTCGATATCTATCTTTGATTTGAATTTTCGATATCAAATTCTATACCCTTTCCGATATCACTTTTGATCTTGCCTTTCATCTTTTTAGAGCGTCAATATGTCGTTTGCCGGGGATAATGTTGGCGCAGATTTGCCTGAAATGGATTTTGGAGAGGGTGGAGCCGTATTCTCCGAAAATGAGATGTTTGGACCTGAACAACTGACTGGTGAACAGGGCGGTGCCGAATTTTCTGCTCCGCCCGAAGCTGCCAGCCCTGATGTGGATGAATGGGGCTTTGAGGCTAGCCCCCCAAAATATAAGACCTCCGAGAAGTACGAGGATATGAAGTCTCGTGTTCCTCATCATGCCGGTTATTATTCTAACAAGTATCGGGGTCTGCTTGGGACAGCTATCCCGATTGATCTTGCGGTTAGTGCTATTATAGCAAGTATCGGGGTCTGCTTGGGACAGCTATCCCCCAATTCTCTTGGCTACATTGTAGCTTTCATTTGTGTCATGAGGGCGTTGGGTGCCCCTTGCGGAGCTAACGAGTTCTAGGAGCTTTTTAGCGTCATGGTCAACCGTAAGGGTGGTGATAGAGGGTTCTTCTGTGTGCGAGCCCAGGCGGGGCTTAGGTTCGTGCAATATACTCAAACCAGCTATGGATTTGGAAATAAGTGCGAGTATATGTACATCTAGGAGAGGACGGCTGGTGAGTTTGATGCGCTTCCTAGCGTGTGGTGTGAAGACACCAAATATGAGAGACAAACCGCTGTTGGGCGTACTGCATACAACCTCGATTTTCTGAGGAAGTTGATCAACCATCCATACGATGGTACCTTGCTTTGTAGTGACGTAGTTTTGCGAGCAAGTGGGATATCTCCCGTGCGGTATAACGGTCCCTCTACGCTCGGTAAGTGTTATATCTTTGTAAATTGATATTCTCCCCTATACTTATTTCTTGATCCTCTATTTTGTGTGTTTCGCAGCCGGCTGGTGGAGTATTGTAGTCTGGATGCGATAGCGGAACGCAGACAGCCGGGGGCCGAAATCGCTACGGATGACGCCCCTCCACTCGTCAAGAAGAGGGGTCGTGAGGGCGTGTGCAAGAATTCGAAGAAATATGTGCCCTCCTCGAGTGAAAATACTGTCGGGGTGGGTAATACTTCGCAATCTCAACCTGACGTTGGTGTTGGGACGTCCATGGGGCGAAAGAGAAGGAAAGAAGAGGGTAGTTCAAGTGGCGATCACAGTGGTCTCTTTCGCTCTGTAAGTAGTCTTTATGCCATTCACTGTGTATTTGCTTTGGGTTTTCATTTGATTGAGCGATCAAGTCCTTATTGTGGACGTGCATGTGGCTGGTTTTCTGAAAGGTTTCTTGACGATGGCCATTAAAGGTCAAGCGGACCACGCCGAGTCGCTCCGAGTTACCAATGGTTTGCTCGAGAAACTGGGCGAATATGATCTTGTTGCCGCTGTACAGCTCCAGCATGAGAGAGACGAGGCCATGGATATTTTGAAGGCCAGCGAGAATAACGTGGGAGCCCTGTTAGATGACAATAAGAGGTTGATCGGAGAGCTTAATGAGTCTCGACTTATCGCTGGTCAAGAAGCATCTCCTCGGGAGGCCCTTGAAGCTGAGGTCGCAATTCTGAAGGACCAATTAGCCCAGGCTGAAAGGCACATGCGGTGCATGACGCTGAGCAAAAGCCAACTGACCAGTACAACCAAACTGTTCCTTCTGAGTCGGTCGTATAAGATGATATGTGCTGAGCGGGGCTTGCTGGAACGGGAGGAAGCCAAGGCCTCTGTCATAGGTCAAATCCAGCTGGACGGTGATTTCAAGGATGGTTACGACCCTTCGGCCATAAACCCATTGAAGGGGCCTGACGGGGAATTTCCTGAGGATTCCGATGATGATGACGAAGATCTAGAACCGGAGGCGGAGTACCACGAGATCGTCGAGCAGAAGAGTTTGGCGTTAATACACATCAAAGAGGCCCCACGTTATCCTGGTTGAGATTCTAGGAGGTTGTATTTTTTCTTTCGGCGCAGTTGCCTCCTGTAATATGATTCCTGGTTTTACCTGTTAATTCGATCAATCTTTTCTGCGTGTCCTGATATATATTTGTTCATACATAATCCATGGTGTGATTGCTCATGTTACTGTTGGTTCTCCTTGTTATGTCACATGTCGGTCATACCGGATTATGTCGAGTAATCATGGTTATCGCATGAAGGTGCCTCTGTTTCTATTTTTTAACGTACAACCCGCTGTCACAGGGGAACCGCTGCTGTTGCCCTGTTTGTCGTCGACCCTATTATTACAGGGAATTTTTTCTTGAACCGACCACGTTATCACAGGGATTTTTTTTTTTTTGAATCGACCCCATTATCCGGGGAACTTTTTCTTGAATTGGCCCCGTTATCACAGGGAATTTTTTCTTGAGTTGGCCCCGTTATCAAAGGGAATTTTTTCTTGTACCAACTCCGTTATCACAGGGAATGTCTTCTTGAGTTGGCCCCATTATCATAGGGAACTTTTTCTTGAACCGACCCCGTTATCACAGGGAATTTTTTCTTGAACCGACCCCGTTATCACAGGAAATTTTTTCTTGAATCGACCCCGTTATCACAGGGAATGTCTTCTTGATTGACCCCGTTATCACAGGAAATTTTTCTTGGTCGACCCCGTTATCACAGGGGGTTTCTTCTTGATTGACCATGTTATCACAGGGGATTTCTTCTTGTATTGGTCCCGTTATCACAGGGAATTTCTTCTTGTATTGGCTCCGTTATCACAAGGAATTTCTTCTTGTATTGGCCCCGTTATCACAGGGAATTTTCTTGATCGACCCCGTTATCACAGGGGATATTTTTGTGGGTAGGGGTGCATCCCGTTATCACAGGGAACCCGCTACCTTTTTAATTGTTTTTGATCGACCCCGTTATCACAGGGGATATTTTTGAGGGTAGGGGTGCATCCCATTATCACAGGGAACTCGCTACCTGTTGAATTGTTTTTTATCGACCCCGTTATCACATGGGATATTTTTGAGGGTAGGGGTGCATCCCGTTATCACAGGGAACCTGCTACCTGTTGAATTGTTTTTGATCGACCCCGTTATCACAGGGAATATTTTTGAGGGTAGGGGTGCATCCCGTTATCACGGGGAACCCGCTACCTGCTGAATTGTTTTTGATCGACCCCGTTATCACATGGGATATTTTTGAGGGTAGGGGTTCATCCCGTTATCACAAGGAACCCGCTACCTGTTGAATTGTGTTTGATCGACCCCGTTATCACAGAGGATTTTGTAGGCGAGCCTTTTCATTGTCTTTTCGACTATGTCTCTTGGTGACTCTGTCGTTGTTGAGTCTGTAGGTCATTAAGCCCTGCAAAACATCATAGACAAGGAATTTTTTTTGACATAAAAGCTAATACGAGAGCACGAAATGACGTGCCCAGTGTTATTTGAGGGATGTTCTCTCGATCTGAGAATATTAGTTTTACACAAGAAATAGTGTTTTCGGTGTGCGCTATCATGCCGGTGGTACCTGTTTGTACCTGTAAGAGGGCGATGTGTTAAATATATATCTAGGGGTACATTCCCCAATTGTTTGTGCTATTCTCTGCACTTCTATACTGTCCGCTTAGGACAAATCCCTGCATGAAATATGAGATTGCGCCAAGCAACAAATAAAAAGGTAATAACGGATAACGGTCGAGGGCTAGGTAACCCAGCCCGCCTACGTATCCCGTTGCATGGGGAATCAGACCGGCGTAGTTCCCCCTGTTTTAAGTTACATGCCGACCCACGAAAGGGTTAAATAAGAGATAACGGTCGAGGGCTAGGTAGACCTAACCCGCCTACGTATCCCGTTGAGTGGGGAATCAGACCGGCGTAGTTCCCCCTGTTTTAAGTTTACAGACCAACCCACGATGGGACAATGTTTTCGTCGTTCGAACATAATTTAAAAAGTGCAGAAATTTAAAGTATTGTTCTGTTTGCTCCTCATGGTGATCATTCCCTAGCTTGTCGATCCTGATTTGGTCCAACTGCTTCTTCCTCTGCTTCTCTAATTCTTGGCAACGCAAGAGAAGCTTCCTCCTGGTTAGCGACCACTTCTCCGACCCCTCCTCCTACTGGGAATTTCATCTTCTGATGGAATGTGGATACCACTGCTCTTATCGTATTCAGGGCCAGTCTGCCGATTATAACGTTGTATGCAAATGGTTGGTCCACAATTGTGTATTGAACATTAATAGTTCGCATGTGCGGTTCTTGTCCGAATGATGTGGGAAGGTTCATTTGCCCTAGGGGAATTGTCTCTGCTTCACCAAATCCTACCAGTGGCGTACGGACCTGTTCGACTGCGTGGTGGCCGAGTGCCATCTTCTCCAAAGCATGCACAAACATAATGTTGGTGGAGCTGCCGTTGTCTATGAGTACCTTGTGTACAGCGTAGTTAGCGATATCAAGCTGAACAACCAGGGGGCAGTCGAGCTCGCCTGCCTGGACGGCCTCGGGGCTGAGGTCCAAGAGGTCCCTGCTGGAAAACGTGATAACCTCATCTGGGAGCTCCTCGATCAACGTTGTAAATCCAATGAATCGGTCCTCGTTTAATCCGCAAGTTATCTTCTTCCTCTGATTGGTGGAATCCGCTCCTGCGGTCCCACCGCTTATCACATTGATGACCCCCCTCGAAGGCGCACTAGTTATCGCATTGCGTCCTTGTCCACTTTCAATCGCCTTTAGGCCCTCCCTTCTTGGGGATTGGGACCGTTCTCTTGATTCAGCGTACTGCCCGCTCGCCTTAACAAATTCTATCAGTCTTCCGTCCTTAATCAGTCTCTCGATCTCATCCTTCAGGTCATAGCAGTCATTCGTGTCATGGCCTTTTTGGCGGTGATACTCGCAGTAGCGTCTAGATTTCTTGGTGAAATCCGTCTCCTTGATTTTTCGAGGTGCACTTAGCCAATTCCTGCTTTGCGCAACGGCAAAGATAGTGCGAATGTAGCGATTGAGGGGGGTATATCTCTTTGGGGACCTGTCTCTTCCTCCCATGTTCTTGTTCCATAGCTCTCTACCCCTTTCCCTGCCGGATTCCTGGGGTCTAAACATAGCTGCCATCATCGCATCTTCGTAGATCACAGTATGCGCCAACTCGTTTATCTGATTGATAGTAGGTTCTGCGAGCTTGATCAACTCTTTGGCGAATCTGTTGTGCGTCGTTGCCCTAAAAAGGGTCTGCAGCACTTGTCCCCCGTAGGGGTTGTCCACCTTCAATAGCTCCTCATTGAATCTGCTCATGAATTCGCCGAGAGTTTCTCTCTCTTTCTGTTTCAACGCTTCCAGATGGTACATGCTTGTCTTCGTTCGTTTCTGACTGGAAAAGTGGTTCTCCAATCTCTCCTTCATCTGCTCGAAGCTTGAAATAGATCCTACTTCGATTCTGTTAAACCGGTCTAATGCTGCTCCAATCAGTGTTGTCGCCATTATTTTTGCCTTAATACCCTCGAAAAAATCTTGTAGGTTCAAGAGACTCTCCACGGCGTGGATGTGATCCCTCGGGTCACTCTTCCCATCATACGGTTTTATGGTTGGAATCTTGTCTCCTCTGTGCAGTACCTCTGCCTCTATCTCATCTGAAAACGGGGTCCTACTGCGACCCATCCCATGACTCTGAGTCACTTTCCTTGCTAACTCCGCCCTCTCGCGGTCTAGCTGTTCCATCCTCCTTGAAATTACTCGCAGTATCTCTGCATCCTCATTTTTTGAACCATTGATCTCGGCCCGGTCACGACCGCGTTCCATTCTCCGGATTACTTCTGCCCTCTCACGGTCCAACCGTTCCATCTTCCTCGCTAGCTCCCGATCTAGGGTCCCGGGGTCCCATCTCTCTGCCCTGTCGTAAGCAGCGGGTGATATCTCTCTGAAGGAGTCCCCTGTGTCCTCATGTTCGTCGCATCCTCGCCTTGCCCTTCTCTCATCCGCTCCGGATTCAGTGGGCCTCGCTCGGATGTCCTTTGCCCTTTGCTCCACCAGACGTGGGAGCAAGGTCTCCAATGTGGAATTTAGTGCTGCTCTCACAGTGGCGTTGATCTGAGCTTGCATCTCCGGGGTTATAGCGGCGGGATGGACGGTGCTTTGTCCCGCGGGCATTGTCTCCTCATGGCCGGGAAAATCCGTATTTGGCGCTTCGGTCATTGGAATGTCAGCTGCGTGGTTCTCGATGGGCGGGCCCTCAGTCTCGGGTTCTGCCGCACTTGGTGCAACAAGGGTTGGACCTGCATTTGCGGCTCGCGGCGGCCTCCCGGGCCCGCGCCTTCGTTGCACTTGTAGTGGAGGGAGCTCCATCTCGGCTCGAGCCACTGTCTGTTCTCGGTCAGTCGGGTGTTGTGGGGTTTGCGTGTTCTCCATCCTGGCGCTCCTAGTCACCACTCCGCTAAGTTCGGATCGGGTCCTCCTTCCTTGCATCTCGGCGTCCTTGTCCGGGAACTGGTGTTCCCACAGACGGCGCCACTGATTTGGCGATAGATCGTTATATATATATATATATATATATATATATATATATATATATGCGAGTGTCGGTTACAAGTATGTGATCTAGCAATACAACAAGTCTATCTCAAATCAGACCTACACTACGTGTCTCGTGTAGGCTTGGTCCGGAACACCTCGGACCCAACGCTTCGATGCTTGGATGGGAGTGGAATATCGGTAAATAGATCGAATGGACGTCGGTGATCGCCTTCTATGCGATGTCGAGGATGACCCCCGATGTGAGATCGGTGATGAGGTGGTATGATGTGTCATAGGCGTGCGTTTTAATCATGATATCGAATGAGATATCGAAAGTAACATCGGTGATGTATTTCGATATGACGAGTGGTAGCTGAGGGATAATAATTGCATGTTTTGGGATCCGGGCACCGCGTATTTATAGATCTCGGGATCCGGGGACCACAGTAACATATCGGTGATGATTACCGATATGACATCGAAAGTTATCCCCGATATGCTCCAAAATGGGCCTGATTTGGGCCTGGCCCAATATGCGGGAAATGCCCATATCACCTGCGCTGCATCCTAGCATCTTTGTCTGGGAATGTGGTCTTCGCACAGACGACGTCACTAATTTGACAATAGATCGTATATTATATGCGAAGCGCGGGATTATATCAATACGGTAACGAATCTATTACAAATCAGGTCTCCTATCACTATCGCTAGCTATAGGTAGACTTAAGTCCGGAACACCCCAGAGTAACGCTTGGATACTTGGCTGGATGCCGAAGATGATGTCGAATCTCTTCTATGTCGGGGATGTGGCTGGTATCGGGGATACGACCGTGTCGAGAATGTATATCGGGGATATATACCGGGGAGTATTCGATATCGAATATGGATATTGGATATACGAGTGAATATTGTGCGTAGTTAATAAAGATTACCTTGATTAGTGGAGCCTGGATATATATAGGCCTCGAGATGCAAGGACCGCACGCGTGACTTCCACGTGCACTTACTATATCGAATGCGATATTCGATATCGAGAACTATATCGGGGTACATCCCCGATATAAAGATGCGTTGGGCCAATTCCATGTGTTTGGTCCATGTAACTAGAATGGGTAGACCCAATAGGAGAATTACCTTTATCAATGAGATTGATTATATCTGTTTGAAAAGTAATAAGTAAACCAATCTCTCAGTTTTAATTTAAAATTTTGGTAGAACAACTTCCAGTAGGCTTGCATTTTTTAGTTATTATCTTGTAATGTAGATTTATACGTACTACGTTATATCGCGATCGTGTGAAAAACATATGTAACTTATCACAAAATATATGCACCACACCATAACAAATTATTCCAAAAAATCTGTATAAGTATAGTTTCAAGCCAACTAAATGTCACATAAATAAGTTCAAACTTATTTGGGGATGGCCTAGCATTATTGATTACTAGCATGAATTTAAAAGATTCAAGAGTTAATGTTGACTAATTTTCTACAGTATCTATGCTACAAACGCATACAAAGAATGTCATATTTGAAGATGGGCAAAAGATGAAAATAATTCGAAGCTACAAATACATTTGCCAATTTTTTTTATTTTTTTGTGATGAAGTAGAAGGAGAGTGTTATGAGTTTATCTTTGGGAGAATAAAGTAGTGTGAAGAGATAAAGGTGATGGCAGAACAGTTATTGCACAATTTTAGTGGGATTGTTATAATAAAAAAATAGAATAATTTATCTAAGCAAAACAAAAAACTATTTGAGTTGATTGGAACTTATAAGGAGTATTTTTATCTATCAACCATGCAAGAGAAAAATAAAAGAAATGTATATTAGTAAGGAGACTTAATAGTAATGGAATTAATATATATTCCAAAGCAAAGGAGTTGTTACAAGATAATTTCTTGTGAATAATGGTAGAAGTTACAACATAGTAGTAAGTATTTGAGAATTTTGAAAAAGTTAAGGCTTTATGTATTTGTCCTAAAAAATGATGACATTTATTATTAGTTGTCTTTTTTTTTTTTAATCAAATCAAATCGTTTTCTATTATCTTTATCTTAACATAAAATAAAAGAGAAACAAAGTAAAGGAAAATCTTGGATACCAAGTCAATCTTTACCTAACAATTGAAGAATTGGATAAAAAAAAATGAAAACATTGGAAGAGAAGAACAGAAAGAAAGGTATAATAAAGATTAAAGAAAGAAGCTAAAAAGTATATATATATATATATATATATATATATGTAGTCCTCCTCCGTCAAGCAAACACACACACACACACACATACAGCAACCTTCAATCTGTAATCCAAAGGAAACCCATGATGTCAATATCCCACAAAAAGAAGTCTTTAGAGGAAAATAGGGGAAGAGAATGGTTGTTGGTTGTTGGTGCTGGTGAAAGGGACAAGAAGAAGACAAACATTTGATTGGTCATTAGTTAGTCCGTCCGTCCCGCGCTTTACTTAGACTTCACTCACTCAGTCCCAAACATTATATAAATTTATTTTATTTTATTTATAAGGCAGCCCCAAGATATATATATAATGACCCGCTTTTGGAATTGCTGCTTCAAACATAAAACCCACTTTTGGAATTCCACCGCTCAGGTTTTGCGTTTATTTATTACGATTGTTTGTAATTTAAAGGGTTTAGTTAGTTATTATATCTTTTCTTCTATTCTTTTTGTGGGTTTAGGATTCAAGAGACATTATGGAGAAGAAAACATCCACCACCAATGCCGATGATGTCATTCCGCCTCAGGTTAAATAAATAAATAAATAAATAAAAAGGGGTTTAATTTGTTTTCTTTCTCGAGTTTGCATCTGTTGTTTGTTGTCATGTTATGTCTATCATTGATAATATCTCATCTTGTGTTTACTTTTTAGTTTTAGATTCCCCAGTGAATCAACTGTTTTTGCACTTCATTTGTTAGGTTGTGAAAATGCAATGCTTGTGTATCTAATCTTATTGATGCATGAGGTTCTTCATCTTTTATGTTGAAAACTTAAAAGGGGCTTTGGTTATCTCACGCTCTATCGTTTATCTTTTCGTTCCTCGGTTTAGGAGTCGAGAGACATTATGGAGAAAATATCCACGACCAATGCTCACTCTCAGGTGATTAAGGATTTCCTTCCTTCTCTTTTTGGAGTTTCCATCTTTTTTTTTTTTGTTGTTGTCATGGGCTTCAGTTTATCTATCTGTCAAGAGATCATGCTAACATCGGAGGTCGTGTTTAGTTTACACTGGTAATTTTACTATAATGTTTCTCAGTTTCTATTGCGGGATTAGATTCTTGACGTGTAACTTCAGAATCAATTGGAAATAGTTACGAGTTTTGTGTCTATTCTTTCACTTTTCTTTTATGTCCGAATAGTTTCATTTCATAATTTAGCAGTTTGATTTTATCATTAGTCTTCATCTGCTATATTTTCAGTTCCATTTATTATCTTTTTTTCTTTACGAACAACCAATTCTGTGTCATTGGCATGAAATAACTTTTAGATTCTATTCGCAAAACTTGTACAATCGAATTCTTAAAATGTCTTCCATCCATCAATTTGCATCTTGTAGCATAGCGTGAAGGAGGAGTTAAAGGATTCAAGCAGCGCACCTGCTTCTAATATCATTCTCAACCATGACTTTTCTGGAGGATTTCATTTATGGCGCACAAACTGTTGCGAAGGCTATGTGGTTTCATCAGATTCTGGCTGTGCAAAAACATTACCAACTAAGTTAACTGGACCTTATGCAGTTATTACAAACCGGAAAGCATCTTGGCAAGGTCTCGAACAAGACATCACTGACAGAGTATACGCAGGTTCCACTCACAATGTTTGTGCTTGGGTTGGAATATCAGGGACTGATAATGGGTTTGCTGATGTGCTGGCAACTCTGAAACTTGAACATCACGATTCATCGGTTAGCTATGTGTTCATTGGGAGGTATATTCTTTCTCTTTTTTACATTGTTTCTGGACCTTGAGAAGGCAATTGCTGATTAGGTAAGCTTGTACCAGAACGTCTGCTTCAATGGGGCATTGGGAGAAGGTGGAAGGTACATTTTCTATGTCATCTGTACCTCGTCGAGTTATATTTTATCTGGAAGGGCCTGCACCTGGTGTTGATCTACTCGTTAGATCTGTGGTGGTCTCCTGCAGTAGTTCACTTCAGTGTAATGTAAGTTTATATACAACCGAAATTTTCCTTGCATGGATTGAGCAACTATAATTTAATAAAGAAATTGGCCGTTTTACATTGTACTTGAGATGGGTTTCACCATTTTCCAAGTGTTTGCTCCTTTTGATAGAAGCGAAGCTCGGGGTCTACCTCTGATGTTGAAGAGAACATAATACAAAATCCCGCATTTAATGATGGTCTTAGTAATTGGTCTGGAAGAGGTTGCAAGATCGTTTTACACGATTCTATGGCAGAGGGGAAGATTCTTCCGATGTCTGGAAAATTCTTTGCATCAACAGCAGATCGTACACAGAATTGGAATGGAATTCAGCAGGAGATAACTGGAAGAGTACTGCGTAAGCTTGCATACGAGGTTGTTGCTATAGTTCGTATATTTGGTAATAACGTCACAAGTTCAGATGTTAGGGCTACATTGTATGTCCAGGCAGCAGATCTCCGTGAACAGTACATAGGGATCGCCAGGTAACTTTTCTCTGTTTTTAAGGCTTATGTTGGAATATAATCATTCTCCGCAAGAAAGTATGTGAAATTTTTATCTTTTGGTGGTCTTGCTCTCGAATGGTATGATAATTGGTGATGTGCCTACCTGCAATATGACAAGCATTGCATTAAAGTCTGGCAAATTTATGGAAGGGTACATTTTTACTTTATTCAGTTTCGTAGATCACTAGATTTGTCTCATATCTTCATGATTATAATTTGGTGGGTCATATTCAGTGCTAATTCCTGAATGTCATACTAAAATTATACGATACTGGTAAAACGTAAGGGAATTATATGAAATTCGCATGGGGACTCTTTCATATTCTTGATTGGTTTCTTTCTTATTGAACTGACTTATCCCTACTTTTCTGGTATACTATACATAAATTTATACAATATAACTGCTGATGATTAGTTTTTGCTGCGGGTTTGTAACTTACCGCAAAAATATTTGTTAAAGAAAATGGTTGGCAATTTAGTGCGCAGGCGACAGACAAAGATTGGGTGCAGTTGCAAGGAAAATTTCTTTTAAATGGTTCCCCCTCAAAGGTAGTAATTTATTTAGAAGGTCCTCCTCCGGGCACCGATATTCTCCTCAACAGCCTGAATGTAACACATGCTGCCAAAGCCCCGCCTCCATCTCCACCAGTAATTGAGGTTAGTTAATTGAGGGGTAAAGTTTGGATCTGGTTCAAATGTTTTACTTGAACATGCATATACTCTTTACCTTAATGCAGCGTATGAGCATAAACTAATGTTTTTGTTTTGATATATGTTTTGAACTAAAGCATCTTAGAAATTTTGAGCAATTTTGCGAATTTTGACAGAACCATCAAGGAAAATTGATGACTGATGAGCTTGGTTCAAATGTTTGAACTTGAACATGCAAATACTCTTTACCTAAATGCAAAGTTATGTGGCATGGATTGATTTTTTTTTTTTTTTGAGATATGTTTTGACCTGTAACAGAATAGAAACTTTGAGCAGTTTTGTGAAATGTTACGGAAACATGACGAAAAATTGTTGCTATGAATATCTGTTTTTTTTCCTTAACTTTTGTTTCCACGGAATTGAAAACGATTTTTTTTAGCATTTTCGATTAAAAAGTGTATAAACTTTGATCCACGGTTATCTGAGAAACGAGAATTAAATGTTGCATTATCTTCCTTCGGTTCTTCAGAATGTGGCTTTTGGAGTCAATATTCTAGCAAACAGCAACCTTTCCGACGGCACTAATGGGTTTTTCCCCCTGGGAAGTTGCACTCTAAGTGTGGGAAGCAATTCACCTCATATCCTTCCTTCCATGGCTAGAGATTCCCTTGGACCTCACGAGCCTTTAAGTGGTCGATTCATTCATGTGACTAATCGTACTCAGACGTGGATGGGTCCAGCTCAGATGATAACAGATAGAGTGAAGCTCTATTTGACATACCAGGTTTCTGCATGGGTTCGGATTGGCAATGGGGCGACTAGATCTCAGAATATTGGTATTGCTCTTGGTGTGGACGGTCAATGGGTAAATGGTGGTCAAGTTGAGGCAAACGATGACAAATGGCATGAAATTGGTGGATCTTTCAGAATTGAGAAGCAAGCAGCAAAGGTAATGGTTTATGTACAAGGTCCTGATGCTGGTGTTGATTTGATGGTTGCTGGACTTCAAATCTTTCCGGTCAATAGAATTGCGAGGTTTAAGCACTTGAAAAACCAAACAGATATGGTAAGATCTGGCTTTTAGCATTTGACGTATGTATATATTGTTAAATGTGTTTCGAAACTTAAACGCATGCCCTTATTGCTTGCTTCAAGCAACACAATAATCTGCTTCTTAGGTTAAGTGGTTTTGCTGCGATTGTAAGCTGTGCTTTACTTTTTAAGGATAACTGCATTTATACCTCTTGAGCTTTAGTCTAACTACAGAGACATCTTTTATTGTTTTTATAGACACACCTTGAAGTTTGAAATTGACAGACTCTTTGGAAACTTGCCCTAATGTTTTGAAGACACACCTTGAAATTTGGACAAATAGTTATATATAGGCTTGCTTCTCTGAGGTGAAAGTTACCAACTCTTCTGCAGTTTGAAAATAGGATCTGATAGCCCTCCTCCCTCCCCCATTCCCTTATTTTTCTTTAGGGTGGATTTGGTAGTCAAATAAGCGTCTGAAATGAAGTTTTAATAAGACCAAACTTCACGAAGTGTTGATGCCATTATCCATGATTTTAGTGTCTCACAGAGATGCATTTTTAACTGTTTTGAATGCCAATTTGTAACCCTTATTTTCGTATAAAATTAAACTAAATGTTTGACCTTGCAGGTCCGTAAGCGCGATGTTGTCTTGAAGTTCACAACATCTGGGTCAGAAACACTACCGGGCATCTTTGTGAAAATTAGACAGAAACAGAACAGCTTCCCGATTGGATCATGTGTAAATAGATCAAACATAGACAATGAAGACTTCATCAACTTCTTCACCAAAAACTTTAACTGGGGAGTTTTTGGGAACGAGTTAAAGTGGTATTGGACAGAGCCACAGAAAGGAAACCTCAACTATAAAGACGCTGATGAAATGTTGAACGTATGTGCAAGCCACAACATTCAACTCCGTGGACACTGTATTTTCTGGGAAGTGGAAGACACGGTACAACAGTGGATACGTTCTTTGAGCCAAAAAGACATGATGGCAGCAGTTCAGAATCGGCTGAATGACCTCCTGACTCGGTACAAAGGAAAATTTAAGCACTATGATGTGAATAACGAAATGTTGCATGGTTCATTTTATCAAGATCATTTGGGAAAGGATGTAAGAGCAAATATGTTCAAGATTGCGAATCAACTCGACCCCTCCGCTACACTTTTCGTGAACGATTATCATATTGAAGACGGTTGTGACACACGGTCATCGCCCGAGAAGTACATTCAACACATCCTTGATTTACAAGAACAAGGGGCACCTGTTGGAGGGATTGGCATACAAGGTCATATCGATAGCCCCGTTGGGCCGATTGTTTGTTCTGCTCTGGACAAGTTAGGAATCCTCGGGCTTCCAATATGGTTCACAGAGGTTGATGTTTCTTCTGCTAACGAGTTTGTAAGAGCTGACGATCTTGAAGTTATGCTCCGGGAGGCTTTTGCCCACCCTGCGGTGGAGGGTATAATGTTGTGGGGATTCTGGGAGTTGTTTATGAGCCGAGATAACGCACATTTAGTGGATGCAGAAGGGGATGTTAATATTGCTGGTAAGAGGTATCTTGCTCTTAAAAAAGAATGGTTGTCTCACGCTAGTGGTTGTATAAATGAACAGGGTGAGTTTGAATTCAGAGGGTTTCATGGATCCTATGAAGTTGAAGTTGACGTTGATATTCTTTCTAAAAACAAAGTGGTTAAGACATTTGTGGTTGATCAGGGTGTGGATCCACTTGTAATTTCCATAAATTTGTAGGGTCCATCCGTAATATCCATTGAACTTGCTATGCTTACCATTTCACGTGTGAAAAGAAATTAATAGACGTTGTGCATACATGAAAATGTCGAGGGCCCTCATATTTTGATGTTTAATATTTCTACTTGTATTGTAATAGTCGTCGATCAAATAAATTATGTTATTTTATTTCTTTAGATATTTGCCCCGAGCTTGTAATGAACTAGAAGATCTATCATGTGATATGAAAGAACAAGAATACAAACAGGAATCTTTCTGCCATGAAGTCACGATCAATCAAGATAAGTTAAAACTTGAGCAAAGGTGCACATGTGAACTTAATAGTTTTTTGTACAGATGAAATGCACAAGGTCGCTTTGACCATGTGGCTTCATTAAAAGCAGTCTTTTAAGTTTTGTATACTGCCCCAGTTTTCATGCTGCCATTCGAAAATTCCATGTGATGTGATGATCTTTCTATGCTGAGCCTCCGAAACCTTGTGGGGGGTATAAGACGCCATAGATCAAAAAAGTTTTTTAAATTTTGTAGTTTATATATTATTAAGGGATAAAAGCATCAAGCCCCCTGAACTATGCACGTTTTTGCGACTTGCCCCCTAAACTAATTTAATAAGCGTTTTGCCCCCTAAACTATGCACGTCTGTTCGATTTGCTCCCTGGCTGGGTTTTCGGCTATTTTTGGCCATTCTTGGCCAGAATTTTTCCCCTTACCCAACACATATGTGTTGTACTAGATGTCTATTAGTAGTTGATGACAAAAAGTAGGCGAAAAAATACCTCGAACGGGGCATATTCCGGCTAAAATACACTGAAGAGGAAATCACATTTTGGCTAGAATATGCCCCGTTCGAGATGGTTTTTCGCCTACTTTTTGTCATCAACTACTAATAGACATCTAGTACAACACATATGTGTCGGGTAAGGGGAAAAATTCCGGCCAAGAATGGCAAAAAAATAGCCAAAAACCCGGCCAGGGGGCAAATCGAACAGAAGTGCATAGTTTACGGGGCAAAACGCTTATTAAATTAGTTTAGGGGGCAAGTCGCAAAAACGTGCATAGTTCAGGGGGCTTGATGCTTTTATCCCTATTATTAATAAGACAGTAACTATTTTGGGTGAACTGTATCAGCCACCAACATCCGTCATTTTTCTAAAACCTCTGCCAATGATTGCTTAGTTACACTTACTTCTACTAATCAAAATCTTGGAAACTCTGTGCTAATATTTGAATCATTTAGTATGATTACTACAATTAATATGATTTCAGCTTGTCGAATCATCACATATTATTATTATTAGTTCTTCTGAACTGTATATAATAATCTCGAATTAAAGAATGATACATCATACATGAATCCACTGATTCCCCTGAATGAAATTCTGGACAGAATACGAGTTAACGTGCTCTGCCGGAATCTGACTACTCCAGTTAACTCGGGCGGAAGTATTTGATCCAGCTCCATTGTTCTGAAACTCGCCATAATACAAATAGTTCAATGAAGAATCAGCATCCCACTTGAGCCATCCATCTGGCACGATAAGGGCTTCCAACGTGCAATTAACGAAAACTGTTCTCGAGTAAAGTTTCCACGGCCTTCCCAGATAAGTTTTATGCACCTTAGGATTGCTATAATACAGAGCCATGTACGCCTCAGTGCCGTTGATCAAACAATTTTGAAAAACAAAGCCTGTGGATTGGGCGGGGTCGATTCTGCCGTGGGCGGTGACAGCATTGGTCTCACCCTTTTCTGGATTGATTTGGCGGGGTGCAACGAGGATTTGGCAATCTTTAAAGAAGGCGGCCGAGTTTCCAAAAATGAAGTCGACGTTGCCTTGGATGCGACATGATTCATAGTACTGCCGCAGGCTGTGCACGTATAATGTGTCTTGATTCCCTAAGAATTCGCAGTTTCGCACAATGGAAAGATCGCTGTCTGATCGAAAGGCTACTGCTTGATGTGCATCAGGCCCCGCTGTGTTCTGGAAGGTCACACCACTAGCCATGAACCCATCACCAATAACTCCTGTCATAGTATACATATATAGTTGGATTTATAGTTGTGATTAATTATTATTATTTGACTAAACTCAACTTATAACAACAATAAAACATTAAATATGAAAGGGAATAAAGCGAACGTACCAACAGTTGCGGAATTGTAAGTGGTGACGCCCTCCTGGCCCACATTCATGGAACCCGTGATAACCGTTTTCCCAATCCCATCACCCACAAACACCACATTCTTCTTCTCCAACGGGACCCGAACTGTTTCCTCGTAAACTCCACTTTTAATATTAATGACGAACATCTGACCCGGCCCGGCATTGTCGGGAGCGGCATTCACCGCTTCCTGAACTGTATTATAACTGCAACCCCCGTTCTTACACACGGTAATAATGCCCCCCGTATCCTTGCGACTAGTTATTATTGATTGCAAAGAAGAAGAATAATTAGATCGTGAAACAACGGGCTCCCAGAATCCGTCCCGCTCGGTCTTGGGCGGGCCCCAAGATCCAACTTTGTCCCCATAAACGTCGTAATTGAGTAGCATTCCGAGCGCGTCGCTGGTGGACCTGATGAGAGTGGAGTTGAAGAACGACATCGTTTCACCAACTAGGGACGTAGTGTTGACGTACTTGAGGGCGGACCAGGAGTCGTACTGGTAAACAAGCGACGAGCTCAACCAGGCGCGGGCGTCCTTGATCTTGTCGCCACCTGGCAACACAAGGCCGCTGATTCGGTACTCCGAGTACCCGAGAAGCTCCAGGCAGTTATTCGCGGCGGCTGTTCCATTTTTATTGCCAGCGGCCGCGAATTTGGACAGGACGTTTTGGACCATACCCCGACCCGTTTTGAGGTTGTCGGAGGAGATTTGTACGGCGGCTTGGATTACCTGCTCCGGGGTGGCGCTGGGAGGCACGTGAGATAAGGAGGTTTGGCATGTTGGAGGGTCACGGGAGACCTTGCAGGCCTGTTGGATTATATCAACATCACAGGCTGAGACGGAAAACAAGAGGATTATTACTACTAATAATGTAGTAGTACTGATGAAAGAGACAAGACTAGTAGCAGCACCAGCCATGGAAATGAATATTTATGTTTTGATTGCAAATTCTTGTGATTTTCCTTCTTTTGAAGAGAGAGATTTGGATTTTAATGAAAATAGTTTTTGCGATAAAAAAGAGAAATAAGGCACGAGTATTAATTAAATGCCGAATCCGATACATATAAATGTGATTTTTTAGTTGTGGTCAAAATTCAATTCGGGTATGGAAAATTTAGGTGGAGATTTGAGTAGTGATCTCAATGCAGGCAATAGTTGAGTGTAACTTAGTAAATAAATTGTTGCTAATTGGTTGCATTGATTTCATTTTCATCCCATCAGAAAGAAGCGTCGAGAATTGAGAAACAAAATAACTTTGCTTGTGATGCCACAAATGACATTTCAATGGATATTATTAAATGGCTATATATACACCACTAAGCAAAAATATTAATGTCATGTATACTAATTAATGCGTAATAGTTTGCAAATTATATATAATCTTATATTCAACATATACCTTTTTAATTAATTTCCTCACCGTAATATTATAATTATTTGTTAACAGTATTGTTTAGAACAAACAAATCCGAAATATTAAAAAAAACAAAATTTTAAAATTGCAAGTTGCAACAACCAATGGCAAATATTACAAAAGGCACGCCATCCACTCATCTTCAAAAGTAAACTGATTCTTTAAGCAAAAAATACAAAGAACATCATAGTCACTGTAAAATAGGGATCTATAATGAGTAGAAGCTTAAATCGGAGACTATACTAAATATGAGGGGATACCCCAATTGAAAGCATAAGTCACACTCGACTAACAATCAACTAATCAAAACCATCTAACTATGGAATATCGAAGCTCTAGACAATCTCTATGACTTCGGATAAAGCCCACAAAATCACATCACTCACTCTGCCATATCCTCGTGAATGCCCTACTTAAAGAATGTCCCAGGCTAAGATAACCGTCATCCTCTCTTTGTTTCCGGTTCAAAATTGTGACCCATATCTCCAGGATATCATTAGTGTATTCTTGTCAACCTTGTTCACATATGGTTTTCTTCCTTTCAATTAGTCGAATCCCCTTTTGGGTGGTCAAAGAAAGAGAAAACAAAGAGAAATTACCATGTTGTGTTGTCCAGGAATTGTATATGTACCTCCATGTGTCTATAAGCCAAAACTGTTGTAGCTGCAAGTGTAGTGTATGTAGTTATACCTGTGCAAAAATTGAAACAAAACCAGGCATAACAAAAACACAACTCCTCCAAATGAGTAGTCAATAACTCACACAAACAATAATTAACCAAACCATCTTACACTTGTTCTAACTTAGCAAAAACAACACTTATAAGACGATTAGTTTTCTTACTTCATTTACCTTTAAGTCGAGCCACCAAGTTGATTGCAATCTTCTTGCTCACTTGTTATTCAGTTAACAGCTTGCCTTCAAAAAATGTACCATTCTTGGCCTTCCATATAGATGAAATAATTTCTCCAATTGCAAACTGTCTTATGACATAAATACTAGCTTACTTAGCCCTTGAAGGAGCATGAGCCCAATCCAATCCATCAAATTTATTGGACAGTTCCTCATACGTGTGCTTTTAAGAACTGTTCATAACACATCATAAGCCCAAGGACATTGAAATAACAAATGACTATGAGTCTCCTTATGATTACCACATAGCACACCCCTTAAATCATGCAACTCCACATATTTTCCAATCATATCCTTAGTAGCTAGCCTATTGTGAAGTGAGCAGATTTAGGAAGGAAAAAGGAATTCCAAACGTGCCTCCATCATAATACCTCTGGAAGTGTAGGCACAAAACATGCATACAAAGCTTTAGCTCAAGGCAAATCACCTAGTCTAATGTTCCCTCCTTGTCTGGACTCTGGATGATGCTTTAGTCACACAATTTTACCTCTCAAACTAATGAGATGCTTCCACCATGGAGAATCACACTTCTTCAATTCCGTTTCCCATATTGTCCCCCCTTTCAATTTATAAGCCCTAACCACTTCTGCCAAATAGTGAAAGGATCTTCAGTAGCATTAAGACCCAAAAACTGTATTGCTAAAATAGCTTTATTCCAACCCAAGACCTTCTTAATCTGTAGTCCACACTCTTATATTCTTGACAGATAGCTCTCTAGGCAACAACATTTTTTTTTTGCCATCCTCCTTACCAGCCCAAAGATCATTTCTACAAACCTTCTTCCTTAACACTCCAACAAGCAGGGCAAATATATGACTCCAAGATTTTTGGATACTCATCAACACTACTTTCACCAACTTCAAGTTGTAGCATGACTGAGATTCATTTCTTGCCAACTTTACCATCTTTTGTATAAGAGAATCATAATCTGCATTCTTGAGAGTTATTGGGATCAGAGGGATACCAAGATATCTTATTGGGAACTTCCCCTCCTGAAACTCCCAGAGTTGTTGCAATGACTCCTTGACTCGGAACTCTTGCTAAAAAGATGTTACTTCTTGGTGCACTGATTTTTAATCTAGATATCTCTGGAAACTCTTGTAAATCCATGTCTCTCGTACAGAACAATAAGAGATCATCAACAATGTCATGTGACACAGATTAATTATTCCATATTTTGGATGATAGTGAAACTCTTTATTCTTTTTAGTCATACTCTTTAGGATTCTAGCTAAGTAGTCCATACAGAAGGCAAAAAGATAAGGAGACAAGGGATCACCCTGCCTCAAACCTTGTTTGCCTTCCATATTACCTTTTAAACTCCCATTAATACAAAAATAGAATCTTGTAAAACAAAGCATAACCAAATAGACAAAGTGAGAATCAAAACCATAATCAACAAGTACATGCGTAAAAAATGACCAATTCACAGTATCATAAGCCTTTTGAATGCATATCCTTAACATACCCCTAGGAGCGATATTCCTCTATCATATCCTCTAACCAATTCTTGAGCAAGAAAAATATATTTGGTAAACGTCTCTCTGCAGACTTGCTAGGTAGGATCAAATCAGGTATCTTACATTTCAATCTATTAGCCAAAACTTAAGTAATAATCTTATAGCTCACATTACAGCATGCAATAGGCCTAAACTCAGTTACTTTAGAAGGCTGAAACACTAAACAAATAGAAGTAGAACTAATTTGCTTTAATAAGTTCCCTGTATGAAAAAAAAAATCCTTAACTGCTGCAAACACCAGCTCCGCTGTGATGCTCCAACTAGTTTGTAGAATCTGGAGCTCAATCCATTTGGCAATGGGCTTTTAAGATCATTCATCTTGAACAAAGACTCTTGGATCTCCTCATCTGTAAACTCTATTTCCGGCTTGTTATTCATCTCTACAGATATCTTAGGCCCTTGTGATATAAATGACCTATCTATCTCCTTCTCCTAATACTTCGTACCCAACAAATCTATCTAGAACTCAAGTATATGCTTCACTATGTCCCCAAAGAAGTTAACAACCTGTCTGCTAAATCTTACAATGCCAATTCCTCTTAGTTTTGACACTACTAAGAAAGAGTCTTGAACAACTATCTCTATCATTAATCCATTACAATTTAGCAGCCAATTTAAGTTGACTCATCAAATTCCTTTTCATATCCTCATACAGAAGGTGAACGTGCAGGGCTTTTTGGAATCAATGTTAGACGATGCAATGTTAGACAATGTTGGGTTAACATTGTGGATAACATTGAAAGCCGAGAGTCTGTGCGAAAACTATTATTTAGTTGCCAAATTTAAGTTTTGCCTTTATTCACATATTAATCAAGTTCCACGGTTTTAGTTGTTTATGTTTATGTCCAGGAAGGTATCTTAAGCATAAGGAAGAGCTTTGGAAGATTCCTTACTTGAAGTTTCCATAATTCAAGCTAAGTTGAATAAGTCAACTCACACGGTTTCAAAAGAAGGAAACAAGCTAGCTGTTCTCTGCGACGCGATTCTTTCCAGGATTCTGCGAATTGAAGAAGATGTGTTACCTTGTTAAATCGGTAACGATGGAAACACATTCTCAGGAAAGATTTGAAGTTCACAAAGAAGGCAAATTTCAACAAGGAAACAACAAGAGTTACCAAAACTGTGAACAACACATCTTGGCGTGCAAGTTTCAAGAAATCTATAATAGATGTGAAGTTCATCAAGATGAAGATAAGACAATCGTGCCAATAATCTGAGAGATTAATTATTCCTTGTATTGTCTTCGTCTTGTGTTGCGAAGTTTTTGTACCAACTGCTTAAGTCTAGTTCATAGAAGTTAAGTAGTTCTTACTTGTCTGCTTCGTTGAGTCCGATCAACAAAGAGCATGAGTGAATTGTTGTGAGGAACGTTTTTGATAAAACCTTTATGGTTATTTGGCCTAAGGCTCGGAAGTTTTTAATAATATTGAAAACTTCTTAAAATTATATCTTCTTGTGTTCTTACTTCCGCTGCACATTATTATTATCAAGAAGATCAAAATAGAGTTAAGGCAATTCCAGCTTAACTCTCAAAAGTGTTGTGTCAATCCACGGTCCAAAATTTGCAATTGGCGTCAGAGCTAAACACCGACTGCACTGGTGGTTTGGAGGTGATACAACACCATGGACAGTGTCAATCCTAACACCAACAGGATTCCAATTTTGGATGGCTCCAATTATGCATATTGGAAGATCAGGATGAGGTCTCACATCAAAGCTATTGATGTTCGAGCCTGGCAATCCGTGTTCAATGGATACTCTCTTCCAACATTACCAAGAGATGGTGAAGGTGATCTAGTTCCAAAACCAGAAGCAGACTGGACAACAGCATAGGTAAGTCTCTATAACTCTAATGAAAAAGCTCTTAATGCTATCTGTAGTTGGGTCAATCATCACATGTTCAAATTAATCCAGAATTGTACAAAAGCCAAACATGCTTGGGATATACTTGAATTACATTGTGAAGGAGATTCTGCTGTTAAAGATTCTAAATATAGACAACTGCTTTTGCAATTTGAAAAACTTGAGATGGGTGAAGATGAAAGTGTTGACAGTTATTTTGAGAAAATTCTTGATATTGCTAACCAATGTGAAAACCTAGGTTTTGCTATGACTAATCAAGAAATGGTTTATAAAGCTATGAGAACATTGTCATCTAAATTTGCTCTCAAGAAAATTGCAATGAGTGAATCTAGAAACCTTGCTAATCTACAGTTTCAAGTCCTGATGAATACTCTTAGAGAATTTGAGATGGAGCTTGCCTCACAACCTAGCAAACATAGGGTTGTTGCTTTAAGAGGTTCAAATCTTGACAATGAAAGTGATGATGATTTTGAAATAATTTCTTCAAATTATGTGAAAATTACTAAGAAGTTCAATAAGTTGAATCTTAAAGGAAAAGGTAAAGAAAAAACCTTAGTAATAGTTCCCCAGGTTATAAGAAATTACCTCCTAAGTTTGTGAAGTACATGGCATCAAAACCTACTCCTTTAGAAGCTGATAAGTTAAAAGATGTTCAATTTTTTCAATGTAAAGGATATGGTCATATGGCTAATGAATGTGCTAACACTCTTAGAAAAAAGAGGAAACTCTCATTGGGTTTGTGTAGATGATTTCAATGAAGATGACTTTAGTTCTGAAGAAGCTGAAGAACAATCAGAAGAGGTTCAAACTGTTGCGCTACTCACTCAGATTGACTGGACGCCAGAAGACTCTCTGAACCGCTTCGGATCTCAATGTTATCCCAACTTTCAGCATCCAACATCAGAACAGGAGACCTTCTTTGCAGATTGGGATGAATATGATACTGATTCTGAACCTTATCTTGCTTCCTACTTTGATGAATCTAACTTTGATTATTTTCATGGCACAGTGGATCTAGATGAAGAATATTTCTTTGAAGGTGAAATGTCCTAGGAGGAAATCATTGAAGACCTAAAGTCTATCTACCACAAACTGCTGCTTGAGAATCACAAACTCATCAAGAGCAACAAAAGCTTGAAGGAAGAGATTGGATGCATGAAGGAGATGCTGAAACTGTATGAGAGAGACCTTGACAAAACTGAGGCTGAGCTGAAAGAGGTAAAGGTAAAATTAGATAAAGCTGAACAAACCATTGAAAAATGGAACTCTTCTACATCTCTGCTTGATGAAGTGCTGAGTATGGGAAATCAAGGTAAAAATGGTTTGGGCTATGTTGAAAAACCTCCCTCTGAAGATGATAATTCTGCTATTTGAAAGCTGGTTTTATCAAGGAAAGCAATAACTTGAGTTGTGAAATCCCTTCCAACACTGTGAAAAAGCCTACTTTTATCTGTCAATATTGTTTTCAACCTGGTCACATTAAGCCTTGTTGTAAAAAATATAAAATTGTGACTGAGAAGAAAACAGTAATTAATTGCAATACCAATGTTAGGAGAACCTCTGATCTGAATGTTATTCCAACATTAGGTAACAACGCTGAAGGACATAAAAGTAGAACTTGGATAGAAAAGTTAAAAACTCCTAAGGTTAAAATTGTTTGCAATGTTGTCTTTTCTGCTGTTTACTCTAACCTTGCAGGTAAGTGGTATTTTGACAGTGGGTGTTCAAGGCACATGACTGGAAACATTGACAACCTGAAAGAGGTTATCCCTCTGACTGTTGGAACAGTTACCTATGGAGGAGGCACAAAAGGGAAAATCGTTGGAAAAAGAGTACTGGATGTTGAAGGATTTCCACCACTCAAGGATGTGTTGTTGGTTGAAGGATTGAAAGCAAATTTAGTTAGCACAAGTCAACTTTGTGTTTGGACTTTTTCCCACGTCGCACGTAGGGGATCGCCTTTCTTTTAGCAGCAGAAGCATCATCTGACTCCGCAGCAGCACCCCTAGTGTGTGAACGCGTGCAGTAGTAGGTTCGCTGTCCAGGGCAACATCTGCAAGAGTTTGCATGGGAGACTTGCTTGCCATTGTTAGTACAGAGATTTTGAGTGAAATCGCAGAGAAGGTCGAGAGAATTTTCAGAGCAATTTTGCAAAATACGCACAAATAAGGAAATTGCAAGTTTAATTAAGGAAAATAGGGTTTTGATTTCAGAAATAACCGTGAATAGGAAAGAGAATGAATGTTAATGGGCAGTTACCAAGTTTGAACCAAGTAAAACTTTCTCACTATGTTTTCTCGCGCACATGCTTTGATGTTTATTTAACAGTTAACCAGAGCGGTTTTCATAAAACTGAAAACTTATAAGTTCTTGTTTTCAATGTTGACCTGCGACTGTGCACAATGTTGGGATAACATTCGATAACATTCAAAACCGAAGGTGGAGGTACAGGCTTCACCAAGGCAAATTCATGTGAGAGCTTGAGATACATCTAAAAATACATCTGAAACTTAACCAATATAGTAAGTGAGTACCTCAGACATATTGTTCAGATCAAAATCATGAGTAAGCAACATAGATAACAGGAAACACACAGAGATAAGCAGTTATGAATTCAAGGAAAAATTCACTTCCACGGCATAGAAAGTCACGGAAAAGTGTGTCACCTGCAGTATGTCACCCAAGTTGTATGCCTCAACACATGAATTATAAATTATACTCCCCCTAAACCTAGACCGACACAACTCAACAACAAGAAAGAAACAATGCAGTTCTACATGAATGCAACAATGTAAAGTCAAATAGGCAGATGGTAAACACTAATGAAAAACTCCTCAAGCCAGTACAGTTCACATCTCTTTAAAAATCTTTATTATTTTCATAACTCATCTGAACCAAAAACTGAAGGTTGCTAAACACAAAGCTAATGTCACTACTGAATGAGGGCAACCTGAACTCCACACACCCAAGTAATAACATTAACAACAGCAAGTTAGGCAAGTACAAAGGCCTTGAATGTTGGCAATTCATTTATCATGCACCCCAACACCCCAATTCCTTATGCATACTTGTTTACCAACCTGCATTCAAGAGAATCACCAAGTGATCAGTGCTACTAAATGTAAGAAATCTAAACCTCAAACACCCTAGTAGAAAAGATCACCCTTATGTGTTCCTTGGCCAAACAAACAGAGACATGTAAATAAGCACAACTGAGTAACACTGAAGTTGTCAACATCATGCACCCCAGCTTCTCCACTTGTCCTGTACACCTTCCATATGAATAAGACACAACTGAATAGACATCAAAGTAGTGAACTTTGTGTACCCCAGCTTCTCCATATATTAGGTAATCACAACCTCAGACAACAGAAGAGTTTTATTACGTTTTCAGAACAAAGATGTGATACTGATAACTAGAAAGAGTTGTTAATCAAAGAGTTCAACCACACAAACCAAATATGACAAAACACAAATGAAATGAGACTCACAAGGAAATGAAATCAACAAAGGAAAAACAACAGAGTACCTACTACACCACAACCAATATACCAGTGCTAGTCAGTGGTGTTATGACAACACTAGTTCCCTCAACATTTTCACATATTGCACATGCCAAGAGATTTTCTCAAACTGAAGAATCTCTCACTATCAAAAGGTTTTGTAAACATGTCAGCAAGCTGATTTGTTGTCTTAATATGTTCAATGTTGATCACTTTGTCCTCTACCATATCTCTTAGGAAATGATGTCTTATGTCTATATGCTTAGTTCTAGAATGTTGGACAGGATTCCTAGAGATACTTATGGCACTTAGATTGTCACAGAACATGAGAAGTGTATCACTATCTAGCCCATAATCTGAAAGCATGTGTTTAAGCCACACAAGTTGGGTAACACAGCTGCCAGCTGCTACATATTTTGATTCAGCAGTTGATAATGAAACACAGTTCTGCTTCTTGCTATACCAGAAGACCAAACTATTCCCCAAATAAAAACAGCCCCCACTTGTGGATTTCCTGTCATCCACATCACCTGCCCAGTCAGAGTCACTGAAACCAACCAAGTTAGTGTTAGTGTCATAAGAATACCAAATGCCTAAAGGTGAAGTTCCAGAGATATATCTAAGAATCCTCTTCACAGTAATCAAATGAGATTGCCTTGGCTCAGCTTGGTACCTAACACAAACACATACTGAAAACATGATGTCAGGTCTAGAGGCAGAGAGATATAGCAAACTACCAATCATGGATCTGTACAATGTTGGATCAACATTGCTGCCAGTGCCATCTTTTGTTATCTTCACTGAAGAGGACATAGGAGTTTTGCAAGGCTTAGACTCTTGTAGCTCAAATCTCTTCACCAGATTCCTTGCATACTTCTCCTGGTTCAGGAAGATACCATTCTCCAGCTGCTTAACTTGTAGTCCCAGAAAGTAGTTGAGCTCACCAATCATGCTCATCTCAAAAGTTTCCTGTCATAGACTCAACAAACTTGTCTAAAGTAGACTTGTTAGTAGAGCCAAATACAATATCATCCATATAAATTTGAACAATGCATATATCAGAGCTTTTTCTAAGGACAAACAATGTTCTATCTCCATCTCCTCTATTGAAACCTAGGCCTAACAGAAAATCAGTTAGCCTCTCATACCAAGCTCTAGGAGCCTGTTTTAAGCCATACAAATCCTTTTCAAGTTTGTACACATGGTCAGGATGTTTAGGATCAGCAAAGCCTTTAGGTTGTTCTACATAAACCTCTTTGTCAATTAAGCCATTCAGAAAGGCACCTTTAACATCCATTTGGTAAAGTTTAATCCTAAGACAGCAAGCAATAGCAAGAAGTAATCTAATTGATTCAATCCTAGCTACTGGAGCAAAAGTCTCATCAAAATCTATACCTTCTACCTGAGTATAACCTTGTGCAACCAACCTAGCTTTGTTCCTCATAATTACACCATTATCATCAGTTTTATTTTTGAAAATCCATTTTGTACCTATTACATTCACATGTGATGGCCTAGGCACTAGATTCTAAACTCTATTTTTGGTGAATTGTAAGAGTTCCTCTTGCATGGCATTAATCCAGTAACTATCCTTAAGGGCTTCAGTTACATTCTTAGGTTCAATGGAGGACACAAAACAAGATGCATTATCAATAGTACATGAAGAAGACATGCAAACACACAACTTAGCCATATCCTTGTAATTGACCCTTTCTTTGTTGCGTGTTCTAACTCTTTCAGTAATTTGTCCAATTACTTGAGAGGCTGGATGATCTCTTTGTATTCTAAGAGGGGGATCTCTTTTGGATACAGGAACCACTTCATCTTCAGAATCTAACAGCACCGATGTTGGCCTAACATTGGGGGTTTCTGGTGTTAAGTCAACATTTGTTCCAGTTTCCAGTTCAGCATCTCCAGCGTCTGTGTTCAATGTTGAGTCCAATATTGGAGTAACATCTGAACCAGTGACTTCTTCAGTACCTGTAGAAGCAGTTAAATCATCAAAAATGACATTCACTGATTATTGAACAGTATGCAATCTTGGATTGTAGACCCTGAAAGCAGCACTATTAGGAGAATATCCAACAAATATACACTTTTCACTTTTGGAATCAAATTTGATCAAATAATCTCTATCTTTTAGCAAATAGCAGTTAATACCAAATTCATGAAAGTGTGCTACTGTTGGTTTTGAACCCTTCAAGATTTCATAAGGTGTCATAGTAGTACCAGGTCTAAGATAAACTCTATTACTAATATGGCATGCAGTATTCAAAGCTTCAGCCCAGAGTTTCTTAGATAGATTTTTAGAATTCAACATAACTCTATCCATCTCTTGAAGTGTTCTATTCTTCCTCTCAGCAATCCCATTTTGCTGAGGTGTCTTAGGTGCTGAAAACTCATGGAAAATACCTTTAGATTCACAGAAATTAGCAAAGCTTACATTTTCAAACTCCTTTCCATGGTCAGACCTAATTCTTCCTACAGAAGTACCATGGAGATTCTTAATACTAGCATGCAAAATCTTGAATGTGTTGAATGCCTCTGATTTTTTTTTTCAAAAACTTAATCCATGTATATCTTGAAAAATCATCAACAATAACAAAAGCATACTTCTTACCATTCAGGCTACTAACCTCAATAGGATCCATGAGATCCATGTGTAGCAAATCAAAGCACTTATTAGTTCTAGGGTTAGTACTCTGTACCTGAAGTGGTGGATGGACAACTTTTGTTTGTTTACCTTTCAGGCAGTCTTTACAAACAATTTTACCTGGGCTAGTCAACTTAGGTAGTCCTCTTACAGCCTCTAACTTATGTAGTTTCTCCAGATTTCTATAGTGCACATGTCCTAACTTCTTGTGCCACATGACATATTCATCTACCTTGGCATGGTAGCATTCTGCTTCATCTTGAGCAAGATAGCAGTTATCCTTTGATCTTGTACCTGTCATGACACGGACATTGTCACTATTAAACACATCACATGAACTTTTATCAAAAGTAACTAGCAAGTTATCATTCTCCCTCCAATGTTGAGCCAGCTGCTGATTTAACCACTCCCATCACTAATGAGCCTGAAATTGAGGTAAACACTGCTGAACCGAACCCTGAACTTGATGTTGACTTAACTGTTGAGGGGGATGGTAGTGAATCCGTTGAAAAATCTGTGGAGAAATCCGTGGATGCGTCTGTGGACAAGATGGTGAGGAAGTGGATTAAGGCGCAAAAGAAAAAGAGAAAGGGCAATGGGGAGAAATTGAAAAATATGTCTGAGTCTGCTAAGGCAAGGGCTGAGGCCAGGAAAAGACAGGCTGAGAGATCAGCTAGAAAGAGGGTTGTTGAGGATAAGAAGAAGGCTGAGGAAGAGAAGAAGGCTGCTGGTGCTGCTGAGAGAAAGAGGAAAGGAAAGCAAGTAATGGAAGAGGAAACTGAGGTAGTAGATGTTGAGGATGAAGAGGGAGAAGAGGAGAAGGAAGAGGAGACTGAAGAAGAGCAGGATGTTGCTGCTGATGTTGGAGCAACATCAGGGACAGAGGAGTATACTGATGGGCTGTATGTGTTCTTCCTTGAGGATGAGGAGGACTGCTTTTCTCCATAATATCTCAACAAAGAGTTGGAGAAGAAGTGGGATTCCTTCAAGAGAAGGGAAATTCACACTGAAAGAGCTATAGAGATGGCAAGTTTCAAAGAGAACAAGGTAATGGACTTGCTTGAGGCAAGAGGGTTGCAACAATCAGTGATGGAGCTGAGTGACTATGCTCCTGAGATTGTCATGGAGTTCTACCTAAATCTCTCCAAGTGGATCAGGGACTACATATCTCCAAAACTTGGAAAGACTTGGGTGAGGGGGAGAGTCTTCAACATTGACCCCTACACCATCAACAAGATCTGTGGCTTCCCTACTGCTGATGAATCTGAGGACCCCTATTATGATGATGTGATTGAGGACTTGACTGGAGGATTGGTCAAAATCTGGAGAGATGCTCTGCCAACCACAAAACTTACCTCCCTTAGTGCTGTCTTGCATAAGATAGCTTGCTTCAACTGGCTGCCAAGCAAAAATGTTACTGTTTTGACTAAGGAATCAGCACTCTTAGTCTACAAACTCATGAATGGGCTAGCTGTGAACATGGGGCAGAGGATTGTGAAGTCTATGTCTGAAGTTGCTGGAAGGAAGAATGGCATGCTGCCTTTTCCCTCACTGATCTGCAAAATCCTTAGCAAGCAAGGATTGAAGACAAGTGTGACTGTGGGCTGGAGGAAGAATGATTCTGAACTGACAATTCTCCAAAGCTACTTGTCTGGATCAAGAGTGAGAGACCTTCCATGGAACCCAAAAGGAGTGGTGAGACCAAGGGCTGAAAAGAAGAAGGCTCTGGAGTTTGCTGGAACTTCAGTGCCTATGTCCAAAGAAGAAGACTGCATGGTCATCACTTCTGCTTTTGTGGATCATTTGCTGAACTGGTATAGGGGGCAGATTGCTGATTGTCAGAGGGAGATTGAGGAAAGAAAGGAACACCTCAAAGAGCTGGAGGACATGGTGAAAAATTTGGAGAAACTCCCTTCTTCACAAAAAGGGGGAGAGTAGTTTCAATTTTAAATTTTAGTCTTCTAGTTTATATTTTGTTTCTATGAACTGCTAATATCTTTGAACTGTTGGTACATTAATCTCTAATTGGTTTTATTTGATCAAGGGGCTTGTCCTTGATATCTAGCTATGGCCTGTAACTCTTAGTACTACTGTTGAACTGCTCTAACTGCTTTTACTTATGAAAGTACATTTTGAACTGCTTGTCTAGTTAACCTACTGTGCAGGAAACT
This sequence comes from Linaria vulgaris, assembly GCA_948329865.1. Classification (NCBI taxonomy): domain Eukaryota; kingdom Viridiplantae; phylum Streptophyta; class Magnoliopsida; order Lamiales; family Plantaginaceae; genus Linaria; species Linaria vulgaris. The sequence continues at coordinate 12,785,153 of OX415253.1, forward strand.
CACTAGTTTCAATGTTGAGGCAACATTGATGAATGTTGAGGTCTGAACATATGTACATATCTAGATGTAGTGATGACCTTAATGCTTGTCTTTGTTAATTTAACTTTGAATTCGTTTGCTTGTATTGAGAGGGAGCAATATAGTAGTTTAATGTGTTTCTTGTTGATTATAACTTTTTGGATATAAGACTTGATTGGAACAGGTGTTGGTTTTGTGAAGAAAGGCAAAAAGGGGGAGATTGAAAGTGCGGGGCTTTCTGGAATCAATGTTAGGCGATGCAATGTTAGACGATGTTGGGTTAACATTGTGGATAACATTGAAAGCCGAGAGTCTGTGCGAAAACTGTTATTTAGTTACCAAATTTAAGTTTTGCCTTTATTCACATATTAATCAAGTTCCACGGTTTTAGTTGTTTATGTTTATGTCCAGGAAGGTATCTTAAGCATAAGGAAGAGCTTTGAAAGATTCCTTACTTGAAGTTTCCATAATTCAAGCTAAGTTGAATAAGTCAACTCGCATAGTTTCAAAAGAAGAAAACAAGCTAGCTGTTCTCCGCGACACGATTCTTTCCAGGATTCTGCGAATTGAAGAAGAAGTGTTACCTTGTTAAATCGGTAACAATGGAAACAAATTCTCAGGAAAGATTTGAAGTTTACAAAGAAGACAAATTTCAACAAGGAAACAACAAGAGTTACCAAAACTGTGAACAACACATCTTGGCGTGCAAGTTTCAAGAAATCTATAAAAGATGTGAAGTTCATCAAGATGAAGATAAGACAATCGTGCCAATAATCCGAGAGATTAATTATTCTTTGTATTGTCTTCGTCTTGTTTTGCGAAGTTTTTGTATCAACTGCTTAAGTCTAGTTCATAGAAGTTAAGTAGTTCTTACTTGTCTGCTTCGTTGAGTCCGATCAACAAAGAGCGTAAGTGAATTGTTGTGAGGAACGTTTTTGATAAAACCTTTATGGTTATTTGGCCTAAGGCTCGGAAGTTTTTAATAATATTGAAAACTTCTTAAAATTATATCTTCTTGTGTTCTTACTTCCGCTGCACATTATTATTATCAAGAAGATCAAAATAGAGTTAAGGCAATTCCAGCTTAAATCTCAAAAGTGTTGTGTCAATCCACGGTCCAAAATTTTCAGAAGGCCACTTGAAGATGCGCTCTACTTCCCGTGGGGTTTATCCTCATGGGAGGCAAGGGCACTGGCTCTAAATTATTCTTGACTCTCTCCTTCCTTCCTCTATTCTTTTCGTCTATTTTTTTTCTTTCCTTGTATAGGAGGTCAGAGCTCGGGAGGACTTTGTTGCTTCTAGGAACTTCCAGGTCTCTTCCAGCTCCATGAAGGATTTTGCCTTGTGCATTAACTCTTATAGATTGCTAGCTCGATTCCTCATGAGGTGGGTGGAGAAATCTCCGTCAGGAGTCCCCAGACGATGATATTAGAGAGCATGCTGGGATCGAGGTGGGAAACCTCTATGACCCCGTGTGAGAACTGTCTCATGTAGTCTCGAAGGGACTCGTCTGCTTTCTATCGTATGTTGAATATGTGCCCACACGTCTTAGGAAAGACCTGATTGCATGCAAACTAGCTTACAAACATCTAGGGTAGCTGTTCAAAGTTCTGTATCGTCCTTGGGAGAACTGAAAGAACTAGGATTGCGCCCGACCAGTAACGGTCATCTGGAATACTCAGCATAGGGCGTGATCAGAGGGTGTTACAAGATCCATGCATGCCAAGTATTGGTTAATGTGATCGTGGGTGTCGCGGTCGTTACTCTCTCCAACATAGGTTGGGAGTTATACGGGCTTCATCTTGATAAGGACGAGGGTGTTATCTATGAGGGGTGCGAAGGGCAACCTCCGATATGCTACTGCCTCCTCAGGGTGGATGTTGCATTGGAGTTCACACAACTCTCTCTACATTTGCTCCATCATGCCCCTCAAGGGTCTGTCGGGGGACAATCAAATGCTGATGTCTACCGATGAGCTCAGGACAGTAAGTCTGGTGCAGGCCTGGCGGATTCTAGGTTGCTTCATGAGGGCGGGTAGGATATCGTGGTGGCCACGCTTTTGGGGGCGCGTCCATCGAGCTTGTCGAGTGCAACGATGGTGGTCTTCTCCTCCGGTGAAGGGGAAAACGCATGCGTCCCTGCATGGTAAACCTCTGTATCTAGCCCGTGTAGGCGGGGCAGATCAATGATGGGGAGGATTCCTAGGCTTCCCCAAGCAGTTCTCGCCACGACCGAGATCATTCTCCGAGGCAATCCTTTCGTTTATGTTAAATCGGGCGAACATGTGGCGATACATGTTCCATTGAACTTGCACGTAACCCATGGCTGGTCCGACCTTTTGAGGGGCTAGGGCACCGGTGGTTGAGGCACTGGAATGCCCGTAGATTGGGGCATAGGAGCGCCGGTAGCGGGAGGTATGGGTTCGTCAAGATTTTGTGCAGGGTCATTGCGACAGTGTGCCTTCTCCTGAGAGGGTGGGGGACTCTGCTTTTTCTGCGTCTCAGTGTCATGATTCTCTATAGACTCGCATTACGAATTTGATTGGGATTATGCGCGTACAAGTGCTCTTCTAGCTCTTTTTCTGGCCAAGCAATTTTTCTCAAACTATACTCATAGAATTTACACCGTTCCCACAGAGGGCGCCATTTGGTGATTTAATATCATCCAAGCCCATAAGGTTAAGAATTTTGGGGATATTTTCACTGAGTTTTGTTTGGAACGCCTATCTCGTGTTTGAGGAAAAGAAGGCAATATTATTTTATCAAGGATATTTAGTGAATTACAAGGGGGGTCGTACTATGAGATAGCTAAGTTTTCTAGAGTGTTATTTTGCTAAGTACAATAGAGTGTGTGGAGAATATTATGAAGATGCACTTTTCTTTGTTGTGTAATGTGTAATTATACTCTAGTTGCCCTCCTTATTTGATGCTGAAATGAGGGGCTATTTAAAGTGTTAGCCTTTGGGGTCTTTGGCCAATGATGCGAGGGCTTTCTGCGTGGTGCTAGTAGCCAATGATGTGAGGGCTTTCTGAGTCAATGATGTGGATTTGATTGAGTTTCGTCTGAGTGGGTAGTGATGTCGTCTGCTACAATTGCCTTTGAGGGTGGCTCTGAACCAATGAGGGAGAGCTGGTTTGCCCCAATCATTGGTCTGAACCGGTAAGATTTGTCTCCTTTCAATAGTTTGTCTGGGCCAATGAGTTTTGATCTTTCATCATAATAGGGGTGGTTGGGAGCTAGGTTGAATATGAGTGATTGGCACGTCCTTCGAGTCAGGTCGTGTCTTGGATTCTGCCTGGTGGGTCAGGCTGTTCTCTTTGTCATGTTATCTGAAAAGGGCTTGTGGAGTTGTTCTTCATTTGGGTGATTATTTTGAGTTATAACTTTTTGCTATCACTAGACCGTGGTGGAGTGGTCTCGACCCTTCCTTGTTTTCACTCGTATTCTTAGTGTTTTGTATTGTCCTCCTTCCTCGGTAGTATTTTAGCTAAGTGTTGGATACCACCACCTGGGGGTCCCTTATTGCGGGTCCCGTAAAATCCAAGTGGGGTTTTATCCAATCGGCGAATCAGCTTGGAAGAGTTCTCCGTGATTTTCCTTGTGGGTACTCGAGGTTATGACTATGTTTGGGTCGTCGGGCGAGGTATACCCGGGTCTTTTGATCCGAGCCGTACCCTTTCTTGGGGCGATAAAGGGTTGTAGTCCGTGGGTAACTTCTCCGAGCGCTTGGACTTAGTACCCTCATCGGGGTGGTAGTTGGTCGTGACCTGGGGTTGCCTTCTCCTAGCCCTTGGGTGTTTCTGTGGGGTACCCGTTTTACCTATTTCTGAGGGCGTGGAGGATTATGCATCATCAACGGAAATTACCCATATCATATCAGTCTACGATGCATTGTAGTTAGTACGGTTATTTTGAGGGTTTTTGACAGTTTTGGTCCTTTATGTATACCACCCTATAGAGTTAGTCTTATATATATATATATATATATATATATATATATATATATATATATACCCTGCTCAATTTTAGATTTTTTATGTATACATTGCGCTCAATTTTAGTCCTACAGCAAAATTAAATTTAAATTTTGTCAAAAGACGTCATGTGCGAGTCATTTGATACACGATACAGGTCTCAATATTTATTTATTTCTATGTTAACCTTAAAAATAAAAAAAGGTAGATTTGTTAACAAATTGCCTCCCTCCCTCTCCCCGTGTAATAAGTTATGGATTGAGATTTTGCATTATAAAGAATTACATGTATCTTGTATTCATGGTTTCAACTTGGGATAATGAAAATAAAAATATAGTGATGCTTGTTTTATTTATTTAAATTTATGAAGTGATTACCAAATGCATAGCCTCACACACGATGACTATCATACTTTTTTTATTTTTATCTTTCAAGATTGATACACACAATCAATACATTACGACATTTGATCATTTGTAGCTATAGAAACTTGAAACAGAAATCCTATTTACTTTTTATTGTATTTTATTTTGTATGTTTAGTGGTAAAAATGGGCTCGTAAGTCTCATCTTACTAGGTCACCACTCTCGTTTTTATTAACGAATCTATCATTTTTCTTAAACTGTAAGTTAAACATGAATAAAAATAATAATGAGACCAGTTTCAGGTGTCACGTGACTCGTATGTGACGTCTTTTAATAAAATTAAAAATTAATTTGGCAGGAGGATGAAAATTGAGCGCAATATAAACATAAAGGACTAAAATTGAGTAGTGTATATATGTCAATGACTAAAATTGCAAAGTATTATACATAAAGTATCAAAACTGCCGAAAACCCGTTATTTTGATGAATACACATTATGACATTATTATTGAATAAATACCATCATATTATTTAAGAAACAATATTTTTTGTGGCTTGAAATACAAAGTCATTCTTCTCCAACCGTATATCCTACAAATACTCATACTTTTTTGTGTTGACCAATTTCACGCGAGTTTAGACCGTAGCTTTTGAAAGTGAAATAGCTATAAATTCCGTGAAGTGATCTCTGTCTTGCCTTTTGGTATAAGTTTTTTGAAGAGAGGTGTATTCATAGAAGATGAATGCACCCTCCTTCTTCACAACAAAAATGGCCGGTCGTTTTCCTCTTGTCACCTTCTTCATTCCTTTTCTCCTTATCAGTATTATTCTCTCCTCGTCCGCCGCTGATGCTGCGGGTTCTGTCGTTCGTGATGCATGCAAGGCCTCACGTAATCCTTCTGCATGCGAAGCTTCATTATCAAAGTCCAGCCCCATTCCTCCAAATGCTCCTGTTTCTCAGGTTATTGAATCCGCCTTATCACTTGCCTCGTCGAATCTCAACAAGGCGTTAGGCATGGTTGTAGATTTTAAAAAAGCCCTACCTGGGAATGCGAATGTGAGTCAGGCATCTGATTCTTGCTTTGAGGTGTTGAATTATGGGGTTTACCGTATGAATCTGACAGTCGATGCGGTGAAACGCAGTAGAATGAAGGACGCACGTTCGTGGATGAGCGCAGCATTTTCCAACCAATATGATTGTTGGTCAGGACTGAGGAAAGTAAACGACTCGTCCCAAGTGGTGAATACAATGGCGTTCCTAGACTCAGCCTCGATGTTTTCCACGACCAATGTGCTGGGAATGATTGTCAATTATGACATTTTTGGTGATAAGACGGCCTCATGGGGCGTTCCAAAGACAGAGCGTGAAGGCTATTGGGAGCCTGCACAAGATTCCTCCAAGTCTGGGGATTCGATGATCGGTGTTCCCAAAGGGCTGAAACCAGATGTAACAGTGTGCAAGAACGGATGTAAATACAAGATGATTCAGGCGGCGGTTGATACTGCCCCAGATTTTTTGCCAACGGGTAAGCGTTTCGTGATAGAGATCAAGGCGGGAATTTATACAGAGATGGTTCGTATTCCATTGGAGAAGCGGAATATTGTGTTCTTGGGTGATGGCATGGGTAAAACAGTCATTACGGGCTCACTAAGTGTGGGAGTTCAAGGAATTTCAACATTTAAAACTGCAACTGTTGGTGAGTTATGAGTTTATTTTACATGATCTCTTGCACAGGTATATATATATGCAATATCTTGTAATGTACGTTATGAAAATTTAAAATTTTGCACTGGACCTAGAATTGAACGCTTTCCTCTCCTTGCGGAAATGACGGAATATTATGCATCTCTTTTTCGATAATCCATTTCAACTGATTGAATCTAATACATTGGGACATTTATACATTTTTCATCACGTGGTTTATGTGAATGCTTTGTGTAGGAGTTATTGGTGATGGATTTATGGCTACTGGTGTCACCTTCCAAAACACAGCAGGCAATGTTGGTCAACAAGCCGTAGCTTTTCGTTCAGATAGTGATCTTTCTATCCTAGAGAATTGCGAGTTTTTGGGAAATCAAGACACCTTATACGCTCATAGCTTAAGGCAATATTATAAGTCTTGTCGTATCGTAGGAAACATTGATTTCATATTCGGGAACTCGGCTGCATTCTTTGAGAAATGCCACATCATCATTGCTCCCCGCACAATAGATCCTCAGAAAGGTGAGGACAATGTTGTGGCAGCCCATGGCAGAACTGATCCTACCCAAACAACAGGACTTTTTTTTCATAATTGTGATATCACTGGCACTGAAGAATACTTGAAGATTTACAAAAGCAATCCACAAGTGCATAAAAATTACTTGGGAAGACCATGGAAGGAGTATAGCAGGACCATTTTCATCAACTGTACCTTGGGAGAGTTGATAAGTCCAGATGGATGGATGCCTTGGGACAAAGATTTTGGGTTCAAGACAATTTATTTTGGTGAGAGTGGAAGTCTTGGCCTTGGCGCTAATCCATTGAAAAGAGTTCCTTGGAGTTCCCAAATTCCACCCCAACATATTAAATCATACTCGATCGGAAACTTCATCAATCGCGGTATGCCATTCTTACTATATATTCTCATCAACTTTGTTTGTTCTTATTGCGAACATAGGTAAAAATTGGAAGTCAAAATATATTTAGAGATTTTATGATCACGAAAAACAATCATTTCTAATCTTGAGAAGTCGTACATTAGATGAGTTTGAGAGACAGAATACATTAATGTTTTTTTAACTTAGGCAAGACACATATAAGGATCTGTTATTAAGAGTTGGTATTCTTTGCAAGCATGGAAATTGTAGTTAGAATATTAAGTTATCTGCCATAATATGAACGGTCTAGCTTTGTGATCTATTATTTGATCTCACCTAATTCCTTTGGTTAATATTTGATGTCTATTCTACAGGTGATGCTATTTCTGCTGCAGCTCCTCTTCCTACTATTCAACCTCCTGCTATTCCGCCCGTCGCTCCTCCTCGTGTTATTAAACCCCCTGCTATTCCACCTTCCACAGATGATGAAGTTACCCCACCTCCGACTGATGATGCTGATGATGTTGTTCCATCTCCCGTTGTCCCATCAACTCCTCGTGGTTCATCCAATGCTACTTCGTCACGAGCCCCCCTTCCTGCCAGATCACCACCCGTCAAACCAATCTCTGCTCCGAAATCTGCCCCTGGACCTACTACTCCTTTGGCCCCCACCTCACCAAAACCTGCTGTTTCTCCAAAATCTGCACTCCCTCCTGTTGCTTTGTCTCCAACCACTCCAAAATCTGGCCCGGCACCTGCCCCCAGTGCTTCATCCCCCACTACTCAAACAAATGCTACTACCCTCGCCCCTACTCCAAAATCTTCCCCGGCGGCCCCTACTCCAACATCTGCACCTGTCCCTACTGGCTCTTCCCCTACTACACCAACATCTGCTCCTGTTCCTACTGGTTCTTCCCCAGCTACTTCACCATCTGCCTCTGCGCCGAGTGGTTCATCTAATGTTGCTCCAACCTCTGGCCCGGTCTCTCAAGATTCTGTCTCCGCCATTCCATCCTCTGCACCAACTCCAAGTGCAGATATACCACCCCCTGCTACACCACCCCCTGCTCCTGCTCCAGCACCACAGTCATATGCACATGCACTTCAACGCCCGGACCACATATTCTTTTTGGTTTTCTGTGTTCAGCTACTTTTCATTATTTAAATTCTTTAGTAAATAGAAAAGTGAAATTTTAATTGAAATAGCAGTAAGACACAGAAATTCAAATGCATACTGATCAAGTAGTTACGCTATTCTTATTTCTCAACGGTATATAAGTAGCGCAGTGGAGCTAGTAATTCTTGAGACACCATTTCAACAGGTTACAAAAAAAATAACTTTTTTTTTGTTTTTTATTTCAATTTTGATATCTTGTTTTGTTTACATATTTTTGAGAAATTTCGGAGGTTCTGCATCTGTTGTAATAGAAACAATATCTCAGGTTTTCCTTTAGTTTCACTGGAGACAGAGTTCAATAGCAAACAAGAGTTGTAATTTTTTTCGCTTAAAAGATATATATACATATATATTTTTATTAGCATCATTTCTTGATTAAAAGATTACATGAAATTTCTGTTGGCATGTATAATTGATCTGTACTATTTCACAGGACTGCATGCATACATCACTTTTGCTTTCAATTCTGTTAAAAAGCCATATACACTATGAGAGCTGGCGGTTGGTTGAACTTAAGCTCTTGCGGTATATGCTCATAAATTTGGCTACAAATTCTGCAACAGCAAATAGTAACTTTAATGAGTGAGTATTACTTACTATATTAGTTAATCATACGAAAGAAACACATATATACATATACAGCTCTCAAAAGTGGAAACTACCTTGTAACTTTAATAATGCACTCGTTCCAGTCGGTAGTCTCTTATCCTGCAGAACCACGATGAATCACTATTCTCTTCTTCTTTCATTTATTTTTGGCAAAGAATTCATCTACAAAAGTAAAAGGGATCATATATACTTACATAGTAAGCATACCAATAGTAGAGTTCCCTTTTCAAACTGGACTGAACTCTCAAAAGAAATTCTTCAACAAGCTTCTGCACAATCGACTCGTACCCGTGTTAATCACATTGATAGCCTATAACTTGCAATGGTAAAACATTTCATTCATCACATTACCAGGAGAATCAGCTTGGGGTGGACAAAGTCCGCTAAGTATTTCTGGATCTTGGCCCGAATTATAAATAATCTGACAAATGACAAATCAGACCTACCATCTTATGTTTGGCATTCACTAGCAAAGATAATCTTTGGTATATGGGAAATTACCAAAGATCAAGGAAGATAAAAAATGATAAATGAAACGTTAAACCAAAATAGTATTTGTCGTAAATCGCTATAGGCAAGCAGAAAGGGGTAACATCTACCGCTTAGGCGATGGATCTGCTAAAATATCGCCTGCCATTTCCAAAACAGCCTCTTCCCATCCGAGCGGAATAGGTTGGTCTTCAACAAAAGGATAGCTGAATTTGAGGTAATGGATGAATAAGTGAAACGACCTAATAAGCAGTAAACCAGTAAATTTTGTTACTAAGGATCCTTACTTGTGAGCTTTGCATGCTTCAAGTGCCATGATAGCTCTTCTCAGGTTTTGCTTTGAATTGGTTGCTATTTTACTAGCAAAGCTCAGTGGTATTTCAAAGCCTTCTTTCTTAGCAATCTGAATAAGAACTTCCATTATCTGAGAAAATTAGAGATATTATGAGATAAATGTATAAACAACTTTTTAAGTGAATTTCCCATCTGTAATATTTAATCCTAATAAAGGGTTTTTGCGATTCACAAAGAAATGTGTAAGCTTACTTCATGAGTTACAGGAGCTTCAACTTGAATAACTCTGCAACGGGTGTTCACAGATTCAAGAATATCTACGTCATCCTCGCAGCAAAGTATAAGTTTACAAGAATCTGAATAGCAGTCAATGATCCATTTTATTAGGTGTTGTATATTCTCGGCCGCCTTATCAACATCATAAAGAACCAGCACTGTAATCCAAAAATCAATGTAAATATTTACACTATTTAGGTTGTAAACTGGAGTATGATTATGTTGTCTTGTATAACCATAAAAGAAAACCTTTATAATCTGCCTTGGCATTAGCTTTGCTGAATTCAGGGGCGAGTGCGTACTCACTACTTATTTGCTTGACAAGAGATGTTAATGCATATGCTGCTTTAGGCTCAGAGCAGACATTGAGTTCTATATGGTGGGGACTTGAGCTCACAGGAACAACTACTTGCATTGGCCTTGATTCCTGTTAGGGTTGCATAATATTTGCTATTCAGACCGATAAATACCCATTGATGTTGGATCCAAAAAGTGGAAATTTATGAAACAAAGACTAAGTTATAAATTGTATGGTACAAATGAAATTCATGCATCTTTGTGATTTTCCACTGAAAACAAATAAGGGGGCCACATTTTAAGTATCCAATTCGTATTCCTGATCCATTTCTCCAACTTAAGACTTTGAAACTTCTTAAATTTCAATTCATCTTATTGTAGTTTTTACTAGTATCGACTTAGTGGAAACTAGGGATCCTTTTGTCCCACAAAAACCATGAAAGCTGAATTACGTATATATATATATTGTGCAAGCAAGAATGTCCTTCTGGATGAATATGATCCTGATTCAATTCCAAATGACGATCCTAAGAAGAAAAAATAGATATGAAGCAGGACTTCTTGATCAAGTACTTAGTGGTAAATAAATTACGTGGGGTCTGATTGTCCAAATTCCATTACGCGTTATACGTACCAAAATGTGGAAGTATCGTAAATCATGAGAAATCTGCAAAAGGGAAGGGGCAGAGCTCCTGTTTGTTAACTTCTAAATGTTAAAGAGAAATAACTACCTTTAGCTGTAAAAGAACTTACATTCCAAACAGGATCTCCATATATTTCACGAAGAAGAGCCATGAACAGCGCCTTCTTACCCGAACCAGGAGGTCCTTTTAGCAAGACATGTGGAAAGACTTTGCTGTTGGCCTATATACACGGAGATAAAATGAGAGGTAAGATGAAAAAATAGTTGACCTGTACGTCCCAAAAACTGTTTATGCAGGAATATATTGTCTAAATAATGTTTTAATTAACTGGTAATGAAGTAAAGGGTATGTATAGAGAGCAGCATAAGTTGGAAATTACTAATTGCTGAAGAAGCATTGCTTCTTTCTTGTGGCAAGTGAATCCGTTCAATGAAGCAGGTCGATATTTATCAGCCCAAAATGGTCTTAAACTCTCAACCACAACCGCTTTCCCAATGAATGAAGCTTCATCAAAAGCCCTTTCTTTCTCTGGAGATTTATTCGATTTCTTGCAAGATCCGTTCTTGATGCACAAAAACCACGATGCATCCATCTGACTCTTTCTTCTGTTCTCCACAAACTTTCTTGTACTAGCAGTTGTTCGACCGCTTGATTCACTCATGTTACTACTCTGCCTGCTCACTACAGAGTTTGAGTTTGTAGTTTTAGACATCATGCCTCGACCATTTCGATTCTGACTCCCATTCAATTTATGTTGTCCCGTACGAGAAGAAGGATTTCTATCCACATAACCAGGTGGTTTGGGGAGATGATTAGTATTTTTCGGAAAGACATCATAGTCCTTTGAAAAGAAAATGTCGCCTGGTGAAATGGAGTCCGTGCTCCAATGATGTGGAGCATGGCCATTCAAACCGCCTCTTGAAATCTTAGCATTAGCAACCATTTCATTGATTTCACCTACAGAAGGGAAAAGTTTATTATTTTCATGAGGAACTTTCTTTGGGTCTCGTTCTCTAAGCCTCGTTCTAGGTGCAGATTCCGCTCGCCTCCTATAACTCGACTCGTAGTCATGATTCCCTCCTGCAGCAGGGACAGGCCTCCGGCGTTCTGATACTGTAAAGGGACTTGCATTTCGTTCATTACTATCACGATTAGTCCTGCGTTCAGACTGTGAGAATTGACAAACGTTGGCACTAGTAACATCGCCATTAGTTCTCCGTTGAACCCTTGCAGGAAAGGCACTAACGATCCTATCAGAATAGGTTCGATGCAAAAGAGGACTAGCGTTTCTCCGCGATTCAGAATTACCGTTCCTTCTCCTAGCAGGAACAAAGTGAGGTTCGGTTTCAGGCACGGATGTCATTGCACTCTTGTTGCTCATGTTCTGATCAAAGGGCATGCGTTCATCGCGCCCTGGGCTTTCGTTCCAATCAGTTTCCGTATCAGACGGCTCATATCCGCTTCTTCTTCTGTTGTACATCAATGTACCGTCCATATTAGAACAGACACTCTGCTGTATGTCGTATTTGAATTTGTGGAAACAACATAAGTAAAAGAAGGTTATTAGGGAGGAAGAAAGAATATTCCCAAGTCTTGAAAGTGATGAGGAGAAGAAAACTGTTGCGCGTTGATGCTTAGTTATATTGGAGGCATGCAGCGATGAGTACTAGGGATCGAACACAAACAACTAGTAAATGTACGGACAAACAATGAAATTCAAGGTTGCTATGTTTCTTGTATCCTTTTGTTGTTTGTCCGTGGCATCTTCACCCTTTCGACACTTTACCGAGGAAAATTTATTTTGTCATTGCATGGCACAAGTATACATTATCATATATATAATAATTTTCATAATCGCATTTAATTTGCACTGTAAAAAACAATTGAATTAGCTCTAGCTGATCATTGTCTGTCGCCTATCCAAAAAGATTTCTCGCGGATTAGTTCATTGGTAGCTGCATTCTTATAAAAAGAATTATTGAGATTATTATTAGCAAAAACATGTTGTTTAACTTTTCTCTATAATTTTATTATACTACGGCAATCATGAGTTATATATGACACATCTCTCTGATGTAATTTGTTAAATGGTTTGAAACTTTGGATGGTATCATTTTGTTTATAACGTCTAATTAAATGACATGCCCTGAAGTTAATGCATGAAACCACTTTGTGATTTGTTTATGTCTAAAACCATATGGTAGTTTCAAAATTTCTACACAAAATTCGAGGTGAATCCAGGAAAATGAGTTAGGATGGGAGAATTTTGATTTGTTTTCTTTATAATGGAATATTTATGTAATTATTTTTTAATTCACTACCGTAGTAGTACTTCATCATTAAGAAATACAACAAGCATCAAAATATTATTCTTTTTCAATATAATATAGAAAAAAACGAAAACAACTCTAAAGTCAGTTAACACCTAAAAATCTCATCCTTAGGAACCAGGTGTAAAATGGAAACTTTTTGATGCAAAGGGGTAAAATGGAAACTTTTTGATGCAATGTGATGTAAAATTCATTTTTCTCTTTGTAAGGGAAAATCTAATTATAATGACACAAACAGATACAAGTGACATGGTTAAGAAAGAGAGATATGTACATGTATGCCTTCAATATTATCTATAATTTTTTCGTACTTATGTTTAAATTAAGATCAAGTATTGATTAATTTTTTTCTTAATATGTATTGTTTTATAATATAAATGAGAAATATACATATATAGTATATATATATATATACTATTATACATATTCTATAACATAGTAATTAAGAGAGGTGAAAGTAACAGATAGATTTTACGATCTATAACATAGATATTTGCTGTGGATTACCTTTTTATTAAGTTCACAACTAAAAAACATTAGTCTAGGAACAAGGTTGGAGCTTGGGGTATTTTTCATCCACCGCCCATCAGGTTTGGCAATTTGGCAAATACCCCTTAAGGTTTGACACTTTGTTAAATACCTCATTGTGTTAGTTGACCATCTAGTCAACGGTTAAAAGTAAGGATAATAAAGTAATTTAATATTATTATTTGGGCGATTTATTATTTTTGCCCTTTATTTTGTATTAACTTCAAGTTTTGCCCTTTTTTTACGGGCTTTTTTTTTGCCCGCTAACTTATTTTTTTTTTGATTTAATTTTGCCTGGTGGGCTTCACTATAGGGTAATTACCAAATTACCCCCGGCTAAATTTTATTACCGTTAATGAAATCGTGGATGATTCTTGCACACACAATCAAACTTTACCTCAAAACGTGGCCGATTCTTGCACACACAAATAATCTCTTACCTCAAACACTACCTCACGAGAAGAAAACGAGGGAGGAGGAAAAAAGGCGCCACCCAATTTGTCTGAAGAACCCTAATTTGTATTTTCAATTTCACTTCAAAAAACGTTTTTTTTTTAAATTGGCTTGAAATTGGTGATGAATACACCCCGGCCGTCAGAAGATTTGCATAACCCACCTTCAAAATATGGTAAGTATCTCGATTTGGTACACATGCAGAATTTTTGGAAGTGAAGTCACTGCATGTTGGTGTGGTCATTGCATGTTGGTGTGAAGTGTTTGAATGTGTTGTTGTTAGTTTGTGTGGTAGAGGATGTAAAGTGAGTTAGCTTTTAAACCTGTCGAGACAGAAAATGGTCCCCCCCTGTTTAATTACTTTCCAAAATTGGATTTTTGTGATGTTGACTTTTTGTTATTAGTGGTTTTGGTTTAGGGTTTCACTGTTAATGGAAAGTAATAAGCTTTGGTGGTTTTGACTTTTGATGAAGTGGTTTAGGGTTTGGCTTTGACATTTCTGTAACTTTGTTAGTGTCAAAAATTTCACAAGAAAGCTAATTTTCATACAGATGAAAAAAAGAAGAAGCATGAAGAGTTATTCAAATAACTAATTGTGTTACATGCCACTGTGGTGATGATTTGAAAGTGTTTTTATTAATTAGACTGTAACTAACCCTAACTATAATCTTCAATGTTGCAGCTGAAGATAGCACAGAACTTACAGTTGTGCTACATCATGGCGGTGTCTATAGAGTCATGCCTACCAATGAATATGTTGGAGGGGTGGTAAGCAAGTGGGACTTTGTGAACTATCAAAAGGTGGATCATGCATTCCTGAAGGGTCTTTGCTCTGGTATTGGTATCATTGGGGATGTAAGATTTTACATAAGGTGTAGTGCTGGTTTTAGGCTTGTTACAAGTGATGAACAGTTGCAAACAATAAGTTGTGATTGTCTGGTGGGTAGCAGGGAGATTGAGTTTTTCACTGATACAATATTAGCTGATGATGGTATTGATCCTAATGTAGAAGTCGAACAAAGAGAGGATGAGATCAGAGAGGAAATGGACATTGGTGGAGACACAGTTAGAGGGGCAGAGAGGAGTGGTGAGGAAGAAGTCCGAACTAGAGAAAGAGAGGAGGCAACCAGAGCTAAAGAAAGAGCTGCTAAGAGGGTTGATAAAGGAAAGGGCAAGATGGTGGATGAACAAGAGTATCCAACTGATGAAGATGTTGTTTCTAGCCCTAAGAGAACTAGGATAACTGATGAGCAGGATAGTGATCCTGAGAATGAAGCTGAGTGTTTTTTTAATAAGGAGCAGGTTTTTTTGCCAACATTTGAGGTGGGTATGATCTTTTCAAATAAGAAGTTGGTCAAGATGGCTATAAGGTCACATGCAGTTAGTGAGAGGAGGAGTATTTATATCAAGAAAAGTGATCCTGGTAGAATTCATGTGAGATGTTGTGATGAAGACTGCAAATGGAAGATCAATGTGATAAAGGTGAAAAATGAATTAACTTTTGTGATCAGGAGTTACAATCCTCAACACACTTGTCATGAAAGGTTTAATGTTAAGAATATTAAGGCACCTTGGTTGGCTGAGAAATTCCTTCATCTATTTAAATCTGATCCAAACAGTGTGAGGGGTTTAGACTAGATGTTGTCAATACTTTGAATTGCAATATCACAAAGACTCAGGCTTATTATGCTAAGAGGGCAGCTCTTGAGAAGCTAGAGGGTAATCCAGATAAACAATTTGGCATGCTATTTGATTATGCTGAGGAATTAAGGAAGACAAACCCTGGTTCCACTGTTGCTGTTGGGGCTAATGAAGTTGGGGAGAAATTAGATTCAGATGTATGTATGTGTGCTTCCATGAACTGAAGGTTGGCTGGAAGAGAGGTTGTAGATCATTTATTGGAGTAGATGGATATCATCTTCTAGGACCACATGGTGGATTGCTACTTACTTCTGTGGGAATTGATGCAGCCAATTCAACATATCCTATAGCATTTGCTGTTGTTGCTATTGAGAACTACAAGAACTGGGAGTGGTTCTTAAGTGTTCTGAGAGTGGATTTGGAGTTACAAGATGGTGAAGGTCTGACATTTATGTCAGATAAACAAAAATGATTAATACAGGCATTTGGTGAAGTGTTCCCTGCTTCCACTCACAGGTAAATCAGGTTATCACTTTTATATATTAATTTTGTGGAGTTCATTTTATATATTACCATATAGTGTGTAATTCATTTCTGGATTTGTAGGTTTTGTATCAGACACTTGTTGAGAAACTTCTACAATGCCAGTTTTAGAGGTGAAGAATACAGTGATAAAGTATGAAAAGCAGCAAATGCAACCACAGTTGGTGAATTTAAGGAGGCAATGGCTGAGATGGGTGAGTTGAGCCAAAGTGCTCTAGACTGGTTTGATGATAAGGATCCTGCTCATTGGAGCAAGTCCCACTTCAGCACTAGCTCCACTTGTGATTTGATTCTTAACAACATATGTAAATCACTGAACAGTTCTATCCTTGAGGCAAGGGAGAAGGGTATTATCACAATGTGGGAATGGATTAGGGAGTATTTGTTAAATAGACAGACAACCAATAGAGAGAAAGCTGAGAGGAAATGGATTGATGTTAGAATCTGCCCCAAGATTAAGGATATAGTAGATAAGAATGCTGAGAAGATATCTGGATTGGTGCCAATGAAATGTGATGAGAATAATTACCAAGTGATGTTACTTGCTGATGGTTCACAACATACAGTGGACTTGCTGCATTGGAGATGTAGTTGCAGGAACTGGGATTTGAGTGGAATCCCTTGCAAACATGCAGTTTGTGCATTACTGCACAATGCCAAAAGACCAGTTGATTATATCTCTGATTGGTATACTGTTGATAAGTATAGGCTAGCTTATCAGTTGCCTATATATGGAGTTCCTGGAGCTAAACTTTGGGGTGAGACAGGGTATATGCCACCACTTCCACCAAATTTTGGAAGAAAAGCTGGTAGACCCCAAAAGGCAAGGAGAAGGACACCTCAACAGAGTACAAAATCAGTAAAACAAAGCAGCCAGAGAAGTAGCAGTATATTCCTAAAACTCCATCAACAGTAGAAGTAGATTCATAAAACACTTCAATACATTCATAAAACAGCAGCAGCAAGAGCAGTAGCAATAGTTTCAATAGTTATTACATCACAAGTTCAAAATGAAGTGAACACAAAGCAGTAGCAGTAGCAGTAACTTCAATATCAGTACATCCCAAGATCAAAATGATGTTAGAACAAAACAGTAGCAGTAGCAATAACTTCAATATCAGTAGCTTCAGTAATTGGCCTCTAATCCAACTCAACCACTTCAATATCAGTAGCTTCACCAGTTGGTTCCGCATCAAACTCAGGCAGAACAACACAATTCAGGTCTTTAAACAACTTGAATATATAATATGCATTCTCAAGGCCGTAGAGGCGGAAGTAGCGATCAGAGTCAGTTTCCTATCAATATCAAGCTTGCAGTTAGTAACTGATACATGAAAAATATATATTAATAAAACTCTATAAACTAGTAAGGATACAATTAGAGACATACCCCACTAGGATCATAGTTGTCAAAAGGAACAACTTCATAAGTATTTCCAAGGAAGTATATATTAGGCCTTTCCATAAATTCCATAAATTTGATATACTTGTCAAAGCAAATTTTCAAGATTTTTTTGATCCTTGAAGGAGGAGAGGGATTAGGATCACTAATACCCCTCTCCATTTTTGCCTGGAAGAACTTCATTCCTCGGTTCAGGATATGAGGGCTTCTTATAAGATGCCTTTCACCATACGTACAAACAATATCAAGTAGCTTCATCTCAACAAAGTCATTAGTGCATGGATCCCTAAATAAGTGCTTAAGCCTTACATCAGCCATGTTGTCCATTCTTCTAGAAAAAATTGAAAGATTACTATCAATATATGAATACAGATAATAACCAACATCATTAACACAAAGCAAATAACTTCATTAACATAAATTCATTACATTCACCAACATTAACTGAAATTAACGCCATTAACTAATTAAATCATCCAACAGGTTACATTTCATCTACAACTACTTTTTTGAATAAAAGAGTACAAAAAAAATACAAAAAACAATGACCATCATGATCACAATAGACCAAGCAATACAACAGCAAGTAAGAGCAGTCTTTTGACATTCACATTAGATAGCACTTCATTCAATCCATAACCATGAGAGGTACCCACAACGCCAAGAACATTAGATGTAGCAGACACACCACAACTAGATTCTGTTTTATCTTGTTCATGATTTCTAGAAAAGCCTTCTTGCCAGTGAGTTCTCTTTTTCAAAGACGGTGGAGAATTCATTGTAGGGGGATACATGAAAGCCCGTAGACGAGCATTTTTTTCCAAATAGATTTCATCAGCCCAAATAAAATAATTTGGGCGACGCACCCTAGTTGGACACACGTAATAGTATTCACCCGGACGAGTCGAAGTTAACCCAGCTCTATCATATATCATTAAACCCCGACCACATACACAAGGAAATTGATACACCATCTACAATAAAATCAAAACATACATATATCAAATTTCACATTATCAAATTTCTAGTACCATTATAGATTTAGCCATAAACAATAATCAAAAGATACATAGTACAATTACAAAATTTAACACTAAAAACTAATCAATTTTACTAAGCACAAACACAATACCCTAAGTTTATAGATTAACTAATCAATTTCTTCCTATTGCAAACAGTTAAGCAATTAAACACTTGTAGTACTTGGTTTCGGTATTTAGATCGAATTATACATCAACAAACATAAAATTGATCAAAATGCAAATTAAAAATCAATTCTTAGGGTTTTAGCATTTACCTCGAATTGAAGAAATGCAACCACACTAGTTTGTCGACACCCGCTGTTCGATCAAAATGTAACAAGAACAACCAAAAGAAATCAGTTTAAATCGATAATTACCTTTAATCGGGGAAAACAAACCCTAAACAAAATTAACCGTCGGGGTAATGTAATTACAACACAAAACATTGAGAAATTGTTTACCTTATTTTTCCAGGACTTTGGGGCGAAATCGGGAATGGATTAGGGCGAGAGTCTCTGATTTGTCAGTGAGATCGCGAGGGTCGAATTAGGGCGAGAATATGTTCTTCAGAGCACGATTTCGATTTTATTCAAGGTGATAAAATTTAGGCGGGGGTAATTTGGTAATTATCCTATTTCTCAAGAATTGAAAAAAAATGTTGACGTGGCACCACGTGGCCGTCGTCTGCATGCCACGTGTGTCGCCACGTCGTCTGGGCTTCGATTCAGCCCTCAGCGAAGCCCACCGGGCAAAATTAAAACAAAAAAAATAAGTTAGCGGGCAAAAAAAAAAGCCCGTAAAAAAAGGGCAAAACTTGAAGTTAATATAAAATAAAGGGCAAAAATAATAAATCGCCCTTATTATTTTTTTATATTATATTTTAAAATTTTTAAAGTATTTGATATTTCTTATATTAATGATCATTTGTAATTATAACGATTTCTAGTCTAATTCGAATTTTAATTATACAACATACATGAAATTGATGTATCTTTATTTTAAAAAATTAACAATTGATTTACAATGTTATTTTTTTAAAAACTTTTACTTGTAAAAATAAACTATATATTGTTTCTTGTATTTTAACTATAATTGATTTGCAAATTTTCTAAATAAAATCAAGTTATAACTAAAATTGTGTTATAACTCGATTTTTACATGTGGACACCGTGTAGGACAAAATACACTCTAAATAAAGAAAATAAAGCAATGGATTTTTTGAAAGGCAGTGGATTCTTTTTTCTATTCCTTTTTTAGCGTGAAAGGATAAAGGGCAAAAAATAATTTTTGATATTGTGGCGAACAGAAAACAAAATTTGCCTATTATTTAATGACATCTATAAAAAAAAACAATTGGTATGGTAGTAATACCCTCAACAATCTAGTAACATTGAAATATTTATAAAAATAAATTATAGATGATTGCAATAAAAATACCTCGTGATTTATATAGATGTCATTAGATAATAAAATTTTTATTTTATGTTCAGTCTAATATAGAAATCTGCTTTTTATCTTTTATCGCTACAAGAAAATAAATCATTAATTTTAAAAAATTCGACAAAATATTTTCACCGGATCGCCGAACGGAGTTCAAACTATTTAGAGTGTATTTTGTTCTATGTGTTGTCCGCATGTAAAATCGAGTTATAACATAGTTCTAGTTATAACTTGATTTATTTTTAAAATTTGCAAATTAATTCTAGTTATAACACAAGAAACAACGTATATTTTATTTTTAAAAATAAAATTTTTAAAAATAAAATTTTAAATCACATGTTAAAGGTTTTAAATAAAAGGCATCAATTTCATGTATGTTGTATAATTTAAATTCACATTAAACTAGGAATCGTTATAATTTTAAATGTTCATTAATATAAGAAATTATAAACACATTAAAAATAACAAAAAATTTAATACAAGAAAAATATAAGATAAATTACTTTATTACCCTTAAATTTAACTGTTGACTAAATTGTCAACTAACAGAAGGGTGTATTTAACAAAGTGTCAAACCTCAGGGGGGGTGTTTGCCAAATGACCAAATCTCAGGGGAGATGGATGAAAAATACCCGTGGAGCTTGGGGGCGACAAAACCAAAATTTTCTATTCTCAATTCTTATTCCCTTCTCTATTCCCCCAATCATATAGTAACATGTGGCATTTATAGGCCCACATAAATTAAGGCCCCATTTTAATCTATTAAATTGATTAATTTAATCTATACAATGAAATTAAATGTTTTCTTTCCTCAAATAAAATCATGTAAATCAGAGGCCTACGCTAATAATCTACTAAGTGAGAAAAATTAAAATCTCTTGCAATAAACAATGAAAAAAAACTTAAAATTATATTAAGTGAGAAATAATATTATCAATATCTTAATTAATGCCCTTTGTTACAAGTGAGATGTCCGTAATAACAAGTATTTGCATAACTAAGCACAATTATTGAAAAATGTGGTATTTATAGTTGCGCATAATACACAGTAAGGTAGCCATCATGAGGAGAGGTTCCATGTTCATCCTTCCTCGGGATTTGGACATCCACGTGAGAAGTGAACTCGGCGTTGACCTCCTCCGTAGAGTGCACAGTGCTCGACACCTCCTCAGCCAAAACCCTAGGCAGCAGAGCCACTGCCACTTTCCTTGATATTCTTGATAGCGCATCAGAAGCGCAGCTCTGAGCACGACAATGAGAAGAGCCAGCTGTTTCCAAATTGTCAGAAGGGTTTCCATATGCCATTGCTAAGGAAGAAAAGAGAGGGGAAATAGATCCGTTGAAAAGTGAATGAGGATAAAAGACTGAGTCATCTACTTATAGCCGAGGGGGGATCAATCGTTGCCTTCCAACGCATGGACAACAAAGAGCCACGTGGTCAACATAGAACACTATATAAGAAAATGTGTGATAACGCACACTTTAGTTCTGAGTATTTTCTACGAAGCACACTCAGAACTTGGGACTCGTGATGATGTATATTACAGTATATTATTATTTATCCTACAAGAGGACAGCTTGGCAGTAATGACTGATATCCGAATAAGGGGGGATAAGGCGGCCGGAACCCAACCAACGATCACTTTCAAAGGAAGTTAATAGGTTACGCCTCTTGCGCTTCCCCTGTTCCTCTTCTAACATGCGGGTTGGTCGAAATCTCCCTCGTGGTAACTCTGTGACTCCACCAGATAGGGGAACATGGCTTAGTACAACTGTGGGACCTAACAAATCGGGACTTGTCCATTTTCTGCGGACATCATTCGTTACACCTTCCCCTCCGAGGAACTATGACCCCAAGGGTCATATGCACCCATGATACCCTTGTCGAGCCATCCCCTCGAACACTCGTATTACAAGTCTCATTATAAAACATTATAACCCCACACGGTCTCCTTACTCAACGATCCTTCTTTGGTCGTGCCCTCATTCGGCTTCATAGTCTTTTTTATCAACTCGGACAAAGCTTTAAACGAACTCTTATTACGAGTGAACCAACACTTAGCACTCTACTTTCACCTCTTTGCCAGAATGAAGATAGCAACGATGCCAACTAATGTTGAAATCCAGAGGGAAACAACGAAAGGTTACAACGATGAACTCAGGGCACATTTACTCCTCATCTCCCAAGCACTTGCCATAAATAAGGAGAAGACCAAATCCGATTGGTCACCCCCTGCAGATTACAATGTATGGGCCCGGGGGCGACAACCCCTATAGCTCCAGAGCACCCACGACACCCACTAGAGGCAACAAAGATCACCTGATTGAATCCCCGAGCCGACCACCCTCATTGGAGCACAAGAAGGCTTGCCATAGGTCACCCCTGTTAGAAGTACTCGTTGGTGCAGAAGGAGATCGACCTAATTAGCCGATCTGATCGAGACCATTATTTTCAGCAGAAGACTAACCATTAGCCAAAGACCCCCATGGAAGTCCTATAAATAGGAGCTTGTTAGCACTCCACAACAACAGAACGAAGTTGGGGACAACAATTTCGCTCACTCCCACTCAACACTTTAGTCTATACTTTCGCTCATTCTCACACATAGATATTAGTACGCCACTCTAAATTTGGTTTTTAGTAGAATAACCTTGTTTGTAATCTTAAGGGTTATACTTCGTAACTCCCCTTACCAACTGAGTTCCACCCTGTTTAATATATCCCCTCTCGTGACCATCAATAAAAGACTCCGACCGCTCTTTTTAGGTTCGGGATCAGCGTTCCGAACAAACTAAACTCGATCAATATCCTGAATATACACCCCTCGTGGGCTCAGCATCATCGCAGTCAATCTCTTTAAATACTAGAGAGATTTTTTTTGCATACTTTAGGAATTTCTTATATCTACAAGTTTGATATGACTTCTAAGTAGGGGCAATATAGACATTACAAAATTTGCTCTAGAAGCAATAGTATTTAAAAATATTGATGCACTTTACTAATTATTGACTAGTAACAAAAAAGAAAATGATTTGAATGATTGATTTGGTACGCTTATAGTAGTAAACAATGAAAAATCACAATGTAATTGGGAATTTTGCTCCATCTATATGCAAAGTATTGTAGCATCTTGAGTATTTCTTTTTTAATGTGTGGTAGTAAATGGGTGAGATGTTTGTACTACACGACTATGCAAATTATTGTAGCATCTTGAGTATTCTTCTTCAATATGCGATAGTAATTGGGTGAGATGTTTGTACTTCACTTGTAGATCATAACTTATGTTTTTGTTTAGTATGTTAGACTTATGAATATGTTTGATACGTGTAACTCATTACTTATTTTGCAGTTTATTGATTTAAATGTTGCCCATTTTCTAATAGTACACTACAAGATTTGGGGGGTTTTCGCGACCCCCCTGGTGACCGTCGGGCGGTCCCCAGGTTTTCGGCGACTTCCTAGATCAACGGGCTGGCGGTCCCCAGAACAAAATGGGGACCGCTGGGCGGTCCCCAGTCAATAAAGGGGACCGTTCCAGCACAATGGCGGGAATAATCCCGCCGTTGGGCCCGAAAAATGGCCCAGTATTGGCAAAAAAAATGGGCCCAAAAAATTGGGCCCATTTTTTTTGTATGTGGCGACCGGACCAAGGGTTTTTAACCCTTGGCAGTCCTCTCTCCTCATTTTCTTTCTTTCTTCTCACACACACACCCAGCCTCCCACCCCGACGCCGGCGATTTTCACACACACACACACACACCCGATCTTCCTCCTTAACATACTATAGGCGACCGCCACACAGTCGCCCTTCTCTCCCGACCACCAACCGTGACCGCCACAAGGTCTCCGTCTCCTCGACTGCCGTCCGCGACCGCCGCTGCCATTTTCGAGCTACTCCGCCCGCCATATCTGTATGTTAAATTGTGATTTTGCACTTGGCGTTTGATACAAAAATTTATGAATTGTGATTTCCAAATGATTACTCTAGCATCGGGTTTTTTGGTTTTGGAGTGAATTTTAGATGTAGGAATGCGTAACTGGAGGTCTGATGATCAGTACTTTGGTGTTGTTATTGCAATTCTTCGTGCATTTTTGCTGAAGTAAGAACAATTGCATATTCACATACAATTTGATGGTTGGGACTAAGGACAATTTTGTGGTAAAACAATGTTAGTGGTTTCGTCATTGATGTCTTTAGTGAAGCGGCTAAGCACTTAAGATCATTCGTAGACAAGGTTGGAGAAAGAGATTTGATGTTGTTAATATTATTTTGATTAATACGTTTAATTTGTGTTTAATTAATAATTTAAATGGGTAACTATTGTTAGTAATTTGTGTTAATATTGTTTTGATTTAATTGTTAGTTTAGATGTTAGTAGTTCATTTAAGTGTGTTAGTTTTGATCATAGTGTTAGTAGTTTTGATTAAATTGTTAGTTTTGATGTTAGTACTTAATTAAAGTGTGTTTGTTTTGATTAAAGTGTTAGTTTAGATTTTAGTAGTTTTGATTAAAGTGTTAATAGTTTTGATTAGTTTAAAGGCTTGATTAGTTTAAAGTGAAGAAATATTATTGTAAAGTGAATTTGTTTAGTTTAAAGTTAATTAAAGTGTGAGTTTAGATGTATATTAAAATATTAGTTTAGTTTAAAGTTAATTTTGATTAGTTTAGATGTTATTGTGTTACATTAAATCTATTATTATTATTTGAATATAAAATTGTTATTTGAATGTGAAATTGTTATTTGAAGTTTATATTTATTAGGTAAATCAACAATCTATCGATGTTCTAATTTATTAGGTAAATTACCTTTGGAAATTTTTGTAAACTGTATATTAATTGTGCAACAAGTTTATGTACCACTTAAATCATCAAAAAACGAATTATATGTCAATTTTGTTCTAATACAATTTTATGATTATACAATATTTATGGATATGTATATGAGTATACACATACATTAACATGTGCAATAATAACTTTTACATGTAGGTATTAGTTATGAATGTATGACTTTTTTTTATTTGATTGTTATGAATATATGACTTTGACAGACACTAAAATTTATTCTTTGATTAAAGTTATAATTACTATTCATTGCTTTATCAAATAAAATGTTCAAATATTATTTATTAAAAAATAAATAATTTTTTAAGATATTATTTGTAACCAAACAATATTGATTTGATGCTTATATTATTATACACTTAACTTTCTCCCTAAACTAAATTTCAACTTTTGACACGTTTTTCAAAAAACAAATTAGCACTCAAACAAAAGTGACAAACCAAACTAGCAAAAATATATCCAAAGGTCAATAAAGTTTCATGGAAGAACAACTAATATTCACAGTGATAAAGAATCTTCAAGAGAGCTCTTTCAGTTTATGGTCGAGGAATATTATTAAGAGGTTTGATATCTCTGCCGCGAACATAAGCTAGAAATTGTGATGGCAATTCTTCCAGAAGTGCCTGAACTACTGAGACTTTTCCACCTGCCAATCAATTAATAGCAATAATTAACAACGGAATTAAAGTAGTCTTACAAAAATAGAAACATTACTTTGAGATCCCGTTTTGAGATTTATAGAGTTAATAACACAATTGAAATAAAACGATTAAATTACTAGGAAGGGAGACGACAATCACATATTAAAAGGTCGTGACTTACTATGCACTTCACGCATTGGAACAAACTGAACTGTGTCCCTAGTTGCTATCCTTCCTGTCGAGCTCTCCAATCGGCATCCATTGTCAGCATCAAGAATCTGGTTTCGTCACAAACAAAATAAATCTTACAAATCTTAATATTTATTTGGTTTAAGATGTTTTCTTCTTTTAAGCATAAAAATATGCGTTTTAGGATAAAAGTAAATGGACAAAAAAGTTGTTGCACGCATTTCGTTCTTTTGATACAATCGGGTTTGGTCTGTTTTATCTTGTCGTGTACGAATATTTAAATATAGGGACCTCCATATAATGAGGAAAAAAAAAAGGAAATGAAGTGTGTGATATACATACCTCCATTTGTTTGAAATCAGCATTACCAACTCCAACAATAAGGATGGAAAGTGGGAGATCTGATGCCCTGACCAAAGCATCCACTGTTTGTTGAAGATTTGAGACCACACCATCCGTTATGATCAACAGCACATAATACTTTGCATGGTTGAAAGATACAGATTGACCAGCAACATCTGCTGCCTTATTAATAACTTCACCAAACAGTGTTGGTCCACCTAGTCCAACATTGTGCAATGCACTTGAGTATGCACCCATTATACCTTCTACACCTGCTACCTGCTTGATGTACGCATGTTTGTTAGTAATTAACAAGTAAAATCAGAATTCAACTGAAACATAAAGAAAAGTTATCACCTCGAAATCAGAGGGACATCCATTCAAGTTGAAACAATGAGATATTGAGCCGTTGGGAGTTCTTCCACCAAAACCCCACGCAGGAAATTGTCTGTCCGAATCATAGAATTGTATGACTTCTCCAACCTCCATTATAGCCTGCATGAAATCAAAGTGAAAACAACAAGTTCAGTTGCATCCACACACTGCAGAATTACTGAATTAACTGAGGCATCATACATGTTGATAGGCATTCAGACGCCCCGATGGGTCAATGTAATGAAGTGAATCAACATTTCTGGGATCTCCATTTGAGGCTGTAATTTGGTAAGGGAGCAATTTGAAACTCAATCACCATTGTCCATTAATATTTAGTAAGAAGAAGATAACGCTAATAAATAATTTGATGTAGCTTGTTACCAGTAAAATCAACCGCAACCATGAAACTGAGTTCGAACCCACTGGAGATGTAGTCTAGGAAACTGTAGAGCTGTTTCTCCACAAATCCGTCAACAAAAAGTTTCCCTTTCAAAACCTATCAATTTGTTACTTAGAGTAAGGACAAAGTAAATCAAACATGATTAATTTGAATGCATGAAAAAATTGGTGTTCTTATTATTATATGCAAGAATGAAACCTTTTCGTGACGCCTGACTAGAGAAGACTGTTTGCTGAAATTAGCACCAGCTTTACTTTGGTAAAGGCTTTCCAGTTCCGCCACTGATTTCTGCATTTTTCTGTATATATATATAGATTTATATGAGTAAAAGGAATATTTAATAAAGTAAATTTAATAGCTGGGAAATATATGTCTACCCAATTAGCTGGTGATTGCCATCACTATTGAAATCAAAGCACTCCATCACCAATGGATTCTCCTGCAAAATGTATACACAGAGACTGAATTAAGAGACTAATCGTGCATTGCAAGAATATGCAGATTAACGGCATGGTTACCTTGCTTGTATACTGTTGCATCGTTAGACATAGAGGCTTCCAAATTGGATTCAAGTTGTTGTTCACGACTTCTGTTTTGCATATTGGAATTATATTCCCACTTTCAGACATTCTAGATATTCTTATGAACGGATCCTGGAAAATTGGAATATAACTATATCAGGGAATAGAATATATTCTCAAAAACTTATAAGCTAGGAACTGTCCATATTTAAAAAAAAAAAAAACAAAAAAGAGCGTACACTCTTAGAGAACAGATCCTTATTGTCCAAATCTGTGCAACGAAATGTAATCTCCACTGCGTTCCTCGAAGCAACACTATCTTCTGCATGAACTGTAAGTGTTCCCAAGTTACCACGTCCATTTATATTATGAAGGTTCAATGTCACAGACCGATTTCGCTTGGTCACAATCTGTCATGAACAGTTCACACAATAACGAATTAGGCCACAACGGCACCATTTTCATACGATTGAAATAGTTACGCAACTATAAAAATGATGATGAATATCAGTAGAAAGAGACTTACTTCAGAGACAACGCAACTGGCTTTGCCAAGGAAATCTTGATCTGCCAGCTTCAGATTCTGAAGTAAAAATCACAGTAAAATAGCTAAGCTCCAACTAAATGGCAGTTAATATTATTTGACCAACTACTGGATTGGATTTTAATCTACTAATTCTTCATGACCAAGGTACCAGTTCCACATTTCGCACAACTAGAGAAAAAATAAATCATATGTAACAATAACAAACACACCCACACACATATAGTTGCCCGAGAACTCACAAACATTAAATTAAAAGCTCTTGTGAGTTGATAAACTTGCCATTAGTTTGAGCACATCAGGATTTAGCATAAGTCGGTAAAATCTCATGAACTCATTGTGAAAGTAAGTACTGATAATTGACCTTAACGACAATGCACACTCTTTGAGTAGGTGGTATCTCTAAATCATAGAAAATAATGCAGCAACTGACTGATATGTTTTCTGATTCTTACTCCCGTAGTTTCTACTGAGACGTATGACAAAACCATTGGAGGAAAGATGCCGTCTATTCAAACTATGTACATATCAAATGTTGCTGTGATTATTTATCAAACAATTTCAAAGTATGTACATGTTTAATTGATTCTTGTTTGGCCTTCGAGTTTTATCAAGTTCTGAGTACACAAAAACTTTACAATATCGAAAAATTAAAACTAAAGTCATACATACCTTCACAGGTAAGTTATGAAACTTTGTGTCTACGTCATACACGTGAAAGCTGAAAGAAGAAAAGGCAAACAAGTCAAAAACAATTGAAGTAAGAACTCATTGAAATAACATTAGCAGCAATTATAATTCAAAAATGCATACATCAATGGTTGAATAATCTCAAATTGATAAGTAATATTGATCTTCTGAATCCAAGACGGGTCTAGATTGTTCAATATGACTTCGGTGCGTCCGAGTTCTACAAGCTTTCCATCCCCTTTCTTGGTGAAAACTACTGCCACAGGATCACTCTGTATCAAATGAAAAGCTTAGATTTGAAGGAGGTTCAAAATAGAAATAAGCTTAACAGGAATATAGCTGGAGTCAATATTTGCTCAATGAAAATTAATTATCCATACATATAGTATGTTCATAAATAAGTGAACTAGGAAGATTACGTCCTCTCTAATCTAAAATAAATGATACTGCTTTTTTAATGACAACCCAACCGGCGCAATGAAAAAAAATTGAAAGAAAGAAAGGTGATTGACATTGAGATGGCACTAGCAAGCTAAGAGCCCCCACAGAAATTAAAATAGAGGGGACTGAGTACTACAATATAATGATTAATGTTTAAACAGAAACAGAGGAAATGTAGGCACATACTCTTCAATCTTGTTTACCAATGCATATATAAAGAAAAAGTAACCAAGTATGCAAACAGTACATTACAGTGACAAAATATACTAGAAAAGTTGGAGCATGATGACACAGCCACTACTCAAGAGAAAACAAATTACCAAGAATTTGAAACATAATTAGAGACAAGTAAATTGGATTGGATATCTGCTCTAACTAATAAGATTATTGTGCAAGTAGACATGCATGTTTGTTTGCGTACCTTAGATACAATATCAAGGTCGCGAAGCTTTGAAGCTGAGAGGGACAACTGCGTTGGACATGTAGAATAAATGAAAAAGTGGGAAGCATATATATATTTACATTACAGAGCTCATGGAGTTATTGATACAAAAAATACACAATAGTTATTTGTTTGTGATGCATGGAATGGAACTATGATATGATATGAGCTGCATATTTTCCAACATTACCAATATTATATTAAACAATCAATTAACACAACAGAAAGTGTATGAGACAGGGACAGGTGGTGGGTCAACCGTCAACAGAGAAATATATATATATTGCTAGCTACTTTTCCAAGAAAGATTTTTTTTTTTGGATACATCCGAAGGGAAACCCCAAAATCAATGGAGATGGTACGAAGGGTCGTACCATACCATCCATTACATCAAACAAAAAACAAAAGATAAGAAGAAAGACTACCGTAAACCTAGATGCTGTATTTTTTTCCAAGAAAGATAGATATATAATAATAATATTGCCCAGACAAAATTAAAATTCGAGAAAGATGGTGCATGGCATGAAAACCCTAATAGTTAACAAATTTAATTATTACGTGGTGTTTGCAAACTCTAGTAGAAAAGTAGAAGTTCAGAAGCTAGAAGCACCCCCACACCAGCTTTAAGATTGTGAGGTTTTTTAACTTAAAAAAAGCTGTATAACCGAAAAAGCTTGATTTGCAAACACCCCAAAATCACTTATTCAAATAAAAAGCTGATTATAGCTTTTTTTAAGAGTTTGCAAACACCACCTTAGAATACCTCAATTTGCGTGAAGAGTGCGGGTTCTCCTCTGGCCCTGAAGAAGTTGTCAACGGCGTCGTTTGGAGCAGCAGCGGAACCGCCACCGCCACCAACAGCCTGCTGACCGCCCTTCACATCAGACATACAATTCCCCATCGATGCACAGCACAGCACCACTAAATATTTGCTCTGTGTATATATATATATATATATACTTATATATATACTATATACTAACTAACTAACTCCACTACGACTCTGTATGTATTATGTATATATATATACATATATGTATCTCTCTCTCTCTCTTTAAAACCCTTAATTGCTTCTTCTTCTGTTGCTCTAGTAGAATTTGAACTTCAATCCCTAATTCCCAATCCTCGTCAGGCTTTATATAAGTTCCCTCAATTAAATACGGCCGCGTTTTGTTATTTAAGTTCCCTCAATAATCGGACTCGTTTCTCTTCTTCTTTTTTTTTTCCTTTTTGAGCGGTAATTAATTTATCGGACTCGTTTGCTATATATGATATTAATTTTGTCTATGTATAATATACTTTCTAATCATCGACTAGACTTGACAGCATTAGAAATTTCAATTCCATGAAATATTATTCTTAATTACGAACTTATACCTAGTCAACTTTCCTTTTACGCTACTCCCTTTTAATTAAATAACCATTAATACCAATAATATAGTTTCACCACGAAAATGCTTATCAATTTAAACCATATTGGTAAATAGTTTCTTCGAAAATATATATATGCACCAGAAAAAGAAGAAGAAGAAGAATAAGCATCACGTGTGGACGAGATTGGAATTATATTAATGGACTATTATAAGACCACCGGGTTTAGAATTATTTGAATATATTATCATATATAGTTGCTACACATAAATACATATGCAATCGGATGTGCCTAAAGTTAAATCACGTCATCAACATTACCGCACTTGGGGTCTCGTCATTGTGCATACCAACGAGGCTACGTCTTAAGTCAATTTCTTATTTACTCTAAATTTATATGCATTGCCTAGTTACAAGTTTGATGTGGGTATTTTAGAAAGGCACAATAATTCATTTGGATCGGCCCACGAGAGAAAGCTCCAGAAAATTGAATGTTCAACAGAATGATTCGACCTTAAAGGAAAGATCGAATGGGCATGATTCGATCTTCATTCCTCAACTATCACTGGGCCCTACGGGACGGGCTCTATAAATACCCCGTCCTCTGACATTACCAGAACGCATTCATTACTATCGAGCAACTACTAAACATCAAACGTGACTAATCGATACTCAACAATTCGATCGATCCACGCGGATTCGACACCACCCAGTTCGACCTTCACTCAATCGAAACGGTCAGATTCGACATTCATCCGATTCGAGATTCCACCGATTCGATCTACCGTTAATTCAAGACTCGCTTCTCTCGAATAGGTGGTCCGGAACACCTCGAACTGACGGTAAGATGCTCTGCTGGATATCGAGGGTGATGTCGAAGGTGATATCGGGGATGATATCGGGTACTTTCCACGTCGGATATGATCTCCTGGTGTAGGTCGAGGGTGACGTCGGATATGATGTCGATGGGTATGTCGATGATATATATCAAAGATATATATCGGGTGTTAACCCTAAAAAATAAAATAGAGGAGATCACTCCTACTCGGGAAAAATAATATGTGGACAATACTATTGTCACGAGTACGTCCGATGAGATGTACCTATAAAGAAAACTCCTCGGAGGATTGCCCTACCTCTCGGTCACTGACCCGAAAAGGTTTATAAAAGCATCCGAGGAGAAACGCAAGCGTCCCTTGGAAAGTCAAACGGTGAATGAAAAACAGATATCAACACGGCATCGGAAAAAGAGCAAACCCCGATGGACCCGTATGACTCCGATATCCACCAAATGCGCCAAGAGGGACCAAGAGGGACCCCGAGTCCTATGAACTTACAAGAAAACTTCCTTGCTGAACACTCCTCGGAAAAGGCAACACTCGGACTTATCCGAGAACACAATTTTGGAAGAAGTCAATACAGGAACACCCAGCGAATACATTCCGAGCACTCTGGTGAAGAAATTTCACTCTCAGTAAAGCAAAAACAGCCCTCGGACACAAAATCACAGTCCTCGGAAGTCATACCAAGTCCTCGGAGATCACATTTCCACCCTCAGAAATCACTCCTGACTGTTGAAGAAAATACCCGAATCAAGAAGGAGAAACAAAAGCCCTCGGAAGAATAGCTCTATCAGAAACAGTCTACATCAGAAGCCCTCGGAGATATCCGAAGACACAAAAGCTAATCCAGTCAGCACTTAGTAGATAAACGATAAACATTATCCTAGTTTTTACACCTGTATCAAGGTAACAACAACACCTGTCCCTATCAAAACACATGCACAATGACACCTACCCCTACCAAAGTCTATATAAAGGGAGGTGATCAGTAGAAGGAGAAAAAGAGAAAAAAAGGGAAGAAGCTGAAGCAATTAAGCTTACTTACTACAATCTATCATTCAAATACGTAAGATAAAAAGAGGAGGAAATGTTCAGTGAATAAAGGAAGGGAATATTCTTGCAATTAATCTCATTATGTCCATCTCGCGTTGCCTTTGAATCATGGACAGGACGTTTCGACCCAAATAAATATCTTCCGTTAAATAGGGAATAATTCCAAACCTGTTAACAAAGTGGCGCCGTCTGTGGGAACGTCACAACATCTGTCTTCGAGAGAATTCAGGCACACGTCAGCTAGGATGGATGGTCTTTTCGAAAATGACAACCTTCCTGTCCCGATCAACGACTCAGAAGAAACTTTGTCCAATTATGAATCAGGTACAAGAGATTTTATTAGTATTCCCCGATCTGTTTATGAAAGACTTATATATGCTGAAAGAACACCCTGGAGGGATGATCCCCCCGGACGCACGTCCCCTGTTCTATCCGAGAACGAAGATTTCCCCTCGGAAGAAGATGTACCTCCGAGGACGTGGAACCCAAATTGGAATCCTTGGCGACAGACACCCCGACAAAGTCCTCGAAGACATGTATGTCGTGAAAGGACTCCCGTGAGGGGTCAGGTAGAAATTTCTCGCCCTTCAGAGTATCGAGGAGAGGTTGAACATTCCTTATGGGGAATGATGGATGATTTACGAAAAGAGTTAGGTGATCTCAAGAAAGCCATGGCTCCCGAGGAAGATCCTACGTTCAAGACCTCTCCTTTTATTCCCGAAATTGCTTCAGCTTCTATCCCCTCGGGGATGCGACCTGTTAATATCTCGCTATATACCGGAGAAGCTGATGGAAGGGACCCACAAGATCACGTCCATCAATACCTGGCAGGAATGGACCTCTCTTCCGCTCCTGATCAGGTGTTATGCCGCGTATTCCCTGTTACCCTTGGAGGGCGGGCTCAAGCCTGGTTTACTCATCTTCCACCTTGTTCCATCACGAGCTTTGACCGACTAGCTCATTTGTTTGTACGACAATTCGCCTGCAACCGAAGGTACCCTAAATCTGCTACGTATCTTTTTACTATTAAACAGAAGAAGGATGAACCCTTGCGAGAATATATAAAGCGCTTCACGGATGAAGCACTCGATGTTCCAAATGTTAGCCCGACCATTATGGCGGACATATTAACTCAGGGACTCCGAGCGGGGGATTTCTTTAGATACCTTATGGGAAATCGTATCACGGATATGAATGAGTTAATGCAAAAGGCGGAAGTACATATTTTGATGGAAGAAGCCGAGGGAACAAAGAAGCAGATGGAGCAGGAGGATAGTGAACACTTAGAGCGTGCTGAGAAAGAAGCAAAGGTCAAAATTAAGGCCTCGGGGAAATCCAGTAACCCTGATATGTCATAAGAACCAGAGAAAAGTCCCGAGTGAAGCAATATCTCCCTCACTTGTCCTCGTGTTTCGGTGTTGGGTGCTATATATCCCAGACCCCATTGGATGGGTACACCCCACGATCTGGCTGACTGGCCTCTCGGACGGATAAAGAAAAATCTCCGCCTCCAATCCTCTCTACTAGAGTGGGAACTGGATACACGAGTGAAGATACTTTCCTTGTCCCGATAGGTCAAGCTAAAAAAGGGAGTCCCCTCTGAGCAAGGTTGAAGGGTAAATATTGTCCCCACCCGATAAGGAGACATGGGAAGGTTTAAAAGCTCACTACGAAGGACATATCCCACCAAATGACTATAGGAACTTGGTGTTAACTGACTCGGACACACCTGCCAATACCGAAAAAGTATCTGAAAAAAGGGATGAAAAAAGGTCCGTAAACCACAACGCATTTGTTCGGTATAAACGGTCATGTAACCCGAGGGGGGTGCGTAAGCCCTCTGGCCCGCAGAAGGTACCAGTATGTCATAATTCTCAAAATCAAGGTTATAGCCGCTGAAAAGAGATCTTACCGAGCTCTCACTCTCAATACTTGTGGTGGATCCTACACGTCCTCTACCTATTAATCGAGACGGGTTAAGAGGAATCAGATCAAACTTCGAAGACTCATCCGCCAAAGAGTATGGCTCCCTACCCATGAATATTTCTCTGATATGATTGATCCTACGTGAATTTATAGATGGGAGTCTACGAATTACCCCAAGAGAGGAACTAGCGCCAAGTGTCGCCTGGTTTTCGGATAAATTGCCCCTCGGAGGAACTCTGGATGATTCAGAAGGACTCCGAGCGGTATCCCGAGAAGAACCACAAGATGAAGTCGAACCACTTCTTCTATAATAAGGAGGCAACATCTTATCTGGTAAGTACTATCTTCGTACTTGCAATTATGAGTAAACTCGAAAGAAAATCAAAGACTAATAAAAATTAGGAGATAAGTGCATAATTGATAAAGATCCTACGTGCATATATACTCTTTAAATTAGAGTTAAAAGTAGAAGTTTAAACTCTTAGTACGTTAACTAAGGGACACGTGTTGGAAAACTTTTTGATTAAGGAGGACACGTATCCTATTTAACCATGCAAAGTAACACCTCCTACTTAGAAATTTTACTTAGTCAGCATCCATATAAAAATTATCATTATCCATTTTAATTAAACAATGGAAATAAAATAGGAAGATTGCACAAAATATTTATTGATTTAAACCAAAGAGCCCTCGGAAGGGGTAATAAGTACCAAGGATTGTTTATTTGAAAATTAAAAGTAAAAATTACAAAAAACTAGACTAAGCTCCCGTGGAAGGAGGGAGAGAAGAAGTTGTCTCTTCTGCAGAAGTACCCAATGGAGCAAGACGAGAGATTGGAGAAAATACTCCCCCAGAACCGCTAGCCCTTGGACTCGGACTTGTGGCGGAGCGCATTGGAGATGGTGTCGGAGAATCCCGAGAGGATAGCAAACCCCCAAACCTCCCCACAAAATAATGGCAGTCATCGGGAGTTGGCTTTTTAACTTGCGAAGATCAAAAGACTTGGAGAAGTTAACATCCGACCTTATCAAAGATTTCGCCACCTTCGCACACTCCAAATAACCCCACAGAAGATGACCTATCAAGAGCTCGTGAGAAGGCGTCTCGGATGCTCCTGATTGCTGCCGTGAAATCTCTCGCTGGGCAAACTGAACAGCTGCATCCACCTTAGCCTGCACGTCCTCGGGAGAAAGAAAATTTGCTAACTTCCCCTCGGCTGACTCTGCCCTATCAGTAACTTGGCCCAATGTCTCCTGGAGAACTCTCTCTCTCTCATTCCCATCCGCCACCGCCTTCTCGAGAGCTGCAATACGAGCGGTAAAGACCTCCTCGGAGTCTTTTCTTTCCTTCTCCATCTTCTTATAAGCGGATTCGGCAGCACTTAAACTACCTTGTAAATTTGCCCTCGCCTTCTCTGATTCATTGAGAGCAAACTCGTAGTCGGAAATTTTTGTTTGAAGAAGGTCCTCCCTAGTTTGACTCTCTTTATCCCGGAATAAGAGAGGTGCCAATTGCGCCCGGAGTGCTTCTAAATCCTCTATATCTTTCCGACCGCGCTCTTCAACAGCAGTAACTGCCTCTCGAGTTTTTCCAATCTACAGAAGAGTTAACAATAAAAGATTCAACAGAGATGTATTGTGTAATTTCAGAAGACTAATGTAGAGAAGCTTACCATGAGCCCCAACCAGTTAAGACTGGTGTACAAAAATTGATACCCCTCGGCGGGTGCTGAACTGGAGGAGGCGAAAAATCGGAGGATATCTTGATAAGCCTCCCCCACTGAACGAGATGAAAATTCCCCCCCGGGTCCGCTGGGAGGAATAGGCTCCTGAAATGTATGACCCCTCGGAGACAAAGTCACCGGGACATGTCCCCTCGGAGGAGTCGCATCCTTTACCGGAGTCGTCACTTCTGAATTTGTAAATATGGCCCGTGAACCACCTACTGTTGTGGAGGGGCTGGTCTTTCCTAATAGTGATTGCAGAATTCCTTCCTTCAAATCTCGGTCCTCTGAAGAAGGATCAAACTCCCCTTGGGTGTCTTCGGAGTCCCCTCGTAAACCTTCTTGCTCGGGAATGCTGAATTGAGCCAGAAAGTCCTCCTCTACAAAAGGTACAAACTGACAGTAAGAGGAAGAATGAAACTAGAAAAAATTATAGAAAGGAGGCAAATAATGGATACTCACCA
This sequence comes from Linaria vulgaris, assembly GCA_948329865.1. Lineage (NCBI taxonomy): Eukaryota > Viridiplantae > Streptophyta > Magnoliopsida > Lamiales > Plantaginaceae > Linaria > Linaria vulgaris. The sequence goes on from OX415253.1 coordinate 12,822,046, forward strand.
TATAATGAAGACTCTTCTACCATCGGAGCTTTCCCTTTATCCATAGCCACTACATCAAAAGAAAAGGTGTCAACACATCAGCAAATATTGCAGATAAAGATACGCACATCTCATTAAAAACTCGTGAAACTTACCCCGAGGAGCAGATTCAGGAACTGTCGGAAGCTTAGGAGAGTGATCCTCGGAAGACAGGTCTATTACTTCAGTATCCATCCGAGCAGATTCATCCTCCGCACCACTCGGAAAGATACCCCCCTCGGAACCTCTCGGAGAAATTCCTATATTAGATTCGGAAGCAGGTAAATTCCCTGACTCCGATTTGGAAACGGGCACTAAAGCCAAATCCCAAGGTGCTACTTGACGCAGGGGAACAGCGCTCCTAACGACCCCCATTGCATCCATGCATAGAAGAGAATGGTCTTCGTGGAATCCACCCTTCTCTGAATCCATATGCATACTCTCGGGAGCATTAACCTCCTCCTCCTCGTGATCTCCCTCCTCTGGTATCTCCGAGACACCACTAGGAGTAGGCTCCCTTGGACTCGACTGCAGATAGTAGTTCGCCATGACATCCCCTGCATCATCCCACCAATAACACGTATAAGCACAATCTACCACGGTACTCGGAGAAAGAATAAAGGATTAAAAGAGCGAATAAAGAGACTTACGAAAGAGACTCCTCGCAACGGGAGACAGGGACAAGGGTCTCTCCACGGCGGCATCAGTGAAAACTACATGGTGAAGCCCAGAGGTCTCATATAACATCGTGAAATCCTCCGACTCCATCAATTTGTGCTGAGAAATTATAGGAGATAACACCGCCTCCTGATCCAGAGCATGCACGGGAGTAGTACCTTCTCGCCAATCAAAGGGCACATCCCACTCGCCGTTGACAGGGCCCACGAAGAAATACCTGTTCTTCCAGACGCTATGTGAGGTAATAGCAGCCCCCAAGATCCTCTTCGTGGAATCCCCCGAGTTGTCCCGATGACGAACGTTATAGAAAGGATACCCCCCGGGTGATACCGCCACGTCAAAGATTGAAAGAAAGTGATCCACCGAACACTCTAGCCCATTCACGTGGCACCAAAATACATAAATACAGATAGCAGCAAATCCATTTGGTACCATCTGACTTGGGCTGATATTACAAGTTTTAAAGAGCTCGCAGAAAAAAGGGGACATAAACGAGCGCCACCCATACTTCACTTGAGCGAAAAATACTGTCAACATACCCGGAGGAGGATAGCATGCCCTCTCATCCTTCGTCGGGATTCGGAAGACCATATTCTTCTGAAGGACTCCGGTTGAGGTCAACAGATCTGCTACCTGCTTACGAGTAGCAATATTCTTCATTTTTTCCACCTTAGCGAAAGTTCGAAGAGGCGGTTCCTTTGATTTGGGAACCCTAGCTTTCTTCGAAGAAGTGGCGCCGCCCTCAGCAGCAGCAGCAATTTCTCCCTTACGCTTGCGAGTAATAACTCCCACTGGAATACCTCTCACACTCGTAGAAGAATTAATCGGAGCAGTGACTTCCGAGGAGATAGCGGCGGCAATAGAGTCAGTATTGGCGGAAGAAGCCATGGATACAATAAAAGAGGAATGTTTTTGAAAGAGAGAAAAGGAACGGGTAAGTCTGCTGGGAATTTGAATTGCAAAAGATGAAGAATAAAGATTAAGGAAAGAGATTTCTTTTTTTGCTCTGAGATGAAATTACCACAAAGACGGATAGAGTGAATGAAGAAAAAAGAAGCAACAGTGTCCTATTTATAACCGAAGGTGACAACGGTCAAGAATTTTGAAAACGTGGAACTTATTTAAAGCTCCACGTAATTGCCACTTGATTGTGCCACGCCGTCCCCATTTTGACCGTTGCCAACGGTCAGATAGTTCAAATCTCCAAGCTGGTCAACAACAGTCCGCCACCTGCGCCCCGAGATCTCCGCGTGCTTAATAACGATACCCTAAGGGTATTCAGGTAAAATCCTTATAAATTCTAAATATATATACGTATTGAATAAATATCAAAAAAGGAAAAAAATAAATATAGGGACACTAAGCAAAAAATAACCCCTCACCTCACTGAGGACGATGATTTAAAATTCCGCTTGTCTCTACGAGGACAATCGAAATTTGGGGGGGCTAGTGTTAACCCTAAAAAATAAAATAGAGGAGATCACTCCTACTCGGGAAAAATAATATGTGGACAATACTATTGTCACGAGTACGTCCGATGAGATGTACCTATAAAGAAAACTCCTCGGAGGATTGCCCTACCTCTCGGTCACTGACCCGAAAAGGTTTATAAAAGCATCCGAGGAGAAACGCAAGCGTCCCTTGGAAAGTCAAACGGTGAATGAAAAACAGATATCAACACGGCATCGGAAAAAGAGCAAACCGCGATGGACCCGTATGACTCCGATATCCACCAAATGCGCCAAGAGGGACCAAGAGGGATCCCGAGTCCTATGAACTTACAAGAAAACTTCCTTGCTGAACACTCCTCGGAAAAGGCAACACTCGGACTTATCCGAGAACACAATTTTGGAAGAAGTCAATACAGGAACACCCAGCGAATACATTCCGAGCACTCTGGTGAAGAAATTTCACTCTCAGTAAAGCAAAAACAGCCCTCGGACACAAAATCACAGTCCTCGGAAGTCATACCAAGTCCTCGGAGATCACATTTCCACCCTCAGAAATCACTCCTGACTGTTGAAGAAAATACCCGAATCAAGAAGGAGAAACAAAAGCCCTCAGAAGAATAGCTCTATCAGAAACAGTCTACATCAGAAGCCCTCGGAGATATCCGAAGACACAAAAGCTAATCCAGTCAGCACTTAGTAGATAAACGATAAACATTATCCTAGTTTTTACACCTGTATCAAGGTAACAACAACACCTGTCCCTATCAAAACACATGCACAATGACACCTACCCCTACCAAAGTCTATATAAAGGGAGGTGATCAGTAGAAGGAGAAAAAGAGAAAAAAAGGGAAGAAGCTGAAGCAATTAAGCTTACTTACTACAATCTATCATTCAAATACGTAAGATAAAAAGAGGAGGAAATGTTCAGTGAATAAAGGAAGGGAATATTCTTGCAATTAATCTCATTATGTCCATCTCGCGTTGCCTTTGAATCATGGACAGGACGTTTCGACCCAAATAAATATCTTCCGTTAAATAGGGAATAATTCCAAACCTGTTAACATCGGGTATTATGTCGGGTGCGATATTGGGGATGCTCGATATCGGTGTATAGTATCTTAGGATAATTAAATCTTACCTTAATTAGCGAAACTGGGGTATTTATAGACCTCGAGAAGCGGAGACCGCACACGTGACAAACATGTAAGCTGGTTCATATCGAATATAACATTCGATATGCATATCGGGGACGATCCCCGATATAGTCCAAATATGGGTCTGGCCCATGGGCAGGCCCAATACGGGAAATACCAATATCAAGTAGTCCCCCAATTTGGGAGTTATTATTGTAAATAATAATTTGTAAATTAAATATGAGTTTGAATTACGAGTACCTTTTGTCCCGCCAGTTTAAATGACAGAGCTCAGATATGGGAATTTATTTCAAAGATGTTGGTGGATCGCTAATGTAAATGGCGTAGTCGAGAGGTCCTCGTTTGAATTTTCTTATGTAAGTGTCTCTCGTGACGTAATTTCACCTTCATCGTGAAAATAGAGGATCCTTAATCTGGATATCGAATTTCATTCGATATATCATATCAATGTACACCTTCAACATGTGTTGTCATAAATGCGTTATCGATACCCAAGAGAGAGAACCCATTTGTCTTTTAGCGAATTTTTTCATTTATCTCCTGAGGTATATTGGGATACCCAACGTGATTCTCGATATGCACGTTCGATATCATGATTTCGATGTAGTTTTTCGATATCCCTGCAATATGTTATATCGAAATCTATTTCGATGATATCGATGTTGATATCATTTTCGATATGAATTGTGATGTCCCTTTCGATATGTATTTTTTATATTATCTTAGTGTGTGTGTATATATGTATATATATATATATGAGATGTATTCATGTCTGACTTTTGACATTGGGTTTTATTCTGTGTGGCGCTTTTTGCAGATCTTTAATTTTTTAAGGCGTTTTCTTCCAATTCTCTTACTCGAAGTCATGGTTGGTATTCGCGCACGTATGATGCAGGTTATTGCTGAGTGTCGAGCGGCTGAGGCTGTCATGGCAGTGAGAACGAATATTGTGGAAAGAATGGTCGTTTCGACCGAATTCGATGTCGTGGCGGGAACTTTATCGGCTCTCGAGGCTGGAATAACAGGTCTAGAGGCTGGTGTTGGCTCCACAGCAAATGTGGAACAGACAGCTATGGGCGCTAATATACTGGAGGTCGGCGATACTATCCAAAATATTACCCAGGATGTGGCGATGATACCTGTTGCTCCGACAACCGTCGGAATTAGAAGTGAAGGGCTCCTCAAAATTATCAGAGGTTTGGCTGGCGCGGATGCGCTATTCAAGGCAGTGTCTTCGACCCTTGGTGGTGCGGAACACGCACAAGATTTTGGCACGCATGTGGTTGAAGGTCAACTCCCTTCTTCTACCGGAAGTTAGGTAGTGGCTCTGGAATCTGCTCTAAGGCTAGCGTCATTTAGTGATGTTGTTGGGGATGGCCTTTCAGTGTAGGAGTTGTAGCCGGAGCTATTCCTCTAATGTCTACTGGTCATGTAGACACATAACGTTCTTCTGAGGTCCCGATAACGATGGATGAGGAGGCTTCAGATCCTGCACTGGCCACTCCTAAAGGCAAATGGGTGGACCCCTGTACTAAGTGAGCAAGTCCGGGCGCAAAACGTGCGTCGTAATATGCATGTTTACCAAACTGTAAGTAATCGAGGTCCTGCCTTTTTTTGTCCTGTATGGATCATTTAAGAGTTGTTCTTACTATTCTCGTGATATGTATAGTTAGGGAAATTTCTAGCTACCTCCACGAGGACTGTCAATCAATTCGAGGGGGATAAGGATGCTATAATCGCTCAGCTCGAAGCTGATATCGAAAAACGGGTAACTTCAATCCCATGGTCCTAGAAAAACTGGATGCTGAAAGAGAGGAAGCCCTACGCTGATGCGGGTTGCTCAAAGATTCCTATGACGATAGCTGCGTTGAGAATGAAAAGCTTGCTAACGAGGCTAATCAGTTCAAAGAGCACGCTCTTAAAGAACAGAATGATCGTCGTTTGGCTGAACGTGAGCTTGAGAAGGTGAAGGCGGAAAACGAGCGTATGTTGGCTGATCTTGCTAAGGCCCGGGCCGACCTGGAGAATGTGGTATGTAGCACTTCCTGAATGTAGTTCTTGTTCTTATGATTCATTTTAATAATATTTGACCGATGTAGGATGAATCTCTTGAAGTAATGATGTGTGTCGGCAAGAAACTCCTTGCGAGCGACACTTATCAAGAACTTCTTGTTGAGCGTTCAGTCATGGAGAGGGAGGATGCCATGAGTTCGATAATTGGGCAGATCGCCGCAAAGAAGGGCTTCAAGGACGAGTTCGAATTTATGGGGTTGAATGCCATGTGTAGTCTGGACGGCCTACCTCTTGAAGAAAGTGAGCCTGCTAATGCTGCTGCTGAGAAGCATGACCCGTTCTCAGCTCTCTTGAAAGGAAAAGGTCCTGCCTGATTCCAACTCCTCTCCTCTTTGTCGGCGTTGTGTCGCCTTTTATTTTGTGGTTATGTAATACCTCGTTGGATAATGTTACTTTGATTTTCCCGTTTCTATCGAATGTTGGACTAGATTCTCGTTAAAGTGGCTCTCTTTGAGTCTTTTGTGATTGTTAGGAGTTTCCTCCTATTTGCTTTTTATGTTATCGGCGTGTATCTCCTCTTAAGCCATCATCGAGTTTTGTTTCCACATTCTCACTTTCTATATTTGAAGCCTCGTACAGATGAATGAAGAAGAAAATATTACAGCATGAGGAATTCATCAATGGAAGAAGATTCAAGTAAAAATTATTTAATGTTATGAAGTCGACAGTGAATAAGGAGTTTTCCTTTATTAACTCTAAAGTTAAATAACGAAGCTTTCCTTTAACGAAAAAGTAGACCAATTTGAAACAAATGATTACAAAGAAGTCGAGGGCAATCAAAATCATGTATAACATGTCCTGGAGTTCAAGTAATATAAATCTATATAAAGACATGAAGTACATCAAGGAAAAATACGAGACAAAGAGCAAAATAATCTACAACATTAGATCTTTAGTGTTGAGTTACATGTCTTGCTTTTCTGAGTTTCTGTTTAGCAAATTTAGTCAAAGTGTTTTTAAAGTTAAGGAATTACATCATTTCGTGCTCGGTTGTTTTGTCTTAAGTATTCCTAGTGAAGAGCTAAAATAGTTAAGATACTCTTTTGTAAAATTATTATTTTATAGTAATTATTTTGCCTAAGGCTCGACATAATATATTCATCTAATCTGCTTAAAACCCAACAACTACTAGTATTCTTTATATTTCGCTGCGTTTTATCGATATTTCAAATTAGGTGTTAAAAATAACATTGCGTCAACGTTACTACAACACACGTGTGAAGTATCTAGTCTCGATCCGAATAATTTCATCGCCGACATTAGTCTTAACCAAGGCATCTCACAGGAAATCACATAGAGTAACCTTAACGAAGCATACATACAGAAATTTCGTTAAGCTAAAATGCAAGAACAAATTAAATAACAATAATTTAATGTTAAAACTTGAAACAATAGCCCAATTCAAGTCAACTTAAATATAATGAAATTGGAGCGGAATACGTGACAGTCAGCGGCTTAGTGCCAATCAACCTTCTTTCTTTTTTCAGTGGTCAGTCGTGAACATAAGGGGCTGCTCGATCATGATCTTGCAGGAACCGCTTCTTCGAATTAGGTTTGGATTTCTACCGGGGATACTTCTGTTATTTGATCACTCGTTGGTTCAGTTTGACCTTTATGATACAAAAAAAAAAAAATATAATGAAATTGATCTTGTGAGATATGACCCAGTTGTTAACAATGTACTAGTCAACTTTTCTTTTTTCATACAAGTCTTTTCTTAGCCTAGTTGTTTGCAATAATGTTTCAGCACGAAATTGCTTATCAGTTACTATTTGATATAGAAATAGAATTATATGTCTATGAATTCTTGTATAGACGAATTGACTTGCGGAGAAAGACAACAAGAAAAAGAAAAATCAGATATGGACTAGAAAATAATTTTGTTTTGATACAACACAGTTAATAAATTAGATTAGATTCATTACATGTATTAATTGACATTAATTTTATATTAAATAAATATTTTGTATTGAATAATATTAACCATCCAATGGATAAGATTGTGAAGTAGTTATTGTGTGTTTTTAATTGTTAATTTATTTCGTCGTCTTGTAAATTTGAAAATTAAGTTTTAAAAAAATAACTTAAACTTTCTCTTATCTTCATATTGTTGGAAACAAGTCTAAACTCGAATTTAAAACATGATTATTGTTAATATGTTCACCAATTTCTTGCACATGACTAATATTTTACCACAAGCACATGCTATATAAGGGATGTGATGTAACGAAAACTAAATGATGTTATCATCACTCGATGTCACTTGGCGATCGTCATTTCCTCAATACCGAAGAGGCAATGTAGAAAGTCAACTCTCTTTTAGTTTTCAAATCTAAATCTATTTCCTTTGTAGTCGCAATTTTTAGGTTACAAATTGTTATCGTAATGTCATGGGGTATTTGGCAAAATCCGCCCTTGTGTTACAGTAATTATCGGGTGGAGTTTTAGAAAGTATTTGGCACGTAAGACGCGTGCTTAGAGAATGTCCTCCAGAGTTTGAGCATATACGCCTCATTCTGTTGTTCGAGGTGTCTGAATCTGCCACGGAACCATGCCTTTATTGCGGCCATTTTGCCCGCATTCCAAATGAATGATTTGCAGAGTTTTGTAAAGTTAGTAAGAACATGAGGGGGGGGGGGGAGCCCATTTGGTACCCCCGACATTGTTTGGATAGTGGATTGTATGAGGAGGTGACGACCCGTATAGAACAGATACCGCGTATGCCAAGCACCAATGCACCGCTCAAAGTGTTCAAGAATAGAGTCGAAGAATCCGGAGCCGAACCAACCCTATCCTATTGGAACACCAAGGTTCCAATCTGGGCTGGTCATAAGTTCCACACCGAGGAGACACAGGAGGGCGAGACGCCTTCTATTTGGGATGTTGGAGGAAAGAGTACCCGAGATTTGTCGTAGCTCACCCTGGGGACTCCCATGGCGTGGAAGGAGTCAAGGAACTCAACTTGGAGTTGAAGAGTGCCTGGATGATCCTCGCAGAAGATAAACCAATCATCTGCGAAGCTGATGATTGGAATTGGTGGGCCCCATTGACAACCCTGAGTTGCGAGGAAATGGTCCGATTAAGTTCTTGAACAAAGGCCCCAATGAGGAGTTCCATGCACAATATAGTAAGATAAGAGAAAAGGGGGTCTCCTTGGAGGAGGCCCCAGTTTGCGTGCCATGCCGCAGACCTTGCACCATTCACACTAACATTAAATTCGACCAACAGCAGGCATTCCATGAGCCATGTAATGAGCGTAGGGGGAAAGTGGATTTGGGTGAGTGTGAACCCAATGAAGAACCAATTAACGTGGTCATAGGCCTTAGCCAGATTGATCGTAGTTGCAGGAAGGCCACAGTCCCCACTTCATCTGTTATTGATTGTATGGATCAATTCCTGGGTGATGAGGATGTTGACCGTTATTAAGCGCTGCGGGAAAAAAATGTATTTTTGTAGGGAGATATGCTAGAATTCATTGCTGGATAAAGCCGTGCGACCAATAGCTTGGAAATGAGTTTGTAACTTACATTACAAAGGCTGATTGGTCGAAAGTGTTGTGGTAGGTGAGATTGTTCCCTTTTATGGATGAGGACTATGGTTGTTTGATTGATATTAGATGTCATGTGGGCTGTGTTGAAAAAATCAGACACCACAGTCGCAATGTGGAGCTAGAGCTTGTTCCAGTAATGCTGGAAGAAATGGTCGTTGAAGCCATCCTGGCCTTGGACTTTGGTGGGGCCTATGATGTATGTCGTCTCACGAGTTTCTGTCTTTTTGACCAGTCGGAGGAGTTCGGGGTGAAATGATGGGTCAAGAGGGAGGAGAGGCGCAATAAGGAATTGGGAGGGGTTAGGAGGTGAAGAGGGCGCATGCATTTGAAAGAAGTTGCAGAATTCTTGCATAATTTATCCCGTAGTGTGGACATAGCGACCAGTTTCGGTGCAAATGCCCGTGATTTTATTCATACGATGGTGATGCGATGCATACGCATGGTAAAACTTTGTGTTACTATCACAGTCCTAGATCCAGCGCTCCCGGGAGCGCTGGGCCAATAGAGTTGTTTTTGGGCTAGGCCTAGGGCAATCGCTTCGCAAAGAGTGCATTCTGCAAGGAGGACGGGCACTGTCAGCGCGGCAACGGGTCTCTATGAGTATTAACACAATATGGTTATGTTGTCTGATTAGTGCGTGCACAGCCGCAAAGAACTCGGGGCAATTTGTGCCCCTAACATTCCAGCATATAATCCTCATCGGAAGATGGGAATGATTGAAAGTCCTTAATCGTTGACAGCTTGGGAGGACGGTGGGCTTGACGATCCGTTTCCTGGACCCAGAAGGCACATAAGGTATTTTATATTAAAAGTGGTGGTACGAGCCTGCACATAAAGTTCTTGAGCCATAGGGAAGTCAACTCTCAGCATGTGATTCGGGATAAGATCCACTTAGCTAACGGGGGCCCTTGTCGGATGATGACTAGCAGGTGATTCGCCCTCTAGTATGGTGCATACGACCGTGCATATCGGATCTCATTACTTTATAATGGGTCATTGCCTGTGAATGTGTGACGGGGCACTGGGTTTCGTTGGCCCAGTAGGGGTTCGGGGGACTTACCGGGAATGTTCGAGGCACAGATACCCATTAGAACACGGTCACCATGTTCAATAGTGTGTCGGGGTTTGGAGATGGAGTAACCAGGTGGAGTGGTGGGGCGTTGCTATCATTTTTGTAAAACAAGGCTGATGTCAATGTTCCCCCGCCATAGATGTATTCACATAGAGTATCTCGTGGCTCCAAAGGCCCTCATCGTTGAAATCGGATGACCTGCGAGACTTTAGTGTCGACATTTGGTATTTGGGCAGTAGGGGATGGCGGGGCAGTGGAGTTGGGTGGCAGGGGGCGAAGGAGGTGTAGTGCGGCAGAGCGGATGGGGAGGGAGGTGGCGTTGTAGTGGCTAGAGGTGGTGGTATAGTAGTTGGTGATAGGGAGGTGGTCGCGACGGGGGGTAGTGGAGGAGGTGAGGTGGTGGTATCGTGGCGGGGTAGCGGTGTGGGTGTTATTGATGGTATTTACTGACTGGCGGGGGTCCTTGGAGGCGGATTGGGGGTAGTGTAGTTGTGGCGAAAAGGAGGTGAGTGGCGTGAGGGTTATGGAAGAGATGAGTGTGTGGGAAGGTAAATATAGAGGGGAAGGGGAGTGAGGTGATTTCAGAGTAGGGTAGGTATGGAGAGGGTATCGCGGGCTTTATGAATCCATGTGGTGCCATGTTGGGGGCTTGGTGGCGGATAAGTATAGCCACGTGGCGGTAGCACCTGCCACTAGGTTATTCTCCATGGAGCTTTCGGTACCCAAACTTGGAGTTTATGGAGGATAGGTTTGGTTTGGGAGGAGAGATTAAGGGTTGGGTCTTTGCGGACTGGGAGGGGGGTATAAGAGCGCAAGGTTGGATCCGAGTTAGGAGCTGGTCTAGAAGAGGAGGAAGATGGACCACTACTACAACCAAATGAGGGGCGACGAGTGACAAAGTGCCAATTTGTGTTTGGTTGCACCGCAGTTGTCTGAGGTGGTGGGGATGTGGAGAAAGTTTGGGCACCACATTTGGTACGCGTGTGACCTAGTCAACCACATTCCTGGCAGAAGTCCATTTTAACATTGTATGTCACTTCCTGTGAATGGCCGTATATCGGATTCTGGCAGAAAGGGTGGTTTTGTATTGATTTCAACGCAGATTCGGGCCTAACGGTATTAGTGTTAATTTTAATCGGCGACCAAACAAATTAGCTATTTGAGAGAGGGCCTCAAAATCATAGTATTCAAGGGGCAAACCTGGGAGTTGAATCCATGTACAAATCTTGCAGGCTGTGGCGGTAGAGCTGACGAAGTTCTGTTGCCACTCGTGCAAACTAAGAGCCACCTACCAGGGCGATGGTATAGTCCTCTGAATTGCTCATGCGCAAAGTTCTTGCTGCCTCCGCATCCCCATTTTTTGCTGCCTCTAACCGTGCATGGAAATCCATTGCCCGTTTTTTTCCTAGTATCTTCACTTCAACGCGATGTATTATTGAAAACGGGAGCTCTAATAACTTTTGGCATTATCGGTGGATGAGCTCTTTCAGTATCACGGAACATGTATCCTCCATTCTACCCAAACTTTTATCCCTCATAGTGCGAGATCTCATTTGTACACCTGGCACATGGGACCATTCAAAAATAGGCCATCTACTTCCACCAACATTCTGGCCCCCATTCATGGAATTACCCTACCAATTGACAAGGTGTCTGACTCGGCCTGTTGGAAATGGAACCCTAGAGAAGAATTCACAATCGAATCGGCTAACTAATGGTTGGTCCGCAAAGCTTATGGAACACCAATGCCAATTCTACATTGGTTGGCCCTCTAAAAATCACGTGTTCTACCCTACATTAAGTTCTTTGGCTGGCTATGGCGATATACCGACCTTCCCACTTGCGAATGCCTCTCACATCGACAAATCTCCGTCTCTCCCACCTGTGCTCTTTGTCACTCAGCCACGAAAACAGAAGAACACTTGTTTGCGGTCTACCCCTTCTTTGTGGACGTGCTCCGCGACTTTCCCCTCTTTAACCCCAATGGAATGGAAACCCCATTATTCTGCACCTTCTTCACCTCACAAACCCAAACGTCACCCTTGTAGGGTGCTAGGCTATCTGGAGGGCTCGGAATGAATTCCTCTTCAAAACACAATCCATCTATACGGTGCTTATCCCACAACGAATCTCAAGAACCTTAGCAAAAGATCCATTGGGCCCCCTCCTCGACCCCCCCCCCCCCCACCCCAAATCTTGCACGTTATCAATATGTTGGATCACACCCTCAAGAGGAGTCTTCAAACTCAACATGGATGGTTCAACACTGACCAACCTAGGCCCCACAGGTATTGGTGGCATGGTACGCGATCTTGTAGGTATTGTAGTTGGTGTTTTTTTCAGAAGGGACGGGATGTAGCACCAACAACATAGCAGAACTTTGGGCTATTCGCCAAGGAATCCTGCTCTCATTACGCCTTTTCATTCCTGCATTAATCATTGAAACCGACTCGGAGGTCACATTTCACTCTCTCACTATGATGCAGGGCCGTATATGCTCGATCGAAACGGAAGCCCTCCTCTGTGAAATACGGAGGTTAGGAGGAAGATGCCACATCATGTTCATTTCCTGTATATATTGTGATATAAATAGGTTAGCACATGTGTGGGCGAAAGAGGAATCCAACCAGGCTTCAATGGACTGCCCCCTGCAGCTGCCCTTTTACGCAACCTAGCTAGGTTGCCTGCCTAAATTTGAGGAGTTAGCTTTATGTAATATTAGTTGTACATAGACTCTCTCGCCAGCCCCGACCCCGCACCCCCGTTGTACATTTTTGGGCTTCGGCCTAGTTATAAATAAAGCACCAGATGTTCAAACAACAAATGGCAAATTATCTCTTTCAAAAAATTAAATTGGTGAGATTCAAGAAAATAAATTGATCAAATACATTTATGTGATCTAAAAAATTATCATTTTCTTATGGGTAAATAGCAAAAACGAACCATGCATTGTCTCTAATTGGCAAATAACCTTCTCTGGTTCTTTAATTGTAAAAAAAAAAATCATATGTTATTCCAAAATTTTGGAAACATTCCTCTACTACATTGAATTAATTTGCATTTACTGAGATTAATCTCAAAAAGAGTTTTATTGTATTTCTTTGATACATATGGAACTAATATGTTCAAACTAAATTGTATGCATATTTTTATTATTTATTTTGAAGAAAACATTAGTTTATAGATCTGTAAAAATATAAGTACAGTACCGATTAATTTGATTATGGTTTTATACAATTTTTAAAAAATCTAAAAAAAATTATAACACGATTTATAATATTTATTGTAATAAGTATAGGTATATGTTTATTATAAAATCATATCATTTATAAATACCGTCATTATAAAATATGTCATGAAGGGGGTTTTTGTTAATTCTTGAATAACAGGGGTATGGGTTTTCCAATTAAAATAAAAGGTGTGTAGTTTAACTAATAGCTCATTTACTTATTGTTCATTCTCCAATCGTTTCAAAAACAAAGTTATACCCCTATTTTTTCAAGAACAAATGCATACTTTTTAGTTTACATATTTTAAATAATAAAAAATATTAACTTAAATCAAAATAGAAACCAAATTAAACGTTTGATATATATACGTTGTTTTTTATTTTTATTTTTATAAAAATAGAAGAATGTAGCAAAATTAAATTTGAAACTACACAAAAAAATTTAATTAATATTAAAGTTATTTTGGTCTTTCAATATATAGTTCACATACAAATTTGTTTGGAGGTGATGTGCTAACTTTTGAGATCACATGAAATTATTTGGCTCATTTTTTAACAAAGGAGGCAAGTGGCCAACTCAACATAACCACATAAAGGTAATTTGCCAAAACCCCCAAGTTCATATTTTTACCTTTCAAATGACTAGATTAAAAAAAAGAACAAAAAAAGAGAGACAAACAAGACTACATATTTAAGTGCTTCTTCTAAATAAGTGTTTCAGCCCAGTGAATGTTTGGTTCTATTAATTTTGCATTGGCTAATGAACCAAGTTGTTCAAGTCTCTCTTTTAACTTACCTTTCGCCACTTTTGTGTAGTATATTTTTGGGGTCGAGAAACTAGTACAACATCTTTGTTAAACCGTTTTACTATATGCCAATCGGGTTGAAATTGGGTTTTTTGGTCTATGTGGATGCAGACTGTGTTATGGAAAAGAAGAAAAAAAGTAAATTATGTGGAAAATACATAAAAGCCAAATCAACGAAAATAATAACTAAAAAACAAATAAAGAAGAAGAAAGAATTGGAGAATATAATTATCTAGTTAATATAATTATCTCATTTGTATTAAAAATATTTATACATATAATTATATAGCAAATTTATAATGGTCAAAATACTATTTTAATGATAAATCTAATTATATAAATATTCATTTTTACCTTTTTCTAAATGTAAACTTTAACAAAAAATAATTAATAGTTAGGAAGATTATAAATCAAAATTAAAAATCAAAAATGGAAAACCTAGTTCCCTTCGCCCTCCCCGCCCACCCACCCACCACCACCACCTCTACGATTTGGATACCCGCCACATCAACTATTAAAATTGTTATAATGGTTTCTTTCTTAATCTCCATTTTCTACCTAAGATGGCAATTAAGGTTAAACGGGATTGCTACAAGGATTTGAAGAAGAACTATGATGGAGAAAACTTTGAAAAGTATAAGCTAGCCAGGAAAGAAGCAAAAAGAGTTGTTCGACAAGCGCGAGAGGCTGTGTACAAGAAAATTTATGGGAAGAGGGATAACAAGGAGGCCGCCGAGAAGGATATATACAGGATTGCTCGCATTAGAGATAGGAAGACTAGAGACCTAGGTGCAGTGAAATGCATCAAAGATGAAGGCCAGTCTATCTTGGTGCATGAGGATCAGGTCAAAGCACGGTGGAGGGAGTACTTCGAGGGCCTGTTCAATGGAGGCCCCACCCAAGTAGTGGGTGACATCTCGCAGTCCCCTAAAGATCTAAACTGCAATTTTATGCGCAGTATTAGAAGGTCGAAAGTAAAAGATGCTTTGAAGAGGATGAAGACACGAAAAGTTGTTGGCCCAAATGGTATCTCTAGCGAGGCTTGGAGAAGCATGGGAGAGATAGCTGTGACCTAGTTGTCGGACCTCTTCAGCAAAATATGGCGAATAAATAAAATACCAGAAGAGTGGAGGAAGAGTACGCTAATACCTCTATATAAGAACATGGGTGATGTCCAAAAATCTTCTAACTATCGTGGGATAAAGCTTATGCCTTTTACCATGAGGCTATGGGAGAGGGTGATCGAACACCGATTGAGACAAATTATTCTCATATATGAGAATCAATTCAGATTTATGCCCGGAAGGTCGACCATAGAGGCCATCCATTTGATTCGTCAGCTTATTGAACGCTTTAGAGAAAAGAGTAAAGATTTGCATATGATCTTTATCGACTTAGAAAATTCTTATGACAAAGTACCTCGAGAGTTTTAATGTTGGACCTTGGTGAAGAAGGGGGTACTCATTAAATATATCAACATCATAAAAGATATGTATGAGAATGTGGTGACAAGTGTTCGAACATGTGGTGGCTTAACAGACGCCTTCCCGATTACAATTGGCTTACTTCATGGGTCAGCTCTGAGCCCATTTTTGTTTGCCATTGTAATTGACAAAATCACCCGAACCATCCAAGACCGAGTTCCATGGTGTATGTTGTTTGGAGACGATATTGTCCTCATCGATGAGACGAGAATGAGAGTTAACACTAAATTAGAACGATATAGACAAACATTAGAAGTACGAGGGTTTCAACTAAGTTGAACAAAAATAGAGTACCTCGAATGCAAGTTTAGCAAACAACGTAGGCATGGTCCAGCTGGATGACCAAGAGATATCGAGAAGTTCGCATTTTCGGTATTTAGGCTCCATACTTCAGAAAGATAGAGAGTTAGACGGAGATGTCAACCACCGCATCCAAGATGGATGGTCAAAGTGGAAGAGTGCAATAAGGATCATGTGCAATCGTAACTTCCCTTTAAAGCTTAAAGGAAATTTCTATCGTACGGCTATTAGTCATGCTTTGCTTTATGGCTCCGAATGTTGGCCTATTAAGCAAAGTCATGCACAGAAAATGAACGTTACGGAGATGCGCATGCTACGGTGGATGTGCGGTAACACCAGGAGAGATAAGGTGTGCAATGAAGATATTCGACATAAATTAGGTTTGGCGGCCATCGACGAGAAAATGCGAGAAAACCGTTTAAGATGATTTGGAAATTTTAAACACAGACCAATAGATGCACCGGTACGACGAGTTGAAGGTCTTGACTTGGGACAAACGGCTAGAGCTCGTGGAAGACGCAAACAAACGTGGATGGAGGTCATACTGAACGACATGAAGCTAAAAGATTTAAATAAAGACATGCTCGTCAACCGAAACGTATGGAGGCAGAAGATTCATGTTCACGACTCAACGTGATTCATTTATGGTTCATATAGCCTACCTCAATTTATTGAGATTGCACGCTTGGCTGTTCTTGTTGTTGCTGTTGTTGTTGTTGTTTCTTGTTTCTTTTTTTAATTATGATATTAATAGTAATTATTTTTTTAATTAATCTTATATGTTAAATAAGATGAATATAAATATTTAAAATTTAAATTTATTATAAGAATCTAAGTTTTATATTATAAATCTTTTAAGATAATTATATTACGAATTTCCCTTTTTTTGGGTTTTTTTTTTGTGATATGGCTGGCTTCCACCAAAAAACTCGATTCCAGTCCGACTAGGCATAAAGTGAGAGGGTATTGCAAACATGTTGTCCTAGTTTTCCACCCCAAGAATTTGCTAGACAAATGTACCAAAATATAAGAATTATTGGGATTTTTTCTGCATTTTTGCCTTATTTTGCTATCATTGAGAGTGAACCTCTATTACCTATTTATTTCTTCACTTGTTCTTCAGAGGGAGTTGAATTGGGTAGTTGGGCCTCTTAGTTTAAAAACCAGAACACATTGAAATTGGTGAAAATGCAAGCATATTTTTCTCAATACTAAAGAGGTGGTGTGTACAACTTAGTGGCTTGGGAGCTGGCAGTTCATTAATGTCTTCTGGGGTTGTCAAGGGCCGCGTGGCTCACTCGGTTCCTACTGCCCCGAGTGTTCCCGCACGACATGACGTGTGTTGCATGTTTCCTTTAGTTGTTATTGAACAGCCGACTTCATCGTTCAGGCCATCAGTCTTCCCTGTTCAGGTTCCACAAACATAACAATTATTTGTAAGCCTGACCCTACCCTTCCAAAAAGGCTTGCATGGGGCTTATAGTGACGAGAAGAAGTGACATCAATATAATTAGATGTGGCTTCTAAATGGTGTTATTTTGTTTAACTCTTGTATCGTTCTTATCTTAAAGGAAGTGGTTTCATATTGCGATGTTGTTTGGATGCTTGTTTAATGCTCTTTGAATATTTTGAGACGTACTCCATGCTTGAGGTTGTGGGTATTCCATATATCGAACAAAAACCAAAGTAGACTTGACCATGTTGAGTTGACATTTTTGATATTGCCACTAATAGGATTGTATCTTAACGTGTTGAGTACATGTTCTTAACACCTCTTTGGGTAGGTTGCATTGTACTACATCGGAAAGATGCATGTGGTACCATGTTGGGTAGGTTTGCATCGTATCACATTGGGTACATGTCCATGGCAATGCTATGGGTAAGTTTGCATCGTACCACGTAGAGTAGATAGTTGTGACACTAGGGTGGGTAACTTTGATACGTACCCCATTGGGTAGATGGATGTGATACCAGTTTGTGTAGGTTTGCATTGTATGATGTTGGGTAGACACCCATTGTATGGCCTGGGTTTGCGTGGGAAAAATTTGAACTAATCCCTTATTGTGGTGTGATTACACTTTTAGTCTCATATTGTGGTAATGTATTTTTTGAGTCCCATATTGTGGCGAACCGACAAATTTTGGTCCTCCAGTGGATTTAGGTGTCGAAAAGTGCACGTGGGAGCACGTGTCCGCCGAATTTAGGTTTTATTAACTCTCGTGTGTGAATTCACATGTGGGTGGGTGTTTAATGTTTTCTTAAAACCCAAATAAAATCGCCTTGTTTTATACCCATCCTACCCGAAATGAAAACAACCCTACCCCCCCCCCCCCCCTCTCCACACACACATCGATCAGACAAAATGCGCACACACTCACTTCCCAAATAGCACATAACCCTAACCCCAAATTCCACAAATTGAACGCATGAACCCAATTAAAACATTTAACCTGATATAAAAATATGCCATTTCGCCGTGATACCATTGAATTCAAAAGGCAATATATCGAGAATGGACAAGAGAAAACGATCCCATACTTTTTTCCAAAATTCGAACACCGATGGTAGCGTTGGCCTACATTTCTTCCAAAAAGGCAACTAGACAGCTTGCATTTTTTCCACATAAGCATGCATGCAATGATGTGTATTTTAGTGTGTTATTATTAATATGCAATGTTCCTCTACTACACATGTTCTCTAGTATACGAGTTAAGTAATATAAAATAGAAAGTAGAATTACTACCTAAAAATTGAATCCCACGAGTACTATGATTAACCTTCCTATTGTATTACTTTACCTTTGTCATTAGACTTTTGACACAATTAAAATGATTAAACGAAATGAGAGAAAACTGAGATTAAACTACATTAACTAAACTAACTAATTGAATTGAGTTTGATTTGGTTGTAAACAGTAATGATCAAATAGCTTAGAGGTTCTGGTTCATTGGATATCCATTATAGTTTACTAATGTTTTGATTTGCTTAACTGATGTATATGTGTATGGCTTCATTCGAGGCCACAAGTGGACATGGTGCGACATATCATTCCCATAACTTCGATTCAGTATTTTGTTGATCAGACACAATAATGCATTGGGCACAAGATAATCAAATGAACATAAACATTGAAGTCGATATAAATCAAATCATGAGTCATCACATAACTTCAAATGCATATACTTCCTAACTCTAAGCATAAACTAACTAGCAACTCATCATTTCAAAGAACAAGTTCAACATCAATAATAAAAATAAAAGCAAATATAAAGATGAGAATAAATATCGTGTTGACTGATTTCTCTAGGATAGTTGCAAATTCCTCTCACTTGATTCACTTTCTCCACTTGCGATGAATAGTGTCTCCTCTTATATTGACTGATGACTGCATTGCTTCCAGTTGAATTCTCTATCTTGTTCTTGCTCTCTATTCCTCTCTACTCTCGTATGGTATTTCTGATTGATGGTGAATTTGTCCCCTCTTCTGTTGTGCACCTATCTCTTTTATAGGTTTTCTAAGGCCCATCAGGTTAAAGACCGACCAAGCTTCCTTCGTGCAAAGTTTAGAGTCGCGCGACCTATTGTGTCGCGCCACTACTTGTGCGGTTCACGATACTTTTTCCCACAATCGTGCACTCTCAGTTATCTTGTTGCGATGATGTTTGATATGATATGGCTCACGCTACATTCTACCCGTTTCTCGCTGCTTGCGCAGCTTTTCGACCAAGATCGCGCAGCTCTCTGGTCCAGCAGCGCGACTCGCTCTGCTATTGTTGTCGTTGCGGTTCTCACAACTGCTTTCTTCTTCAGCCCGAAAAACCGACTTATCATAATCTACCGTAGTTATGTCTTTTTTTGCACCGTATTGACTCAATCGAATACAAAACCAAAAAACACAAATATATCTCTAAGATAAATAGAATACGCATGAATTAAGCACTATTTCATTAATAATAAGGGGTCAAATATAGATATTTTAGACGCGTGTCAAATACCCCCACACTTAGCTCGTTGCTCCTCCCCGAGTGAAGTAAAAGTAAATGCTACAAATATACAAGTTTCTCTTACTTAAGTGTGCATTGAGTCAAAGCATTTTCAGAATTCAACCTATGGTCTTCATGTGAGAATGAAGAAAAACAACCACTTTGACAATTTCACACCAAACTTAACATCATCATACGCATACATTATCTCATTCTTCAAATAGAAGTGATTATTAGTTCTTAAAAGCAAAATAAACTAGGCACATAGTTTCGCATGTATTTACTTCACCCTTGGTTCTCATTCTTCTACTATGTACAACTCATGCAAACTCCCTATGTTGAGGATCCATTAGGACTTTCATGGTTCATAACTTTGGCTTTGGTAAAGGCTGATTTCTTTGGAAAAGATACATCTCTGGACTCTAGAGATGTCTCTCGTAAATCCTCATTCAATTGTTCTTCATCCTCCTTTCATTGATTTTTTTGCAGCCTTGAATCTCTTCTTTTTTTTTTGCTTTATTAGATTTTTCAAGATTATTCTTGCTTTTTTGTTTTTGCAATGTTCAACTCCTCCCTATACTTCACAAAATTTATAGAGGCTCCTCCACACTTTACATTTTTATATGGGGGTTATTAGTGCACTCTTACTCAAGTTTTCCTCTTTTACCTAATATGACCTTTTATATTTTCTTTTAGGCTCAATGGCTCATTGCTTTTGTGTTTTCACACTTCACCATTATTTTCTCCTTTCTTTTCTCTAAATGGATTTACTCAATGCATCTCTAGAAAATGGTAAGGTTTTGACTCATTTTTCGGCTTAAGAGTGGTTTTTGGTGCTAATTCACAAAAAGGCTCATAAAAAAGGCTTCAACGGGGTACTGGGGATTTATCAAATAAGTTTGGGTTTAGGGCTTGAGAACGCACAAATGTAAAATAGAACCGATGGCCTAAGTCGTTTTCTCAACATACAAAGAATCTACCTAGAATCAGCTCCCATGGTAGTCAAACAATTTCTCAAGCTTCACCAATAACATGCGATTCCATGCTTCTAAGCTTGTTATCATAATTTGTTTCACATCTTCATAGAAATACAACTTTAGAGCACACATGAGATAAGCATGTACTTTGATAAAATTAAGCAAGTTGTACTTTAATCCTCATAGTATTTTCCTAATTCTCATATTCACATATTATGCATATATCATCATCAATCTAAATTCATGCTTACTTTTATAATCTAAACTTGCAATTGACATCAATATAGTGCGTAATTAAAGAAATAGTTCAAACTAACTTGAAAGAAAACAAGAACATTAAAAATACAAACTCGAGATTGACTCTACTAACACTTAACTCAAATTAAACATAAAATTTACAAACAATGATTATAAATTCTAAAATTTAAATTAACTACTACTTTGTACACCCCCACCACACTTAAATGCTACAATGTCCTCATTTTAGGGAGAGTACGACTCTGGAAAAAATAACAAAATAAAAAAACTTCCTTGACACTCAATTATAATCGGGCCTGCTCTGCTTGAACCACTGCCACAGCAGAATGAATGTGTATCCCTCACTAACAGCCTCATGAGTCGTAAGTCAGTCGCCATCATCTCCTATTCTATGCCGATTTCTTTGATCTTATCCCACAACTCATCATAATCCTGTCTCTAGGATCCTCATGTGGTGCTCTCTCCTGACAGGGTGCACCCCTTCTCCGGCGTCTAGGTCTCGCCACCTCCTCAGCCTATGGTAGTGCGACTCCTAGCTCGACGGTACCTCACCAAATTAATCGCTAATACGCATAATTTAGTAATTGGCCTCTAATATAAAGACCTGCAATCTTCGGTCCACCAACACAGTAGTTCATGCTACTCTTGAGAACCAGCCCTGGGCTCTGCCCTCTCACCAGCCTGTAAAGAAGTCTCATTATGCTCGGTGTAATCCAATCATAGTTCGACACATGCCAAAGGCGGCTTGTGCTCCTGTGTCAAGTTCTTCTTGTTGATCACATGTCTGTTCTTCTTGTGTCGTAGAAGATACTCATTCTTTCCACATAGGGACGTGGCCATCTTTTCAAATGTGGCATATGGCACTAACTGATCTGGAACAGCGGGCGCCACATGGTAACCAAACAAGTGGTCGCCAGCTGGTGCACATGGGACCATCGTACCTCGCACTTAAACATGAGTTTCTCCAGACCAGGGGGTATAGTGGGCATACAACTCCCGTACCCAACCCCCACACACCGACCTAATGTAAAACATGGCAAATGAGAGCAACCCCATGCGCTCTAACTGCTTAGAGAAAAGAAGCATTTGTCGCTCGTCGTGAATCTTGACGCCACTGATGCATTGAAAGAAGCTATGTGCCTCGGCGGTCCTAAAGCGCACACTGTCCGCCTCCTCATCATGGATGACCTTTGGTGTGCTCTTATACTGAGATCTGGTGGTCTGGGAAGTGCGGCTAATAGTCATCCTACAGTAACAAAAATATATAATTCAGACAAAATTTCGGCAGCATAACCTCCATGATTATTGCACTCCCATAATTCTCAATAACAAGGAATTTATATGAATTCATAAGCACTCAACTAATTATTCTCCATAATTGTCACAGACAATTGAAAACAAGAGTTCACCATATCACAATTGTTAAAGTACACAATTTTAAATTAAAGTCAGAGCTGTGAACCCTAACTATACCAGCAATTTCACAATTAGTAAGCAAATAAAGTACTAAATAACATACTGAGATTTAGGGAGTTGTGAAATACTTGGAATATGTAGCATAGTGTTTGAATAGAGGTTTAGGAAGAGGGATTTGAGAGTGTTAAGTGAAGTTAAAATTCTGAAAAAGGACACAGGTGTTCAAAATCACAAACACCACACACTTATACATAGAAGTTGCATAGAGACGGGCGACACAACGGGTCGCGTGGCTCGTCGCCTGTCTCACTGAATTAATTTTATTTTTTACATTTTCTAATTGAAAGAAATTAAAATGGAATAAAAATTTCACCCTTTAAGCATGTATTTAACGTGAGCTCTTTTTAGGTGTAAACTCAGTTATTTTCTGCAAAGAATTTAGAGACGAAAACCGCTTAACAACTGAAGGAAAATCAGCAACATAAAAGAACAAATAATGAAACATAATGGGTTACCTCCCATTTAACGCTTTTTTTACTGTCCTCAGCCCGACAACAATTCATTTTATTGTACATTGTCACGAAAGACGGTCAAGACATCTTCCTGATTCGTAGCATAATAACGCTTCGATCTTTGTCCATTGAGCATAAACATTTGTCCATCTGTTGTTTTAACGTCCACATCTCATGTGGTCTCACATTTACTACCCGATACGGACATGTCCACTTTGAACGCAATTTATCTAGGAACAATCTGAGTCTAGAGTTAAATAATAACACTTGTTGTCCTGGTAAAGTTTCCTATGCAAGATTCTTTTATTGTGCAATAGTTTTGTTTATCTTCATAAATCTTAGAATTTTCGTAAGCTTCATTTTTCCATTCATCTAATTCATTCAATTGAAATTTTCTTTTCTCACCGGCGGCTTTAACATCAAAATTTTGAATATCTCATTGCACAAAAAGCTTTATGTTCTAACTCAAGAGGCAAATGACAAGCTTTTTCTGAAAAACAACACGATATGGTGACATTCCTATTGGTGTTTTATAAGTAGTTCTATATGCCCATAAAGCATCATTTAACTTCTTTATCCAATCATTACATGAATGTGCTACCATCTAATCTAAAATTCTTTAATTTTCCATGATATGGGCATTTCCCGCATATGGGGCCTGACCCAAACCAGGCCCATATTTAATCATATCGGGGATCACTTTCGATATAATATCGGTGATTACCACCGATATGGTACTGTGGTCCCCGGATCCCGAGGTCTATAAATACGCGACGCCCGGATCCCAAAACAAGCAACTATTATCCCTCAGCTACCACGCATCACATCGAAACAAATACCCGATCTCACTCGCGATATCGTACTCGATATCGGGATAACCTGGTGCTTTACCGATACGTCATACAACCACACTACCGATATCACATCGAGAGGCGTCCTCGATATCATGTCGAAGACAATCACCGATATACGTATGATCTAGGCACCTATGTACCACTGCCATCCAAGCATTGAAGCGTTAGTTCGAGGTGTTCCGGACCAAGTCTACACGAGATACATAGTGTAGGCCTGATTTGAGTTAGATTCGTTGTATTATTAGATTACCCACTTGTAACCGACTCACAAATATATATAATACGGTGCATCGCTAAATCAGTGGCGCCGTCTGTGGGAACACTAGTTCACGGACGAGGACACCAAGATGCAAGGAAGGAGGACCCGATCCGAGTTTAACGGAGTTGTGGCCAGAAGCACGAGGATTGAGGACACACCACTCCCTCAACAGCCGATTAACCAAGAACAGACAATGACCCGATCCGAGATGGAGCTTCCTCCAGCGCAGAATGAACCACGACGAAGGCGCGGGCCCAGAAGGCCGCCGCAAGCCACGAATGCAGATCCAACCTTTGTCGCACCAAATACGGCGGAACCTGCTACTGAGGGCCCGACCACTGAGAACCCGACGGCGGATGTCCCAATGACCGAGGCGCCAAATGCAGATCTTCCCGGCTTAGAGGAGACGATGGCTGCGGGACAGAACGTCGTTCCCCCTGCCGCCATAACCTCGGAGATGCTAGCGCAGATCAATGCTTCTGTAAAATCGGCGCTTGACACTACATTGGAGACTTTGCTTCCACGACTGGCGGAACAAAGGACAAAGGACATTCGGGCAAGGCCCCATGAATCCTGAGCGGGTGAGAGAAGGGCAAGGCAAGGATATGATGAACAGGAGGATACAGGGGACTCTTTCAGAGAGATATCACCCGCTGCTTACGACAGGTCGGAGAGACGGGACCCTAGGACCTTGGACCGAGAGATAGCAAGAAGGATGGAACGACTTGACCGCAAGAGGGCGGAAATAATCAGGAGAATGAAACGCGGTCGCGACCGCACTGAGATTGCACATTCAAAGAATGAGGATGCAGAAGTATTGCAGGTAATATCGAAGAGGATGGAACAACTAGAGCGCGAGAGGGCGGAGTTGATGAGGAATGTGACTCAGAATCATTACAAGGGTCGTAGCAGGACCCCGTTTTCGGATGAGATAGAGGCTGAGGTATTGAAAAGAGGGGACATGGTCCCAGTAATCAAGACATACGACGGAATAAGTGATCCTACAGATCATCTCCATCAGGTCGATAGCATTTTAAATCTGCACAACTACTCAAGAAACATAAAGGCGAAGATCCTATCCACCACTTTAATGGGCGCTGCACTGGATTGGTTCGCTAGGCTGGAGGCCATATCCATAACGGACTACGAGCAACTAAGGGAAAAGTTTGAGAACCAATTCTCTAGCCAAAAGAGAATGAAGACCAATCTGTTACACCTCGGCGCGGTGCAACAGAGGGAAAGGAAGAACCTCCGGGAATATATGAAGAGGTTCAATGATGAATTGTTGAAGGTGGACGAGCCGCATGGCGGGCAGGTCATGATGATGTTGTTCAAGGGAACGACCCATCGCAGGTTCACCAGCGAGCTAATCAAATTGACTGAGCCCACCATAGCACAGATCAACATGCTCGCGAACCAAATGGTTTACGAGGACGAGATGATGGCAACGCGTCAAGGTTCATTTTCCAGCAGGAACGCAAACAGAGATTGCAACAGAGAAAGGCCCCCAAGGACGTACACCCCGTTGAATAGAGACATTCTGGAGGTGATGGCCGTGGCAAAGAGAAACAGATGGTTGACGAAAGCCAGGCCGTTGAATGAGACTTCCGGGATGAAGTCGTCAGGCAAATACTGCGCGTACCACCGTCAACCTTGACACAGGACGGAGGATTGTACGCACCTGAGGAATGAAATTGAAAGATTGATTAAAGAAGGAAAATTGGTCGAGTTTGTCAGAAGTGCCAATGAAGATGCTAGGGGGGCAGAACATTCTTTATCCCCTAGAAGAGATTACTCACCCAGGAGAGGAAAGCAGAAGATGATTGAGGCACCCGAGGAGCATGGTAGGACCATAGTGAATGCCCCAAGCAGAGGCGTCATACACATGATCAATGGAGGTGCCTTGGGAGCCGACACTGCTCGTGGCCGAGAAGCTATAACACGAAGAGTCCAGAACAGAGCCTACTTTGGGTACACAAATGCAATCATGCCAGAAGCGTACTTGGAGCAGGAGATCTCTTTCACCAGGAGAGACTTGGAGCAACTTAGTCCGTTGGCCCTGACCACAGGTAAACTAGACTGCCCGTTGGTTATTACTATTAATGTGGATGGATATCAGGTGCATAAAGTTCTGGTGGATAGCGGGAGCTCCGCAAACCTGATATTCTCAAAAGCCTATGAGTACATGATGATAGCCCCAGGCCGGCTAAAGCCGATATCCACCCCATTGACCGGATTTGGCGGAGCAGAGGTAGTTCCACTCGGACAAGTTATATTGCCCACAGTGTTCGGGAGAAACCCACGCACCCGGGTGACGCCGATAAAATACACAATAGTCAACATTCCGTTCCCCTACCATGCCATCATTGGCAGACCGACACTCAACCAGATCAGGGCAGTGGTCTCTACTTATTACCAGAAGATCAAATTCCCGACACCTAAAGGAGTCGGTGAAATTCTAGGCGGCCAGGTACAAGGATGGATGTGCTATGTGGACTCGCTGAAGCACCCTAGAATCAGAAGAAGACAAGAGATACAAGTCTCACACCAAGAATACATAGGCGAGTTGGGTTTACCTACCCTTCGACCGTTATCCGTCACTACTTTTTATTTTTGCTTTATGGAATCTCATATTTTATGCAGGGATATGTCCTAATCGGATATTACGGAAGTGCAGAGAATTGCACGAAGAATTTGGGGAGTATTCCCATAGATATATGTTTAACACATCGCCCTCTTCCAGGTACATAACCCGAAGGATCACACATTCCTATGTCTAAAAAGGACAGAGGGAATATTAAACCATCGCTTATTAAAAGAAGGGATTCAGGGGGCATCGCCCCAGATTATTCAATGTTATCCATCTAAACAGGTACAACAGGCACGTTAGAACACAGCAGAAACTGAAACTCCCAGATTGAGGGAACACTACGCAGATAACACATGCGCATCATTTCGTGTTTTCACATAAGCTTTCACATTGAAAAACCTTTCTTGTCTGGGATGTTTTACAGGGCCTAACGACCCATAGACTCCACGACGATAGAGTCACCAAGGGACATAGACAAAAAGACAAAAGAAAAGGCTCATACCCATGAGCGGTAACAGATTCCCATGTGATAACGGGCGTGCTCCTACCCATGAGCGGTAACGGGGCATCTACAAAGAAAAGGCTCCTACCCATGAGCGGTAACGGGTCATCTACAAAGAAAAAATTCCCTATGATAACGAGGCCGAGCCAAGAAAAAATCTGGGGTCGATCCAAGAAAAATCCCCTGTGATAACGGGGTTGATCCAACAAAAAATCCCCTGTGATAACGGGGTCGACCCAAGAAAAAATTCCCTGTGATAACGTGGTCGATCCAAGAAAAAATCCCCTGTGATAATGGGGTTGATCCAACAAAAAATCCCCTGTGATAAGGGGGTCGATCCAAGAAAAAATCCCCTGTGATAACGGGGTCGATCCAAGAAAAAATCCCCTATGATAACGGGGCCGATCCAAAAAAAAATCCCATGTGATAACGGGGTCGATCCAAGAAAACATTCCCTGTGATAACGAGGCCGATCCAAGAAAAAATACCCTGTGATAACGTGGTCGATCCAAGAAAAAATTCCCTGTGATAATGGGGCCGATCCAAGAAAAAATCCATTGTGGTAACGGGGTCGATCCAAGAAAAAATCCCCTGTGATAACAGGGTTGATCCAACAAAAAATCCCCTGTGATAACGGGGTCGATCCAAGAAAAAATCCCATGTGATAATGGGGTCGATCCAAGAAAAAATCCCTGTGATAACGGGACCGATCCAAGAAAAAAACCCCTGTGATAACAGGGTCGATCCAGGAAAAAATCCCCTGTGATAACGGGGTCGATCCAAGAAAAAATTCCCTGTGATAACGGGGTCGATCCAAGAAAAAATTCCCTGTGATAACGAGCCCGATCCAAGAAAAAATCCCTTGTGATAACGGGGTCGATCCAAGAAAAAATCCCCTGTGATAACGGGGTCGGTCCTAAACATTTAAACGGTACCGAGTTCCCTGTGATAACGGGATGGGCCCCTACCCACAAGAAAAAGATACCCTGTGATAACGGGGTCGATCCTAAACACACGAGCGGTGGCAGATTACCCATGTTTCTACCAACGCCGAGGAAATTCTATTAATATGTGACAACAAGCAGATTAAAGAAATCTCATCAAATACGAGAACGAAATGAATGCAGAGTCAGATATCGAAATACTGCATACTCTATTATCATGACAATAAAAAATCAAAAATCAACAAGTTATCAGACAACAAGGCCACAAAGAGTCACATATTATGAAGATAACAGAGAAATAAATATTCAGTTACAGAACCACGAATTGGATATAGTCGGGAAAGGGATAAATTTAAGTTACAATAAAGGCAGCAAACAGCTACTCCCACAGGGACCCTTCAGTCTTCTTCTCAACGACCTCGGAAAACACGTCAGGGTCGGCCGCACCCTCCTCCACCTCGTCTAGTCCTCCAATCGGCAGGTCATTCTGATCGTGCCTTGGGTTCAACCAACTCAATTCGAGGGAGTCCTTGAAACCGTCATTTTTCAATACCTGCCCTACACAAGCATGAAATGCTGCCTCTCGAACCTTCAAAACTAAGTCTCGGAAGCTCGAGCTTTCCATAAACTTCTCCGCTCCAACCCGGAGGAGGTCAGGACGACCTTCCTACAAATTGAACTATATTAAATACAGGACGAAAAAATAGAAGAAGATATCGTAAACAAGATATATACCAAGTCCAAGAGAGCAAATTTGGCAGTGGAGAACTCCAACGAGAGACGTTCATTAGCCGCGTTCACCGCCACCACCTCAGCCTTCAATTTCTCCAGCTCCTTGTTGGCCGCAAGTTCACGCGCTTTTCCTTGGTCGATCTCAGTCACTAATGTTTTGAAGTTGCCCTTCAACAAATCATACTCCTCCCGGAGCTTACGACATGTCTTCAGGGCATCCTCTTTCTCAGCCTCTAACTTCTTTAACACCATGGGGTTGGACTCCCCCATTCTCAAGATATCAACCTCGAGCTCAGTAGCGACAGCATCAGGCTCACCCTTGGACTCGCGCATTGTCTTCAGACACAAAACCGCCAGCTTTGCCATCTGCGCAATACAATCAGTAACGTTATGTTAAACAGTCAAATGAAATCAATCGAAGTCATGCTAAGATACGTACACTCTGAAACATTTGAGTGTTGCGGCGTATATTCTGGGCACGCTCGAATTCTGTAAGCACCCGCACATTTGCTGAAGGAGGAAAAGCCCGCATCATTCCCCGTACAACATCTGCTTCAGGGAGTTCTACTCACTTGGAGGATTTGACTGCACCCACCTTCTTGGGGCCCGAACTCGAGGACGAGTGGACATTGGGGACAGTCCCGTCACGAGACCTTTTACTACCCGATACCCTAGCCGGGTCAATGGCAGGCTTCCTAATCGGGATTCCAGGAAAGATAGGGGCAAAGCCCCCCAATATCGAGGGCTCATGCAGTGGCCCTTTACCCTTGTCGGTCGTACCTGAAACAGGCGCTTTTCCCTTGCCGCTAATAGGGTTCGGGCTTGAAGAGCCCGACACCACGATAAAGGGCTCATCTACTAAATCACCTAAGTTGACATGGGTATTCGATCCCGAACCACCAACGTTCTCAGAAGGAGACCTAGCATCGGGTCTCTCAGCCAACACAGTCCCTTCAGGTGGATGAACCACACCCTCCTGTTTCGAGGTCAGCACCTCCAAGAGATTGGCGGCACCGTCCAGGCCACCCGCCACATCAAGGATGTCCTGGCTAAAGGACCCAACCGTTGCAGAAACACTTTCAAAGCATTCTTCATTAAAATGTTCACGTACTACAATGCTAGGGAGAGGTTGTACAACTCCCGATACCTCAGCTAGAACCTCATTGGCTGCATTATTCAAATCAAAGTTAGACGCAGACCCTGTTTCAGGTGCCAACGCAACTGCTGCTGTCTCAGCCAATGCAGCTTTCTGAGCATCACGGCCGGCTTGAAGTTTACGCATCAATTGTCTGAAACCCATTCTCACGGAATATCAGCAAGAGAAAATAATAATAAATCAAGTACAACGGCGAGATCGAAATACACGTCGGGGAATATATCGAATATGATTACCGGTATAAATACCGATGTGGTTACGCTAACGACAGAGAAGACACAGAAAACTATGACCTTCAAAGTCTCTTACAAGGCCTACTTATAGACGGAAGCTTCAACTACATCGAAAGATAATTTTGACATCATATCGGATATGCATCTCGATGTGATATCGACGATGAAACCCGATATCCTATCGTATTACGCAAAAAAGCCTAAAAAATATAACAATTGCACCTTAAACTATGCGTCAACTGCATTAGATGGCCCATCGAAGTTCATCACGAAGTGCATTCCCCGCATATTTGATCTCCATCATTTGAACTGGCGGGACGAAGGGTACATGTAACTCAAAAATTCAAAATTATATTTGCGAATTCTTATCTCTAAGATAAGAATCCCCAAATTGGGGGACTACATGATATGGGCATTTCCCGCATATGGGGCTTGGCCCAAACCAGGCCCATATTTAATCATATCGGGGATCACTTTCGATATAATATCGGTGATTACCACTGATATGGTATTGTGGTCCCCGGATCCCGAGGTCTATAAATACGGTACGCCCGGATCCCAAAACAAGCAATTATTATCCCTCAGCTACCACACATCACATCGAAACAAATCCCCGATCTCACTCTCGATATCGTGCTCGATATCAGGATAACCTGGTGCTTTACCGATACGTCATACAACCACACTACCGATATCACATCGAGGGGCATCCTCGATATCATGTCGAAGACAATCACCGATATACGTCTGATCTAGTCACCGATGTACCACTGCCATCCAAGCATTGAAGCGGTAGTTCGAGGTGTTCCGGACCAAGTCTACGCGAGATACATAATGTAGGCCTGATTTGAGTTAGATTCGTTGTATTATTAGATTACCCACTTGTAACTGACTCACAAATATATATAATACGACGCATCGCTAAATCATCCCAGTTTGACAATTCTACTTGCCCATTGGTCTGTGGGTGATATGTCGTAGCTATTTTATGAGCAACACCGTATTTTCTCAATAAAGCTTCAAGGTAGTTTTTCTAAAATGTTTACCTGCATAAGTTTTTAATGCTCTGGGTGTGCCAAATCTCGAGAATATTCTAGATTTTAGAAAAAGTTTTTAATGCTCTGGGTGTGCCAAATGTCGAGAAGATTCTAGATTTTAGAAAGGGATTATTCCACTAAACCCCCCAAACTATAGGTACTTTATGCAAACAAGGCCAGATCTTTGTTTTTAGACCCAGTGAGGTCTAAACTTTGGTAGTCTATGCGAATTGCCCCATTTTTCACGTTTCGGTGATTTTTCGACCAAAAATCACCGAAAAAATTATTTAAAATTTGACTAGAATCTTCTCCTCGATGAGACGGTTCCCATGGTGGTGACGATGTTGCAAAATTCAAAGTTATAACACGAGAATTCTAATTTAAGTTCAATACACTTAAATTAAATTTTCCCTAAATTGACTTTGAATTTTGCGACACCGTCACCACCATCGGAACCGTCTCAACGAGAGAAAGGTTTTAGTCAAACTTTTAATAATTTTTTCGATGATTTTTGGTCAGAAAAATGCCAAAAACTGGAAAATGGGGCAATTCGCACAAACTACCATGGTTTAGACCTCACTGGGTCTAAAAATAAAGATTTGACCCTGAACCCATAAAGTGGCCTTAGTTTGGGGGGTTTGATGGAATAATTCCTTTTAGAAAATCACTAACTATTGTACTATCATTTGTCGGCAATGGTTTTGCCTCTACCCACTTTGACGCATATTCCATAACGACAAGTACATATTGCATCCTATTTGACATAGGAAAAGGTCCCATAAAATCAATACCCCAAACATCTAATAATTTAATATTCAAAATACTTCTTAAACTAATCTCATGTCTACGTAAAATATTACCAGTTCTTTGACATCTATCACAATGAACAACAAAGTCATGAGCATCTTTATAAATATTTGGCCAATAAAAATCACATTGCAATACCTTAGTGGTTGTTCATTGGTCTCCATAGGGTCATCCGACTTCACCTCCATGGCAGTTTTCAAAAATACCGTAAGAACAATGACGATACAAATATGGACAATCCCAAGAATAACATTTTAACCCGTTGAAGAACTTTTTCTTAGCCTGATATGACATAATCGGGGATAGAATTTTTCATACCTTTTATAGGGGCGTGGGAGGTGATCGTATTTTCGTATGGAACATGGGGATTGGCCACGTCGCGTGGTGGGTCCTTTCAGAGTTATTTGGTGCATATGCATATCCATGTTGCTTAAGAGCTGGCAATCACGTGGCATGTGCCAGAAATTGGAGGCCATCTTATAGGAAGGTGACACGTGTCTTGGTCCTTATCTCCAAGGTTGGATAAGTTCTACGAAGACGTATGGTCAGCATCATCGTCTCGGTTTCATTTGGTTCCTTGGTTCGAGCAGGACGTTAAGGGGCACTCGGATGATTAGTGAAGACTTTGATGGGTATATTATGAGGAGTCTCCCAATTCCTCTACAATTCAAGGAATACGAGAGGAATTTTGAATGTTGTGGCCTTTGGTCTGGCTTGTGGGGAAGAGGAAGCGTATTCGTTTTATCAGTTACACCCATTCGAGGAGACTTTTCTGTAAGATTTTGTGCCGCATTTCCACGTGTTCCCTTCTAAACCGTGAGTTTTGGGCGATATTTTTAATGACACTGCTTCTGCATATGATTATAAAGGGTTTACGTTTCTTTCTCTTTCTTTTTATCAGCATAATTTTACAATCACAATCTTCTAACTTTTGCTTCTTTACCGAGTTTTTCCTCGTTTGTTAGCTTCTTTCGCAACTTTTTCCCTTTATATTTCTTTCGTATAGTTTCCTTAAGAAGAGTTTAGCTTTTTCTACTCCTACCACTACTAGGTCCACTTTAAGTGATAGAAGAGTAATTTTTATAGTTGCATATCAGGGTACGTCAAGTAGAGAGATGCAAGGGAGTGGGAGGAGGCGTATGGGTTCGTCCCAAATGAGGCCTATGGAAATGGGGGAGGTGAAGCACGCTGGTGGATGAGATTCTTTCAGCATTTCTGATTCTTATGTGAGGGGGATGTTGAGAAAATACTTTTTGGATTCTTCTTCAGTGAAGATTCATATTCCTATGTCTACCGAACGAGCCAACAACACGTCGTTAGGCCATGTGATGATTTATGCCGCCCAGATTAGGGCTGGACTACGCGCTCCAATTCCTTATTTTTTTGGTGAAGATCTTCGAGCGTGTGGCCTTTCTCCGAGCCAGGTAACGGCAATGAGTTTATTAGTTTGGCCTGATTCGTATTTGTGTGTCTGATGTTGAGGGTTGTGTGTTCGATTGAATGAATTTTGACAGTCTATAGGGTTAGCCCTTCTCTTTCGGGCCTTTTTTTTATTTGACCCTAAGAGGTGCTGGTTTCTTGGATAACACTTCTTCATCTTTTGGGACTTGAAAAACCAAGCTCTTTTATGTTTGTCCTACGAAGACTTCGTGCAGTCCTTATACTTGGCAAAAGGTGCTTATGATGTTGGAGGTGGGTCGTATAATTGTTGTATCAAAGGAGATGAATGAGGAGGGTTTCTTTGACATCCTTTATGATGCCGTCAAATATTTGGAGGAGAGGACCCTGGGTTTCTTTTACGAGAAGAGCAACTTGTATGTGGTTCATACGAGGGTGTAGAGGTAAGGTTTTTATGATCTCGATGTTATTGGTAAGGTTTTTATGATAACCTTATTTATTTTTTCCCTTCCTAACGTTCTATGTATGCTAGAGTATACGTAGGAGGCGCACTAAGACGTTCTATGTATGCTAGAGTTGTTGACCGTTGTTAGGTGTGATCAATATTTGTGAGCATTTAGACAGCCTAACGACGTTGCAATTCATCGAGCCCCGAGGTTTGGGATCGGGACCTTGGGCAATTTGCACCACAAAGTGGTCAAATCTTGGGTTTAAACTCTTTCGTACTTAAGTCCAATTGTTGACATTTGAATATTTATGGAAAAGAAGAGGAGAAATACTCTAAGTACTTTGGTTGACGTGGAAATTGTTGACATGCAAAACATGTTTACGTGCCTCAGGTTAGCGTGCCAAACGTGTTGAAGTGGAATGCTTGATGTGCCAAAATTGTTGATGTGCCAAGAAGTGTTTACATGGAATGCTTGACGTCTTTTCTCTAACTATAATTCTATAGAGAAGTCCGAGCATCCAAGCTTCCAAATGAGCTACCCCTCAATAGTCCAACCCCTGAAATGAAGAAATGAGGGGGTATTTATAAAAAATGTGGGACGATAAGGCATGAGAAACCATGCCTACACACACTAAATGTGAAGAAGAGAAAGAGGTGCACCATAGGGCCATTGCACCGACACCACACTGGACCAGACCCCGGTGTGGCCCTTAAGACTAACGTGTCACATGGCACATCAGTATTGCCCGATATGGTCAAATGTCCAACGTGCCACATCGATTTCACTGACGTGGCACGGTTCGACCGACGTGGTATGGTTTTGATCGACGTGCCACATCGGTTTGACCACTTGACATGGTTTTCAGCGCTGTTTAGCATTGCCTAGACTTCATGTCTGGTGTTTCACCATAACAGAGAATTTTCATGAGGTCAACGGTAAAGTCCCGAGGGTCGCGTTTATTTGGCATATCGAGTGGTCTAATTGAATTGGGAGGAATTTTCCCTTTGGTCCATCTACTTTAAGTTATCCACAATATGTTTGTGCATTCTAGAAATGTCGTAATTTTGGCACACCAACGTTGTCGAAGAAAATTGGGAGCCTTCTATGGTGGTAGGGTCTGTTAAAGAATGTGGGGTATCTGCGATGGCAGTTGTTGTCGAGAAGAAAAAGAAAACAGAAAGAAGGACAACAAGAGAAAAAGAGGGTTGGAGGAGAGCGAGTTTCTCGAGGATAAGAGGCATGAAGCGGTTATGGGGGGTTCCTTGGATAGCGATAGGGATTGGTACTCACCCAATTGCCACAACCACATTCAAGAAGAAGCGAGAGGCTTTCAGTCGTTCCCTAGGGGATTTCTTCTTAGAAGGACCATTGGCTGGTCCTTTAGAGGATGTTCTTATGGAGGGAGAAATGGTGGTAGCTTTCGCAAGCATTGATAAGGGGTCATGTTGATTTGGAATCTCGAGTGGTCTAATCGAATTGGGAGGAAATTGCCTTTTGGTCCCTCTACGCTGAGTTATTCCCAAAATGTTAGTGCATTTTAGAAATATCGTAATTATGGCACACCAACATTGTCGAAGGAGAGTGGGAGCCTTCTATGGTGGTAGGGCCGATTAAAGAATGTGGGGTATTTGTGGTGGTCGTTGTCATCAAGAAGAAAAAGAAAAATAAGAAGAAGAAGAAGGGCAATAAGAGGAAGAGAGCATCGGAGGAAGGCGGTCTTCTTGAAGAGAAGGGGCATGAAAAAGCTGCGCAGAGGTTCCTTGTAACAAGATGAGGAGGGTGGTTTGCTAGGTTCGCCTAAAGGGATAGCGGTAGGGAATGGTACTCACCCAATTGCCACAACCATATTCGAGAAGAAGCGAGAGGCTTTCAGTTGTTCCCTTGGGGTTTTCTTCTCAGAGGGACCATCGACTTGTCCTTTAGAGGATGTTTTTATGGAGGGAGACATGGCGGTAGTTTTTGCAAGAATTGATAAGGGGGAGTCCATGACTTTGTTTGTCAGTACTTTGGAGTTTCTAGAGTCCAGAGAGGTGGACACAAAGGTAAGAGGGGTGGAGGTCATGGCCGTATGAGGAGTTATTGGTGCAGAGATGATAGAGATTAGTAGTGGGAAATCTGGTGGTGAAAAGACTGCGCTTTTGGACGAGCTAAAAGTTATGCCGATTGTTTTTAGAGGTCTTAGTTAGGAAGAAGATCCTCTGTCATTGGTTATGACCCCTGTGGAAGTGAGGACTCATTATATGAGGGAAGTTATGTACCAAGCCGCGTTGCTTTTCCTCCGAGTCTCGAGGAACTTTGACGTCGTTCTGTAGAGGTCATGGATAAGGTATGCGGTTTTCTTTGTTGCTTTTAGGCTCACCCTTTCTGTGATTTCTTTTGTCATGTTAAGTGTTTGGATTTGTCAGATTTTAGGTCTCGTTAGTGACTAAGGGGGTGTGAAGTTTGTATGATCAGGCTATAGGGTGGGTGTGTGAGCTTGAAGTACGGGTGCGGGACCTGGAGGTGAGAGAGGATATATATTCCTTTCGAGGGTGAACTTGGAATACTGGGACTAACATTTGCAAGCTTATTCACAGATAGAGGAGTAGCGGGCGAAACCAGTGCAGGCTATACGAGAGCGGGACTCGCGCCTTGGTTGACTGGAGGCAGCTGCGTCGTTCAAATAATGAATAATCTCAGACTCTTCAAGGCCAGATTGCCTAAATGGAGCGGTTATAGGAGGCCCATCAAAAGACACATCAGGGTGCTGAACCGGCAGCTATTCGGGCGGCTTCAGAGTTAGAAGCGTTACCCCAGGACTTTGCAAGGCAGTCGGAAGGGATCCATAAGGGTCGTGATGAACATTTATACGGGTTGATGAGGGAGATCGGCATGGGCATTCTGAGGAGTATAAAGGTTCTTCTTGTCATGAATCTTTTTTCTGTTACCACTTTCGAGGGCAAGTGGCGTATGGCTACTTAGGTTTCGGTCAAGAGGGCACGAGTTAGGTCTTTCTAAAGACAATGTTGATCTGACGCTATTGCACCAACAAGATCTTCAAATTTCAGCTTCTTCTAGTGCGGTATTGCCTTTGTCATTTTTGGGGTCTCGCAGTGGTTCCTCGAGCTTGGCGGTTGGGACGAGAGTCGTGGGGTCATTCTCTTCGTCTTTGCCTATAATTGTACCTGAGGTGGATAAGAAGGAGGACTAGTCCGCGTTTAAGTTTTTAAGTTTTGTTTTTGTATTACCGTCTGCCTGGTTAGTGTAAGAGAGGTGGATTTAGCAACATACTTATGAAAGAAAATAGTAAATTATTATTTTTATGTCGGTGGGTATAATTATGCCTTCTTTCTTTTTCTTTGTTTGGTCGGGCTCATTTATGCCATTTTTGCTGGATCGTTCTTTTCTGTGTGGTGGTTTCTTTACCCTTGAACTTCCTTGCCTTATGTTGGCCATAGTCTTTGGAAGATTGATATCTTCTGGGTTATAACTTTCTTTAATTCGAGGCAAAACAAAAAAGGTGGGGGGGGGGGGGGGGGGGGTGGAATCGAGCGAGTGTTCTTAATATGTGGGGAGGTTATCTAAAGTCGTCATAATTTTGAAGTGACGCCTATTAAGTTTGTTTGAGTGGTTCTTTGAGAGGCATTCATGTTAACCGTGGCATGGGCGACCATGGTGGATAGCCTCGGAGTAGGAATGCCGTCTGTTTCAACATATGTTTTTAAGATATCCATCTTTTGATGTTAAGCAGGATATGTAGTTAGTGTTGTGGTACAAGAGAGCTCGTGTGGATGTTACATGTCCTTGTGGGCATGGCCCATTATTTGTGTGGTCTTTTATGTTTCCTTGAGGGAGTCATGGTTCTCCCTTAGAGGTAGTTCGGGGATTTATTGAGTATCCTTTTATTGTGCCTTGGGTTATAAGGCCCCGTAGTCACGTGGTGGTGTTTTTGGGCATAAGGTGGTGCACTGCAAGACCCCTGCGTTAAGTGGAATTTTTGGGGATCACGGTTCCCCTTAAACTTGTTCCAGGACAAAGTTGTCCCTTTGAGTGGTTAGTTATAATGGAGCCGTGAGTCTCATTTTGAGCCGATGTCTTTTTTTGTTAAACAAACATTGGCTTCAAAAGGTTGGAACCTGATCGTCAAATCAAAAGGTTCCTCAATTTGTCATGCATGGGCTTGTGTTTGAGCTGGTAATCGTTGGCTTCAGGTTGCATTAGACCGGTCTGAAGACATATGGCGGTCGTTTGTCTGCCCTAACACGTGGATTTTCTTTATAACTCCGAAGTACCTCGCCGTAGAATGGATATGGGTGGTCATTAGTCATCCTGGAACATATTTTAGACAGGAGCTTAGGGTTCTCTATAAATAGGTGTTGAGTTTCCAATAGTTCTTACCACTCATTTTTTCGCTTGTACTTTCTCCTTTTTCTTCACTCTTTCCAAGAGCGTTTATGGTGGTTTCAGACGTTTCTGATTTCTTGTAAGAGTAATGGATCATTTTAATTCTGAGGTTTGGATCCTTCATTTTTGGAGTTGGATTCGACAGGTACTTCTGGTCTTCTTGGAGTTAATCCCTCATTTAGTGTAGAAGCCAATAGAAGAAAAAGCATGTCCCTCACATGGGGCAGGGGAGGCCTCGTTTCTATGAGGTTGAGTGGTGGAGCAAGCTCGCTGTTAGAGAGCCATTCGAGTGGCCTGATTAGCAAACAATGCATCAGGATCATAGTGAATATAGGTAGGGCCGAAAGAGGGCCATGAAGAGTGGTGAGGATGTTTCTTATGCTTCTGCTGCTAGTCGGGCGAGAGATAGTGTGCGAGCGGTTTTTTTAGGAGGGGTGTCTTACAGTCCCCCTTCTTCTGGGGTAGAGATGATAATGAGTTACTTTGAACCTGGCTCGATAGTGGGTGTGAGTAGGATTGGGTCCTTTTGGCTACAAGCGATTCGGTGCATCACTTGTTAGAAGAGGTAGCTCGGGATCCTTTCTGGTTTTGTGTGGCGGTGCCCTTCGTCGAACAACAAGCTTATGAAACCCCCTCCTCCTCGGAGCGGCACCTGATTATCTTTAATGAGAAAGTTAATTGTGGACTTAGACGGTTTTTCCATCCAGCGGTGTGAGAGTTAT
This sequence comes from Linaria vulgaris, assembly GCA_948329865.1. Taxonomy (NCBI): domain Eukaryota; kingdom Viridiplantae; phylum Streptophyta; class Magnoliopsida; order Lamiales; family Plantaginaceae; genus Linaria; species Linaria vulgaris. Next base: position 12,861,076 of record OX415253.1, read on the forward strand.
TTCGATCCTTGCAAGTCTGTGTGATTTTTCCATCGAGTTCTTTTTTCTTGGATCCTCGTGATTTTTGATTGCCAAGTAGGGGATCCGTACTAGATAGGCCTTGAGCTTCGCTCGAGTGTTGCCTTCTATTGCAGAGCAAGCGGCGAAGACCAAGGGAGAAAGAATTTGTATTCTTGTCGTTACGATGTGATTTCCATGTGAAACTTTCGCATCGCAATGATCACGCAGGGCTGCAACAGAGTGCCGAAATGTTAGAGTTTCCCCAAGAACCTCTTCATGTCAATCCTCTATTTGGTAAGTGGTGTCAAGCGCGTTGGCATATTTCTCTTTTTTCTTATTTTCTTTTAGTTTTATGAGGGCTTTGGTTCTAATTATTTATGTTTTATCTCTGTGGTTAAGATGGCAGTGCAGGTGCATGCCAGAGAACCTTTCACAGAAGCGTGCTTGGTTCATTTACTGGGGCAGGACAAGGAGATGATGTGATGCAGTCGAGAAAGCGTTGGAGTTTATGGTGAAACGGGATCATCCCAAGATGAGAGGCTGATTTTGGCTCGGTCCATTTTTGACGTGCGAATAGTCAAATTTTATTCGAAACGGGCCAAGGAACCATAGTAATCATCTAAAGATCATTAAGGGAGCGGATTTTAGCCAAATTCCTTCGTTTAGGCCTCGAAAAGGCCGTTTTTGCCGTTTTTAGTAATTTTCGTTTCAGTTATATCTTTATTTCTAGAACTCGGAATTGCATTCCGTTTGTTGGAGCGTGTTCCTTATGAGTAGCACTTTTAGTTTATGCTTTTATTTCGATTTTTCCCTTTTTTGGAAAAAAAAACGTTATTTCCTATTTTAGTTATGCTTTTAGGGTATATATTCTATGTAAACCCTAAGAAGACATTCAGTTGATTATTGAATAAAGTTTTTGAGAGTTTCTCTCTTTTTACATCAATTTCTTGGTATTCTTCGTGAATCAACAAGCTTTTGATTTTTGTGTGTCGTTCCTATCTTTCCTATAAGCTTCCGCTACGTTAGTTGGCATCAGTCCCAGGTTCGTTCCTTCACTATGCCGCCCAAAAAACGTCAGGAAGAAGATAGACGTGAGGAATTCACAAAGTTACGTCAGCAAGTCGAATTGTTAACGCAATAGATGGCAGCCATGGTTGCACAACAACAGGCTGCTCCAACACCAAGACCTGACGACCAATCGTTTGAGGATGAAGAGGAAGAGAATCCTTTTGCTCGAAGACAATGCGTCCAAGAGTACAATCCACGTTGGGAATCAGGGTTTAAGGTGGACATACCAGAATTTCAGGGAGGGTTGAACCCAGAAGAATTCTTGGATTGGGTAACTACAGTTGAGGAGGTTTTGGACTTTAAAGATGTTCCAGATGACAAACGTTTTTCTCTCGTTGCAACTAGGTTTCGGGGGAGAGCAGCGGCATGGTGGCAGCAAGTTAAGGTGACGAGGTCTCGACAGGGGAAACCTAAACTTGTGTCTTGGGATAAACTAAAGAAACATATGAAGAAACAGTTTTTACCCTACAATTATGTGCGTACTATGTATCAACAGTTGCAGAATTTGCGTCAAGGGGGGAAGTCTGTGAGTGACTATACCACTGAATTCCACTTGTTAATCACTAGGAACGACTTGATGGAAACGGAGGATCAATTGGTGTCACGTTATGTGAGTGGTCTTCGTCCACAGATTCAGGATACGCAGAATATGTTTGATCCAGTCTCTGTCTCTGAGGCACACCAGCGAGCAGTGCAAATTGAGAAGCAACAGTCACGGAGAGTCATAAACCCTCTCAGTATTGGGAACTCATCGGGTAGCTCACAACAAGTCACACGTCCCGGTAACACTGTGCAATCGGGGTTACCAAAAACGGGCACTATCCAACAACCAACACGCCCAGGGGCTGGTATCCGTTGTTTTGGTTGTGGAGTTACGGGTCATAGGCAGTCTGAGTGTCCTAAGAATCCGCGTAGAGGACTATTTGTTGATGAGACTAATGGTGAGTATGATGGTCCGCCTGTTTTTGATGAGGACTTCGAAGAAGAGGCAGTAGATGATGAAGAATTTGTTGCTGGGGATGTTGGCCAAGCTTTAGTGGTAAGGCGCAGCCTCATTACTCCCACGGAAAACAAGACTGACTGGCTACGCAACAACATATTTCAGACAACATGCACAATAGAGGGAAAGGTATGTCGAATGGTTATTGATTCTGGCAGTTGTGAGAATGTAGTGGCTGAGGAGGTTATTAAGAAGTTGGGTTTACAGACTGAGAAGCATCCCAAACCTTATAAATTGGCATGGTTAAAGAGAGGAAACGATGTCGAGGTATCTCAACGTGCTCGGATCAGTTTTTCGATTGGACCTACTTACAAGGATCAGGTTTTGTGTGATGTCGTAGAGATGGATGCGTGCCACCTACTGTTAGGTAGGCCGTGGCAATTTGATAGGCGGTCAGTCCATGATGGGTTCGCGAATACTCATAGCTTCTGTTTGGCGGGAAGAAGATTGTGTTGCTGCCTGATAAAGGGCCACAGTCAAGCGGGAAGGGTACCAACCTCTTGACCAGAAAGAGATTCGAGGCAGAGATGGAAGAGTCGGGAATTGTGTATGTGATGGTGGGAAAACTGGTAGAAGATGATCACGAAGTCCCGCTGGCAGTTCAACCTTTGTTGCAGGAGTTTTGTGATGTTTTCCCAGACGAGTTGCCGGAAGGATTACCACCTTTGCGTGATATTCAGCACCAAATCGACTTAGTGCCTGGTCCAGCTTTACCTAATCGTGCACACTATCGGATGAGTCCCACAGAACATGAGGAGTTGCGTAGGCAAGTGGAGGAACTATTGGCTAAGGGGTACGTGAGGGAGAGCTTGAGTCCTTGTGCTGTTCCTGCCCTTTTGACTCCAAAGAAAGATGGGACATGGCGTATGTGCGTGGATAGTAGAGCGGTTAACAAAATCACTGTACGTTATCGCTTTCCTATTCCCCGACTGGATGATCTATTGGACCAACTTACTGGTGCGTGTGTGTTTAGCAAACTGGATTTGAAGAGTGGGTACCATCAGATCCGAATCAGACAAGGTGACGAATGGAAGAAAGCGTTTAAGACTAGGGAGGGGTTATATGAGTGGCTGGTTATGCCTTTTGGTCTCTCAAACGCACCAAGCACATTCATGCGCGTCATGAATCAGGCCCTTCGTCCCTTCATCGGTAAATTCGTTGTAGTTTATTTCGATGATATTCTGATTTATAGTGCTAACGATGTTGATCATGTTCAGCACCTTCGGGAAGTTCTTAACGTGCTGCGTAGGGATGAGTTTTATGCTGCAGTGAAGAAGTGCTCATTTCTCACTGATAGTGTAGTGTTTTTGGGATATGTGGTCTCGAAGGATGGGTTAGCAGTTGATACATCTAAAGTGGAGGCAATAAGCCAGTGGCCTCGGCCCACAACTATCACTGAGGTTAGAAGTTTTCATGGTTTGGCATCTTTTTATCGTAGTTTTATCCCTCACTTTAGTAGTATCATGGCGCCAATCACGGATTTCATGAAGGGTAGTAAGTTTCAGTGGACCGACGAGGCTGATATGTCTTTCCAGTTAATCAAGGAGAAATTGACAACTGCTCCCGTATTGGTCTTACCTGATTTCAATCGCCCGTTTGAGTTACACTGTGATGCATCAAAGGTTGATATTGGGGGTGTGTTGAGTCAGGGTAATCGCCCCGTGGCCTTTTTTAGTGAGAAGTTGTCTGGTTCCAAGTCTCGATATAACACTTATGATGTTGAATTCTATGTTATTGTTCAGTCTATACGACATTGGCGTCACTACCTTTTTCACAAGGAGTTCATCTTATATACTGATCATGATGCCCTTAAACACCTTGGAACTCAGGATAAAGTGTCTGCTCGGCATGCTTCATGGATTGCTTACTTGCAGCAGTTCACCTTCGTGATAAAGCATAAGGCTGGTGCTTTGAAGAAGATTGCAGATGCGTTGAGTAGGCGTCATAACATGCTCTTGGAGATGCGCGTCGAGGTTCTGGGATTTGACAGCCTGCGTGATTTGTACTCTGTTGATCCATACTTTTCTGGCGTGATTCGGGATATGCAGAGTGGGGTACAGTCTGAATTTGCATGGGTGGATGGTTTTCTGTTTCGGGGTACTCAGTTGTGCATTCCAGAGGGTAGTTTGCGCGTGAAAATTATTCAGGAGTTGCATAATGAGGGTCATGTGGGTCGTGATAGGACCCTCCAGCTCGCGACGGCTTCATATTTTTGGCCATCTTTGCGTAGGGACGTGGGTAAGTTTGTGGAGCATTGTCGGGTTTGTCAGCTATCTAAGGGTAAAGCTACGAATGCTGGGTTGTACATGCCACTACCTATCCCGACACAGCCGTGGACTGATGTGAGCATGGATTTTGTTGTGGGGTTACCACGAACTCAGCATGGATTTGATTCTATTTATGTGGTGGTGGATCGTTTCTCAAAGATAGTGCACTTTATCCCTTGCAAGAAGACTACTGATGCTGTTAATGTTGCCTTGCTGTACTTTCGTGAGGTTTATCGTTTGCATGGGCTGCCCACGTCAATTGTGTCTGATCGGGACACTCGCTTTCTTAGTCACTTCTGGCGTAGCTTGTGGCGCATGGTGAATACACGTCTGGATTTCAGTAGTGCTTATCAACCACAAACAGATGGTCAAACCGAGGTTGTGAATCGTTCTTTGGGTGATCTGTTGCGTTGCCTTGTGGGTGATAATCTTAAGTCTTGGGATCAGAAACTGTGCCAAGCTGAGTTTGCTCATAATCACGCTGTCAACCGCAGTTCTGGGTTCAGTCCTTTTCAAGTGGTGTATGGCCTCGTTCCTAGGGGTCCCCTTGATTTAGTTCCGGTGACTGCCTCGGTCAAGATGCATGGCAAGGCGGAGGATTTTATCCAGCAGTTGCAGCAGGTGCACTCACAGGCTCATGACCACTTGCAAGCTGCTGCCTTGGATTACAAGCGTGCTGCTGATACAAAGAGGCGCAATGTTGAGTTTGAGGTGGGTGACTTTGTATGGGCAGTGTTGACTCGGGATCGTATTCCAGCACATGAGTATAACAAACTCTCGGCAAAGAAGCTTGGTCCAGTAGAGATTGTTGAGAAGATCAATCCCAATGCTTATCGGTTGAAGCTGCCTAATCATATTCGTACTTCTGATGTGTTTAATGTCAAACACTTAGTGCCGTTTCGGGGAGATAATTCTGATGATGATGATGATGGGGATCTGCCTGTGCCAAATTCGAGGGCGAATTTTTCCCACCCCGGCGGGAATGATGCAGTCGAGAAAGCGTTGGAGTTTATGGTGAAACGGGATCATCCCAAGATGAGAGGCTGATTTTGGCTCGGTCCGTTTTTGACGTGCGAATAGTCAAATTTTATTCGAAACGGGCCAATGAACCATAGTAATCATCCAAAGATCATTAAGGGAGCGGATTTTAGCCAAATTCCTTCGTTTAGGCCTCGAAAAGGCCATTTTTGCCGTTTTTAGTAATTTTCGTTTCAGTTATATCTTTATTTCTAGAACTCGGAATTGCATTCCGTTTGTTGGAGCGTGTTCCTTATGAGTAGCACTTTTAGTTTATGCTTTTATTTTGATTTTTTCCTTTTTTGGAAAAAAAACGTTATTTCCTATTTTAGTTATGCTTTTAGGGTATATATTCTATGTAAACCCTAAGAAGACATTCAGTTGATTATTGAATAAAGTTTTTGAGAGTTTCTCTCTTTTTACATCAATTTCTTGGTATTCTTCGTGAATCAACAAGCTTTTGATTTTTGTGTGTCGTTCCTATCTTTCCTATAAGCTTCAGCTACGTCATGATGACTAGAGAGTCTCCAGGCGAGTCTAGATTACTAGGTCATTTTCTCCCTTCTCTCACCCAGTTGGGAGGTTGCTTCGATGCTTCGAAAGATTTTTCTCTAGCTTTGGATCTTTTTGGCTAAGTTGGGCGGCCTTCACGGCTATAAAAAAAGAGTCTAGTCATCCTTGTTATCTGTTGGGTTCCCAGGTGCGTGACTTAACGCGTCGTCCATTAGCGAGAGTGTCGGTCGACGGTCTCCCTTTGCTTGCAGGGGTGTCGAGGAGTTTAGAGTATTGTCGATTATATCTACAGAGTCTTTGAAATGATAGTGATGGAGAGTTTCTATGTCCCTCTTCTTTCGATGCTTTGCAAGAGATTTTCAGCAAGAATATTTGTGATGTAAGCTATAGTTGCGCAAGGGGGTCGTAAGCTAGGTGCTCACCTTTCTTTTACCTTAGCTATCCCTCTTATCTATCAATTTTTTTTAATCGTGTTGTTGACGTAGTAGTTGTCACTTTTGGTGGATGCCATGGGGGAGCGATTAGAAGCACCTCCACAAGACGCGACGATCAAGGTGTCTAGATATGGATTTGGCGCTAAGGGAAACCCTTGGTCATCCTGAACAAAGGGAGGCTTTAGAGAAGAACCTGGAATGGATGCAAAAGCAAGTGGCCCAGGAGAAGGAGTGGTTGGAATGCGTGTTGTTTTGGCGTAGCCAAACTAGTCTCCTTTCAAAAACATGGTTTAACGAGATAGGAGTTGGCATCACCTGTGGACCTAGGCCGTGTGTTTGGCAAGAAACTAGTAAAGACCCGTGCGCAAGATATTCTCGTGGGTGGGTTCGATTGCCAGGATATTTATGTGAGAGAAGATGTGGAGAAGTTCTTGGTGATGGGTTATAAGATTTTTCAAGAGGTCGCGCAATCTTTGTCGGAGTTCCCCTTGGATCTAGTGGTACCTCGTCTCGTTATAGACCCTCTAGAGGAAAGAACCCAACTTGTGCCTTCCCTTTGGGTTCTGGATCTAGTCATTCTGGACCTCTGGAACAAAAGTCTCCGTATTTGCCATTCCCGTGGTGTCAATGAAGGATTCAACTGAAATGACCTTCGAAGGGCGCTCGGATAATAAGTGAAGTCTTTGGTGGGTATATTATCAATATTGTTTTCTATGATGGTTACAATGCCTCTGCCTCAACCCATTTTTTATAATATCTAACTACTACGACAATAAACTTCTTTTGTCCTTTGCACTGGGAGATTGATCAAAGGAGCAAGAGATGTCCAATGGATGCATGTGTTGTACTGGGCCATAAATTAATCTAGCATGATATGTTGTCGTAATTTCTTGAATGAGTTGTTGCGTCCTTTAATAAAGTTAGCCAGTATTATCCTTGGCACGAGATTTTCTATGCGATAGCACAGCCACCCGAGTGATGTCTACAACTTCCATTATGACTCTCTTTCATGACATATTCTACCTAATTAGGCACGAGACAACGCAATAAATCTCTTTCAAATAATCTCATATATAATTCACCGTTATACTTTGTGAACTAAAATTCTTCATACCTTAGGCATCATCGAGCATTCGCAGCAGTGAGTTGAATGTCGTGAGCAAGGTATTGGAAAACAATTGTCTTTCCAACTGGGTTCTTTAGATACCGGCAAGATATTCCATTCCCATCCAAGAATTTCCTGATTTGCAAATCGCAAGGGTCGGTTTATCAACTACCAATAGCATGACGCGCTTTTCTATAAAGATCCTTGAAGAACTCGCAAATTTGGACAACGCTTCAGCTTTTCGTATTTTTAGAACGTGGAACCTATGATAAGTGAAAGATTGAGAGTTTTCCTGTTAGGTTTTTCAGCTTCGCAAGATAAGCCACCATTGTTTCTTTTTTGGCCTTATAAACACCCAGGAAATTATTGTCTATGAGGTGTGATTCTATAAAGATGTCCAGATGATCTATATTCAACGTTTTGGCCATTAGAACATGATGGGAAGCTGAGGAGTAGGAAATAAGTAAGCAAGTAAAATGCTACATCTATGTCCTTCTCACAAGTGCAAGGTCAAGTAATAATAAAATGGTCAGTATAGTTACGAACTAAGAATCGTATCCCAAGGAAGTGATGGAATAATCATAGAATCACTTAAATGCAGAATGCTTTGAATGCACAAAATAATGAACGAAGGTTTTGGGAAATAGTTTTAAATGCAAGAAACAGTGATTTGAATGCAGTAGAAAACTATATGAATGCAGGAACACAGTTTGAATGCTGAATGAATGAAAGTAAAACAGTTTTATGAAATGAATGCAAGATAGATTGTAAATAAGACAGAATTTAAGATGATTGATGGTTGGTTGCTTAATATTGTAAAAAAATAATTAAAGGATGTTTAGAGGTCGGGTTTCAATATTGATTTACATTTGATAGTTCATAGATAAACTACTTATGTTTCTTTGAGTTGTTGATGCTTGTTTGAGTTCTTCTGCATCTAATGAGATCGTGACCTATAATCGAAGTTATCCTGTTCTATAAATCCTTAAGTCTCTAATGACGTATCGCGATACCAAAGTTAGTGCGGTTGTCCATTGTTTAGAAGAGGTATTTAGTCTGTAATCCAATTCACTTATTCATTCATGTTAACATAATGTACTTAGTCAAGATTGATTTAATGCGATCTAGGGGTGCTACAATGATTGTGTTAGAGTATCAAAGTCACATATCACATGTGTGCAAAATTAGTTTAACATCTACACTATGGTTGTCCGAGTGTAATGCTTAGAATAATACTAATCGTGCAGAATAAGAACTAATCAATCTAGACACATGAACTCTCAAACAATCATAAAAAAAATGCATATTCACAGAGCTACCTCTCTACTCAAAACAATATAAATGGAGAAAAGATATAAGAAACACTTTTCAAGCCCGGTGGAACATGACACTTTGCTCATTAGACAAGTCGTACATTTGATCAGAGGTTGCTGGTATAAAGGACTTGAAGGTGATCCAGAATTTGTATGAGGTTATCGAATTCCATACATAAAGCAGAAATATGAGATTGAGTACAGTTCCACAAAACTTCATGACTTGAAAGTCATATTGGCGAAAACTAGTAAGGACATTCAAATTCATGGGGTCGTTACGTTGGTAAGTAGGTGGGTTTTGCCCACACCATTTAGAAAAAATCAAACAACTTAGACCGTAAAACATAGTTACTATCATTCTATTTTCTACCAGTAAAGGTTAATAAGCACTTTGGTTCGTAGGATTAATTTTTTGGCTTTTTGCTAAACCTTGAATAGCCCGTCAAAGCCTAGTACTATAGCTCATTTATCCTCGAATAATAATCTCAGCACCCCCTCCCCCGTGATTAACTTATACAAGGATTGTGGATTTTGTGAAAATACTATTCTACCCCGTGGACCCACCAAAGTTGGTGGTGTTTTTTGTAATCGTGTAGCAGATTTTGCGTAGGTCTTTAACACTTGATTTTCAGCCATCATTTCACACAATTCACAACGGGGAAATTTGTGCGGAGGAACCCTAGCTCTACATCGGAATTTAAGGCGACGGTACGATTTCACTTTGATTCTTCACAAAATTATCATGTTATTTGCCATTGTTACAGGCTGTTTACTTGTTTATTATTCATAATTTACGCAGTGCGCTCTTAGTCTCTACTCGCGAACCCTAGGTTGTCAATTCTCAAAATGAAGGTGAGAATTTTTCTTTTATTTCGAGTAAATATCTTGTAATCATTCTTATGTGCATCCATTATCGCTGAAATGTAACCGTGTGCTCTTAATTTATGTTGGTCAACAAGTTGGTAATATCACTTCGGTTCATGATAAACAGTTAAGAATCTTCATTACTTACTTGTTTATAATCAGTTATTATCGTGATATGCACGTGTTTTGTTCTTTAATTTTGACTTAATCTGTTAGATTTCGCTCTGGTTGTGCTAATTTGTTTAGATATTTGGTTATGGGTAAATGAAACGATTGTTGCAAAATGAACACATGGGGTTTAATGTCTCGAACTTAGATTTTGCAATTGTAGAACATAAAAAGGGTTTTATTATTTTGTGTTTATGTGACTTAACACACTTAAATAGTATTCAATGATGTTTGATGTCTTCATATAAAATCACTGAACACTGAAATTGAGTGTTTTTTTTTCCTGGAAGCTTAAGATTCATAATTGATCTTGGTTAGGATTTTATGTTAAATGGAAATGGTTAACAACTTGGCTAGTTCATGATTCGGTCTTAAATTGTGTACCTTTTTCATGTCAGGGTTTTGGTGAGATTGGTTACAAGGAAAAGGTCATTTTCTACCGTTCACATTCACTACCTCGACTCATTAGGTAAAATTCTCAACCCTATAGTTTGTAGCATTGACCTCATTAGTGGATATATGACTCAATTATGTCTGTGGTTGGTTGTTATTCCTTTGTGATCTGTACAAGTGTTTTAACATATCTGATGCATATGTGATGAGTGTTTAATGTGAAGTGGGGCATGTTTCTGAGATGGGATTGACTTGTTTTGTGGGAATATGCGATGTTGTACATGGTGTACAACTTTTATTTTGCTATTAATGACTCTCAAACTTGTGTGCATGGTAATTTGTTCCAGATGGAGCAGTCAAGGAAAAATGTGAATTTAGTTCTCGGTCAACTTATGGTTTTGCGTGCAAATATTATTATGTTCTTGATCATTATACACAACCATGAAAAGAAAATAAGGTCTAGTCGTTGACGCCGGGTGATTCGCTATAGCATGTTGGATAAAATGCCTAAGATTGATAAAGTCATGTTTCCGATGACTAATTTGAATAATGAGTATTGCAGAGCTAACCTTAGGATGGGCAGAAACTATTTTCTGAGGTTGTGTTGGCTTCTTAAAGAGGTTAGGGGCTTACGGGATGAAAAGTACGTTACCCTTCGCGAGAAAGTAACTTTATTCATGTAGATACTAGCTCATCACGACACCAACAGAACTATTGGATTTGATGGCACAATTCCAGGCACACAGTGAGTCGATACTTCAGACGTACTCTAGAAGCACTGATCAAGTGTAGTGATTTATTGATTGTGACACCTAAGACCAGCTCCGAGGACAATGGAAATTGTCATGAACCTTGGAACCACTTTAAGGTATTGCATAAATATCATTCTCTTATCATTGAGTAATATCAATTAAGGTGTTCTCATCATATAATAAATTGTCATATTTCTTTGAATGGGTGTTTGAGAGCGTTAGATGGGACTGTAGACAAATTAATTTTGTCTACTCCAATTAACTATTGACAAGTGTCAAATTAAATTAGAAATTAAATTGATTATCTCTATTTTTAATTTGAAATTTTACTAAATTAAATTCTAATTATTAATAGGTTAATTAATTGATTTTTAATATCTATTTGGCCAATCAAATAAAGCCACATAGAAAGATGGAGAATTGCAACCAATCAAATAAAGCCACGTGAAAAAAAAAGATGATGTGATTCAACCAATCCAACAAGGCGATGTGGAAAAGATGATATATTTCAACCAATCACATTATTACACGTAGAAATATGATGTGTTCTAGATATTTCTTGATAAGCAAGCTAAATTAAATCCATGCTTATCTTGAAAATAAAACCGACCAATCACAAGCAAGAAGCTCTAGGGGCATTCTCATAAAGAAAAGGGCACACACAAATATTAACAAGTTGAAGAGGGAAAAGCTCTAAGTTTTCGCTCCACCAAGTTCATCCATCTTCAAGCGTGCGGGATTCAAGGCGTTATTCGCGAAAACCTTTGTTTGATCCATCATCAAGCCTCAAGTCCACCAAATAACCATTTTTGAAGATCGCACTTCTGCCAAGAAAGATCGAGCTTCAACAAATTCAGCATATTCGACATCAAGTTCATACCGTTCTTCAACGATCTTCAAGCTCAAAGTCCGTTTGATTCGAGAACAAGCTACAAGGCCCTTTCAAAGAAGATCAAAGTCCACTTACCCGAAGAATTGTAGACAAAGATCACATCGTTCTTCAACAATCTTCAAATAAAATTTGAAGTCAAAAGTTTGTTCGATCCGAGATCAAGCTGCCAAGCCCTCACATCGACGTTTGTCAAATATCCAAGTACCTTGAAGAAGATCAAAGTGAAGATTTACTTCAAGGTTTGTTTAAAGTTCAAGTCATTGTCCTTGTAAAATCGAATTAGATGATCAAAGAGATTGTTACTTTATAAATTCATCAAATTCACAAGTTTTATTTGTTCAACTATTTTTTCGTCTTTTATTTTAAAGACTTAGAAAAAATTGTTGCTACAAATTTTTGGCACGCCCGGTGGGACTATCTCTACCTCTCATCTCTTTTCATCAAGGACAATAAGACGCATCTACATGAGTTTAATAAAGACTCGTTCAATGATTCAATCAAAGGAAGACCAAAACGCAAAGATGACGGATCAGTTTGCACGCGACGATGATCAATGCGATGAAGTTGCTTTTCTTGAAGAGTCCAGCAAGGAATAACAATCTCCTCCAACATCTCCACGCACTAAATCAAAAGCACCTACCTCGGCAGATGTAGCACCCGCCATGACAACAAATGCTACAACTTTGGAGCAACAACTCGCTGCAATAACGAAGGCAATGGAGTGTCTTACGAGGTGTACTATTGAGAAAGATGCAAAGATTGAGAAACTTCTAAGCGAAGGAGAAGTTGTTGAGACAACTGACGTAGCACAAAAGTGCCAGCAACATCTCGAGGACGGGGAGATGTCTATCAGGCGCAGTATAATTGAAAAGGATAAGTCCACAAGTAAAGAGCTCCAAGTCTTTCCCGGGGACATGATTCATGTTGCACAGTTGAAAGAGTTTATCATGGGAGCAATCAAGGAAAACATTGGAGGAAGTTCTAAGTCTTCGTTCACATACTCGAAGCCGTATACTAGAAGGATTGACATTCTGAAGTTGCCAAGCAGATGTCAACCCCCAAAGTTTCAACAGTATGATGGCAAAAGCAGCCATAAGCAACACGTTGTTCACTTTGTAGAGACATGCAACAATACGGGGACTTACGGGGATCAATTGGTGAAACAATTCGTCTGATCACTCAAAGGGAATGCATTCGACTGGTACATTGACTTAGAGGCAAAGTCCATTGATTGTTGGGATCAATTAGAGCAAGAATTCCTCAACCGTTTCTACAGCACTCGAAGAACTGTGAGCATGGTTGAACTCACAAGCACTTGTCAATGGAAAGAAGAACTCGTCACTGACTACATCGACCGTTGGAGAAACTTGAGCCTTAATTGCAAAGATCGATTATACGAGACCTCGGCCATTGAGATGTGCATCCAAGAAGTGGATTGGGGAATTTGGTACATATTTCAAGGTATTCAACCTAGATCATTTGAAGAGTTGGCAACTAGAGCACATGATATGGAGTTGAGCATGACTACAAGTGGAGCTGATGGGCCGCTAATAGGTGACCCTACAAAAGCACAAAGTAAATCGAAGCTAACGAATGGGGCAAGTTCTTTGCTAAGGCACCATCCAAAGACTCCATTCCTTAACTCCGATGTTCTTGGAATTTTTGACGACTTACTTGGATCTGGTCTTATTGAATTTCCCAAAATTAAGATACGCGAAGAAGTCGGACGTTAAGGTGATCCAAAGTATTGTAGATATCATCGCCTTCTTGGACACTCGATTGAAGATTGATTCGTATTCAAGGACAAGGTTATGTGATTGGCTCGTGAAGGCAAGATAACACTAGCGGAAGATAAGGCGGCCGCAAATCATACAACAATCTCTCTCGAGACTTTGAAGGATGAAGCAAGCAAAGAGAATCATGGAACTAAGTTGGTTTTATGAAGAAGACATTGGCAAGTCATGCAACGTAACTCATGTACAAGATTCTTTATCAAATGAATCATGCCTAAAGACTTCCATGAACACCAACCAATGTGAGGCAACAATTTTCTTTGGAGATGAAGATCTTTTACTTGGTTCGAAGCCCCATAATAGGCTACTTTTTGTAGCTGGATTCAGTCGTGAGCAAAGGGTTAGTCGAATCTTGATCAATGGATGTTCAGCCGTCAACATATTACCCTTGCGTGTGATGAAAGAAATGGGAATACCAAATGAAGAGCTCACAAGTAGTCGCATAATGATACAAGGCTTCAACCATGGGGGGCAAAGGGCTATAGGCATCATACGTCTAGAGTTGTTAATGGGAGATATGTCATCAAGCGCATTATTTTACATCATAGATGCGATAACTTCATATAATATGCTTCTTGGACGACCTTGGATACATGATAACGGTGTTGTCCCTTCAACTCTACATCAATGCTTTCAATATCGCCAAAACGGGACAACAAAAAAGGTGCTCGCGGATGACAAGCCGTTTACTGAAGTCGAATCTCACATTGCTGATGCCAAGTACTATCTGTCACAAATGAATACGCCAAAGGTTGAAGCAAGATCATTTCGTGAGGAGTCCAAGGAGACAGGCAATCTGGAAAGTGAAAAGAGCAGTGATGAAATTCATTCGTTAGACAGAAGCCCCGCGCGTGGCGACGTGTCCTCTCATAAAGATGTCTCATTGGAAGATTTGATTGTGCCTTTAACAAAGATTGACATAAAGACACCATCTTCTCCTCCTCTTCTTAAAGGTTTTGTCCGCCCAACAAAAGGCCCTCAAGTCGAACATGATCCTTCAATTGGGAAACAAGTGGAAAAATGTTAAGATGCAAAAGCATTTAAACTCTTGATCAAGGCTGGCTATAATCCTCAAGAAAGATCGCACATGGGAAAACTTCTTCCTGAAGCCGTTATTCCAAATCCTCGAGCAGGTCTAGGGTTTCCTCCACGAGAGCTTATATGCATCACCATAAAAAAGCCAACGCCAATTACATCTGTGAAGAAGAGAATTTGTCAATAATTGAAGGGAAATTATCGCAAGGATCAGTCTTTGATAGACTTGGCCCATTTTGTAAGACAGTATCTCGAACTTCGGTCTTTAAGAGACTTGGTCCTCGCAAAAGACCCATGCATCAAAAGTTGGGACCCTCACGTTCATCAAGGCGTCGAAAGGGCAATCGTAATCCATGTTTTCCTGTTAGACTCCAAAGTGCAATTCCTTCTCGCATGAGGAGCCATGATGATTTGATTATATCACAAGATAAAGCATGAAAGTTAAGTGGCAAACAATTGTACTTACGCAACCTTAACGCAAGAAAGAAGACGATGAGGAGAGCGTAGGATCATCACACCATATAAATCTGAAAGATGGGAATACCGAAGAGGAAGATGCCGAAGAAGAACCCCCAGAGCTTGAGGAAGGGATCAAGAACACAGCTGACGAACTGAAGGAAATGAACCTTGGCGATGAGAATGATCCTCGACCAATATATGTCAATGCATTGTTGAAAAGGGAGGAAGAACAAGCATATGTTGCCTTGTTGAAAGAATTTAAAGATGTATTCGCTTGGGCTTATAAGGAAATGTTGGGTCTAAACCCAAAAGTTGTCGTCCATCAACTAGCTGTAAAAAAGACGACACGTCCAATCAAGCAAGCTCAACGAAGGTTCCGCCCTGAGTTGGTCCCTTCGATTGAAGCTGGGGTGAATAAACTCATTGAAGTCGGATTCATTCGAGAAGTTAGATACCCGACGTGGATATCAAGTATAGTCCCAATGAGGAAGAAGAATGGGCAAATTTGGGTTTGCGTCGACTTTAGGGACCTTAATGCCGCATGCCCCAAAGACGACTTTCCATTACCAATCCCATAATTGATGATTGATGCCACCACGGGTCACGAAGCCTTGTCTTTCATGGATGGATCCTCCGGCTATAACCAAATTTGGATAGCCCCAAAGGATGAAGAATTGACAGCATTTCGAACTCCAAAAGGGATATATTGTTATAAGAGGATGCCGTCTGGACTAAAGAACGTCGGCGCTACCTATCAAAGAGCCATGCAAAATATTTTCGACGACATGCAACACAAGAATGTCAAGTGTTACGTCGATGATTTGGTCGTGAAGTCGAATAAAAGAGAAGACCATTTCAATGATTTGAGAAAAGTGTTTGAGCGGTTGCGAAAATATCAGTTTAAAATGAATCCTTTGAAGTGTGCCTTTGGCGTGACATCTGGAAAGTTTCTTGGCTTTGTTGTTCATCAACAAGGAATTGAGATCGAGCAAGCTAAGATTGATGCAATCCTTAAGATGTCAGAGCCACGAAACATACATGAACTTAAAAGTCTCCAAGGAAAACTAGCATACATCCAACGGTTCGTCTCAATTTTAGCTGGTCGATGTCAGCCGTTTAGTCGTCTCATGAAGAAAGACGTTCCTTTCAAGTGGGATGAGGCCTACACCAATACCTTTGAGCGTATAAAGTCGTATCTGATGAAGCCACCCGTGTTGGTTGCACCAGTGTTCGGATGCCCATTAATTCTATACATTACCGCCCAAGAAAGTTCCGTAGGGGCATTGCTTGCCCAAGATAATGATAGCGGGAAAGAAAGTGCATTGTACTACTTAAGTCAAAGGATGACGCCAAATGAGTTAAACTATCCTCCAATCGAGAAGTTGTGTTTGGCTCTTTCTTCGCGATTCAAAAGTTGAAGCACAACTTTCAAGCTTACACTATTCGTTTGGTCTCTAAAGCTAATCCACTGAAGTACGTCATGTCAAGGCCAATACTCTCTGATCGACTTGCTAGGTGGTACTTGCAACTATAACAGTTCGAGATAGCATACATCCCTCGAAAGATCGTAAAGGGACAAGTGTTGGCCGACTTCTTAGCTGACCACCCAATTCCTGCTGAGTGGGAACTAGTTGATGATTTTCCCGATGAAGATGTTCTCCTAGTTGAAGTTACTCCACCATGGAAGATTTACTTTGACGGAGTTGTTCATCGAGGAGGCGCCCGCACGGGGATTGTCTTTCTTACGCCTGATGGAGAAGTGATGCCTTATTCTTTCACCCTTACACAAAAGTGTTCCAACAATGTTGCGGAATATCAAGCTCACATATTGGGATTGTGATTTAGCAATTGGAATGGAGCATTTGAATCTTGAGGTATATGGAGACTCAAAGTTGGTGATCAGTCAAGTACTTGGTGATTATGAAGTGAAGAAGCCTGAATTGCTTCCATATCGTGACTACACTCGAAAGTTGGTTGAATAACTTGGGGGCATATCAATTGAACATGTACCAAGGAGAGAACAAGCAGATGTATTAGCGAAACTTGCTTCGACCCTTGTTATGACTAAAAAGAAGTTCAACGTTCCTATATGCCAAAGTGGGGTGATACCATCCGCAATGAGTGAAGAAGAAAGAAGTACTGAAGAAAACTATATTGTGGAAGTCTATGAGATTGAGAAGGAAGACCGGAGGCAACCTTTTGTCGATTACTTGAAGTACGAAAAGCTTCCTGATGACCCACCTAGAAGAGTCGATATTAGGTGTCGTGCTAGTCGCTTTCTATATTACAAAGGCACTCTTTACAGACGTTCGTTGGAAGGGATCTTTTTGCGTTACCTAAGTGATGACGAAATTGCTCAAGCCATGGAAGAAGCTCATTCCAGAGTGTGTGGTGCTCACCAGTCTGGACCTAAATTACACTTCCGAATTAAGAGGATGGGATATTACTAGCCCACGATGGTCATTGACTACATGGAATACGCGCGTCGATGGCAACCTTGCTAATTTCACGCAAATTTTATTCATTAACCACCGGAACCTTTGCATCCAGCTGTAGCTTCTTGTCCTTTCGATGCATGGGGAATAGATGTCGTCGATCCTATTACTAAGTCTTCCGGTGGATATTTGTACATCTTGGTCGCCACTGACTACTTCTCTAAGTGGGCTGAAGCAATACCTCTCAAGGAAGTAAAAAAAGAAAATGTTGCTGATTTTATCCGCAATAATAACATATATCGCTATGGAGTTCTGTGATACATCATCACTTATAATGGGACACCATTTTGCAATAGTGCCATCAACAAGCTTTGTCAAAATTTTGAGTTCAAGCAAAGAAACTCTTCGGCCTACTACGCTACTGCTAACGGCCTCGCTGAAGCTTTTAATAAAACTTTGTGCAATTTGTTGAAAAAGGTGGTCGCAAAGTCAAAGAAGGACTGGCACGAAAGAATTGGAGAAGCTTTGTGGGCTTATAGAACAACTTATAGGACACCAACTCAAGCAACTCCCTACGCCTTGGTATACGGAGTTGAGGCGGTACTCCCTCTTAAGCGACAAATCCCATCTTAGAATAGCGATACAAGAAGGCCTTACTGAAGAAGAAAATGCACGTTTGCGATTGGGAGAATTGTAATCGCTAGACGAGAGAAGATTGAAGGACCAACAAAGACTGGAGTGTTATCAAGCCCGCATCTCAAGAGCATTTAATAAGAAGGTTCGCTTGCGATCATTTCAAGTTGGTGACTTGGTGCTCGCTGTGAGAAGGCCTATCATCATCACCCATCACACTGGCAACAAATTCACATCAAAACGGGATGGTCCTTATGTGGTTCAAGAAGTCTACACAAATGGCGCATATAAGCTGATTGATTAAGATGGTTAAAGAATTGGCCCGATAAATGCGAAATTCTTGAAGAAGTACTACCCTTGATGATTGAAGCATGCTCCATGACGCACGAGCTTAAACTGCATGTTACTCCTGGCCCACATGAGTATAAATTTGAATGGCATTCACTTTGTCCGATAGATACTCCTGGACCGCATGAGTATAAACTGTGCACGGCACCCACCAATGGTAAATTATGTGGTTAAAATGATAAGTTACTCCACTAAAGGCATTTTATATGGTTAAATTTTAAATACCCCACTTTGTCTAAATTGGTTAAAGAATAGGTACTCCTGGCCCGCGTGAGTATAAACTGTGCATGGCACCCCAACAAATTAATCTTGATTTCTGTTGAACTACGTTATGACTTGATCGTTTTATTAAGGTACATAGGCAACTTAGAAGTTTTCTAAGTTTAGTCGTGAAATTTGCTTAAGTTGGTCTTGTTGCATTATGCTACATTGCTCATGGAAAATAAAGATGATGCCAAATACGAATGAATAACTCAAAGCGAGATAAATAAAGGCAAATCACTTATTGAATCTCAAAGTTTGGTGATACTACGAGTCCAAAGCAAATGCAAAACAAAATAAAGCAAACAAATAAAGAAAAGAACAAAAGACTCAAGTAAAAGGTCTCGCATCCCTCAACTCGCGTTGCACGGCTTCCAGCTCCGCTCTCAAAGTGACCAAGTCTTCATTGTTAATCTGGTCCTTAAGTACCCTCAGTTCTTCTTCAAAGTTGGAGATGTCACCCTCGGCAGCGCTAAACAATTCTTCTTGGCGTTTCAAGCAAGAGTTGTGCTTCTTTTGCTTCTTCTTCAAGCCCTGCAACCTCTTCGTGACGCTTTGAATCTCATCTTTGGTAGATTGGAGGTGGATTACTTCTTTGTCCTTCCTTTCCGTGGCTCCTCGAATACGGTCTTCAACTTCACCACGTCGCCCCTCGACTCACTCAATGGATGTGGAGTTCGCCTTGTCAAAAGTAGCAGCTTTCTCGACTAAGTGAGTCAAGAAGAACTTAAAATTTCCCCTTCATAGAAGAAATGGCTTCAATGGGGGTACGTGAAATCCTCTCGCTTAGTCATTCCCACAAACCAGTGGCGTACTCCTTGTCATAGTCCATTAGAAGACTCCTACCATTAAAAACCAAAGTAATGGGTATAGGAGGCGTGTGTTTCCTCGCCGGGATATATTATTCATCACCAATAGAGATGGTTTCTTCCTCCAGCTACGACAGATAAGCACGAGAACTTAGAAAGAGAAGCAAAATGAAATTCAAGCAAAGTTCAACCAAATACCTTTTCAGTGGATGTTGAATTGGGAGTACGAATGGTCTTGCTAGAGGCATCATTCTTCTCTTGCTTTGATGAACTTAAGTCTTTCTTGGATCTTTTCCAATGGCGATCGGTGTTGCTGCTACCACTCTCTTCGGGGGTACTTTTCCTCTTCGAGGAGTCTTCCACCTCAATATGTGATGAGTCTCATGTGCTCTTCTTGGTAGAAATGGCTTGCTTGTCAACACTTGCTGCAACTTCTTTAACCCCACCTAGTATCATGGGCTTTCGTGGGGAAAGTAAAGACCAATATTGTCCTCAAGATAGCTCGCGTGGATCTTGACCAACCATGTCTTGTAATCCTCCGTGCAAGACCTTTTGGCACTAATACAAACAATCGGAACACAAGCTTTTGAGCAAGACTTAGACGAAGTACTCATCCTCCAATAACGAATTCCCTCCGCTAGAGTAGCCTCATGTTGGTAATGCTTAAGGACGCATGGGACTTCTTGATAGTACCCAAATTGCCGACTAAATCGATGTGGACCGTATGGCTCAATATCAAAAGTCTCGCCTCGCCTCAAAGTAAGGTACCGCGAATGAAAGTTGATGAAGTAGTCGCGCTATGTCTCGTTAATGCTGCCATTCTCCACAAGTGTAACGTCCTCGATATGCGAAGGGACGTTGCATACCCAATTGGCATAGTATGCTCGATGAATCCTCTTGCAGGCTTCCCTGGGATCAAAACCCTTTTCGCCACCTTCTCCAGAATTTGGGGTCATTCCAGGCCCGCTCCACCCTTGATATGTGATAAAATGAGTCTTGAAGTATTGCGCCACCCAGCCATAGACGAAGTGTATTGGAAAAGGGATGTGATCGCAAGAAGGTTGTGTAGATCTTGATATTGCGTTGAGCCCTTTGTAGAGGGATGCTAAAATCGGAATTGCGAGGCCCACACGTTCATTATTTGCCATGAAACTTGCATCTTGAATACGCCAGGACGGATAAAGCCTACATCTTTGATAGGGAGAATGAACATGCACAACCAACATGCTAAGTGTGCAGTTAAATATGTCTCTTACATCAAGCTCTCTTTGACGTCAAGCCGTGAAAATAGCGTTTCTTCTTGTGATGACCATTTCTCAAAGGATCCAAGGTTGCCAAGAGGGTTGTGCATTGACATGGGCCGGCACGCATTCTTTGTTATATTTCTCTCTTTTCGAGTTGGAGGTTTCTTGTATTTGACATGCTTCTTTGACCACAAGTTGATCCACTCCTTGATTGATACTTGAGAATCATCACCGCCAACATCTGCTTGAATCAAGTGGAATGCGTGGAACAAGGCTTTGCATGATCACTGAATGTAAGGATATCCTTTTGCGTTACTTCTGCATAGCTCCCTCTCGCTAAGCACGACCTCATCGTACATGAACCCGCACAATGGTAGACCGCTAATGAATTCCAAGTCCCACAATGAGATTGACAGCTCACCGAGTGAGGTGAGGTGAGTGTTTGTTGAAGGAGACCATGCGTCGCATAAGGCTTCTCTAATTTTTGAGTTGCACTTGTACGTAAAGAGAGATGCGTAGACCGAGTTGTATATCTTTATGGATTGAAGTGTTGTCTTGCACCGAACAAGGATGTCTTCTATCCACTCCCAATATCCAGGAAAGAAGCGACCCTCGCCAAGAATGTAAAGAGAGGCGTCAGTCCACGCGGCATCACCTTGCGTGATGCGTCGTCCCAAAGTTAAAAGAGGCGTGTAGTCGATTGATGGTTAGTGATGCACTGCACGGAGCACCAACAGTCAAGAGGATCTACTCGAGGACCGGGGATATTCTTCAGTCCACTCCTTCAATTGACTGTTGTTCGTCAATGGTGGCCACGGGCTCGCATAATATCCATCAATCGGAGTGCCCAACTTCAAAATTGTGTCTCGCCTAGTTGATCGGTTGTCGTCGTCGATGATGATCAAATTCTCTGCGCCAGATGAGGAAGAGCCCTTCTTGAATGAAACCATTGTAGCAATTCTGAAACGACAAGAGAGACAAGTTAGCAATTGATGGGGAAGAATAGAGCAAATAATCAAAAAATGAGGAAAAAAACTTCAGCTGCTGCGAAAAACAAAAGTTGATTCTCCTACCGTACGAAGAAGAAAAAAGATGTCTTGTTCGTCGGCTCTTGTGCCCGTACGTTGATTGTCTTCTCCGAATGGTTGCGCTGCGCAAGAAAAAAAGGACCGACACAATTAAATTCTTCCATATATATATATATATATATATATATATGTGTGTGTGTGTGTGTGTGTGTGTGTATACATATATTATAAGCCTTCATAATATTCGATGGAAAAGAAGAAGAAAAAAAGAAGCTTCTTTTTGTCTGTTCGTCGTACCGTCGAAGAAATATGTAGCGAAATCCTTACCCATCAGAATTCCGTGAATGTACTACTTGCTTCGTCGCCGAACGAAACTGAATTTGGAGGAAAAGAACAAAAAAAAATGAAGAGAACTGAAGATGAAGAAAAGAGGGTGTTCTTCGTATCTTATATAGAATTCCCAAGAAAAAGTCTCAATCCTATTAAAACTATAAGTCTTGTAGTTATAGTGGGATTAAAATTCTGGATTTAAGGAGAAATGAAGTTTTTTAAGAAAAAAAAGAGGTAGTGCGAGTGCGTGAAGTCTGCTGGAAAAACAAATCCTATGTGATGGTCTACTTGGACAAAGTGTTAAAAAAAAGGAAGAAAGGAAAAGAAAGATGTCACACGTATGCACAAAAGGAGAAGAATAAAAGGTTTGGTACACAAATTACATTTTGGTCCCTAAAGGAATTAACTTGGAGGCCCACCAAGAATTTGATTCTCATATTGAAGTGCACAATTTTCTACCAATGTCATTGATGGTTCGAAAAAAAGATATGTTGCGACATATTCACTTCAAACGCATTTTTATAAGTGGTATTCGTGACAAGTCGCAGGGCATTTGTAGACAAATTAATTTTGTCTACTCCAGTTAAATATTGACAAGTGTCAAATTAAATTAGAAATTGAATTGATTATCTCTATTTTAAATTTGGAATTTTACTAAATTAAATTCCAATTATTAATAGGTTAATTAATTGATTTTCTAATATTTATTTGATTGGTCAATCAAATAAAGACACATGGAAAAGATGAGGAATTGCAACCAATCAAATAAAGCCACGTGAAAAAAAAAATGATGATGTGATTCACCCAATCAAACAAGGCCATTCGGAAAAGATGATATATTTTAACCAATTACATTATTACACGTGGAACTATGATGTGTTCTAGATATTTCTTGATAAGCAAGCTAAATTAAATCCATGCTTATCTTGAAAATAAAATCGACCAATCAGAAGCAAGGAGCTCTAGGTTTTTACAACTATAAATAGGGGCCTTCTCATAAAGAAAACGACACACACAAATATTAACAAGTTGAGGAGGGAAAAGCTCTAAGTTTTTCGCTCCACCAAGTTCATCTATTTTCAAGCGTTCTTTGCGGGATTCAAGGCATTATTCACGAAAACCTTTGTTTGATCCATCATCAAGCCTCAAGTCCATCAAATAACCATTTTTGAAGATCGCACTTCTGCCAAGGAAGATCGAGCTTCAACAAATGCAGCATATTCGACATAAAGTTCATACCGTTCTTCAACGATCTTCAAGCCCAAAGTCTGTTTGATTCGAGAACAAGCTGCAAGGCCCTCGAAAAACTATTTTTAAAGATCAAAGTCCCTTTCAAAGAAGATCAAAGTCCACATATCCGAAGAACTGAAGACGAAGATCATATCGTTCTTCAACAATCTTCAAATCAAATTCGATGTCAAAAGCCTGTTCGATCCGAGATCAAGCTGCCATGCCCTCGCATCGACGTTTCTCAAATATTCAAGTACCTTGAAGAGGATCGAAGTGAAGATTTCCTTCAATATTTGTTTAAAGTTCAAGTCATTGTCCTTGTAAAATCGAATCACAAGATCAAAGAGATGGTTACTCTATAAATTCATCAAATTCATAAGTTTTATTTGTTCAACTATTTTTCCATCTTTTATTTTAAAGACTTAGAAAACATTGTTGCTATAGGGACTATGATTGTCAAGTCAACATACTAGGGGTTTGTGACATGGAAATGAGCTTTGTTTATTTTTTTGTTCGGGTGGGAGGGTTCTGCGGCTGACGAAAGAGTCCTTCGGGATGCACTATACATACCAGCACCAAATGGATTTAGAGTCCTACAAGGTAGTCATTTCTTGTTATTCAATACTTCTAGCTCATGTTGTTTCAATTGTTGCATCTCGTGCTAATAGAAACTACTGATACAAAATTTCCAACGGGTTGTTACTACTTAGTTGATGTTGGATATGCAAATTGTGTTGGTTCTTCGGCGCCATATAAGTATAGACGGTATCACTTGAAGGAGCGGGGTGAGGGATGTGTTGTGCCACAAGACAAAGAGAAGATGTTTAACATGAGGCATTCGCGTGCCTGGGGTGTCATCGAACGTGCATTTGCCAAATTGAAAAATCAGTGGAAGATTCTAAAAGTGTATCATCATATCCATTAAAGATTCAATGAATGTCTTATTTCCGCGGGACAAATGTAGTAGAATCTACCAGGACATCTACCTATTTTAGTTACCATACGGTAATGCATGGGACCACGACCGCACAAAAAGTTGACAACAAAAAGAGCTAACATCTACAACAATCGGAATAGGCCAACTAAATTAACGAACATTTACTACCACCCTAAACAAGTTCAACAGCCTCGCGTACGAGGTTTATCAAAAGAATGTCAAATTCATATAAATAATGTAACATGTTTTAACAATCCCTCGCAAATTCGGTCAAGCAAAATCCTAACCCCAATAGCATATACATACCCGTAAACCACCAACATACTTAGAACGCACGCGAATCATGAACCTCAATTAATAAGCACTTGCATGCGGTTAGTTCAAGGCTAATTGAAATGTAATTTGGAGATCGTAAAATAAATCATTTGAAGTTGCTACATAATATAATATTGGATTCAGATCGCAAGGGTAATCGAACAATACAAGTATAATGGCTCGAAATCACAATTAACAAGTAAAAAAGGAATGAAATCGGTCTTACCTTGTTAATGAGATACTGATTTCGTTACAATAGCTTGATTGCAACACGGAATCGCATCAATTTTGTAACAAATTAAGAACTATGGCTTGAAACTGTCGAATTTGGGAGAAAATGAAGAAGAATCTGGAAAGAAATGAAAGGACAAAATCCATTTTATACACTATATTTTGAGGGGGTTTTGGTCAAATTACATTCGTAAGGATAATCATGGAAACTAAACGCGTTTTGTGAAAAGTGCACACAGTAATATATGAATTAACACACATATATGATCCTTACAGAGGGGCCGTGGCACCTCGGGGGTAAATTCCTATCTATACGAAAGTAGTTCCCAGACTTCAATGCGGACACAGACAAGATTAAAAGTGCTATCACATGGGTTAGAATTCTCCACCTCCCAATGGAACTCCTCTCGGAGGGCATTGTGCATGAGCTGGCTAATTGCATAGGGGACCCGATTAAGATTGACATAAATACCCTGAACGCAACGAGAGGGAAGTTTGCGAGGTTCTGTGTCGAGGTCAGTACGAACGCACCCCTGAAGCTAGGGTTGGGGGTGAGGGAGAAGGTGTACCAAGTTGTCTACGAAAACCTACCATCGCTATGCTACAAGTGCGGGAGAGTCGGCCACATGGAGAGCGAGTGTCCGGTGGGGGGATCACCGAAAGCGGGAGAAAGTGCGGGTTGTGACTCGACGGACTTGGTACGACACGATAAGAACGAGCGTGCATGGCTGGTCGACAAGGCCCACAAAAAGGAATACGGGGAGTGGATGAAGGTTACGCATGGGAAGAAGAGATCTGCATGGAACCCGAGCACTTCGAAAAATAATACTGGGCGTGATATGGCTAACCCGATTATCCTCACATGGGAGAAACCCTTGCTACAAGGAGAGGCTGGAACTGTGGAGGCTGGACTGCAACAACCAACGTTTCCTGACTCACGTGGGAAACGTATATTACTGAAATCCCTCACACACCAGGAGGGACCTAGGTCTTTGACCGTGACCAAGAACACACCCAAAAGGAAAGTTCCTAGCGCACGGAAAGTTACCAAACAGGCTACCACGAATCCGAATAGTCAAAATGCGTTTGATGCTCTTGTGACATATAAAGATCAGGAACTTGCTCTCATCGAACAACAATCTCTGACCTTGAGGCAACATAACTTCGGCCCACACAACGACAATGGAGGAGGATCATTGGGACAATTTGTTGTTGGGACAATGGGAACTCTTGGACATAGAGACTCGAACACAAACTTTCACCGAACCGTTGTTAACGTCTCGGATAGCGCTGGAGGATCGCAGAGTAGAGATCCTCAATATCCCGAGCTCCAATTGGGAGATACAAACGTCGGTCTACAGATCACAGAGGGAGGATAATGTGGCGGCTTGGTGGCAGAGAACGAGTTGGAGCGAATGGGAACACACCCGACAACTGTCGCTAGCATTGGAGACGACAAGTCAGATTCTTGCGACATGGAAGGGGTCCGAAATTGACCGCCCTGTCGAACTCCACCACCTCTATCAAGTGGATATGAAGATAGTATCTTGGAACTGCCAGGGGGCGGGACATGTGGATTTTAGAAGAAATTTTCGAGAGTTGGTTCGGTCTCACGGACCTTCGGTTGTATTTGTTTTAAAGACGCGCGTGAGCGAGGACAGGGCGTATGATATTGCTCCTAGAGTCGGATTCACCAATTATATTCTTGCGCCAACATCGGGGATGATTGGTGGTGTGTGGATGCTATGGAACGAGGCGGAGGTGAACATGGAAATCTTGGACGTCGATGATCAAGCGATACATGCTATTATTAATCCACATCTTCCGGAGAAGTGGCGCTTGTCCGGGGTATACGCACAGCCGCGTCGGAGTGTTAAGGTTAGGATTTTTGGCAGAATGGCAGAAATTGCGAAGGGATCCAATTTGCCGTGGTTGGCGTTAGGGGACTTCAACGAGATTATATATGATCATGAACGGTCGGGTGGTAATACGGTTACCCTTAGTCGATTAGAATTTTTTCGTGGAGCATTAGAAAAATGTGGGCTGCTCGACGCGGGTTTCCGTGGACCAGTGTTTACATGGTCCAACAAACATGACGATGGCGCGCTCATCCAACGACGACTAGACCGTGCAGTTGCGAATCAGGCTTGGCTCGACAAATTCCCGGACCAAGACCTGCTGCACCTCCCTAAAGTACACTCTGACCACCACCCTATAATGATGTCGTGCGAAGGGCGGCCCGTGGGTGGTAATAACCGACCATTTAGGTTTGAGGCAGCGTGGTTTCACCATCCCGATTGCGTGACGTTGTTGAAGAATATTTGGGAGGCGAAGGGTGACATATTAGCCTCAATTGACGAGGTCATGAGAGTTCTCGTTCCGTGGAATAAAGGGACGTTTGGAAATATCTTTAAAAAAAAAGAGTTCTCCTAGCAAGAATTAACGGGATACATAAGGCGTTAGCAAGAGGACTGAACACAAACTTGCGGAGTTTGGAGACAAAACTCGTGGAGGAATACAACGATGTATTGGCACAAGAGGAAACGTTTTGGTTTCAGAAATCCCGCGTGAAGTGGATCCGGGATGGGGATCGGAATACGGAGTTTTTTCATCGTTCCACAATTGTGCGCCGCAAACGCAATAAAATTAAGGGCCTGAAAATTGGTGATACTTGGACGAGCGACGAGTAGCTTTTGAAAGAGCATGCACACGAATATTTTGCAGGTTTATTCTCGGGTCGAGATAGCAGCGCTGGGGGGTCTCGGATCGGATCATCGGGCTACCAAAACGTTCTCTCTTCGGATCAGCGCAAGGCTTTTGGGCGTCCAATGGACCTCGACGAGGTGAAAGCCGTGATATTTTCCATGCATCCTTTTAAGGCACCCAGACCCGACGGGTTACAGGCACTTTTTTCTAAAAAATGATGGGTTTGGATCCATAATTCACTATTCACGTTCGCACACAGGGTTTTTGAAGAAAGGAAGTTTGACCCTAAAATTTGCGAGGCTTTCTTCTGTCTCATTCCAAAGATCGCGAACCCAGATAGTATCACCCAGTTTCGACCGATCTCGCTTTGTAACGTCCTTTACAAATCCGTTACAAAGTGTCTTACGTCGCGCCTCCGAGGTATTATGCCAGAATTGATTAGTCCGACGCAATCCAGCTTTATTAAGGGACAGAGTACGCAAGACAATATATTCCTTCTACAGGAAGTCCTGCATTCAGTTCGGAGTAAGAAGCACAATAATATTGGTTGCATGATCATGAAGCTAGATTTAGAGAAGGCGTATGACAAGATTGATTGGGGCTTTCTTGAAGAAACGATGCACGAGTTCAAGTTCCCGGTAAATATGATCGAGCTTATTATGTTTTGCGTCCGGAACGCGTCGACGAGGGTTCTTTGGAATGGTTCGCCCCTCGCACCTTTCAAGCATGCGTGTGGACTCCGCCAGGGCGACCCGCTATTGCCTTACCTATTTGTTCTTTGCGTGGAGCGATTGGCTTATCGAATTAAGGAGGAGGTAGATCGCAACAAATGGCAACCCTTAATACCCTGCCGTGGACGTCCAAGCTTGTCCCACCTTTTCTTCGCGGATGATCTTGTGTTGATGGGGCGCGCGACAAAGGGGACTGCTCGAGCTATTAAACGGGTTCTTGACAGCTTTTGTAGTTCATCGGGCTTGAAGTTAAGTTGTGCTAAATCTAAGGTCTTCTTTTCGAAAAGTGAGGGAGCGGGGCTTAAGAGGAGAATTAGCGAAATCCTTGGCTTTGGACAAACTCAAAACTTGGGAAAATATCTCGGGGTGAACCTAAGCCACGGACGAATTACGCACGCTGACTTTGCGGGTGTTCTTGATCGCGTGATGAAACGATTCACATCGTGGAAAGGACGTTTATTGACACTTGCGGGTAGGGCGACTCTGATTTAGTCCATCTCTTCGGCTGTCCCCGTGTACAACATGCAGGCCTCGTGGCTTACAGAGAACGTATGCATGCAGCTTGACTGAATACCTGCACTTTCAATCTCCCCCTTTTTGCCTTAATCACAAAACCTAAGAACCTGTTCTAATCAGATCAAATTATTCAAACAAACTTAACTATCAGATCACAATGGAAAATAAGTACGCTCCCCCTGAAAATCAGAAGGAACCATCTCAATGTTATTCTAACATTGATACTTTCAATGTTGTCATAACATCTGCCTGTTTTTGTCAATGTTAGCTTACATCGAAACTAGACAAATGTTCTAACATTGACCATCTCAATGTCATTTTAACATCAGAGAACAGTTAACACCTGCAAAACAGAGTTAGTACTTTGTATCCAAAGTTCAATGATCATAAGCAGAAGCAGTAAGCAACAAGATAGAAATGTACTTAATTACAGACCATACTATGTAGCAAGGAACACACTCCTTGATGAAACCGAAAAATAAACAAAGAAAAAATAATTGTTCATGCTGACAGAAACATAACAGAACTCAGAAATTTTGAATTTGATCATTCTCTCCCTTTTTGTGAGGAAGGCAGATCCCTCAAATGCTTCCTGAGGCTGTCTATCTCTTGCAACCTCACTTGCTTGTCTGCTATCTCTCTCTGGGTATCCTTGTACTCTCTGTCCAGCCACACCAGGGTTTCCTCCACAAAGGCATCAGCAATGACAGAACAATTGTCCCCACTAGCCACAGGAACTAAAGAAGCAGCAAACTTGTGAGTCTTCTTCTTCTTCTTGTTCCTGCTTGGACCAACTCCATCCTTGGGATTCCATGGCAGATCCTGAATCCTGATCTGAGTGAAGTAGCTCCTGGTGATGATCATCTTGGCCTTGTTCTTGATCCAGCCTTCTGTCTTCTTTGTCTTAAAGCCTTGCTTCACCAGAATGCTGGATAGCAGAGAGGTATATGGAATGATTCCCTTTGCCTTGGTTATGACTTCCCTCATGTGCCTCAGAACCTTCTCCCATATGTTCACACTCAGCCCATTCTTCAGTTTGTACACCAGGCTTGCAGATTCTTTTGTCATCACAGTGGTGTTTGAAGAGTGCAACCAGTTGTAGGTGGAGAGCTTGTGAAGTACAGCACTTAAGGAGGTCAGCTTTGTAGTTGGAAAACTGTCATTCCATTTCCTTGTCAGTCCACCAGTGAGGTCAGTGATCACCTCATCCATGCTAGGATCCTCAGTCTCCTCAGGGTCAGGAAGGCCCCAAGCCTCATTGATCACAGAGGGGCTAATGTCATAGACATTCATCCTGACCCAAGCTTTGCCAAACTTGGGAGAGTCCTGGTGGCACACCCATTGAGAGAGGTTCATGTAGAACTCTCTGATCACATCAGGGACATATGATGACTGGTTCATCATAGAGCCCAACACCCATCTAGCTTCAAGCAGCTCAAACAACCTATTTTCTTTGAACATTTCCTCATCAATGTTCCTCTCAGTGTGAATCACCCTGGCTTGATAAGCCTCCCACAGCTCTTCTGCCTCAGCAGACACATAAAAGCCAGAATAAGGCTTCTTGGGATACTCCTCCTCAAGCAGATCAAAGTATTCATCTGATGTTGGAGTAACATCAGCAGGGTCACCACCTACCTGTAGGCCTTCATCCTCAACTTCCTCCTCTTCTTTATCCTCTTCCTCCTCTTTTTCTTCTTCTGACTCAGACTCAGAAGCTTGAACCATGAGTTGCTTTCCCTTTCTTTTCTTAGCAGCAGTAGCTAAGTCAGTGAGAGTCAGGCTCTCTTCTTCTTCTCTCTCAACCTCTTCAGGTTGACTGTCATCCTCTTCACCAACATCTTGGTTACCCTCAGTAGTAACCTCCTCAGCCACAGTCTCCTCAACCTGATCATCCTCCTCAGGAAGAGTCTCCATCTCATCAGCAGTATCCTGCTCAGCCACTTCCTCAGCAACCACATATTCCTCCCCAGCATTACCCTCAGGAACCTCATGCACCACCTCAGACTCACCCACAACAACACTCGGGGCCTCGTTCTCCCCCTCAATACCAACAACAGTAGTATCAGGTATATCCAGAGTAGGGTTAGCCATCATTACCTCGTATTCACGGTTGGTGGGAGTGGAGGTTTGCTCAGAAGTTTTTGGTGTTGAATCAACATCACCCTTCGCTGCTTTCTTGCCCTTGCGCCGTTGATAAGTGGATTTCCTCTTTGGTGCAGCGGCGGTAATGGCTTCAGTAGTTGCACTTCTGGTCCTGCGGCATCTAGGTTGCTCCATCTGTTTGGCAGCAGCTGCAAGAGTGTCAATGGAAGACTTGCGTGCCATTGTTAGAGTGAATTTAGAGAAGAAAAATCGAAACTTGGTTTTGCAGAGAGAGTTATTTTTGCAAAAATTTTGAGCGCGTACACAGTAGAAGGAGATTAGGGCAAATTATACAATTATTAGCTGAGGAGTAGAGATCGTGGTGTTGTAACATGTTACCAACATAATCGGACCACTGACACACGATCATACCCATGTTCACCTTACCACGTGTCAGTGTTGGATTAACACGTAACCAGAGCGGTCTTCAAACCTGAGAACTTATAAGTTACAATGTTTCAATGTTGGACTAACATTGGTAAGTTAACATCAGGGAGGAAAGTTGTAGGTGCAGGGCTTCATCCAAGGCAACATCATGTGAGAGCGTGAGATATTCCTGTACACTAATCTGAACCCTCACCCAAGTACATAGGTACCAAGACATAGGTTAAGATCATCAGTATGAGTAAGTAACAAATCAAACAAAAAAACATAGAGTGGATATACATATCTAGGAAAAAGATGTTCCCATAACATAGAGGATCACAAAACATAGTGTTTTACCTGCAGTGAGTCAGCCACAAAGTATGCCTCAACACATGATTCCTAGGATTACTACTCCCCCTAAGCCCAAACCAACACAAGGAAAGACTAAATGCAGAACAAGAAGAATGCAACCATGTTAGATCAACATTGGGAGATAGTAAGCACGTACATACAACTTTACTGACTGGAATCAGGACAATCAATTTTTCTTTATTTGTGAACTCCGTTGAACAAAAACTAATGAATGTAAAAGAACAGTTTCATCACTGAATGTGGGCAGCACAAGACCCCACACACCCCAGCAACTTAACCATCAGCAACAGATTAGGCAAGTACAAAGGAACTGAATGAAGACAATACATTTATCATATACTTCTCCACCCCAACTCCTCATGCATACTTGTTTTCCAACCTGTATACAAGCGAAATACCAAGTGAACAATGCTACTGAATGCAAGCAGTCGAAACTTCAAAACACCCCCGTAGTAAAGATCACTATCATGCATAACCTTGGCCATAGACAAAACACAAAAATAAGCACAACTGAATGACAATGAAGCTTTCAACATCATGTACCACAGCTTCTCTTCATGTTCTGTCTAACCTAACATGGATAAGTCACAACTAAATAACATCAGAGTAGTGAGCTCTGTGTACCCCAGCTTCTCCCAGATGTTAGGTTAACATTCACAGACTAACAACAGAGTTCTTAATTTTTCAAACCTTTTAATATGTACCTGTCCACCAGTCAGCTCAGCTATTCATACAGGTAACCACACAACCCAACAGAATCTCTAACAAAGATGTAATATGCAAGAAAGAAGAATGCAGAAAGGAAACGAAAAGAATTACAGATACACCACAACCAATAACCAGACTCCCGCATTATCCGTTCTTTCCTAGAGTTTGAGCGATTTGGTCGATCGATGATGACAGAGAGGGCAAGGATCAAAAATAGATAAAGAGACAGGGGACCTAGAGGGAGGGGAGAGGATCAGATCCTTTTTCTCTGATAAGCAATCTGAGCTGTATTTGACCTCTTTTTCCAGAAATGATGTAACTAGAACACGACACCTACACCAGGATAATAAATAGGTTCAAACCATTTATGGTAAGCCTATGAAATTGTCACAGCCTAGGTTTGGGCCACCCCCGATGTCGATCTGCAGTAATAGTTATCGAACCTGGGACATCTCATGAGAGCCAACCAAATCTCCCGAAAATTTTTCCATTTTTCGGGAATAGTGAAACGCAAAGTCAGTGCTAATTAAGATATCCCATTTGAATAAAAAAAAGACGGGAATATAAATGAGATCCACAATGCCTTTTGCTAGACAATGGTGTTATGTCAACACTGGTGAACTAACATCCCTAGATGATGCACATGCCAAGAGAATTCCTCAAACTGAAGAACCTCTCAGAATCTAAGGGTTTAGTGAACATATCAGCAAGCTGATTGTTGGTTTCAATGTGTTCAATATCAATGAGCTTATCTTCTACCATGTTTCTCAGAAAGTGATGTCTTATGTCAATATGTTTAGTTATGGAGTGTTGCACAGGATTCTTAGAAATGCTTATAGCACTAAGATTATCACAAAACATAAGTAAGGTATCACTGTCTAACCCATAATCCAGTAGCATGTGTTTAAGCCATACTAACTAAGTGACACAACTGCCTGCTGCTATGTATTCAGAATCAGCAGTGGAGAGTGACACACAGTTTTGTTTTCTACTGTACCATGAGACCAAGTTGTTCCCCATATAAAAACATCCTCCACTTGTAGACTTCTTGTCATCAGTGTCACATGCCCAGTCTGAGTCACTGAACCCTACAAGATTGGTGTTAGTGTCATAGGAATACCATATACCAAGGGCCAAGGTGCCAGAAATGTATCTAAGAATTCTCTTCACAGCAATGAGATGAGACTGCTTTGGACATGCCTGGCACCTAGCACAAACACAAACAGAGAACATTATATCAGGCCTTGAAGCAGACAAGTAGAGTAAGCTTCCTATCATTGAACGGTACAATGTTGGATCAACATTGGCACCATTAACATCCCTGGATATCTTCACAGATGAAGACATGGGAGTCTTGCAAGGCTTTGAATCTGCCAATTCAAACCTTTTCACCAAATTCCTTGCATACTTTTCCTGACTTAGGAAAATCCTATTACATGTTTGTTTTACTTGAAGACCAAGAAAGAAAGTTAATTCTCCCATCATACTCATCTCAAACTGCCCTGTCATTGATTCAACAAATTTTTCTAGAATAGAATTGTTAGTTGAGCCAAAAAAAATATCATCTACATATATTTGAGCTACACAGACATGAGAATCTTTCTTCAAGACAAACAGTGTTCTATCTCCATCACCTCTAACAAAACCAAGACTTAAAAGGAATTTTGTAAGCCGTTCATACCATGCTCTAGGTGCTTGTTTAAGACCATACAGTGCCTTTTCAAGCTTGTACACATGGTTTGGATACTTAGGATCTGTGAATCCCTTTGACTGTTCAACATATACTTCCTTATCAATCAGCCCATTCAGAAACGCACCATTTACATCCATTTGGTATAGTTTTATCTTAAGATAACATGCTATGGCTAGAAGTAACCTAATAGATTCAATCCTAGCAACTGGAGCAAATGTCTCATCAAAATCTACACCTTCAACCTGTGTGTACCCCTGAGCAACTAGTCGAGCTTTGTTTCTAACTATAACCCCTTCCTCATTACTCTTTTTTTAAATATCCACTTTGTCCCTATTACATTAACATTAGGTGGTCTAGGTACAAGTATCCAGACATTGTTCTTAGTAAACTGTAATAGTTCATCCTGCATGGCATTAATCCAAAAGTTATCAAGAAGGGCTTCATTCACATTCTTAGGTTCTATGGTGGAGACAAAACAGAAGGCATTATCAACAGTACAAGTGAAGTTCATATAGACACACAGTTTTACCATATCTCTATAGTCAAGTCTTTCTCTGTTTCGTGTCCTTACTCGTTCAGTGAGTTCACCTATTACGTGGGATGCTGGATGATCTTTCTGAATCCTAGCTGGGGGATCTTTTCTAGGTTCAGAGGCAACTTCATGTTCTGAGTCAGAATCCTCTGCTGTTAATCTAACATCAGATATTGCTGGTGTTAGTCTAACATCGTTCCCTGACTCTTGTTCAGTGTTTCCAGCGTCCAGTTCCAATATTGGTGTAATATTGTCAGGAGTAACATTCTCGGTTTCCACTATTGGTTCAACATTGGGAACTCAGAAGTCACCAGTACCTGTATCAAGAGTGAAATCATCAAACACAACATTCACTGATTCCTGAATTGTCTTCAATCTAAGATTGTAGACCCTAAAGGAAGTATTATTGGATGAGTATCCTACAAAGATGCATTTTTCACTTTTAGAATCAAATTTACTCAGATAATCCCTGTCATTAAGTAGATAACAATCACGTCCAAATTCATGGAAATATGCAACATTTGGTTTTACACCCTTCAAGAGTTCATATGGAGTCATGTTAGTTCCAGGTCTAAGATACACCCTGTTACTAATGTGACAAGCAGTATTTAAGGCTTCAGCCCAGAGTCTTTTGGATAAATCCTTAGCATTGAGCATAACTCTGGCCATCTCTTGAAGAGTCATGTTCTTTCTCTCAGCAATCCCATTCTGCTGAGGAGTCTTAGGAGCTGAAAATTCATGGAAAATACCTTTAGCATTGCAGTAGTTATCAAAACTAGCATTTTCAAATTCTTTACCATGATCAGACCTAATCTTAGTCACAGTGGAGCCATACAAGTTTTTAATACTAGCACAAAGAATTTTGAACTAATCAAAAGCTTCTGACTTTTCTTTAAGAAATTTTACCCAAGTGTATCTAGAGAAGTCATCTACAATCACAAAGGCATATCTCTTCCAACTGAGACTACTTACCTCAATTGGACCCATTAAGTCCATGTGCAGCAATTCAAAACACCTACTAGATCTAGGGTTAGCATTATGTACATGTAGAGGTGTATGAACTGCTCTTGTTTGCTTACCTTTGAGGCAATCACCACACACAAGCTTACCTGGACAAGACAGCTTTGGTAAGCCTCTTACCGCATCAACTTTCTGTAATATCTCAAGGTTTCTGTAGTGAACATGTCCAAGTTTCCTGTGCCATATAGAAGCCTCATCTATCTTGGCATGGAAACATTCTGCTTCCTCCTGGGCTAGGTAGCAGTTATCTTTGGATCTAGTACCTGTCATCACAAGAACATTGTCAATATCATAAACATCACAAGATACTTTGTCAAATGTAACCAGTAAGTCATCATCGCACAGCTGACTGATACTGATTAGATTTGCCTTTAACCCATCTACCAACAACACATCCTTCAAGGGAGGAAATCCATCAACATCCAGTGTCCCCTTGCCATTGATCTTTCCTTTGGTGCCACCTCCATAGGTCACTGTTCCAGCACTCAAAGGTATCATTTGCTTAAGATTCTCTTTGCTGCCTGTCATGTGTCTTGAGCATCCACTATCGAAGTACACTTACCTGAAAGGTTAGAGTACACAGCAGAGAAAACAACATTGCATACAACTTTAATCTTAGGGGTTTTAGCTTTTTCTGTCCAAGTACTACTTTTCTGTCTTGCACCTAATGTTAGTCTAACATCAGAACCTGTTGTAGAATTAACATTGGACGCAGAGGCTGTTTTCTTACCACATTCTTTTATAAATTTTCTACAGAATGGTTTAATGTTGCCTGGTTGAAAACAGTATTAGCAGATAAAGGTAGGTTTACTTTTTACAGTGTTAATGGTTCATGTACTCACATTATCAGATTCTTTAACAAAGCTTGTAGTTAGATAGGCAGAATTAACATTTGAAGAGGAAGGTTTCTCAACAAATCCCAGACCACATGTACCTGAGTTACTCATGTTCAGTACCTCATCAAGTTTAGAAGTACCTCCATTCCATTTGGCTATGATCTGTGAATCCTTTTTGAGTTTCTCCTTTACCTCTTTCAGCTCAGCTTCAGCTTTGTCAAGATCTCTTTCATAGAGTTTCAACATGTTCTTAAACATTCAATGTCATGCTTCTGTGCTTCGTTTTTCTTCATGAGTCTGACATTCTCTCTCTCAAGTCTGAGAAAGGTTGTATGTAGGTCATCAAGAATTTCCTCCTGGGACATCTCATCTTCATTGAAGTACTCTTCTTCAAGATCAACTGAGCCATGAAAACAACCAAAGTTAGTATCATCACAATCAGAGAGTGTGTCATGGTTAACCTGTGTCTCATAGTTGTTCTAGTCTCCAAAAAAGATCTTCTGCTTTGTTGTTGGTTCTCTAATTTTGGAGTAACATTGAGATTCTTGGCAGTTTCTGGAGTCTTCTCTTGACCAGGTGATCCGAGTGCAGAGCGCAGCAGTGTTGATTTCCTCTGATTGTTCATCACCACTTGTTTCTGATTCGAAGTCTCCTTCATTGAAGTCATCTACACAGACCTAATGAGAATTCCCTCTTGTTCTGAGGGTGTTAGCACATTCATGTTTAAAGTGACCATACCCCTTACATTCATAACACTGGACATCTTTCAATTTCTCAGCATCTTGAGGAGTGCTCTTAGATGCCATGTATTTTACAAACTTTGGGGGCAATTTCTTATAACTAACGGCAGCATTACTGGGTTGTTTTTCTTTACTTTTATCTTTGTAACCCAATTTACTAAACTTCCTAGTGATGTTACCATAGTTAGAAGAG
Organism: Linaria vulgaris; assembly: GCA_948329865.1. Classification (NCBI taxonomy): domain Eukaryota; kingdom Viridiplantae; phylum Streptophyta; class Magnoliopsida; order Lamiales; family Plantaginaceae; genus Linaria; species Linaria vulgaris. The sequence continues at coordinate 12,898,505 of OX415253.1, forward strand.
ATCAACTCATATTCATCCTCATCACTCCTTGTAGACTCTGAGCGAGTACCTAGTAAGGCTAAAGCAAGTTGTTTACTGGACTTTCCTAGGAATTCTAGTTCAAATTCTTTTAGAGTGTTCATCAATGTTTGAAAGTCCATGTTGGCCAGATCTCTAGACTCATTCATAGGAATTCTTTTGACAGTAAATTTTGAAGATAGTGTTCTAAAAGCTTTATAGACCATGGTTTGATTTGGGATGATAAAACCTAAGTTTTGACACTGATTAGCAATATCTAAAAGTTTCTCAAAATAACTATCAATGCTTTCATCCTCACCCGTCTCTATCTTCTCAAAGTCCCTCAAAAGTTTTCTATATTTAGAGTCCCTCACAACCACATCACCCTCACAATGTAATTCAAGAACTTCCCATGCAGCTTTAGCAGTAGAGCAAGTTTGAATAAGTTTGAACATATGATTACCTACCCAGCTAAAAATAGCATTGAGAGCCTTTTCATTGAAGTTGTAGAGAGCAATTTCGTTGGTTGTCCATTGTCCTCTTGGCTTAAGTACCAGATCAGCATCTCCATCTCTTGGCAAGTAGGGGATGGTGTAGCCTTCTAGTACTGCGTCCCAAGCTCTTAGGTCGATGGATTTGATGTGGACTCTGAGCCTGATCTTCCAGTAGGCATAGTTGTTGGGACCCTCCAATACTGGCAGCCTGCTGGTATTGGGGTTGGAGTTGTCCATCTTGTCGTATCAACGCCAAACACCGGTGAAGTTGGTGCTTGGCTCTGATACCAATTGAAATTGTGGATCGGGTTGATACGTTGTTGTTGTTAACTTAACACTGGAGAGTTAACAGTAGATTTGCAACGTTGTTAACTCAGCGATGTTACTTTAACAACAGACCAGAAGAATAGTGCAGCGGAATAAACAAACACCAGTTTTAAGAAGTGAATATAGAATTATATTAACTTCCGAGCCTTAGGCAAAATAACCCGTGAAGGTTTTAACAAAGGTCGTTCTCTCAATTCTCAAGCTCCTCACTCTTAAATTGATTGAACTAAGCAAAGCACACAAGAATTGCTTCGTATATCTCTAACAGCTCCTCACTCTTAGATCTATCCTAACAATTCACAAACTTTGCTAAAGCAAGACAACACTCAACAACTGTAAATTAATCTCTTGGATTGATTGTCTCTTGTATCGTGTTTGTCTTGATGTACTTCACACCTACATATAGGTTCTTGGACTTCGACTTCAAGGTGTGTTGTACACGGTTGGTAATTCTCCTTGTTTCCTTCTTGAACTCTTCTTCTTTGTTCTCGCAGTCCTTCTTGAATAATAGTTCCTTCGTTAGTGAACTAACTAGGGAAAGACTCCTTCTTCAAATCCGGACTTGAACTTGGAAAGTATTCCTAGTACTACTCGAACTCTTCTTTCCTTGTAGAGTGGTTTGCGTAATTAAGGAAACTTTCCTTCTTGGAAACTTGAGCGTCCAACCTATGCCAAGTTTGTTTCCTGAATAATAATCAAAGATAATTACAATTGTGGAACTCAGTTAGTTAAGTGAATAAGGCAAAATAATAATGAAGAAATTAATTAAGATTGTAAATCGGATTCTGCTCCAGCAATGTTACTCTAACATTGACTTCTCAATGTTAAACTAACATTGACAAAATACTTGCACTTTTACTCTTATTACCATTCCTATTGTGAACGCTAGGAAAGAAGGCCCGTGGAAGATTATTCAACAAGTTGAGGAGATTCGCACACTCTTGGTTTTGGTTAATGGTTCCATACACCACATCTATAGAGAAGGCAACCAAGTAGCGGATCAACTTGCTAATGAGTTTTGCACCCTCTGGATTAATGGCCGGTATTCAAGCAATTTGGCGATTCAAAAGGTTTGGGTGTTACTTGAAAAGGACAAGCATGGTTGGACTTCTCTTTGCAATCCCAAGTCTAACTTATGAAGATTGGAGAAGCTAACAAAGGACAATTTCGAAGACTTGATTGGAGGATCCTACTTTATAGGTTTAGATGGAAAACTATTTGTAATACGCTGTATGTTATTGTTTATTTTCCTAGCCTATTTTATTTTACGAGGTATACACTTTTGAGATACATTTTTTTGTAATAGTGATAGTATCTCTTGTTTCGCTCGAAATTGTCAATGCCTCCCTATGTGGGAGAGGGTGCTTGGATTGCATAGTCCTTGGGTGTGACTTCTAAGTATCTTACTCTCACGGGCGGTGTACACAATTTTGGGGAAACGCGCTTATCTTGGAAATGTCTTGGTCTCCCTATGTGGGAGAGGGTACGTGGATTGCACACTTCGTCTTTGAACGTGACTTCTAGATATCTTTCTCTCACGGGCGGTCATTACATTTGCGGGAAAGCGCCCCTTAGTTTTGATGACACTTACCTAGCCAATTCGGTTAAGTACTCGGGGTGCTATTATATACCCCCTTAGATGCTTGGTTTTCTTGGTTTGACCGTGTGTTTGGGTACGTCACTCGGTCTTATATGTAGTACCCCCCCCCCCCCCTCTTTTCCTTATTATAAAACTTTCTTTCTTATTCTATCTGTCTAAACCCTTTAGCTACCATTCTGGCCTTGTACTTATCAATAGATCCATCTTCTTTATACTTTCTCTTTAGTATCCATTTGCAGCCCAAAGGTTTGTTACCCGCTGGGAGATCTACCAACTCCCACATGTGGTTGTGCAGAATAAACTCTATTTCACTATTGGTAGCTTCTTTCCAAAAGGGAGCTTCTGGAGAGGACAGGGCTTCATTTATTGTCCTCGGTTTGTTTTCTAACATATAAGTTAGAAAATCAGGATCATAGCTTTTAGCTGTTTTAGCCCTTTTACTGCGTCTGGGTTCTTTATTTTCTTGATGATTATCCCTAGCCGCTTCATAGGTTCTTCTAAGGGAACCAGATTCTTTCCTTTCTTTGCAAGGATATATATTTTCAAAGAATGCCGCATTCCTTGATTCAATGATCATATTTTCATTAATATCAGGGATTGAAGACTTATGTACTAAGAAGCGATAAGCACTACTGTTGTGCACATATCCAATGAATATGTAGTCAACGGTCTTAGGTCTTATCTTTACTTGCTTCAGTTTAGGTACTTCTACCTTTGCTAAACACCCCACACTTTTAAGTATTTGTAAGAAGGTTTTCGACCTTTTCATAACTCATAAGGGGTTTCATTTCTACTTTTGTGAGGTAGCTTGTTTAGTATATAACTTGCTGAGAGGATTGCATCCCCCTACAAATTATGTGGTAAACCAGAACTGATCAACATGGCATTCATCATCTTCTTAAGAGTACGATTTTTGCGTTCAACAATCCCATTTGATTGTGGTGAATAAGGGGATGTAGTTTGATGAATGATGCTTGAAGAAGCACAAGATTCGTCAAATGGAGCTTCATATTCTCCACCTCTATCACTTCGAATAATTTTTATTTGTTTGCCAAGTTGATTTTCAACGTCAAGTTTGTAGATTTTAAAAGCTTGTAAAGTTTCATTTTTACTTCTTAGTAAGTATATTATGCAGTATCTTGTGCAGTCATCAATAAAAGTAATGAAGTACTTTTTACCACCTCTAGTTTGCACAAACTTTAAATCACATATATCGGTGTGAATTAAGTCTAGAGGTTCAGCGTTTCTTTCTACAGAAGGAAATGGTAATTTGGTTAGCTTGGCCTCTACACAAATCTCACATTTATTTTGTGATTCGATATTGAATGAAGCCAATAACTCTAAGCTTACTAGTTTTCGTAGAGTATTAAAGTTAACATGTCCTAATCTAACATGCCATAAATCTGAACACGCAACCAAGTAAGCAGAAGTAATAGTTTTATTATTGTTTTCGAGGTCACGTTTTACAGTCATTACATTCATCTTGTACATGCAGTTGACCGCGTAACCTTTACCAACAAATTGCCTAGTCTTAGTGAGCACCAATTTACCAGACTCAAACACTAGTCTAAGACCACTTGCATCAAGTGCATAACCAGATATTAAATTCTTTCGAATATCTGGAACATGCAGTACATCAACCAAAGTTATCTATCTGCCCGAAGTCATCTTTAGCACCACTCTTCCACTTCCAATGATGTCGGACATTGCAGAGTTCCCCATGTATAACTTCCGGTTGTTGAACAAGTAGTATGTGGAGAACATGTCTCGGTTGGAACAGACGTGGCAGGTGGCACCAGTGTCGACAAACCATTCCTTTGGATGGTCCACCATGTTGGCCTCGAAGACGACTGCAGTAAGCATCAGGTCACTCATGTCGATCGGAACGCTCTTGTCTCGAACCATAGCAACCTGGTTGGACTGCTTCGGGTTCTGGTTGTCTTTCTTCGGGAGTCGGCAGTCTTTAGCCATGTGGTTTAGCTTTCCATAGTTGTGACAGTTCCCTTTGAACTTCTTTTTCTTCTTTTGTTGCCCTCCACCATTGTTCTGATTCTTTCTATTCTTAGAGTTGGGCTTGTGTTCCACCATGTTGGCTCTAGCCTTTATCTGCATCTGCTTTGGCTTGGTCTCAGACATTTGATTATCTTCTTCAATCCGAAGTTTGATTCATCTCCTTGCGCTTGTGCTTGAGATAGTTCTTGAACTCCTTCCACGACGGCGGTAACTTCTCTATCATAGCAGCAACTTAGAAGGATTCACTGAGTTTCATGACCTCTGCATCTAGGTCATGTAGGATCAGTTGCAACTCTTGAACTTCACTCGTCACCGTCTTCGAGTCGGTCATTTTGAAGTCCAAAAATTTACCGACGATGAACTTCTTCAGCCCAGCATCTTCTGTTATGTACTTCTTTTCAAGAGACGTCTAGAGTTCCTTTGACGTCGTGATGGTAGAATAGACGTTGTACAGTGAGTTGTCTAATCCATTTAGGATAGAGTTCCTACACAGAAAGTCACTTTGACACCAAGCGTCGAAGGCAGCCCTTGGACGAGGATCAGTCATGTCTTCTGCCACCATTGGAGCCTCTTCGGTCAGCATCCTTGATAGTTTCAAGGTCGTAAGGTAGAACATCACCTTCTATTGCCACCTTTTGAAATCAGTGCCGGAAAATGTTTTTGGCTTTTCACCGCCACCATGAACAGGCGATATCGTACCCATTTTTTTCTGAAATACACAAGCAAAATATCGTTTTAAAATTGTTGATCGTAGCGGGTGTAAAAATAGAAAAACAAACCAAATTTAAAGTCGAGGCAAGAGTTGGACCCTTTCTCTTTAAAACGATATTTGCCCCGCTCGGTGCTTACGGTTTGATTGACAATCGCTTCCCAAGATGCAACGACTATCTTCTTAATATAGCAGCACTTCGAATATTAAGACACAACGAACTAAAAAGACAGAAAGAAAGAATGTTTGTGATTGAATAATTTTAGTAGAGGAGGAGTCTGCCTTTTATAGATATCGAAAGTGTGCCTAGAGGGTGACTGGACGGACACATCCTTTCTACGTCATAGCTTTCCCACCAGAATCTGCACCATTTCGACTAAATGTACACCTATTCGAATGAAATGTGGCATTGTTTCTGTTGACGAGGTGCGTAAGTGACTGTTCGCTGACTAGACTGTCCCCCCAGATTTTAATTTGTTGCTTTATTAATTTTCAGATAATTAATTAATTACTTAATTAAACTTTGTCTAAAAAGATAAGTAATCGATAAGGAAGCCCAAGCCCAAGCTCAAGCTCAATCCCAAGCCCAGGCCCAGGCCCACGGTCTGTGACCCACGACCCTGGCCCAGGCCTAGGTCCGGTCCGGACAGACGGCGGCGCGCGCACGCTCTTGAATTGAAGCATAACCCATCTAAATCTTCTCCCCTTCAAAGACTTATGGTACCCTTTGGGGCCCAAACCCCTATCACAAATAAGCAACTAATAAGGTGTAAAAGTTAGCTCTTTTTTTTACATGTGGGATGGTAGCTTTTGACCTTCCCACTTATTTCATTTTCTTCCATCAATATATTTTATCTCAACTAGCTCACTTTATCATTTAATCTATCATTCATCCCAAATTGGTTTTGAATAATTAAATATACTAGGTTCATCTACACAAAACATAGATTTCATTGAGCTAACGAAATTCCAATTTTATAAATAGGAATTAATCGAAATAAATTATATAATATTGGTGCAACACCAATTTTCCAGCAATTATAATACTATGCATTTATTTGTATTAATGTACCCATGGATATATACAAACAAATTCTGATAGTAAATATATATTCTTATACAATTATCATTGTTTTCGCGTTTTTTATTGGTTATATCCAGTAATTCCTATCATAATTTATTTGAAAGTAATTATATCTATTTGTGTATATATATAGGTTGAATTAATAAAAATGTGCAATAACTTTTTTCCTTTTATAAAAGTGCTTAAAAGAATTTCAGGCTTTAAAAATGCCCCGTAACTATGCGTACTTTTTGTCAAAATGGCCAATGGCTCTTATCCAAGCTTTTTTGCTTATGTGGCTGCCACATCGTCGCCACGTAGAAAATATTAAATATTGTTTTTACACATCTATTGTATAATTATAGAAGAATAAACTATCAAAACAACCCCTATAGTTTTGAAATTACACGTTACATCCCAACACATATAATATATATATATATATTCATAAATTTTTATATTTATATCTCAAAAACTAAAACATTAATATTTATGATCTCAACCTACTAACATGAGTTTACCTAATTATTAAAAATATTACTAACGTGAGTTTAGGTCTTTAGGAGTTTTAACTTAAAAAAAGAAATATATGCAAATCCAATTATACTACTACCATAAGTAATGCAAATCTTCAAATCCATATGTTGAAATTGAGGATTTAATTAATCAGATCTATAATCTACAACAATGGCTTGATTTTAGGAAAGGGATTGTGCATATAATATATATTTACACATATATATATATATATATATATATATATATATATATATATATTAGTTACCCAACTTATTTTTATTAATTATCTTTAGACGTTACAAATTATTATGTGCATATATTTTTTTCTTAAATATATTTTATTACAAGTTCTATAAGTTATGATAAGTTGACACCAATGCAAATAACACAATTATCTATACTATTATCTAAGGGAAGAGTTCCCACACTCACAAACGGGTAGTTATGATACCAACATTTAAATTTCCTAAAGTACCCCTGCCTTATTACTTAACAAAACATGAAAAAAAAAAAAAAGGGTACAAAGGGTCATTGTATTTTCTCAACTGTCACTCCAACACGTTGCCCACCTCTTTGGTTTTATTTTTTTAAAATTCAAACTCCTAATTTCTAGGGAAAGATAAGATTACATACATTTTTCAATCCTTCATTATATATTTTCGTCAATTACTTTTCAATGCAGAAAGTTTCAAAATCAATCACTAGGGAATATCATTGAGGATGGCAAAATGCAAGGGTGGTGGTATATTGTTCTTTTCAATCTCATGCTTTTTTTCCTTATTTGACTAAATTTATCATGGGTAACATTTTTATTCTTATGAACATATAGGATTTCAGGTTTAGATAGTGTACTTCTTCAACCTTATCTTTGTAGAGTTGTTCGGATTATATGATATTTTTTCGTTAAGTATCATGATTTTTGTCATCACTTAACTATTGCGTAATACCTAATCTTATTCTTTCAGTTACAATCTCTTAATTTTAGTACGTAAACTAATTATGTTTTTCTCTTATCTTTCAGGCTAATTAACTGTGCATGTTTAATTTGGTGATTTAATTTGGTATATCGTACGGTTAAGATACGCATCAGTAACTAAGAATTAAGATAATATAACTATAGTTTATATTGTTTTTCTGTATAGGCTTATATTTAAAATTTTAACTATGATTGCAAATAAGTTAGGATCTTTTTGTAATCTTACCTTTTCCCTGTCATAAAAATTAATACATAATATATGATCTTATCTTTTTTCAGTTCTCTCTTTTGTTTGCGTACTAATTATATTTTCTCATCTTTTCAGGCTAAAAATGAAGATATGTATGAACAGATTAGTGAATTTTGTTAGTTAAATTAAATATTTTCTGATTATAATCTTTGTTATTTGTACAACTTTCTGCAGGAAAGAGTTTTGTTCTCCCAGTGTTGGAGAAGCGCCATAAAATATTCTAGAATTTCAAATTTATATTTATATTTTTATTAACTGTTTCACATATCCCAGAATTAATTGTATTTTGTTTTGGCACAGTTCGTAGCTTTATATTTCTATAGTTGTTCATTTTCCATATGTATAGTTTTCATTGACATATAGTGTCAATCATGCTTACTACCGGAATTTATAGCAATATGTGATATATGTGTTATAGAAAACCGATCTATGGACTTGATGTCCTTTTCCATATATATTTATTTGAATGAAATTTTTTATGCAGGATATAATCACATCTTACATGGAGGGAGATTTTCATATGATTTTGCAAAGCTTGATTCTTGGACTGAGGTTCTTGAATTTTTAGGATGCAATTTTTTTGTTGATTCACAAATCCTAATATTCTCAAGACATGTTGGACGAAGGCCATAACGAAATGGATGCATGAAAAGTGCGATAATTACACTTATACAAGAGTTTTTGGTTCCAATAATATTTTGTTGTTTCTTATCATCGATTGTGCACTCTTTATTGTGGTAACGCATGACATACTTTTTAAATTCACAAACTATTACTCGCTCATCACATTAATTGTTGTTCAGTAAATAGAATTTTCTCTTTTAAGAACTTGATATCGTGACACCATTACGTCTCTTATATTTGAAATTAATGGAAGTACATATTTTTTTAAAAGTGAAAGTATGAATAAACAAATTGTACGTTTGATAATTCTACATAACTCTCACCCATTTTGTATAATTCACACCGACTATTAAGCAGACATATATGAATTTACGAAAAGACTAAATTATTTACAATAATCACGTGTTACGATTCAAATGTCGTAAAAAAATTACAGTATTTTACACGCGGTCTCTGCGTGTGTCAAAGTTGCTAGTATATATAAAAAGAAAGAAAAATAACCCCCTCCCCCCAACCTCGTCTTTCACTACCAGCACCACTATCCACCCCCTAATTTCACATGTCCACCTCAAATTCGCATCTTAACACCCCAAATCCCCAAAATCCCCAATATATTCAACAGAATTTTCACTAACGCTATCAATTTCCAAAATCATCGAACAACGTTTAACCGTATTGCCATGGTAGGTAGTGTGGACGCTAATGCTCTGAATCTGCAAAAGGTGGAGCAGTTGCCAGAGGATTTCGGTGGTGGTCAAAGATCCCGTGTCATAGGAAGCCAAGGAGAGGGAGATCGTGCTTGGGAGAGACGTGCACACCATGTGTTTGGAGGGTCACGGAGCCCGACCCAGACAATGATGTCACCGAAGAAAGGGAAGCATGAACTTTTTTTCTTTTTTTTTTTGGGTTGAGTAATTGGAAAAAATAATTTTAATGGTAATGTTTTTTTTAGTTTGTATTTTCTTTGTAGTTTGTTAAGTTTTTTGTTTGTAAGATTATTAAAATATTTATATATTTTAATAAATATTAGGAAAATGTGATTTGTTTAAATATTAGAATAAGTTAATTTTGAATTTACAATAACAAAATTTAATGGATTTTTAAGAATGAAAAATGTTTCTTGAAAGAATTGAGCACAAATATATAATATTAGTAGTTTAGTTTTATAGATATAAATATAAAATTTTAAGAAAATAAAAAAAAATACTTTTTTTCTTCCTTTTTTAATATTTTTGGGGAGTGATTATTAATACACAATTTCTCAAGTATACGAGTCAAGTAAAATAAAATGAAAAGTAAGATTACACAAGGACTATATTGAATCAATCTCGCTTTTTTATTTTATTCTCAAGTTATCACGTAATAAGATTTGTTGGTTGAATTAACTAAACTAGATTAAACTAAACTAAGATAAACTAAAATAAACTAATTGACTGAAATAAATTGAATAATTGGTTGATTTATACTAAAATTAATTCTAATTACTACTTAAATTTACTCAGATGGTGAATGAAAGTTTAGAGCGTATGGTTTCATTGAATCTCCTCTATGTTTACTCTCATACTTTTAATTAATAGTTTTGATCGACGTGTTAATGGCTTTGTTTCGACGCCATAAATGAAAATGGGATGACGTTAGTGGACCCCCACACTCACATGTTCAACTATCCTACAGAACAGGCTGTGTGGCGACCTCAGTGGTGAACCATAACTTCTAATTATTCATATATTGGCCAAATATATATAAAAAAAAAATCTTCTAATTATTCATATATTGGCCAAATATATAAAAAAATCATTGAGATCAAGATAGTGAATAAACACATAAACAAAAATGTATTGATCAAAACATAAGAAATCACATAGGTTCATAAATTAAGTACGCCACAACTCTAAACATACGAAATTAGTTACTCATGATCACAAGTTCCAAATCACAAATAGAAAAGATCATCGTAAGAAAATCATAAAAGAAAGATAAACTCTCAATCGTTGTCAGCTTGCTACTTTCTACTCACTCTCTGACTTGAACCGTTGCTCACTATCTCAATTCTCATGATTGTTGTTGCCTCCTTGTATTCTCTTGAGAATAGTTGTGAACTGGTGTCTTCAATTTCACATACCTAATGTCTTTATATAGGAAAAATAGCAGTGGGCCGAAATTGGGATTTCTATACGATTTTGGGCCAAGTAGTGCGTTTTGGGTTTAATCGCGCACCTAATTGCGCATGGGTTGTGCGATCACATTATGGTCGCACTATGGGGCGAGGTACTCTTTGGTCGTGGCGCGCAATTTCATCTGATTGCGCGGTAATCGCGCATCTCTCATCGCGCCACAGGATTTTCAGCACTACGCATCGTCACAGTTTTGGCTATAACTTACTCTTTGTTTGTCGGAATTAAGACCCGTTTGTTGCGTTGGAACACTGACTTCTGTGGCTTTCTAATCGTATATAACTTTGTCTCATTTTCTTTGAATCAATGCCTTCTTTGGATTCTCCTCATTGTAATGTTGTGTCTAGAAGCCATGTTCCCAAAAACATCAAATTTAGGCTCTTTTTGCATTATTTTGCATTATCTCACCAAAATCCTATAAAAACACGAAACCATACTAAAACCAATCAATATTCACCAATAATTATACAAAAACATAAGGAAATGAGTACTCAAATAACTTTAAATAAACGCTTATTAGGGAGTAACGTGTATTTTTAAAATTATAAGGGTGGTTTCAAATTATTCTTCTATAACTAAACAATGACTGTGTAAAAAATCCACGTGGCAACGATGTGGCAGCCACATAAGCAAAAAAACTCGAATAAGAGTCATTGGCCATTTTTGACAAAAGGTACCCATAGTCATAGGGCATTTGTAAAGTCCGAAATTCTTTTGGGCACTTTATAAAAGGGTGGGGGGGAGGGGAGTTAATGGGCATTTTTTATTAATCGTCCTATATATCTATACTTTTAACTAAGAGAATAGCTCATACACTCACAAACGTGCAGTTATGATACTAACTTTTGGATTTCCTAAAATAGCCCTTAACAACAAATCACCAAACTGCTAAAGGGAGGGTACAAACGTCAAACAATTGAAAAGGAAAAACTGAATACACATGTTGCTACAGTATATTAGAGTTGAAAATTTGAATTTGGATTTAATTTTACTCGTGCACTACACGATCTCCTATTTTTTAGGGAAAAGATAAATTGCCATTCTTATCCAAATCTCAAATTTCTCGTCTCTCATATTTATATATTTTATTTTTTGAAGTTTTCATTATGCAAATTTCAATTTCTTTTGATTCCTCACATTTGCCTCTCATTTAATATTAATTTATCTTTCACTCTATGAAAAATTCAGTTTCTTTTATTCATTATTTATCTTTCACTCTATGCATTAATTCGATGTGAAAATTGACTATAAGAAAGGTAAGCACCAATTTATCTCATTTACTTATGCACTATCAAGAATGTTATTTGTATATATCAATAATAATTGTTGTTGTTTAAGGATTAGCGATATTATATTTTGTAGGGAAGACCAGGAATTTGGATGAAGGTTGCAGACTGGGTATAACAGATGTAAGCCGTTTCTAATAGAAGTATTTGATTCAATTAAGAACGGTACATGAATTTCGGTATTCAAATTAACATTTTACTCACTCATTATCTGTATAAGTAATTATCAATTATCTTACAGTATAAGTATTTATATTAGCGACAATTTACAATAGTTTTTTTCTTCGTAAAAATTCTATAATTTACACGCGGTATCGCGTGTGTCAAAGTTGCTAGTATATATATATATATATATATATAGAGGAAATAATGGATATTGTTTAGGAAAAAGCACAAAATCAACGCCTTAACAAATGCTTAATAACTAAAGCCTTAATTTAAAGGGTAAAACTGGGAAATCAAATTTTTTGCTCTATTATTTGGATTATTGTTTTGTTGTGAGAGTGGACATGCAATAATAAGAACTGGAATAAACCTCGAAACTATAGCTCGTTTTTCACTTGCCCACTGAACTTTTGATTTTATCACTTACCACGTTCAACTATTTTAATCAAATCACTTTGTCCATTTCGACGCAATTAATCCTATAAATGGTTGTTAAGTTAAACAGTCTCATATGTGGTAAGTGATAATAGTATCAAAGTTTAAGGGGCATGTTGTTTTTTTCCGGTAAAGTTAAAAAAAGAATCTTCAGTATTTATATATATATCCTGACTCCTCTATAATATATATATATATATATATATATATCAACAAAATATCATTAATTTAAATGTGCAAGTTTTCTTTAAAATAACAACTTATTCCCCGCCACATTGATAATTCATGACAAGTTATAATGATAGCTAGTTGATATTATGTTGAATAACTTAGGATGAACTGAGCGCGTATGAAATACATGTATCACGACATTGTTTTAAAAAATGTGCCACGGGGCTGGCCTGGTATGCCTCTGGGCAAAATAAACCAAAAACGCCCCAAGCCCCAAGTTTGGGGCTTAGAATTTTTAGGGCGTACGCCCCAAAGATCGGGGTATACGCCCAGGGCACTAAATTAAATGTGCATTTTTACGCCCCTGAAGGAAAAACATACGCCTTCAAGAATCTGGGAGAAAAAAATCGTGAACACCGAAACACACTTCAATGATGAGAACGATCACTTTTTCATAATGTTTTGGTTGGAGATGATACGGACGGTGAAGTAGATGGATCATATGTCGCCGACGATAATGTGCTTAATGATCTAAACAAAGAGATTCTAGAGAGTGATTAAAAATTGACATTGAAGTTAATTTTTCAAGAGATTCATAGTAATTGAGCAAACAAAAACATGCACATCTTTCTTATTGTTGGTTGCTGATTACTCAAGCATAAATAAATTTCATATATATGTGAATTATTGGATTATTTGATGTGATTGTGGAAGAATTGATATTATTTTTTAAACTTTATGTAAAATTCAAGTGACATAAAACTATTTTATTAGCTATTATCATTGTTTAGATGATCTTAAATATTATCTTTTAAACTCACAGGGCTTACGCCTCGCCCTTACTAACATAAAACGCCCCGCCTTACGCCTTCGTCTTTTAAAACATTGATCACGAGCAACAGACATATGAAGCATTGACTTCATATCTACAATATCATGATCAATTACCTACTTTTATTTTATTTTTGATGACGTGGGAATCCGTTGCCGCTAACCTTTAAGTGCGTATTAGGTATACACTCGGGTTGACGCAATAATCTACAAACCTACCAATCGGGAAGATCACATTAAGCTAACCATGTATGACAGGCACAACCTTAGAAGGACTAGGATCGAGCCACTCATTTCGAACTTCAGATTAATGAGAAAAAGACCCTCCTCTTTAACCAATGAAATTATTCAATAAATACGTATGTGTAAACCTCAATGTGAAAATAACTTATGATTTTTACTAACTTATGACAACTTAATATTTAGATCGTTCATTAAAACTATTATATGCATAAACAAGCGGCATCGCATAGGCTTCTAAACTAAGTTGGTGCAAAATATATGAAATGCTCCTATTCAAAAAAGTAGTTTGACGTGAACATGGACACTTGGAGATTTGATACAAGCTTTCAGTACCAATACATAGAAAACAATTCGTAAAATACTTAATACAATATTTAGGTTCTATTTCTTATCTCTCTTCATTAATATTTTATATTTAAATAAAAATTTGTTAGCCAAATGGGGAGTAAATGCTCGTAAAGTAAGGCAAATTTGGGAATTTCTAATTGCATCAATAATATTATGTTTAAAGTTTGATGACAAAGATTTGTGAAAGGAGATTTAAAAAAAAATGAAATCCATGAGATTCTCTTATTCTTGTGTTAATGTGTTATGCTTAAAGGATATAATTGTAAATATTTAATAATTTAGTAATGTAATTTTCAGGGATATAATCATCCTTAAAGAATTAATTCGTTTATTTAGATATAAGTATTTAAGAATTAAATTATTTGTCATTTTTTTGTTTTGTTTTGTAATAAATTCACTTTTCTTAAACAATGACACAATTATCATTTTTTTCTTATGACTGTTCTTATTTAGAGACTTAATTACGTCGGAGAGGCAAAACGATTTGATTAAGATAGTTGAGAAAAGTGGTAAAATTAAAAGTTCATATGAATAAATAAAAAGTGGGTTATACTTTATGGAGTAAAGTGATTTTTTTCGACAAAAAATGATTGACTTAGGAGGATTCACCATTACAAAATTTTTCCCGAAAACAAATAAAAATACATTAAAAGATGATACGCATATTTAACATAAGATATGAAAAACTTGTCTATTTTATTATCACAAGCACATAATGCGCCATACTTACCATTTTCAAGGGGTAATTTATATATTACTATTTAATAAGGCAGTAATATGCTTATTTTATGTAACTCATGAAGTATTGTGTTAAAAATCCATATATTTTTTCTTCGCCAATAGTAGATAAATTTTAGTTCATCAAAAAGGGATAATTCCATCAAATCCCTCAAACTATGGCACATTTATTCAAACGAGGTCAAAACTTTCATTTTGGCACCATTGCCTTCTAAACTTTAACACTATGTGCGATTTGGTTTTGTGCGTGTTTTCGGCCAAACATTAACGAAATATTTCAATAATATTTCGTCACGTGCATGACTCACGTGACCAGTAAGGAGTAAAATAGACCCGTAAGGGTTTTGTGCATGCACGTGACTGAATATTATTGGAATATTCCGTTGATTTTCGGCCAGCAAAACGCACAAAACAAATCGCACAGCGTGTTAAAGTTTAGGGACACTGGTGCGAAAATGAAAAATCTGACATTGTTTAGATAAAGGTGTCATAATTTAAGGGGTTTGATGGAATAATCCCCATCCAAAATGCAAGATAAAGTCTTTTGACAATTTCAGAGAAATATAGCAGACTTTTACCAAGTCCATGAAGTTTCTCCGGTGTTTTTATTAGCCTTTTGCTTCGCAAAATTGCAGGAAGTGCTTACCTCTACGCTTTAAGCTTTGGTATTCACTCCAGAGGTTTTTCTTCATACACGAAAAATTAAATTTAAAATTAGAGCAAAATTTGGGGAAAATATTTGTGCGGACCAGATTCATGGACCGTGTGGCTGTGGTTTATTATGATTTTTATTTATCCAATGAATCAAAAAGAAACCCAGCTCCCGAGATGACTAGCAAAAGTGTTGGACTCTTTTAACTTTTTGTTATAAAAGAAAAAGGAAAAAACAGGTTTCT
Source organism: Linaria vulgaris (assembly GCA_948329865.1). NCBI lineage: Eukaryota > Viridiplantae > Streptophyta > Magnoliopsida > Lamiales > Plantaginaceae > Linaria > Linaria vulgaris. The sequence continues at coordinate 12,914,364 of OX415253.1, forward strand.
TTCATTAACTTATGGCAAATGTAAATAGCATAATTAACTTTCAACTGATTTATTACGTCTATTTACGTAAATTATATAAACATAATCAGAAGATAAAATCATACGAAGTTAATTTCACTACCCAAATCATGTCATTTTCTAATTTATATTAGCTTGTTTAAGAGAAATTATAATTGTAGCAACAAATTTTTCTAAGTCTTTAAAATAAAAGACGGAAAAATAGTTGAACAAATAAAATTTGCGAATTTGATGAATTTATAGAGAGTGGCAATCTCTTTGATCCTCTGATTCGATTTTACAAGGACAATGACTTGAACTTTAAAATAAGACTTGAAGGCGATCTTCACTTCGATCTTCTTCAAGGTACTTGAATATTTGACGAACGTCGATGCGAGGGCTTGGCAGCTTATCTCGGATCGAACGGACTTTTGACTTTGAATTTAGTTTGAAGATTGTTGAAGAACGATATGATCTTCGTCTTCAGTTCTTCGGATATGTGGACTTTGATCTTCTTTGAAAAGGACTTGATCTTCAAAAAATAGTTTTTCGAGGGCCTTGCAGCTTGTTCTCGAATCAAACGGACTTTTTTGCTTGAAGATTGTCGAAGAACGGTATGAACTTGACTTAAATTTGTTGAAGCTCGATCTTCCTGGGCAGAAGTGCGATCTTCAAAAACGGTTATTTGATGGACTTGGAGCTTGACGCCGGATCAAATGGAGGTTTTCGCGAAGAACACCTTGAATCCCGCGAAGAACGCCTTGAAGATTGATGAACTTGGTGGAGCGAAAAATTTGGAGTTTTTCCCTCTTCAACTTGTGAATATTTGTGTGTCTTTTTCTTTATAAGAGGACCTCTATTTATAGTTGTAAAAACCTAGAGCTCCTTGCTTATGTTTGGTCGGTTTTATTTCAAGATAAGCATGAATTTAATTTAGTCTTGCTTATCAAGAAATATTAGAACACATCATATTTCCACGTGTAATAATGTGATTGGTTGAAATACATCGTCTTTTCCACACGGCCTTGTTTGATTGGTTGACTCGCATCATCATTTTTTCCACGTGGCTTTATTTGACTGGTTGCAATTTTCCATCTTTTCCATGTGGCTTTATTTGATTGGTCAATCAAATAAATATTAGAAAATCAATTAATTAACCTATTAATAATTGGAATTTAATTTAGTAAAATTCCAAATTAAAAATAGAAATAATCAATTTAATTTCTAAAAATTTAATTTGACATTTGTCAATATTTAATTGGAGTAGACAAAATTTATTTGTCTACAATAATATACTCTGTTAAAAAGAAAAAGAAATAATAATATAGATTAATGATAAATTAAAATACACTAACTCAAGTTCATTACACTTTGTTTGTTCTTCACTGTTGGAAACTCTATATATAAGTTTTCAGCCTAATTAAACTAAGCCGATTTAAATTGTGTTGCATCTTTCATACCTTCTTTTTTATCAGGTTTGTTTAAATTATTTGTAAGTTAAATACCACATATTGGATATCTTATCATGTCTCTTCACGATAGTTTCAAGAATTTTAAGTGTCTGCACAGTTTCAAGAATTTTAAGTGTCTGCACAATTATAAATTCTAATTATAGCATAAGATAATGTATGTTAAAATATGTAATATAATGCATATGCCCACAAATTAGTTATATTTTAATAACTTTGGATGCGACTCGTTCGATAAACAAATTGTGGTACACTCTCTTCTTTAACAAAAAAAAAATTGTGAAATTACAAAGAGTCATGGTTTATACTATTGTACATTTATATCGCCTCTTACGTTTATATTAACACAACCAATAGTAATGACAGTCAATACAAGTTAATGAATATTTAATATAAAAAAATAATTCACAAACTTTACCAAGTGAAATTATATAAAAGGCACTCTGGAATATGAATTAAAGGAAATTGGGTGAAAATAAATTGAAGAAAACATGTAATTTAAATATTTAACGTGTAGTTATATAAATAAGTTTGTTATATACGAAAGCACGTGTAATTAAATAAATCCTTTTTAGAATAGAAAATAAAACTTTAAAATAATTAAACCTCCCTCTTCCTCAACATCAACACTAAGTAACCACTCTACAACGGGAGTTTCTGGTGTGTTCTTCGGAGCACAACTCTCCCACTCACATAGAAGTGGTCTCACCATACATAGAATCCACCTCTATGTGAGTGGACAGAGTTGTGCTTTGAAGAGCACATTAGA